>JALPQD010000388.1:265000-1465000 GCA_023101885.1 Typhlomys cinereus | reverse complement strand
TCATTACTGGGGCTGGTGAGATGATCCAACTCTTGCACGCAAGCTTGGGTACTTGAGTTCCATCCTCTGAATCCACATGGTAGGAGAGAACTGATTTCTGAAAGTTGTCCTCTGATCTCTGCATGTATCCCCAGGGTGTGGCATTATCAATTCAGGGAGGCCATAGCCCGGGCTCCCGAATCCAGGAAGTCTGGCTACAGACAAGCCTGAATAAGGAACTATACAGGCAGAGGAATGAACAACCAATGGGTGGAGGGATGAACAACCAATGGGCGGAAGGATGAACAACCAATGGGAAGGAGGGATGAACAACCAATGGGAAGCGGCCATCTAAACTGGACACTTAGTGCCGCAGACCAGAGTCGAGGCCTTGGGACCAGGTGGAGAATAGAAACATGCAACTCTCTATGCCAAGAGAATTCTGAACCCATTTATTGAAACTTTTGTGACAGCTTTTATACAGAAAATTTGGGGGTAAAGAATGTTGTACCTACAAATAGGCATATAATTTCCTAGTCAGCAAAAATCACCTTCAGGGTGGATATTGTTTCAAGAACCTAACCCATTGCTTGAGGGTAAAGGCACTTAACAGAAACATTCTCTCAGTATTTCCAAACCTAGCTAATCTATAATGCTTCACCACATAGCCATGGGGCTGAGTCTACATAGTTGACATTTTTAACAGAGACTACATTTTCAAAATATACAGAGTAGGAATGAGCTTCTTTTGATTTCAACAATTAACTACAGGAGTGTCCAACACCCCATAAGTCCCAGTGTGAGCTTTTGCTGTTGTCCTCTCCAGGTTGATCTTCTCAGTCAGGCAGGTTGACATGGGCACCAGGCATGGCAGCAGGTTCTAGTTTGGGAAGTTGCATGTGGCTCATGCAGTCTCTGCAATCCAAGCTTGAACCACGTCTCTAGGGAGGCCATGGCTTGGATATTCAAAGGCCATAAGCGCCTATAGTGTGGTCCTGTTGATGGAGCACTACTGCGATATCTACTGAAGGAAACATTAATTATTAAAAGAATAATTTCTCCTATGATAGTATCCTTCCATTCCTTTAATAGTAAGGTTGCTTATGTCTTCCTTTGAGGAATTCCAGAAGTATATTGCCATCAGTTAGATAATCCATCTGTGAACCATGCATTCTCTAAACCTGGGGTCCATACTGTCAGGCCCTATATGCCAAGGGTATCTCTTTCGGGGCGGAGGCGATCATGGTGGGAATGCACTTGAATGGTCCATCTCTGTGATTTCTCATAAGAGTGCTGTTTGGGAGAGGAAGACACGGCCCCCTTTGCTTCCGACATGGATTCTCCCAGTTTGGATTCCAAATACCATCTCCAGGGGCAGCCTTGGCGTCTAGACTTTCTGGCATGATGGTCTCTTCCTTGGCCTTCAGCCAGGGTAAGAGGGTATCACAGTTTCTTTTAAAGTTCTAGTGAACTGATAACATTATCTTATACTTCTGGAATTTCTGAGTTAGTACATAGGTGGAAATTTTACCCCCCTATGTTTTAAGATTCTAGAAGTTTTTCTCTAATTTCTTTAAAATCAGTGTACACATTCTGGCTAACAAGTCTACTTATTGTAAATGACTAGACATGAAATCTCTATTTTGAATTTGACTTAAAGTTAAAAAGCAAGCTTCTTTTCTAGATCAGAGAGCAGGAAGCTATTCCCCCCCCCAAAAAAAAAAAAACCTAAGAGCAGGTAAAGAGCATTCTTAATTCCCAGAAGAATTCTTCCTGCCAGGGGCAAAACTTGAATTACCTAGGAGAGAGTGCTTAGCACCTGTTCATGGGCGTTATTGCGACATTCCAAGAAATTCCTAGCACCTGCCCATGAGGTTCTTGTGACCTTCCCCAGGGAACAGGTTTTAGGCCTGAACTGGGAAGAAACACCAAGGTCTGACAATTCCCATATTTCTCCTTATTTCTCTTAAATAAAGCCATGTCCTTTTCCCAAAAGATGTTTCTTCAAATCCACCTTTTCCAAACTGAGACCTATTCTACAGATTGATCGGATAAGGACGCGGCAACCTAGTAAACAGCTAAATGATTGGTGGCTGCTCTCCCCCTCCCCTGAGCAGAGGGGTGGCCACACTTGCCCAACCCTACATAAGCCCAAACACTTCATGAGTAAAGTTGAGTCTGCAGTCAACTCGTCGACTGCGTGCTGCTCTTCGCCTGACTCCTGGGGTCTGGGTGGTGACCTCATCCTCGGCTTGCCCATTCACCTTGCACCCACGAGGCCCTGCCATTTCCCCTCTCAAGGGGGATTCGACAACACCAGTTTATTTGTGTACCTCCCCACCCCCATTCTCTCCCTTTTATAAAGAAAGAATTTTTTAAAAAAATTCTTATGTGACAGGAAAGTTGCCTTGATTCTCTGGGTTTACCTGAGGTGTGATCAAGCCCTTCACATGTCTGTTTCTGCTCCTTTGGCATTTTAACCTCATTGGGTTTTGTCATTTTCTCCATTGACTGCAAAGTCCTTCATTATTTTTCAGTGCTTGCCCAGCATTGACTGAATGAATGAGCAGAAGGGTGATTGAAATTTAGTGACAGAAGAATCAAGAGTTTTTAAATAGGTGCTGATACATTGGACTATTCCAACTGAACTGACAATTTTAGAAAGGAAGATCTCCCTATGCAGATTGTGTGGGACATCATAGATGTTTTCCTCATCATAATATTTAACCTGGCTTTCCCCATACTAAATACAATTCCCATTTCTGATACTTGAATCTTTCAATCCCAGACCACTAATGGATTTTATTTAGATACTGCCTATTGTTAATGCCAACAGAAGAACACAATCCATATCCCTTGCATGAAAACAAATCATATATTCTGGGTAGCAGTTCTGAGAAAATTAGAAATACTCCATGTCATATCAGAGGACAGAATGGAAATTTCCAAAGATGTTCAATGGGGAAATCCATCCAAACTTTTAAGAATGCTTCCTTTACTGAGTGCAAGACAAGATTGATGGATCACTCAAAAGTGTAGACATCTGGATGGAGAGGGAGGAAGGGGGAGCAGGGGGTTCAGGGGGAGGAGGAGGGAGGGAGGGAACTGGTCTACCTATTAAGTTTGTATGAGCGGAAATAATAAAAAATGTATTAAAAAAGTGTAGACATCTTAGAATCTTTGGCTGCCTTCTCCACACTCTTTTCCACTACTTCAAGATCACAATTGTCTTTCTTTGCAGAGACTAGAAAAAGACAGTCTATCTTCATTGTCAACTTCACAGCATTTGGAATCCTCCAGGAGACATGACTCTGGGAATTACTGCATGCTTCCAGAGAGCTTTGGGTTGGGGTTCCAGGCTAAATAAAAAGGGAAAAAGAAAGAGCTTATGAAAGTGCAGGCAATTCTGTTTCTCTGCATCCTGATGTGAGCCAACATCTTCAAGCTCCCTTGGCACAGGCAGAAGCCACTACGCACCATTCCTTCCCTGACATGATGGGCTTTACTCTGGGGCTGAGAGTCAACAATTACTCTTCAATGTTTATTTGGTCACAGCAGTGAAAAAAGAAGATATAACAACTCAGTTATATCAAGCGTGCAATTTTTCAACCAGGTTTTTCAATTTGTTCCTTTCACAAATCTTTATTGAGGACATGCATGTGTGAGACACTTAATCTGGGAGTTCAAGAATGAACACTTTGTCCCATTCTTTCTGCCTCATGGTGATTATATTTTGGAAGAATTCTTGCTGGAGCAAAAGCAAGAACAATTGAAAACTTACTGAATAAATGGCTTAATTTGTGATTGAGGAAATAAACTACAATTTGTGAGAAATAAAATGTTGCCAATCTTTTTGCTCCATATGCATTTCCATACTAGCAACAAAGAATCACCAGTGGAAATTTGGGACTGAAAATAAACATGGGTGTTTCAGTTCTAATTTCAGCACTGTGGATACACTGATATTTTTCTAGACCTCAATTTTCTGCTATAATATCAAGACAACTTAATAGCAATTCTATTGTTTTAGGAATTAAAGATATTATACAAGGAAAAAGATCTGGTGAGAGAAAAAATCACCAACATTGCATTATTATTTGTTCCTACTGAGTTCTTTACATGAATCGCTGAGGAGAAAGGTAAACATTGGCAGTTTCTTTTGTTTTTACAAGAGGAAACTAACTCACATAGTCATAGTAAGAATTTTTTATTCCATTATTATTTCTAAATCAAACCACACTAACTCTACATATCTTATTGCTGTCAGGGCTTCTAAACAGAAAACTGCCTGAGGTGCAACTCACTGATAGTACATGTGTCTAGTGTGTACAAATCTCTGGGTTTAATCTCTTCCACAATTTAAAAATCAGGAGATATTGGCCATAAAACTTAGTTAATGAAAGATTCATGTCTAGTTGGAAGTCATAATGCTCCAGAGACAAAAAGTAATGTGCAGATATTCTTGGAGGATGAGTTATATATGGCAGCATTTTCTGTGGTAAGCGGGAATTATCCTATTTCCAAGAAAGCACAAAAACCTATTTTATTGAACAGCTCAGAAATGCCAATTAAATAATTTTTGTCTTAAGAATTCACCTGTACCTATAAAAGTTTACTTGCCATCATCAATTTTCAACTTAGAAAATATACACAAATGTTTGTATGTAAATAAATTTCCACTTAGGTCAATGGTCTTGAAAGAAATGTATACTTTTTTTTATCTGTAGTGATTACAGGATTTCAAAGAAGTTGATTCTATTTTTATGTGTGAAATCTCACTTTAGAGTTGCTACATGTACCAGAATTAAACTCCAAAAACTTTAATCTTCCTGGAATTGCTTATCTTAATCCAGTTATTGGGAGTTAAGGGAAAGAAATCTTCACTTTTAAGTATGATTTACTTGTAGCTCACATGGGACCTTTAGGATAATTTGTACAACTTCTTATTAACACCTCTTTTTAAACATTTAATTTATATATTTAATAAAGAAAGAATGTACACTAAGACTATGAAACTAATGCTGAAAGGTGATCTCCCTTTCAGTGAGCATGTAAGATTATTCCTGGAAAAGTCTCATAAACTCCATATATTACATAATTTAATTGACTGAGAAATAAGCATAAAGTCAACTTTAGTCTTAGAGATGAGATATAACTTGTACTTAACTTTCTCTAATGGGTTTATCTGAATAAAAGAGCCAAGTAATGAACCTAAGATGTTTCTGCTTTTACTTTTGTATCATATAATGTAGGTATTTCATAGAATTGAACATGTGGGCAGAATTTTCAATGTACAGTAGTTGTCTTAAAGATGATTAAAGTCTTCTGGACATGATGACACATACTGCAATCCCAGCATTCAAGAATTTGGTGGATGTGATGGTATATATCTGAAATCCTAGCCATCAGGACATTATCAAGAGTTTGAGGCTACACGTGTTACACAGCAAAGTTCTGTCTTACCTGCCTGCTCCAAAAGATGCTAGGATGCTATTTTAATCTCTCCTACATTATTTTATATGTATTAATAACTAATATTTATATAAAATATTAGTGGACCTATCTATGAGGAGATATATTGGACCTTTCATTTATTAAAATTTAACCAATTGAAAGACATTTTCCTGGGGCTTCTTCAATACTTTTTGTGGCTTTCACTGTTCATATTGCAGTATCATCTGCATTTTCTTTCTTCATGGAGTAAGGAGAAGTGACTGTAAGAATGTTGGTTAAAAGAGGTTGACGTGACTGTAGGAGCATTGGTTGAAAAAAGTCGATATCCAAAGACTGATCATGTTGATGATTAAAAAGTAGATCATGTAGAAATACTCAGTTGGAATGTTCACAAACTAGTTCTACTAGGTGGAATTTCAACAGACTAATACAAATAAACATATCACTACTAAGTTTCTTGCGTTCCCTTTGCAGAAAGAAAACATTTACATCTTCAGGAGAACAGGAATTTCTTGAATTACATTGGTTTGACTTAACTTTTTGTCAGCTTTTGCCCTTTAACAAAGTATGAGAAAATATACTTGCAGTAGGCACAGTTATGTGAATTTTGAATTCCTGTGTGGAATATGATAATATCTCTCACTTTCTTTCTTTGTGTATGTGTGTGTGTGTGCTGTCCCTCATGACTTCTTCACAACTTAGAAGATATACGTCTTTTCACAACTCAGAGCATATGGAGTCAAGTTTCCATTAGGGGACAAGTGATAATGAAAATGTAATATGTATGCAAATTAACCTTTAAAAATTAGCCATCAGGGAAATGCAAATCAAAACCTCCCTGAGATATCATCTCGCCCCGGTCAGGATGGCAAAAATCCACAATACAAACAACAAGTGCTGGAGAGGATGTGGAGAGAGGGAAACTCTCCTACATTGCTGGTGGGAATGCAGGCTCATACAGCCATTCTGGTGAGCCATCTGGAGATTCTTAAAGAAATTAAAGATTGAAATGCTATATGACCCTGCTTTTCCACTTTTGGGAATAACCCCCCATGTAGCAGAGGTTCGCCTCAATAGCACAAGCTCAACCATGTTCATAGCAGCACTGTTTACAATAGCAAAGTCATGGAATCAATCTAAATGTCCAACAGTTGATGAGTGGATAAGGAAAATGTGGTACATCTATACAATGGAGTACTACTCAGCCATCAAAAAAGATGAATTACTGGAATTTGCTGGGAAATGGATGTCATTAGAAACAATTATATTAAGTGAAGTATCCCAAACCCAGAAAATTAAGCGCCGTATGTACTCCCTAATAGGTGGCTCCTAGTACCAAACTCACCCAGCCCACATTGAGACACTCAAGGGTAAACCTATGTAATACGGTAATTGCAAGGATTGTGAACAGGAGGGATGGGGTTGGAGGGCCACACCAGACACAAGGAGAGAGGGGACCATGTTACAGCAGAGAAAATCGGCCTCCAAGGAATGCAAGTAAGTAATGTGACACTTGGTTAAATTCACAGACGTTCGTTCCTGATCATGTACAACTGAGGGGGTATGATCTCACCAGAAGGGGAAGGCATATAGTCTGGCAGATGAAAGGTGATCATTTTGCAAATGGGTGACTGACCCCTCCCTCACCGAGGTTTCCTGCTTTTCTTACATCTACCCTTGAATGTGCGATTATAACAAGACTCCAGTTTAACAGTTTTTTGTCTCTGACCAGGGGGTGACATACAGTGCCCATCAGGATGGAGTGAACGGCATTGCAGGAGCAGCAAAACTGCAAAAGAAAATCAACAAACCACAATCCAGAACTTCAGAGACTCTATATCAATCACATAGAACTAAGCCAGCTTAATCTCCCCCCATCCTGAAGCTCAGGGACATTTGCAGAAGAGGGGGCGGTAAGATTGTAAGAGCAAAATGATGGGAGGAGCAATGATTTGAAGATTCTCCACACTAGTTAGGGCTGAAGCAATAATAGGACTTTGCATGCCCTGCGCAATATCTAACACACTATTGACCTCACAAAGTCTAGCATTGGCTAAAGGTACCAAGATCCTTGGAGGCAAGGGATTGACAGCCACAGTAGTGTTCCTATGCTTAAGGGGAACACGAGAAAGCGTTCAGGGAAATGCCACTGGGTCCTTGTACGTCATCGGAGAGGAAGACCAAGAGGAGAGTTAGGCATACACAATAAAGGACTCTCTGGGAATTGGGGGGGAGGCACTGGGAGATGGGGAGGGAAGGAGGGGGAGCAGGGGGTTCGGGGGGAGGAGTAGGGGGGAGGGAACTGGTCTACCTATTAAGTTTGTATGAGCGAAATAATAATAAAAAATGTTAAAAAATTAAAAAAATTATACAGTCTGGCTATGTTTGAGGATAACAGATTAAGTTAAATAAGGTAGATACATTTCATGATTTCATCATTATGAGGAAGTTAGAAAAGTTGAATATATCAAACCAGAGAAGAGATCAGTGGTTCCCAAAGCCTGAGGAAAAGAGAAGGGGAAGCAGAGCTATTATCCAGACAATGTAAAATTTCAGCTACACAGGAGAGATAAGTGCAAATCATGCCTTGTACAACATAGGTATTAGCACTAACAAGTTACTTCATTCTTGGAAATTACTAAGAAAGTATATCTCAAGTACCATCATAACAAAGTATAAGTGTAAGGTACTGTATAATTTTATTAGGTCATGAGCCATGCACCATGAACATATTTTCCAACACAGCATACACTGCATGATTGCATACAAATTATGGCTGCTAATGTAAAAAAATTAAAAACTAATAAAGCTATTGATACACAACAAAAGGAAAGTATATCTAAAAGCATTAGCAAAAAATACTATTTTTAGTTTCATGAGAAAACTATAAAATTTCTAAATACAAAGGTAGTCAGAACACTGTTATGTAAAATGATTTGAAATTCACACATTTATTTATTTTTGGAAACTATGTAAGATTTTGTACCATTTTGTAGAACAGTATTCAATTTATCTTGAAAAAAGTATATGCATTAACCCTGTAATTTATTTAAAGAATAGTGCAAATTGTATATAAATATATTCATGGCATTAATGCATAGAATATTATAATATAAATGGAAACAACACAAAGCCATCAACAAAAGGACTGGAAAATTAATTATAACTCAGAAGTAACACAATGAAACTGCTTGAAATTGCACTTTTTATTCCAATGGATGTCTCTTTACATAAAATGAATTAATAAAAAATACCAAGGATAACAATGGTTGAGAGCATTTATTGTCTTAAGCCATTTTATGATTTTACAAAAAATACAAGGGGATAGATAAATTATAAGCAATAGAAGCTCATGGTTGTAGATTTTGAGGTAGCAATCACCATGGTAGAGCACAAGGTAAGGCCTTTCTTGATCCTCATGTCATGACAGATGATCTCACATGAAGTGCATAAACTGCTAGTTTATGTATAGATCATCTGCTAGTGCATAAACTTTTGAAGACACATTTAAATAATAGGTGGATTAAGATTTAATGACAAGAGTTCAGTAATAGGAGAAAGTCTTAGTGGGACTGTAAGGTATTATAAGAATTTTCCCATCTACTAACGGAACAAGGTCTTAGAAGAAGTTATGAGTGCTCTCTCATCTATTAACAGGACAAGGTCTTAGCAGATGTTGTGAGTATTCTCCCATTTATTAGTAGGATGTCCTAACAGATGATATAAGTATTCTTCACACACTTTGCTTTTATTTCTCCTCTACAAGCTTGGTCACCTTGTTCTGAAAATCAAATTCTACTTTTAGTTTTTATCCAACTGTGCATGTGAAGCAATATGAAGGTGAGAAAAGAAGAAGCTTGAAAAGAGAGGATTCCAGGAATGACTGGGGATATTTTGAACTAAACAGTCCAGTTTCCTCACTTGGAGTACAGGGGCTGCAATCCTGACAATGGTCCTTAGATTCCCCCTTAAGTTTCCAGAGACTGAACTCGAGTTTCCTCAGAAGTCATGACCTTATCAAGTTACTCAACTGATTTTCCCCTGGCCTCAGTTTCCCATTCCCCTAAAGGTATTACAGGAAATTTAATGAGACTGCTATGTTCCAGTCATCACAAGGGAAACATAAATTACTGAATGGTTGGAGTTAACATTTTTTTCCTTTGTCCTCTTTTCTTATTAAAATCTTTTTCTGTAACTATAATTAGGCAATAACATGTAAAATGAAAGGTTCACTCTCATAACAGATATTTATGCTATATAAAAACCTTATTTAGTAGGGAGTTACTCACATCATGCTTCCAAGATTGTCCTTCTGGGTCTTCAAGTACAGCTTCTCTCCGTTGACTCAATACAAAAACATAGCTAACAGATCAAAATACATACTTTTCCTACCCAGTGATGGCAAAAGTGTAGTCCTTGATAAGATTTGGTAAAACTATTAATAAGTAATTGAGAAAAACTAGCTGATGAAATCTCTAAACTTCTTTCTCTGGATTTTTCTACTGACTCAGAGAAATCATTTTATGCTTACTTAAGATATTTTTCATGAAATACCTACTGAGCAGATGGATGACTGTTAAGTCTCTGGATTGGTTCATGAACTTGGTAAAGTACTGAAGCTTTCTGCTCTAACATCTAGGGTTGAGATGAAGATGTAAGAATATTTATGTACACAAAAAGCAGAGTAGGATGTCATAGGTGTTCACTCATGGAGAGGAGAGAAATAGGAGCTGTTGCCCTTGAAGGAGGGCCATTTTCATTTCCTGCAAAATAGCCATTTGTTCAGAAGATTTTCACACATAACAGTAATACAAATTCAAAATTAGTAATCTGAGAAGAGCACTTGCATTTTTACATATAACCAAGAAATCTAAATGCTTACTGTTCTTTGAAAATAATAAAGATGAATCACCCCAAATTTATGAGTTCTACATTCTCGATTTTATTCCTGAGAGTTTGTGATTGTCCTGACTTTCCATTTGAAAGTGAGATTTTCCATTTTTTATTTGGACTATGAAGAACTAAACAAAAACTATGTATTATGATATCCTCTTAGACGTCTAGAAAGTATGTACATCACATAATTTCAGCAATTTTATAAATACATATTTATTAGCATCTAAGAGAGTGGAAGTATCTATTCTGTTTCATTAAATAACTCTTGAGTAGTACTGCCCTGTTCTTCTTGTTGCATGCAAGTCACTAGATTTGTCATCCATAATGCTAAAGGCATATCTAAGTAGATTTACATTGTGTGACTTAAATCATAATGGCAAAAAGTTCTGTTTTCACTAAAATAAATTATCACTTTAATTAGAGAAGAAGTTTCAAGCACAAATGTTGAGGTTCCTAAATAGCTGTCTGAGTGACAATGGACTTTGTCTATCATTTCTCCTTATTACCCTAAGTTCATATTTTCTCTCTTCATACCATACCCTTTCTCTTCTTCTAATATTTGTCTGGTCCCTATTCCCATATCTTCATTTTTTTTCTACTTTGACCTTTTGGTTTGGAGAGGAAAAAAAATTCCTTTGTCATTGAACATGTGTGACCTTCGAACTTTGTGTACTAACATTTTGTTTTAACTTCTGTGAAATCACACACATTTAAAGGGACACTGTCAACTTGACAGTTGAGGGTTTGAACTCTGGGCACATTTCTGGAGAATTAGTGGTTGAGTTAGGCCCAGAGCAAGCCTGCAGGAGATTGTCTAGCTGATGGGGAGGGCCCAGCCTATTACGGGTGGGATTAGGCCCTGGAATAAAATACTGAGAGCTGGTTGAGAGAGTTGGCATCCTTCCTTCTGTATACTTGGCCAGACATGCTGGTCTGGCAAGTAAGGATCATCCTTCTCTTAGCTGTTACTTAGAGATAGTATGGCCAGTTTTCTTAGCCTCGTATTGGTGTGTGCTCTCCCATCAAGCTGAACTGAGAACTGTAACTGGACTATTGTAAGGAAATAAACCCCTTGTTCCTTAAGCCATTTGATGGTCATTTATCAGCAACTATGAGGTGAACTGTAACAACCCTCAACATCAATTATTTGAAATATCCTTCACCAAGTCCTTGGCTGTCTCTGCTCGCTATCATACCAATATGTCTAAGTCTATGTCCAAGTTCCATACCACAGAATTTGTCAGCTGACTCAAGTATCTCAGATCCAAATGAAGCCACAATAAACTGACAGTGTAAAGACAATTCTCTGATTATATCAGAATTCCAAACCAATTATTCCAGACAGGAATTTCACGCTAGCATCTGCTTATAAAGGAGAACTTATGACATTAGTCTTTCTGTGTCTAATATGCCTCATTCATATTTTTAGCTCCATCCATTCTTTCAGTAAATTCTACAATCTCATCCTTCTTGATAGCTGAATAGAATTCCATTGGGAACCACAGTTTCACTACCCATTCCTCTGTGGATGGGCGTGCTGTTTGATTCCATTTTCTTGCTATTATAAATAAAATGGAAGAACAAGTATTCTTGAAATAAGATGTAGAGTGTCTTGGAAATACTCCCAGCTGTGGTTAGCTGGGTCATATTTTTAGATTTCTAAGGAGACTCCATGTTGATTTCCAAAATGGCTATACCAGTTTACACTCTTATTAGTAATGAATAAGTATTAAGATACTGTCTTCTTGTTGCACTTAGTTTTCTTTTGCTGCTGTGAGGCAAGAGTTATAGGCAGTTTAAAGGAGGAAGGGAGATTTATTTGGCTTATGGTTCCAGAGTGGAGTGCCTATTATGATAGGAACTGTGAAACAGAAAGCATGATTGTAGACAGAAACGAGAGGCTAACTCAAGTCACCAAAGCCATTAGGAAGGTAGAGAGGACAAGAACAAACTGAAAGGAATCAGATGCAGGTTGCAAACTTCAAAGCTGTGCCCTATGACTTTCCGGCATGGTTTTACAACTGGAGTAGAAGGTCCCATAACCTTCCAAAACATTAACAACAACAAAGAATATAAATATGTGATCGTGCTGGGAGAAACTCACATCCAAACCATAACACCTACTTTAAGGTAATATTGATTTTAGCATATTAATATAGTAGACAACTCTTGAGAAAGAAACTGAATTATAGCAAAAGTTAGCCTTAGCTTTATAAAATACAATTATGTCAATTTGAGTCATTGATGAAAAACCTTTTGCTTTAGGTTTGTAAAATATTCCTATGCATCCTAATTAATTTGATATCAGAATTCCAGAAATGAGGGAAAATGGGCCAAAATTTGGAAAAAATTTACAGCAGATTCTGATTAATTTGATTTGCAGAGAATAAGGTGATAAGCCAATCTCATGCTGGCCATGTGTATTCAAGTATCAAGAGTGATGAAAGACAGGATTACCTTGGCTCTATTTAAAGGTAGAAGCATAAGAAGGAAGAAAATAGCATTTAATTTTAAGACTGATAATTCAACTTCCTCAGTCTTTTTCCAGACTTTGTTATTTTAATCAAATTTTTCAGGACTCTGTACTGGTAGCTGACTTATTTAAACCTTGAAAAATAAAAGTAAGAACTGATAGTAAACATAGAGGCAATGCAGAGATCCTGAGATATGTTACTATGTGCCTTAAGAGTACATAAGTGTTGCACCTCTTTATCTTTCCTCCTTACATATTAAGCCCATGGGGAGCCACAGCTATCTATTTTAGTACAGCTTAGTAAAAGAAACACCATTAGAGTACACAACAATATCTCTTGCTCCTAAAAACACAAACAGAATATCTGAACGCATGTCTCCAGGCTAAAAGCAGAATCATTTGGTCTACAAGTTGTATTCAAACTCTTCTATGACAATTTTGCCTGTTTTTGACTGAAATGAATTATAGAACAATTATGTGAGGCAGTCTTTTTATCTTCACAGAGAGTTAGGATGTCTTTTATATATGATCTACTTTATTATCATGTGTCAATGCACTTTAACAGTCTGGTTAATTATGATTGAATTCAAGTCAAAAGTCTGTACAGGTGACTGAGTGACCCCTGCATACATCCTACAGAGTTCATCTAGATGCATGTTATTATAATCAATACTAACAAACTTCATTATAATTGGGATGTTATTCTGAAGTATGCCAACTTAAATATTATTTTTTCTCTGTTGAATATACTGTGTTAGGATAATTGGGTAACTTGAACTTTTTAGATGGAGTCGGACTGTTCTTTTGTAAATTAATGAAATACTGGGAAAACACATGGTCATTTAGAAGTTGGTTGGCAATTTTGAGCTGCATGCTTTAAGAACAGATGCACTTTGAAGGTGTGATGGGTAGCATTAATTGTCAACCTGAGACCCAGGAGGCAGACCTCCAGCATGCATTGCCCTCTTCCTTTCTGTGGATGTGATGCACCTGCTGCCTCAGTCACCTGCTGTTGTTACTTCCCTATAAAGAGGACATGTAACATATAACCATGTGGAACTTTGAGTCTATTGAACCTTTCCCTTCTTAAACTGCCTTTGCCGAGGTATATCCATCACAGCAATAGGAAAGGAAACTGAAATAAAAGGAATTTAGTTTGCTGTGTAGATTAAGGGTTTCCCAGGGAGTTGAATGCAGTAGCAGTGGCTTTTCCTGAACTCCTCTGGGGAATATCAAGATGATTTATCTTATTTATTTATTTATTTATTTATTTATTTATTTATTTATTTCTTCCACTCATACAAAGTTAATAAGCACCCACTTCCCCTCTCTCCCTCCTCCCCTCCTTGGATCACCTTGCTCCCTCCTCCTTTTTTCCCCTCCTTTCCCCCTTCCCTCCCTTTCTTCCAGTGCTCCCTATCCCCCCCTGCTCTCCATTCCTGGAGCATCCTTTAGTGTGCATGTCAAACTTCCCTCTGGGTCCTCCTCTCTGATGAAGTGTAAGGACTCAGTGGCATTGCCTAGAGCTCTTTTTTGTGTTCCCCTTTAGTATAAGAACACTATTGTGGCTGTTAATCCCTTGCCTCTAAGGATAGTAGTGCCTATGATCCATGCTAGACTTTGGGGGTTCAATGATGTGTTGGTCATTGCGCAGGTCATGCAAAGTCCTAGTATGATTACTTTGGCCCTAACTTGTAAAGGGGGTGGTAATATTGTAAGATTGTAAGATTCACCTTATTTATATACTTTCCTAGTTCTGGAATCAAGTGAAAGGCAAGCTTTAGATGTACCTATGAAGGATTTTCTGGAATACGTTAATTGAAGTGGGCTGTGTCATTCCAGTTTCCTTAGGGGAAAGATTTTGTTTTCTGCTTGCTTTCTCATCTCAATACTGAGTTTATCTACCCCATTTATGATGTCTTTGTCCCAGTTGTTGCAGCTGCTACTGCTACATTTCCTCACTGGCTTCCAACAAGAACTAAAGACCAGTGACTCTCCAGGGATCCTCCAAGTCTTTGGAGTTATATCCAGCCTTGTGGACTGAGCCAGCCTAGTTCTCAGCCTCCACAGTGTGAAAATGACCACTGTTGTATCCCCTAGACTGTTCTGTGTAAACTAGCTTAACAAATCCACAGTTGATCTAGGCTTATTCTCTTAATTTTTAGTGAGAGCTGGCTACCAGACTCACTATAGGCAGAACAACTTTGTTCTTTTGTTTTGTGACCCATCACTCTAGCATGGAAGAATGTAAAACTTTACCTTCATGATTCACTGCTAAACACAGTAACACTTCAAGTAAATGTGTGTAATCATTGTTTCACTTGTATTTGTTACTGAGGGGAAAACTCCTTTTGAAAAATGCTATTGGGAAGGTCCCCAAGTCAACTCAATTCAAGCAATCTGTCAGAACAAAATGACAATTCTTTAAAATATAAAGCTTATCCATGGTGTTGCTCTGGCCTCTAACTTTCATGTGACTTTAAAAAAAATCACTGCCGTTGGAGGTCTTATAGAAAGGTAATATATTATCATTTCATCAAAAAAATCACTGTAGCTAATACCTCTGGGAGTGTGGGTTTCGACAATGGTTGCTTAGACTATTTTCCAGGGACTTGCTTGTCCTGAAAACTGGCTTTTCATTTGGACATGCAGATGCTTGTCAGGTGGCAAGGGCAGGATGAGAAGCTTGCCATCTATATCTTCACATTGTGCCTCTTTCCTCCAGTGCCTTAATATTAGGGTTAGGTTGTGCTCACTTCTATGGTCTGGAAACATCAGATCATAAATGCAGTGATTTCTGCTTATTCCCAGAAAAGAAAAGTGTTCCTCCCCTTAATATCCTGTTTCTCTTCATCATTATTTTTCTTTTATTTTTAAATTTATTGTGTGGTGGTGGTGGTGGTGGTGGTGGTGGTGGTGGTGGTGGTGTGTGTGTGTGTGTGTGTGTGTGTGTGTGTATCAGAGTGCACTGTGTGTCCCTGTGGAGAATCAAGAGTGACTTTCAGGAAATATCCTGGATTGTCTCTATCTACTTATTTTCTGTGTTCCTGTGGAGGACCAAGGATAACTTCAGAAATCATCCTGGATTACTTCTACCTCTTTTTTGCTGCTCAGAACTTCATGCTGTCTTTGTTTGTGTCTAACATGTTAACTTAAGACCTGGGATCCGAACTCAGGACCTTGTGCTTGCAAGGCAGTCTTAATCCCTGAGCCATTATCCAGCCCTTCTATATTATATTAATAACACCTCAAACTCCTGTGGAAGGGAAAAGATGACTTGGTTTCAGAATTCTTTCTTCATTCTTTGGCCACTAAATACAATTTTTTCTTTATTACTAAACTCCTCTCTGAGATATTTTGTACCTGGGTTCAGTAGGATATTTTTAATGTTTTCCATTAACTATAGTATAAGACATGTGTTATTTTATTAGTTTAAATTTTATATGTGGTGTATGTGTATTGACCCTTTGTATATATAGGTTCCTCTAGATTCAGTGTGTTTAATTGAAAAAAGCAAAATGTATCTACACTGAACATTCACAGAATTCTTTCTATTTCCTAAGTAGTAAAGTGCAAGAACTCCAAACAAAACATCTACTTTGTATTTTTAATGTTATAAAAAGTTTGAAGATGGGGCTGGAGAGGTGGCTCAGGGGTTAAGCTTCCGCCTTGCAGGCGGAAGGTCCCGAGTTCGGATCCCAGATCCCACGTATAGACGCCAGACGGAAGCGGGGGCGGCCTGCGCTTCTGGTCCTGGTAGGGCGGAGCCTGTGAATCCCGGGGCAGATGGAGGTAGAGGCGTCCATGGTGGTTCGCGAATTCGTCCGTGGTTCTACACATACACCGACACACACATACACACACACACAGACACACGCGCGCGCACATACACACAGTTGAATAAATAATAATAATAAAAAAAAATTTAAAAAAGTTTGAAGATAATTTAAAATACATAGAAGGATATCTGTTAATTACATGAAAACACTATACTATTTCACGCAAGAAACTTGAGCATCTCCAGAATTTGATATTAGTGAGATGTGATGGACCTAAAATAAACGTAGTCCCCCCCTAAATATTTCAATCTATGGATGGCTGAGTCATCAGATATATAACCAATGGAGACAGAAGGCCAGGTGCTTAGATTTATGCACACATAAAATAAGACAATAAACATTCATTAAGTGGAAACATACTCACAAAATGTGGCTACATTTCCTCAACCTAAACCACTAAAAATGATGCAGAAATATAAAGTAATTTAGCCAACTCAATGAGTTGCGAGAGCTAATACACCCCCTAAACAGCAGAAACTATAAACAATATCTATAAAATAGAGGGTAAATTGATAGGTTTATTCCTTCAGAAATATGGTTTAAAATTTTGCAAGCCTAATTTTTTCTCTGCTACTCCTTTGGTTTAACTAATAAGAAATAATATGGTGTGACAATGTTAACTTAGTGCGCTTCATTGAATGCTAGTCAATGTCAACAATTCTCTAATGACTTTTCATTTGTTTTTCCTTGAATTGTGCACTGAGTCTTACAGCAAAATGCTTTCATTATGCATTTTTCCTGCACCATGTTTCATTTTTATATCACAAAATATTGCTTTAAATGACTGTTGGTATTAATTTTTTGCATATTTTATTGGCATATATATTTATAATGGCTTGAAATTTGAGCTGTCCTCCCACAGGTTCATGTAATTGGATCTATAGTTATTTGGGAAAGTCACGATGTCTTTAGGAGGTGGTGCCTTGCTTGTAGGAAGGCAGTCACAGGGGATGGACCTGGAGACTGGTTAAGGCCACCTTGCTTGAGGAAGTGAGTCTGCTTTTGAGTTGACATCAGGCTCTCTGCCTCCATGATATCTGCAGTAACTTAGGCCTCCTCCATCTTTTGTCAGTCAGCCATGCCTTTTCCACCATAGCAGAATGTATCTCCCCTATGAAACCGTAAACTGAATAAATATTTCTTTGCTTGAAATTTTTTGAGCCTCAATGGTGTCTCACAGCAACAAAGAGAAATTGGTAGAAAATAGTGGGATATTGCTGTGAGATAAATAGCATCTGTACCAGAGAGTAAAGTGTTTTTAAGTTGAAAGCAATTTGTACCAGAGAAGTGGGGTGTTGCCATGTGAGACTTAAGCAGTTTCAAAACAGAACCATGCTGGAAAGGTTTTTGAAAGTCTTGGAAGGTTATTACCATTGCTGGGATTATCATGAAGGAACATACCCTATTAATCTGGAGAAACTTGTTCTAATCCTTCACAGAGATAAAGTTGCCAACTCCTCCTTACCCTCTGAACATGAAAAGGTATGGAGATGAGTTCTTCATTGAAAACAAGCTCAATCATAAAGTCAGCACAAGATCATCTGGATTAGACCCCAATATGAACAGACTAATGAGATGTAGAGAACCAAAAGCTCTAATCAGGTTTGCAGAAACTAGAGCTAACCAAAGAAGAAAAGTCACTTTTCCACAGGCTTGTCTAACCCTATAAATACCCCTGACCCTGAGTTTCTTGTCCAACTTTCTCTCACTGGCCCTTCACAGACTCCATGTCTTCAAGTTCTCCTTAGTTCCCATGCTCCTCATGGATTCTACATCTGAAATCCAGGAGTTCCTTTCTGACTTCCTGACCCCTAACGGATTCCATGTCTGGAGTCTGTGAGTTCTCTTGTGGCTCACTAACCCCTTGCAGAATTAATATCCCTGAGTTCCCTTCTTTCTTTTCTCTAATAAACTCTGCCTTAATCCTATGTGTGCTCTAGATTCAGTCTTTGACTCCTAGACACCAAAGACCCTACATTAATCACCTGGAATCAGACCAGCCAAATCTCTCATCATTCTAAAGCTCAGGGAACCTTGTGGAAGAGGGGGATGGCAAGATTTTAAGAGCCTAAAAATGGGGAAGACCAGTCACATGCAAGACACTTCATATAAGTTAAGACTTCAGCAGCCAGAATTGGACTTTGCCTGACCTGCACAATGGCTGACATGTCAATGATCCCCCAAAGTCTAGCATGGATTACAGGGCAGAAGGCTCCAGGCAGTAGGATCCTTAGAGGTAAGGGATTAACAGTCATAATAGAGTTCCTATACTCACAGGAGCCCAAGAAGGGGCTCCGGGCTATTCCATTGAATCCTGAACCCTCCCTAGGGTGGAGGACTAAGAGAGAGATGGTCATACAAAAGGATGCTTCAGGGGATAGGAGGGAGGAAGGGGGAGGCACTGGGAGAAGGTGAAAGGAAGGGGATAATGGAGAACAATGCAAGGGGGATGAAAGGGAAGGGGAGGAGGGAAGGAGAGGACAGGGTGGCTATTGAGCTTGTATGATTAGGAATAAAATGTGGGATAAAAAATATCTTTGACTCCTGAACACAAGATCCTATAAAAATAAAAATCCCTCCCTTGTGATAAAGCTAAGAGACTCTAGTACTGAAAAGTGAAGCTGTTTTTTGAGACAAGTTGGTACACAGTAGTATGGTCATCATTAAGGTATGGCTTGTAAGCCTTTACAAATGTTCATTGGGAGAAATGTGAAGAACTTTAGGACTTTGTGCTGGGAAATCCTTTGCATCTCAGAGATAGGGGAAAGGACCATTCCAGTGAGAACTTTTAAGAGATAGTTAGAGATAGGAACAGTGTAAACTTAGTTTGTGATTGTCCGAGGAGAGCAGAAACTGTTTGGAACTGGAGAGGGGGCAAATGGAGTGGGCTAGTCTCCAACTGAACACTGTAGCAGAACAAAGTTATCCATATATTCCTGGCAAAAATGCAAGAGAGAGGAGGTTGTGGATCCTCCCACCAAGGTTTCAAAGAATGGTAAAATCTAGGCAGTGTGTAGCAGGGAATCCTCCAGTTTAGAGGTCCAAGAAGGACAGTTTGTGCTGTGGAGTTAAAATCATGTTTGTCATTGACAAGTGAAGATGTTACAGATGCCATAGCCAACATGAGACATCTGCTAAGAACTACATACAAGGTGAAAAATCCAGTCCAAGAGAGTGATGTTCTGCAGACAGCTGCACTACCAGTGTGGAATTGAAGTCCTTTGAAACTAAGATGATTTCATCTGTTGGACTTGGAGCTGCAGTATTTTTTGTTTGTCCTGTTGGGTTTTGGTCTTGTTACAGACTAAGCCTTCCTGGATATATCCCCATTCCTCCTTTTTGGAATGAAATGTTTTATTCTATGTCAGTGTATGTTGTAAGCATGCAACTTATCTTTTGACTTTTGACTTTGGACTTTTTTACTGTGTTGGCCCCACTGATGTAGTCTATGAGAAATTTTAATATTGGAATGAGTATGGCATAATGAGATGGCAATGAGCCAAGGGTAGACTGTCATGGTTTGAAATGTGAGTTGTCCCGCACAGGCACATGACTTTGAATTTTTAGTTGTTTGTGAAGGTCATGGTACTTTTAAGAAGTGGAGTCTTGCTGAAGGAAGTCAGTCACAGAGCGAGTCTTGAGGTTGGTTACTGTTATGGTTAGAGTTGAGTGCCAACTTGGCTGTTGTAGTTTGTTTGGGAGAAGCTGTGGTGAATCAATGATTGTAGCAGACACCTAAGGAAGTCTGTAGGTACTTGTTAATTGATGTGGAAAACTCAGTCAGTAGTGAATGGTGCTTTCCAGTGATGGAGCAGATAGTAGGAAGTGCAAGAGGAAGGACTTGCTCGTCCCTTATCCTGTGTTGTGTTGCTGTTGAGTTCACTCTCTGCGCATTTTTACCTTCTTTGAGCTTTGTTACCTTCTTAGTTGCTGCTACTGCTACTACCTTCATCCTTGGCTGACCCAGAGCTCAATCTTTTTGACCTTGCTACTCTTTGTGCTGCCTTTGGATTCTGGTCTCATAGGCCTTACTGCTGTCCACTGTTCATCACTGAATGTCAGTGCTCAGCTGTTCTTCATAGACATTGGAGCCAGGGCCTTCAATCCTCCAGCTTGATAAAGGCTCAAGTCCTTCTTGGGAACATTCAGCTTTGTGAGGCATTCTGGTCAATAACAAAGCAGCTATGGGAAACTCTTTGAAAGATCTGTCTTTATTGTGAATCTATTTAATAAAATTATTTCCATACATTGCATTTTAACATATCTGTTCTTTCAGAGAATCCTGACTAACAGATTTTGGTACCTACAGTGGGGTGTTACCAATAAATCTGGTAATGTGACTTTTGAATGGTTTTGTTTGACAAAGTTTAAAATGTTAGAAGATTTGGGGGAATTCTTTGTATACTTGACCAGACATGCTGATCTGATAAGCAAGGATTGTCTTTCTATCAACTGTTATGTGGAGATTGTGTGACCAGTTCACTCAGTCTTTTGATGATGGTGCATGCTTTCCTGCCAAGCTGGACTAAGAAATGTAACCAGACTATCATAAGAGAAAATAAACCAGTTATCCACTTTAGTTATTAGATAGTGATATTTATCAGCAACCATGCAGGCTAACAGCAGTTAGCCCTATGCTGTTTGAGGGAGTGAGTTTTCTTTTGAGTTTGCAGCAGATCTCAACCTGCATGATGTCTGCAGTGACCTAGGTCACCTTCAGCTTCTGCCAGACAGCCATGCCTTTTCTACCATAATGGGATCTATCTCCCCTCTGTAACAATAAGCTGAATAAATTTCTTTTCCTCCCTTAAGTTGCTTGAATTTAATGGTGTCTTACAACAGCACAAAGAGTAACTGATACTATATTAATTATACATAACGGTTGCAGTTTGCCTGTATGGTTACTGATAAATGGCTTAAGGGAACAAGGGGTTCATTTTCTCTTATGATTACTGGTTACAGTTCTTAATCCAGCTTGATGGGAGAGCGTGTACCAACACCAGGGCCAAGGAAACTGGCCACACCATCTCTACATAATGGCTGAGAGAAGGAGGAACCTTACTTGCCAGACCAGCATGTTTGGCCAAGTATACACAAGGATGCCAACTTCCTCAACCAGCTCTCTGTATTTTATTCACCTGTTCAGGGCCTAGTTCCATCTCCTATGGGCTGGGCCTTCCCCATCAGCTAGACAATCTCCTGAAGGTTTGCTCTGGATTTAACTCAATCACTAATTCTCTACAAATGTGCCCAGAGCTCAAACCCTCAACTATCAAGTTGACAACTGTGCCTAACTATGTCAATAGTATAGGTCGAAACAGTTATTTATTGACACACATTTTATTAGCATATATTAATTGTACATAATATAAGTCAGAACATTTATTTTTCTTATTATTGTGTCATAAGAGTGTGAACTGTTTGTTCACTAATAGGATGTGGCCATTCTTATGTGTATCATCAGTTGTCAGTCTCCTTTTGCTTTTAAATTTTATTTATGGAATATACATTTTAATATGCAAAGTGTTAAGAATAGTTTTGAATATTTACTGAATCTAAGTCCATGCTTTTGTTAATACTTGAAAAGTTAGAAGTAGCGAAAAACCTTTATGACCTTAAAGTAAGAAGGTAAATGTAAATTTTTGATTTATATAGTCATATTAATAGCTGGTGACATCTATAATACTTATTGTATTTGACTCCCAACTTGTACTGAAAGTTTGAATCAATCATCCCTTTTCAACCTTTGAAATTGTATGCTGCTATTCAGATTTTGAATATCTAATATATTATAAGGGACTACATTTGACACTTTAGATTTTTGGACCTTTAATTTGACAGCATCTTTCATTTTTTTAAAATGAATGCAATTATCTCTGGTTATGAAGTGTGATAATTCACTCAAAATGTACTTTGAAATTAAATGCATTTCAAGACAGTTGTGGGCAACTCATTGGTTATAAGTGGGATGTTGATATGAGGAGAAAATTTAATCACTATTGTTTGAATTATTGTATAAAGACTTATTATTCTTCTGTGAAAAGAGCCATAAAATGATTTTTGTATTTAAGTACATTCTGAAAGCTATGTGAAAGGCACATTTTGTGGTGAAGAAAAACTTCTCATGTTAAATATGGTCCATCATCTTACTGAGCTCTGAAGTTTAGTCAAGATTAAGAGCCAACAATTTTGGTGGCCTGTATGCTGGAATCTGCAACCCAAATCATCTCCCAAGCTATGAAAATCTCATAGAAAAGTGTCTTATGTTCTACACAATAATATTCACTTTTAAAAAAGTTTGAGCAAAAAACTATTTTGCATTTCAAATCACCTGTGATTTAGAAAACTATTTTCTTGTTTCTGTTTTCTTAAATGTATTATTCGAATATTTTCTACCACTTTTAACTAACATAATACAGATTTCTTTTATGTTTAAAAATCTTCAAATAATTCTTTTAATAATTAGTTCCATTTGTTCTTTGACAATTTCATATATGTGCATTATATATTCTCATTACTCCAATTCTCCCATTATCTCTTATCTCCCTCCCATGCTAGTTTACCTGCCCATCTTCCTGCAAATCCCTTGCCCATACTCATTGTGTATGTGTGCATGTACATGAACATGTGTGTATGTGTGTGTGAGTGTGTGTGTGTGTGTGTGTGTGTGTGTGTGTGTCTGTTTTGTGACACTGAGCTTAATCAGGCCTATCTGTGTTCAAGAGATTTGGAACTATTATGTTGTCATGGTGGGCTCATTGGCAGGCATCATAGTTAAGTACAAGTGTCAACTTGACAGTTGAGGGTTTGAACTCTGGGCACATTTGTAGAGAATTAATGGTTGAATTAAGCCTAGAGCAAACCTGCAGGAGATTGTCTAGCTGTTGGGGAAGGCCCAGCCCATGGTGGGTGGGATTAGGTCCTGGAATAAAATACAGAGAGCTGGTGGTTGAGAGAGTTGGCATCCTTGTGTATACGTGGCCAAACATATGATCTGGCAGGTAAGAATGGTCCCTCTCCCAGTTGTTATGTAGTGATGACGTGTCCAGTTCCCTCGGCCCTGGTGTTGGTGTGAGCTCTCCCATCAAGCTGGACTGTGAATCATAACGGGACTATCATAAGAGAAAATAAAGCTCTTGTTATCTTAAGCCATTTGATTGTGATTTATCAACAACCATACGAGGTAACTGCTTCAGCAAGTATGTATCAGAAGAATGAACCTCTCAGAGAAGAGAATTATCCATCAATGGCCAGTGGTTCAGGAGTGACGATTAAATGAGTCCCTCCCCCATAAAAGACTGGCTGTTAATGAGCCAGTCTTCTGCAAATCCGTTTTGTGAAGCTTCTGTGATTTTGTGATGAGAAAGCTTTGGCAAGTCTAGAAGGTAGCACTACCCAGCCTTTTCTCACTAACTTCTGGCTCTTGCATTCCATCCACCTCCTCTTTGGTGATAATGCCTGAGTCTTAGAGGAGTGCTTTAAATGTCTGCAAATGCTGGGTGAACTTTATTGCTCCCAGAACCTTGAGCAGCCAGGAGACTCTAAACTCACAACCATTCACTCTAAACTCACTCACCATCCTGAGTAAGGCTGGGAGTACTTGTCTGTGTCTTGATGTTGAAGAGTACTCTGTACTTTCTTCCTTAGCATTTCAGAGTATCAGGTCATACGTTGAATTCTTCCAGATAGTTGTAACTACCTGAGTTTTGGCAATGGTGCCAAAATATTCATTGGATAAATGGTACTGGAGCATCTTGAACAAAATTAGATGCCGACCTATCATTTTTCTTACATAATCTAAACTACCCAAGCAGAATTGAAGATCTCACAAATTCCATTCAAAATTGCATTCAACATAAATTGGTCTTTTCTGTATTTTGGCTCATTTTTAGCAAGGTTATAGCCCTAATTGTCCCTTTCCTATATGCCAATTGCGAGCCATTCTTATGAATACAGAAAATCTCACCTCAGGCCTTCTGAAAAAACATTTCAGGAGAGGATTTGAGACACATACTTGTTTTAAAATAGTCAACATATTCAAAAGGGTAAGGTAATTTGATTGATTACACTTAGATTTCTATTTCAGTTCCAAAACCAAAGTGCGGTGCGTTGTGAAGAGAAACTTAATTCTCTAAAGAGAATTTGAGACACTGATGTCAGAATAGAATCAGGCAGCACCCAAATATTTTGATAAGGTATTCCTGTATCCCAGGGTTACACTAGGAAATCTTCTGACCAATTTTTCCACAAAGGAGTAAATTATATACAACTCTGCCTCACAGCATACATGTTTTACCTTTCCTGAAGATTGTGTTGAAGCAGCATTCCAGACAAACTTTTAAATATGTCAGTATTAATAAGACTAATCACTTATGTTAGGAACTATTTTCCAATGCCTACATAGTCTCTAATGCAAAGGATTAAATTTTTTGAATTTTTTCCATAAATATAATCCCTGGCCTAAAAATAAAGTAAACTGAGATCTGAGCCATGTCTAAGGCTTGAAGGAAAAATACTGACAAAGTTCAGATGCCAGAACCCAAATCCATGTAAAAATGGCAGGTGAAAAAGGCAGCAGAAAAGTACAGTGGCCTGTACTTCTGGCCCTGGAAGACATAGCCTGGGAAACTTCAGTGGAAAACAAAGAGGAGCTAGAAGCAATCCAGGGTGATTCTTGAAGTCACCCTTGAGCCTCCACAGGCCAAAGCAGTGCCCTCTGATACACACACAGATATATGCATGCATACATACATACATACATACATACATACATAAATGGAAGGCTGAGGAAATGGCTCAGTGGTTAAATTCTTTGCATGGCAGATAAAAGGACCTGAATTCATGTTCTCATTTTCCACATAAAAACGCTAGGATAATATGATGGCAGCCTGCAACTCGAGTCATGGAAAGCATATGCTGGGATATCCCAGAACAAAACAACAAAGAGGGAGTGAAACCCAGGAGGATTCTGGGAAGTTACCCTTGGGTTCTATTGTACATATCACAAGAAAGAAAAGGAAGGAAGGGAGGAAGGGAGGGAGGAAGGGAGGATGGGAGGAAGGGAGGACGGGAAGGAGGGAGGGAGGAAGGAAGGAAAGGAGGGACGAAAGGAAGGAGGGAGGAAAGGAGGGAGGGAGGAAGGGAAGGAGAGAGAAGAGAGAGAGAAAGAAGGAAAGAAAGAAAAAGCACGAAAGACGAAAGAAAGAAGAAGAAAGAAAGAAAGAAAGAAAGAAAGAAAGAAAGAAACAAAGAAAGAAAGAAAATTGAGAAAGATGGAAGATATTTGGAAGATATTTAATATTGTCCTCTGGTACTCATCCCCAATCTACACATAGCTACATATAAATGTGCACATACAGAGAAAATTGTACATGCAGAAAATTATGTGATAGTATATTTGTATTGGCCTTCACTTTTTGGAAATTAAGCATGAAAAAGTGAAAATTAAAATTTCTATATTACTTCTGTCTGGCCTCCTGGGCCAGTCTGACTCCTTTAAAGTTACTTTATTCCAGGAGGGAGTCAAAAAGCAGCTTCGTTGCAAATCAATGCTTCTGAGTCCAAAGTGTTCTTTTCTACTAATTCTGACATTTTATTTCATTATCATACTTGGTACCAAACAATATTCAAGCCAAATGTCCCATGGTGACTGAAGAGCCTGCCCACCCACATCTCCCACCTATGCTTCAGACAAGCCCTTTCCTGCAGGTCATCTGCTGCACTTAGTGATGATCAGACTTCTCAGAGTGCAGCCGTCTGAGGGCAGAGAGGAACTCATTTAACTTTTTAAAGGATTTGTGTATTGCTCATGACAGACCCCTGAGTTTACCAGTATTTGAGCTCATTTTGACATGACATTTGTTTTCAGAGCAGCCAGGGCACATTAGCCCATTTTCATAGGCCACATTATTACTTTAAATTGCCACATAAAGACCTGGTTTTCTTGTCTTTCTTCCCAGTCATATTTGGATTTTATCCGTTTTTTTTTTTCTACGCAGTAAAACTCTAAGTGAAGAGTAAATATTTCTCCTTCAGTAATGAGGCCTGCAGATTTCTGGAATCTGAGTGATTGGGAGGAAAATCAATCATTCCAATTTAGTTTTAATAAGAACCACGTTTATTGCCTATCGATTTTCATCTCCCCTATCAACTGCATATAGAGAAGGAAGATTGGACTCCAACATGGGTCCTGTTACTGCTGACTTCATGAGCTTCTGGAAAAATCTATACTTCACAACTTTAAAAAAGTTATGTCATAGGTCTTACATTCAAGAATTCTTCATCCTGACCCTCATCTTCTTCAGCTTCAGTTCCTTAGCTTGTCCTTCATGGATACTACTCACCACATGTTCTGACCATGTTCTGCATCAAGGGAAAATCATTTTTATTTCTCTAAGCACAGTCTTTCTGGAAACTGAAAAAGAAATGTTTCAATTTTAGACCTGAAATCTGGGCACCAAGTATCAATCTTTTGCTAAACCTCTCAA
The DNA here is from genome assembly GCA_023101885.1 of Typhlomys cinereus. Lineage (NCBI taxonomy): Eukaryota > Metazoa > Chordata > Mammalia > Rodentia > Platacanthomyidae > Typhlomys > Typhlomys cinereus. The sequence goes on along the minus strand of JALPQD010000388.1, from coordinate 1,437,872 downwards.
AGAGCATCACTTTCTTGTATTTGGTTTTCTGAACCAAAGAGTAATATGCACGGTGATGAGATACCATTCCTAACCCCAGATATCACCCATGAGTCACTGCATCCTTTCTGATAAGCTCAATGATATCAGGCTTATTTATCTTTCTTATTGACTGCATTCTTTGTAGAAGCGAAGCAGAGGTCTTTGCCTTCATGTTCACTATGCCTTCACCATTTAAAACAATGCCTCACATGTAATAAATAATTATGAGTTGTTTAATGAAAGAATAAAATTCAGAATACTTTTCAGCCTAGAAATATTGTCTAGCACTCTCAATTAATTGATATTGATGAAATCTATATTCTATCTGCATTTTCCACTTGTCATTAGCTACATTTCATTGACACAAATATATTCTATCTTTGCCATTACTAGACAGCTAATAAGCAACATAGCTTAATAATGCCAACTGCAATTAAACTTCTCAAAGGGGAAAGATTCATGAATGTGTACCAATAATTACAAGTTCATGGCTTCCCAGAGTGGCAGTTTTGTAATGTGTCAATTTGTCTAGGTTGAGCTACCTTTCCACGTTACTTTCTGTGAGGTTTCTGGTTAGAGTGGCCAAAATGAGATTCTAATTGAAGCTGGGAGGAACAAAGTATAGATAACAACTATCTGGCTGTTTATCTCCTTCCTTCTTCACTGTCACGAGATAGGTGTTGAGACACTGTTCTCCTGTCTCTGGATATTCTAGCTTACAAGATTGCTGAGTTAAGTATATGTGTGTGTGGCCCCGGGGGACTGTTGAGCTCTGAGGTAAGAGGTACGGGGTCCTATTACAGTACACCACATCACAAAAAAAAAAACAGTAAGACTTAGCAAAGCTCTAATTGCTTTGTCCCTGTTGTGTTTTAGGACTTATCTGATGTTCCAACTTGTTCTTATACTCCCCCACTCTGCATCTGTTTTCTCTTCCTTGCTCTTTGCAGTACAGATGTTAGTTCTTCAAATTGCCTGAAAACAGATCCTTATGCAAATATCTGCCTGTCCATCTTTCTCCTTCTACCATCTTCAATTTATGCCTCTGTCTGTCTGATATCAATCTTTAATTTGTTTACCTATAATCTACCATCTATCTATGTCACTTGATTCTCTGTCTGCCCATTTACTCATTCTTTTCTTCTGGAGCTCTGGCTATCATAGCTATCATATGTCAGGAACTGAAGTAGGCACCATTATCTCCTGTGTTTTCAGCATTATGAGTTATCACTATCCTCACATTTCAGGAGATTCAAAACTGTATCTTCTTGTTTCTCAAACCTGTTATCTTTTCCCAACTGCATGCCATACCCAGAACTGCATATTCCCTTCTCAAAATATTTATAAAATAGAACCATTTGTGAATTGAAACTATATTAACATGATTCCACTAGCCCCTGCCAAAGCATTTTACATATCGAAGCACACAAATAAATTTGATGGAAAACAAACCACAAACAGCAGAATGTTTCTCTTCATTGAAGTCCATCTAGGAACTTTTCCAACCTGAGCTTTGAGAGCTTGGATGCATTTTGATTGAAGCACCAATTTTAGCATCAATTTAGACTCTTAGAACTAAAAATCTGTTCTTTAAGATCTGTCTTGAGCGGGGTGTGATCGCATGGCACATCTGTTCCCAGCACTGTGGAGGCAGAAGTCTGAAGTTACATCCTGGAGTCATCCTTTATTTAATAAGAATTCAAGGCTAGCCAGGAATGCATGAGAAGCTGTCTCAAGAAACAAGAAGTGGAGCAACACAAAATCTCCTTTGCCTGCATTAAGAAAATCAAAATCCACTACTTATTCCCTCTCAGGACTTTACTCCTGAAATAGATTGACTTGATTTTCGGGATGTATCCTATGTCTGGATTTTCACTTCGAAATAGAAATAATATATTTTTGAAAGGGTCAGTTATTGATAACTAATAAGAAAATTAAGCTTGTTTTCACTAATAACTGGACAATGGAACCATTCTGTCCATCCCTGTGTACACATTACAGTGTACTATCTAACAACTCTGTGATAAAAATGCACAGCTGTCCTATTCGGGGCCAATTTGTCCAGTTCTTTTGCTACTCACTCATCCCATGGTTCAAAGAGCTCGTGGTACAGTAAGAGTGTAAATGCCTGCTGAAAAATGGACCTTAAATTCAATCAAAAAGTTCTTGTGATTCATACTCCAACAAGTTCCATCGAAGGCAGTCATGATGAAACTCAGGGGTCATTCATGTAAAAAGAATACGGAAGGGAAGAGGTTATCTGGGAAGAGGGAGGGGAATGGGATTGGGGATTAAGGCATGGAAAACCTCATAAGTTCATTATAATACAAGAGCCAGAGGGTGGGGGAGCGACACCACCAGACAGTAACCTCTGTCCATATTTTTTTATTCTTTTTTTATTTATATAATACTATTTTTTATTATTTCAGTCATACAAAATTAATAGGTACACCAGTTCCCTCCCTCCCTCCTCCTCCCCCCCGAACCTCTTGCTCCACCTCCCCTCACCCCTCCCGCCCCATCCCCCCGTGCCTCCTGCCCTGATTCCCAGAGTCCTTTCTTGTGCATGTCTGACTGTCCTCTGGGCCCTCCTCTCTGATGACATACAAGGACAGTGGCATTTCCCTGAACCCTTTCCTGTGTTCCCCTTAAGCATAGGAACACTACTGTGGCTGTCAATCCCTTGCCTCCAAGGATCTTGGTGCCTTTAGCAGATGCTAGACTTTGTGAGGTCAATAGTGTGTTGGACATTGTGCCGGGCATACAATGTCCAATTATGATTGCTTCGGCCCTAACTTGTGTAGAGTATCTTGCAAATCATTGCTCCTCCCATCCTTTTGCTCTTACACTCTTATCGCCCCCTCTTCCGCAAATGTCCCTGAGCTTCAGGATGGGGAGAGATTAGGCTGGCTTAGTTCTAGGTGGTTGATATAGAGTCTCTGAAGTTCTGGATTGTGGTTTGTTGATTTTCTTTTGCAGTTTTGTTGCTCCTGTAATGCCCTTCACTCCATCGTGATGGGCACTGTATGTCACCCCCTGGCCAGAGACAGAAAGCTGTTAAACTGGAGTCTTATTATAAGAGCGCATTCAAGGGTAGATGTAATACTTATACCCAAAATTGGAATCTCAGGGTCATATGGCCTTAGGCAATGGGAGGGGTCAATCACCCATTTGCAAAATGGTTACTTTTTAATCTGCCAGACTATATGCCCTCCCCTTCTGGTGAGTTCATACCCCCTTAGTTGTAAATGATCAGGAACGAATTGTGAACTTAACTAGGTGTCACATTACTTTCTTGCAGTCCTTGATGGAGGCCTATTTTCTCTACTGTAACATGGTCACTTCTCTCCTTGATTCTGGTGTGGCCCTCCAACCCCATTCCTCCTGTTCATAATCCTTGCAATTACTGTAGGTAATACATAGATTTACCTATGAGTGTCTCAAGATGGGCTGGGTGGGTTTGGTATTAGGAGCCACCTATTAGGGAGTACATACAGCGCTTAATTTTCTGGGTCTGGGATACTTCACTTAATATAATTGTTTCTAATGACATCCATTTCCCAGCAAATTCCAGTAATTCATCATTTTTGATGGCTGAGTAGTATTCCATTGTATAGATGTACCACAGTTTCCTTATCCACTCGTCAACTGTTGGACATTTGAGTTGATTCCATGACTTTGCTATTGTAAACAGTGCTGCTATGAACATGGTCGTGCTTGTGCTATCGAGGTGAACCTCTGCTGTATGGAGGGTTATACTCAAAAGTGGAATTGCAGGGTCATATGGCATTTCAATCTTTAATTTCTTTAAGAATCTTCAGACGGCTTCCAGAGTGGTTGTATGAGCCTGCACTCCCACCAGCAATGTAGGAGAGTTCCCCTCTCTCCACATCCTCTCCAGCATTTGTTGTTGTTTGTGTTGTGGATTTTTGCCATCCTGACCTGGGTGAGATGATATCTCAGGGAAGTTTTGATTTGCATTTCCCTGATGGCTAAGGAAGTGGAGCATTTTGTAAGATATTTGTTAGACATTTTAATTTCATCCCTAGTAAAGTTTCTTTAAGTTCCAGGGCCCATTTTTTAATTGGGCCATTGTTTTCCTTGGAGTTTAGTTTTCTAAATTCTTTGTGCACTCTGGACAGCAGAGCTCTATCAGATATATGGTTAGTGAAGATTTTCTCCTATTCTGTGGATTGCCTTTGAGCTCGTGTTACAATCTCTTCATCTGAACAGAAGCTCTTTAATTTCACAAGATCCCAACTGTTGAGAGTTGGTAGCAGTGACTGTGCCATTGGATGTCTGTTTAGGAAATGTTGGCCTAGCCCAATCAGCTCGAGGAAGTTCCCTATCCTTTCAACTATGGTTTTTATAGTCTCTGGCCTTATATCAAGGTCCTTGATCCATTTGGAATTAAGTCTTGTACATGGTGACAAGTATGGGTCCAGCTTTAATCTTCTGCATGTGGAGATCCAGTTTTGCCAGCACCATTTGTTCAAGATGCTGTTCTTTTTCCATTGGATTCTTTGGGCCCCGTTGTCAAAGACCAAATGGCTGTAATTTTGTGGGCTTATATCTGGGTCTTCAATCCTTATCCATTGATCTGTGTGTCTATTTTGGAGCCAGTACCAAGCTGTTTTTATAACTATGGATTTGTAATATAGACTAAGGTTCGGTATGGTAATACCTCCAGCAGTGTGTTTGTTACTCAGGATTGTCTTTGCTATCCTGGGTCTTTTGTGCCTCCCTATGAATTTTCAGATTGTTTGGTCAACTTCTTTAAAGAATTGCTTTGGGGTTTTAATTGGTATGGCATTGAATTTGTATATTGCCTTTGGTAGGATGGTCATTTTTACAATGTTGATTCTGCCAATCCAGGAACATGGGAGGTCTTTCCACCTTCTGGTGTCTTCTGCAATTTCTTTCTTTAGGGTTTTAAAGTTTTCATTGTAAAGGTATTTTACCTTCTTGGTTAGGTTTATACCAAGGTATTTCATTTTTTTAGGGGCTATAGTAAATGGGATGGTTTCTCTCAAGGTTTTTTCACTTCTTTCATTCTGGGCATATAGGAAGGCCTCTGATTTTTGCACATTTATTTTGTATCCTGCTACCCGGCTGAACTTCTCAATTAGTTCCAGGAGCTTCCTGGTGGAGTTTTTGGGATCACTCAGGTATAAGATCATGTCATCTGCAAATAGGGATAGTTTGATTTCTTCCTTGGCGATATGAATCCCTCTTATGTCCCTTTCTTGTCTTATGGCTTCAGCTAAGAGTTCAAGTACAATATTGAATAAAAGTGGTGAGAGTGGACAGCCTTGTCTAATTCCTGATCGAAGTGGGAATGCTTCCAATTGTTCCCCATTGAGCATAATCCTTGCTTTTATTATATTGATAAAGGTTCCTTCCATTCCTACTGTCTCTAGCGTTTTGATCATAAAAGGCTGTTGGATCTTGTCAAAAGCTTTTTCTGCATCTATCCAGAGTATCATGTGGTCTTGGACTTTGGACTGGTTTACATGATGAATTACATGTATTGATTTGCGTATGTTGAACCAACCTTGTGTGCCAGGAATGAAGCCTACTTGGTCCCCGTGAATAATCTTTTAAATATGTTTTTGAATCCGATTTGCTAAAACTTTGTTGAGAATCTTTGCGTCTGTGTTCATCAGAGAGATCAGCCTATAGTTTTCTTTTTTAAGTGAGTCTTTATTAGGTTTTGGGATTAAAACGATATTAGCTTCATAGAAGGAATTTGGTAGTGTTCCTTCCTTTGCTATTTGATGGAACAGTTTAAGGAGTATTGGTATTATTAACTCCTTAAATGTCTGGTAGAACTCTGTGCTGAATCCATCTGGTCCAGGACATTTTTTGGTGGGAAGATTCAAGATTACTTCCTCAATTTCCTTATATGTTATAGGACTATTTAAATAATTCACAACTTCCTGATTCAATTTAGGTAAGTTGTGTTTACTTAGAAATTCATCCATCTCTTTTGTGTTGTCAAACTTCACAGAGTATAAGTTTTTGAAATATGATGTTATAATTCTCTGGATTTCTTGGGTATTAGTAGTTCATTTCTAATTTTGTTAATTTGGGTTTTCTCTCTCCTGCTTTTGTTTAATTTAGCTAGGGGTGTATCAATCTTATTGATTTTTTTCAAAGTACCAGCTTTTTGACTGGTTGATTTATTCTATCGTTTTCTTAATCTTGATTTCAGATATTTCTCCCCTTATATTGCTAACTTCCTCTCTTCTACTCTTTTGGGATCAGATTGCTCTAGTGTCTCTAAAGTTTTAAACTGCATTGTTAAGTTGTTTATTTCTGATGTTTCCATTTTCTTGATGTAGGCATTAAGAGCTATGAACTTACCTCCTAGAACAGCTTTCATTGTGTCCCAGAGATTTTGGTAAGTTGTATTTTCGTTATCATTCACTTTCAGGAAATCTTGAATTTCCTTTTTAATTTCTTCCTGAATCCAGTTCTCATTCAGCATCATATTGTTAAGTTTCCAGGAGTTAGTGTATTTTCTCTTGTTTGATGTGTTGTGGATGTCCAGCTTTAGGCCGTGGTGGTCTGATAGGGCACAGGTTAGAATTTCAACTTTTTTGTATATGTGTAGATTCGTTTTGTGGCCCAATATGTGATCTATTTTGGAGAAAGTTCCATGTGCTGCTGAGAAAAATGTGTATTCTTTGGTACGTGGGTGAAAAGTTCAATAGAGATCTGTAAGGTCCATTTCTTTCAGGGTTTGATTAAGTTCCAAAGTGTCTCTGTTAAGCTTTTGACCTGTTGATCTATCCCATGTTGAGAGGGCAGTGTTGAAGTCCCCACGAATTATCGTTTGGGGGTTGATTTCTTGCTTTAGACGCTGTAGGGTTTTCTTAATGAATGTGGAGGGGCCCGTATTGGGTGCATATGTGTTCAGTATTGTGAAGTCTTCCTGGTGAATTGTACCTGTGACTAAAATGTAGTATCCATCCGTGTTTCTTATAATTTTCTTTGGTTTGAAGTCCACTTTGTCTGATATCATAATGGCTACCCCTGCCTGTTTTCTGCTTCCATTAGCTTGTAGAATTGTTGACCAACCTTTTATTTTTAGAGCGTGCCTATCTTTTGTGGTGAGATGGGTTTCCTGCAGGCAGCAGATTGATGGATTGTGATTTTTAATCCAAGTTTGTAATCTGTGTCTCTTGATCGGTGAATTAATTCCATTAACATTTGGTGTTATAATGGAGAAACTATTTTTAATTCCAGACATTTATTATGTTTAGTAGTTTTTATAAGTATATTGCTTCGCTTTTAATGGTGTTATATTTGCCTTCTGTTCTCCTGGATATGCCTGTTTTTTTCTTCATGCTTGAGTATCATTTCTAGCATTTTTTGAAGGCCTGGTTTGGTGGACATGTATCCCTTCAAGTTGTCTTTGTGCTGGAAAGTTTTTCTTTCTCCCTCGATCATGACTGATAGTTTTGTAGGGTAAGTCAGCCTGGGTTGACATTTTTGCTCATTCAATACTTGAAGTATGTCTCTCCAAGCTTTTCTTGCTTTTACTGTTTCGACTGAGAAGTCATTTGTTATTTTAATAGGTTTGCCTTTAAAAGTGACTTGTTTTTTCTCCCTTGAAGCTCTCAGCACCAGTTCTTTATCTTGAATGTGGAGTGTTTTAACTATTATTTGCTGTGGCGTGCTTCTGTTTTAGTCGTATCTGTTTGGGGTGCGGAATGCCTCTTGTATATGGATGGGCCTTTCTTTTTTTATATGAGGAAAGTTTTCTTTGATGATCGTTTGAAAAATTTCTTCAGGGGTGGTATTTTGAGATTCTTGCCTACGCATGTTAGGCTTCTTCAGGGTGTCCCATATCTCTTGGATATTTCTCTCACATATCTTTTTGGCTTTAACAACCTCTTCCATTGAGGTGGTTAGTACTCCCACTTTATCTTCAAGGTCTGAAATTCTGTTTTCTGCTTCGTTAGTTCTGTTGATAAGACTCTCTGTATAGTTCTGGGTTGAAGATAACTTGTCTTGTAGCTCAGTTTTAAACTCTGCTTGAGTCTGTTTTAACTGCTCTAAGCCAGTTTTTGTTTCTTGCACTGTTTTTCTCAACTCCTCCAAATGTCTGTTGTGTTCCTTTTCAAAGGGATTGATTCGATTATGTAATTCCTCCCAGATTTCCTCTTTCATAGTATTGAACATGGTAATGATCATATTTTGAAAGTCGTTATCCTGGATCAGGCTTTCTTGGCCCTTTTCCGCGGGTTTGTTCTGGTTGAGAGTCTAACATTATGGGATTAATTTCTTCAGTGGGAAATTTGTTTACTTGAGTGTTGCTTCTCATGGATTTGCACTTTGACTTTGGCATTGTCGTTTTAACTCTTAAGATCTTTCAATTTCACTAAACTGAATTATTTGGCCTGGGGTTCTGGGGATAGGCAGGGACAGAGCTTACCTAGGTCACTGTTGAGGCCCGGCTGGACCCGCGCGTCCCGCCCAGTGGAGCGGGGTGGGGAAGGGAGAATGGGGGCGTCAGCGTGGAGCTATTTATCCCGAGGGCAGCTGGGGCGGGGCCCGGGCGCAGGGGGAGGTCCTCCTCGTCCCTTGGCCCTGGGCGCTTGGCTCCGGCTGGATGGCGGGAGTCGGAGCTGGGTCCCTTTGGGCTGACCTGGGGTCCTGGTGGGCGGGCTCGGGCGGGGCTTAGCTAGAGTCGCGGGGTGAGGCCTGGCTGGACTGCGCGTGCGCGTCCCGACCGGCAGAGCGGAATGGGGTGAAAGGACCTCTGTCCATATTATGCCAAGAGTCTATGCAGGGATGTCGATCTTCACTAGTTCTCTACAGTAGTTGGCTTATTAATATTTCACCACGGATAATAGAGGATCCCAGGAGCCACGACCCCGCCATGAGAGATAGTTTGGGACTGGTATTTGATGGGAGGTGGGTGTCTGTACTCTATGGTTTACCCACTGATGCGCTGTTCATGCTTCAGTGAGCGCTCTGCACTTGCCATTGCAGACATCCTGGATGGGGTCCAAGATGTTCCACATGCAGAGAGTGGGAGAGAGATCTTCTGGAAACGGAAACCTGCAGGTTAGATGGGAGGGAAATCTGCGTGTTAGACGCAAAGGAAACAAAAAGAAAATATAAGCACGGTGCTTAAAGTCTTGCTTGGACGACTGTCAGATTTTAATATATCTGACTGCTTTGTTTCAAGCATTCCTCTTAAACAAATACAGTTTGCATTCCAGAGGTCCCGTAAGATCTCCTTTCATTCCCTTGAGAATGAAAAGACTTGCAGAACTGTGGGTGTTGCATTGTACTCTATGTGGCCAGCAGAGGGAGCAAGGAGTTCTTAATAAAAGAGGTTGCTTAAGTAATCTTCACTTGGTGGAATGGACCTAAGGTGCTAATTTTGGGTGCAGGTCAGTGTTACATATACAAGCTTCGTCTAGGACTGCTGGTTTCCTTATCTGACTGTGGGATGGAGAAAACAAGGCATCTGCTCTTTCTCCCAATTTTATGGACCATTGTCTCTTCTACATACACAAACTACTGAAAAACTTGGTTAACCGTTAACAGCTGATTGCCCTTTTTACAGTTTAGAAATCATTCATTCACATACTCCTTCATTTGTTCATACAGATACATTTACCAATGGTTTATAGGATTCCTTACTGTACTGCTGAAGTGAGTCACATTTGCCGAAGTACAAAGGAAGATTAAGAAAAATAATAAAACATTATAGACATTTAAAAGGTTCTGACATGTCTTTTAGAGGCAAGCTTGAAGTCAGCTTCAAAATGATGCTAACAAGCCATTTAATTATCTGACTTCTCATTAGTGATAATTCATTAACAAGCCAATATTATTATGCATGTCTGTTAATCACCTCCTGGATATGGCTCCCTCTGGAGGATCGCAAAATGAGGTTTTTAATTTTCCAGAGCAGCTTTCACTCCCTTTCCTTTGCTTAATGCCTTATGCTTCTCAAAGTGTGTTGATGCAATCGCATCGGATGCAGCTATCCTGAGAGGTCAGTTTAATTACATTTACACATGTAAAAGCAGAGAAATTCAGGTACAAGTAGCCACTGAGTGAACTAAAAGCAGAATACGGGTTTTGACTTCCAAAGCTGTGTTTCCACTATGTCTTCCTTCATATTCAAGCATTAGAAATTTAGCTCCAAATCCTACTGAGGATGAAGGTGGGGCCTCTGGGCATCGATTAGAAATAAATATGATTAAAGAGTTGAGGCCTTAATGCGATTGGTGGCTGATGAAGGAGAAATTCAAAGAGGTCTCTCCAACTCTTTCATCATGGACTGACCTTGGCCATGATATGACCCGTCAAGAAGTATGTTAAAGTCTGAAAAAATTTGACACTGAACTTGTTAGCCTTCAGAGCTGTGGGAAACAACATCTTTTCCTTACAAATTAACTAGTCCTCAGAATTCTGTTGTAACAGCAGAAAATGGACTGAGTGTTCCAGCAACCTTTGATATTCCTAGAAGAACCAGCCACAGGAGGTGGTCAGTGAAAACTTGCTGGGTGAATTTGTATTTCCTCTTTGCCTGCTTTGTGCCCTTGATAGTTTCTGATCCTTGCTGACTGTCAATTAATCATCCAGACGGAAAACTAGAAAATCCATGAAAAGTCGAGTTTTTCAATAAATGGAGCAATGAAAAACAGTGCTAGCATTAGGCAGTGAGGATCACTAGCCAGTGTTATGCATGTATTTAACAGCAGCAAATTTGGTTTCCCCAAGTAGTTGTGATGGTAAATTTTATGTTATGTGCATTTTAACACAATTTTGATAGGTGGCATGATCAGGCAGCCATTTGCACTCTAGCCATAGTTCTTCCAAAGGTTTACATATTCCAATTCGTCATCGGTTGGGTTAAGACCCTTTCTCTCTGAGAATGCATAACTTTTCTTATTACTGCGGTACGACAGTTCCAACATAAAGGATGCATCTGTTTGGGTTTACAGTGTATGGCAGTGCACACCGTGGAGATGGAAAGGCGCAGCCGCAGGAGTTACTGCAGTGCCTGTGGTGGCGGGTCAGCATGCAGAGGAAGGTAAGTGCAGCCAGGTTCTCCTGAACTTCTCCTTTGCCCCTTCATGTGAGCATTGACACACACATGCATGGCAGACCATCTCAGCCCCTCAACAAACCCTGTCTGCAAATGTCTTCATAGACACGCCCAAAGGTGTGCCTCACTGATCACAGAGAAGTAAAATATGAAAACACGTATCTCAACCAGTTTTCCTCTTCATGAAAATGAGGACTTAGTCTTCTAAAAAGTCATGGTCTTTTGGCACTAAGGGTGTATCCACATGTAATAAGTATTTCATTGGTGACAAAATCACAAAGGAGCATGAGTAATAAAGATACTGGATAAGCCACATTGATGACCTGACTCATAAGTTTGGTGAGCGAAAGTTACCAGACTCCAACACACCTGATAAACCTATCAGAGGTTGCTACCTATGTTTAGACAGAATCTCTATTAAGGTTTTCAAAATCACTAAAGGGCTTTCTCTGTAGAGTGAGTGCTAGTGTGAACAGTTCCTATTTCCTTATATACCTAAACATTTCTTTTGTCTTCATGTAATACAGAAGGTCTAGCTTTCTATCTGAAATCAAGTTTATTTAAAATGGGAGTTAGAAAATATATTCATGCACCAAAGTGAGGAGTTAGACATTTTATTATAGCTGGGTTGGCATTATCAGTAAGACTTCCTTTGTAGTAATGTGAAAGCTGGAAAATCCTTTTCTGCAAACGTGCTTGATTTTTGATATGGTGCCATGTATGTGCTGCTCCTATGGAGAGATCTATTCACAAACACAGTAAGACTTCTCCCTAAAGTTCCTGAAGCTCACTGTAGCCAGGGCCAGGAGAACGGCTTCTCTCCCTTTCCTCACCTCTGAGGACTCGCACTGTGAGAGGAGAAGCAGAATGGAATCTGCAGAAGCTAACTGGTTTCATTTTATTTCTTTTATAATCTGTTTAACTTGCTTGCTTTGCTCTATGATTTCTTGTGAAAAATTATTGCCATTTTTTAAATTGAACATTTGCAGAACAAAATGACTTTGGTGCCACATGATACTGAACATCATTGTGGTCTCCAATAAGGGCAATTACTTTGTCAGTCTATTAGAAAACGAACAAGCACATACAGAGAAGGCATGACATTCCCACACATCCTACATAAATTCACATTTTTTTGCCAGTAATTTTCATTCCCCTGGCTGCATGGGAGTCAATGAACTCAGCAATGGAGATTGTGGAACATCACCATAGTTTTCTCCACCATTCTCAGCTAGGTGTTGTGTGACACTTTACCTATCTACCCAATCAAATAGGAATTTGAGGACACAACAAAGTAGGAATTAGGTTAAGGTCTAGTTGAGGAATCAATGAATTTATTTCAGATCACTTACACGAGTAGAATGAAGGTTACATGCAGAAACAAGTACGATCAAAAGCAGCTACATAATCAGAAAGTATACCCCAATATGGACGAGATTCATTGCAGCTGCAACCCTGGAACTCTCTACAATGGGACTTTCTTCTAGAAGAGTCTCCTCCATCAGTCCTGTGCTGAGTGTCCTTGGAACTTCTTGTCTGATCAAGAATCAATTCTCCTAGTAGATGTGTCCTGCTTTTCCTCAGCACAGGGAGTCAATGTCTCCATTACCCCCAAATCTTGTTAGATTTCAGGCAACTCCTCACCTTTAATGAATCTTTTTCCAAGAGGAAATGTTTTCAGATGCTAAAGAGCCAGAAAGAACACCCACAAGATCAGATTGTAGGCAAAGAACACTCACTAAGGTTAAACAGGGAGCAAACCAAAAGGGTCTTAGGTTGCACCATGAAGACAAATGCCCCCTACAGCACTTGACAAGAGGATATATCATCATTTCATTTTGTTCTTGACCTTTCTAGAGTCTAGTCTAGAAAGACTTCATTGGGTCATGAGAGCGTCTTTGTTCTTACCATGCAGCATATATCTTTGAATGTGACCTGTGCAGGAGTGAGAGAGGGATGAGGATGGGATGATACTTCTTGGCTAGCAGAGGTGAGCAGCTCTAGCTCAGGAGGAGAGGAATGGGAGGATGTGATGTAAAAGAGTCCCAGATGTGGATCTCATAATGCAAGACTGGTACACTTCCCTGAGCAGTATCACATTGTCACATACTGTTGATTAATTGGTGTCATCGATAAAGTGTTATTTTGAATGAAACCTCCATTACAACATCTTTTGTTGGAATTTTTACCATCTTCATCATTTTTAAGCCAGTAGAAAAGTCTTCTGAAGAATATTGAAGAAATACATTGAAAATTCGAAAGTCACTTCTCCCTCTGGGCTCTAGCTTTCTAACCTGAAATATGAATGAAATATGAAAGTTTTGCAGTCACCCTTCTTTTTCAGTGAGACAGCAGTCAGACCTGGACAGAAAGGGACAAACATGACTTGGCTTATGGTTCCATAGAGGATACAGTCCTCTCTAGTGGGACTCACATAGCAGAAAGCTTGATGAAAGACAGAAACAGGAGACCGGTTCAAGTCACAATAGGCATCAGGAATGGGAGAGAAAAAGAGCAAGAGAAACAAAGCAAGGCTGGGCTAGCAAACCTCAAGACCTGCTCCCCATGACGTGCCTTTTCCAACAAGGCTCCACCTCTTAAAGGTGCTACAACCTTCCCAAGCCTAATACTGGCTGAGTATTCAAGCCCATGAGCCTTTTTTTTCCCTCTGGGGGGGCAGGGAGGAGCGGCAATTCATATTCAAACCCTGACATAAGGATAATATTAGGTAGATTCTCACGTTTAACTCTTGCCAAAGCCAGGTTTCTCCAACATGCGTATCAAATATAAGAACACACACAGCCGCACATGATCATGAGGGTATTTGCTATGGTACTTCACTGTATCGCCCTCCCCCACTGAACAACTTCTTTGTTCAAACATTCTTGAGTACATCTTATAGTTTTCAGGCACCGAGTTTGAAGCCATGAAAATAACATAGATCAAAGTCATGAAAATAACATAGATCTTTGGGTCTTACTTTTGGTGACTTTCAGAAACTAGCAGGGCTACTGGTATTCTGAAAGAGACCATGAACCAAACTGATGCGGAGCTGAGTTCCAGGTCTGCCTCATCTTATTCCTTATAGTTTGGCACTATGCCACCTTTACATAGGGATACGTGGGGGATTATGGGGAATGAAGTTCTGAATATGTGGCTGTAATAAGATACTTGCTGACTTCCATCTGGCACAGAAACTGTCCTAGCTAGGAATTTTCATTACATGTCTTCCTCGTGGGAAGAGTCACCCATTAGCTCTAGTAAGCTGGTAATTGCGTTAAGCCTCCAAGCAGGGAGCAATATGCAAAATGTATTCCTGACTTATGGGTTTATTAACATTTGAGCTCTGGTTAATTTGAGCATCTTTTTAAACTAGTATTTAGGGCAAAAAAAAGAACAGGAGGAAAAGGGATGATTGTGTTTGTGGGAGCAGGTAAGAAGGAAAATGAGATTGGGTCTATAATGTACTCCACTTAAGAATATACTAACCAGATACTGCTATAACGTGGTATAATAGCTTGTTCATTGCCACCCTTCTCTTTCAGCATTTGTCAACTGAGCAATTCATTGTTTCGGTGCTAAAATGCATCAGCAGTTCCAGGATTTGGAGGACTCATGAGTGAATGGTGTTGGGATATCAAAAAGGAATCCTGCATTTTAACTCATCTATCAACAAAAACAATCACCATCAATAAAGTACTGTCCATCAGCTACCGCTAAAGAGAGCTGGGGAGTCTTATAGACTGAGGAGTCAGCTATGAGCAGTCAGTCTAATACCCCAGCAGCCTATGAACACTGAGTCACTAACACTCTACAGCAAGGGTAAAGAGTTTCTCACTCCTAAAGGCATTCATAGAAGCATGTATAGGACATGGCCTTGTCTCCATGTCTCATCTACTAAGTTATATATTTGTATTTGACTTATGGCTCTAGAAAGTTCAACAATTATAAAAAATAAGAAAATAAGCATTATAGCCTCATGAAATTATTGAAAGAATTAGTTAACTCAGATGAAGTTTGGATTACTTTATGGGAAAAATATATGAAAATATTATATTCCAATAAAACATACGAGTATTTTAGTAATAATATTAAGTATAATGAACTTGAGTAAAAACTGTTCAGACTTAAAGAGGAATTTGGTCATTTTATATTGCATTAAATAATACTCATCAAATAGTTTCAAATAATTCATTTTAGTCCCTAAAATTTTTAACTAAATAGAAACATAAAAGCACCAACCTCCAAAGCTTCTTTTCATTATATCTCATGATGTCTTTCAAATATTAGCTAGCAAACATGCACAAAGTCTTACAACTTTCTTGATAGTTATCAACTCTTTTTAAATGTGATGTTCAATGTGCCATGATAAATACAATCTCATTCTGGGTTCTAGAAAAACACGGAAAGTTGGAGAAGGCATAGAAGAAATAAACCAAGGAAGTCAGTGCAAGGAGATATGGTCAGATATGGCAAATATTTATTGTCCTATGTGTAGTAAATGAAACAAAACATAGATATATCTGTGATAACATGAGTTTGTTATGAGTTCTGAGTCAGTTTGAGATGCGTAGGAGTTATCTCCAAAGACAAAAGCTTATAAGGCAATAACTATGGATTATTTTAGAAGTGTGGCATTTTTGCTCTCTTTGAAAATCAAATGGGACAAAATAAAGTAACTGTTATAGTTCATGGTACACAGGGGATATAAATATATATAATTATAGTTATCAGTATATACATTGCAAGAGCCAGACAGTAGACTTGGACAAGCAATGGTGATGATCATAAGTAATGAAATATTCCACAGAGCACAATCCAATTAAGTTATATTATCAATGAACTTTAACTCAGACAGACCTTCAAATCACCTTTGAATTTTCCTAGATTAAGTTCTGAGGCCAGGCCCTCTACTTGTAGCCTATGAGAAGTGACTGCTATATGTTTCCCGTGAAAGATGCTGTATGGCTTGCCTTTTTTTTTTTTTCACTTGTACTCTATTTCTTGTTTGTCTCTTTTAGGAAAACATTAAGCCATTTTTCCCAAATGACAGGATATGGAAGGGCCTTGAATTCTTGCAGGATTTAAGTAAGATTTGTTGACATTGAGATGAAATTGAAGAATCCATTCATTATTTATAGACCTGTTCACATAATGAAAGATGTTTCTTTTTTGTTTTCCTTCTCTAAAAATCAACCACACAATGAAAATGTTTAATTAATGGCATGCTCAACACTTAAACAAAGATTTACTTGTTTTATGGGTTTAGTGAATTCCTTCAGCCACTTCCTCCCAGATGCTGACATGCCAGCTTGTTTATATGCATCGACTGTGCTAGAATCAAGTCATTTATTTGGATTATTTTTGAAGTAGCTCAGCAATCTCTAAATAAAGGGCTTGATATTCTCAACATTTTGCCCATTCCATGTAGACCTTCATTGGGAAATGCAGATTCTCAAAAGATGTGTGAGATAAATTGCCCCTACCTTCTAATACTATATGATCCAATTCTCTCTTATATAGGAGCTATTTACATAGTCAGTTAAATCCAACCCCTGACAGTTCCTAAGTCCTTCTCTGCTTCCCCATACTAATTACCTCCTTATTGCCAATACAACTTGGTAAATGCAACTTTCCTAGGTTTTGACAACCTCTAAAATCTGTGGACGATACCAAGACCATAGTCGTTTACTCTCATCTACCTTATCCACTTCATGTTTTCTTTCCAAACCATTATTCTGCTCAATCTAATTCTCACCATCAAGACATAAGACATTGGGTTTGGATTGTTGTCTTCCTTTCCTTATATAACTCACTATAATCTGCCATATATTACTCACTCCTCATGTACTTACCCCCCTTTGGCTCTTAAGTCCTTCTTTGCTTCTTCATATATTCCTCCTCCCTGCTCCCATTGTAACTCAGCAAATAAGGCTTCTCTAAACATCAATGTTCTTTAATCATTGAAAACTTTTTTTTGATTGGGAATGACAGTTATTAAAAGTATCTGCTCGATAATAAGTAACCATTTTGCAAATGGGTGATTGACCCCTCCCTCACTGTGGTTTCCTACTTTTATTACATCTACCTTTGAATATACTTTTATAACAAGACTCTAGTTTAACAGCTTTTTATCTCTGGCCAGAGGGTGACATCCAATACCCATCGGGATGGAGTGAAGGACATTGCAGGAGCAGCAAAACCACAAAAGAAAATCAACAAACCATAATCCAGAACTTCAGAGACTCTATATCAACCACCTAGAACTAGGCCAGCCTAATGTCTCCCCATCCTGAAGCGCAGGGAAATTTGTGGAAGAGGGGGCGGTAAGATTGTAAGAGCACAAGGATGGGAGGAGCAATGATATGCATGATACTCCACACAAGTTAGGGCCGAAGCAAAGTCCATAATTGGACTTTGCATGCCCTGTGCAATGGCCCACACACTATTGACCCCACAAAGTCTAGCATTTGCTAAAAGCACCAAGATCCTTGGAGGCATGGGATTGACAGCCATAGTAGTGTTCCTATGCTTAAGGGGAACACAGGAAAGGGTTCAGGGAAAGGCCACTGGGTCCTTGTACGTCATCGGAGAGGAGGGCCCAGAGGAGAGTTTGGCATACACATTAAAGGATTCTCCGGGGATTGGGGGAAGGGAGGCACTGGGGGGGTGGGGAGGGAGGGGTAAAAGGAGGGTGAGCAGAGGGGTGGGGAGGAGGAGGACGGAGGGAGGGAACCGGTGTACCTATTAAGTTTGTATGAGCAGAGATAATAAAAAATGTTAAAAAAGTATCTGCTCATAGAATTAATGCCTTATTTGACAAATGACTCCTATACTTTCAAAAATAGGGATGAAATGTAAAGCCAGCTAGCTTTAACTGCAGAATGAAGAGGTATGCTGCCATGTAACAGGACTCCTAGGATAGCAATCTGCCTACTAATGCTGACTTTTTCTTGCTTCCAGAGCTTTCTTAACACACTGATATTCCCTTGAAGTGGAACTGCCCTGCTTAACATTCTAACAGCTAAGTAACTGCAATCCTCAAATGTCCTGCCTAGGATACCCCATAGCCAGACAGAGATTGTTTTAATTTTTGCATTTCTCCATATATTTATCTGCAAATTATTTATGATATAAAATTGTTCATACTGATAGCAGAACATGATGAAAAACATTGTGAACTAATCTTTTTTGTTTTATGAAATTTCTCTAAGCATGTATGCATATAATTGGAACAACTTAAAATTAAATTAGTATAGTATTGAAAAAGCGTCATAACTGCAAATTTTAGGTAGATTGCTTATGTCTTGAAGAAAAGGGGGAGCATATTAGTCAATCAGAGTAATGAATAATAACGTCTTTTTTATTTTTATATCTTACCTTCTGCAAATTATCAATGATCTCATCAGAACTGATGTTTTTCATATATTCTTATTCTGTAGAAAAAATAGCAATAACTAGATTTGTGAATTTCTCAATCTGTCTTCACCGACTGTTAAGCACATTCTACTGATTTCAATTTAGAAGTGTCTTTCCCATGAGCAACAGATGCAAATAATTTAGAAAAATCTTTACCTTTGGGATCAGCATAACAAATTCACAAAAATTCGCTGTAAGCAATAAATTCTGGATGCTGTTGAAATTTCCGTTTGGCTTTCCTGTTGAGTTAATTATTTTAGCTTTTAAATGCCACATCTGATGAAATTAGTTTAAAAACAAGTGAGAAATTCCATATGGTCCAATACAATGATAGAATTGCACAACTCATGTTCCTTATCTTTGTCTTTGCAATCACTTTGTGATGATTATTCTAAATTGTGTATATATATATATATGTATGTGTGTATGTTATATAACACACATATATAATATACATGTATATTTTAAAATCTATCTATCTAAAGTATATGTGTATATATTTGAGACAGTTTCACTTTGTATCATACTGGCCTCAATTTTGTGGAGATGCCCTTGCCTCAATCATCTATATGCTGGAAGTATAGCCATTAGCCCAAATACTAGGTCTATTTTAAAGTTTGTTATTAATTTTTACTTTTCAATTTTTTTGTACTGAGGTTTGAATCTAAGACTTGCACATTATGGCAGAGCACTTTCTCATGAACTACATTTCAAACACTGACTGTTTTAAAATACAAGAATAAATGTTGTCATAGAGAGCAGGAATGAGCCATGATTTAAACAAACACTTCTAATAAGCTGCAAGGCTTAAATAAATGTGAATAGGTTTTTATGGTTCCTTCCATATGGAGCATGATGTTTATTAAGAATAAGTAGTAAAAGTAAGATAATTAAAACTTATGTACACATGTCTATGCATTTACACATACATAAAACTTTTGTAAATGATATAAACATTTGATATGTTTATATCATTTATTTGCTTTTATCAAACATTTGTTTGTATCAAACAAAATGATAAACACACACACTCACCATATAACCCAGGCACACATAAAACTTACTCTATGGCCTTACTGGTTGTTCTAGAACTCAAGACATACTGCTCAGTCTCACAAGTGTTGAGTTACTGGTTTATATACCATAGTGAACATAAACAAATTTTTAAATATAACCATAATTGAAAATATTGTTCAAAATTAGGACCAACAAATCTTATTTTTATCCTCATATTGCTTAAAGGTACAGAGAGTAAATGGTTATGAACTGCTCAATCCTTAACAGGACATTGAAATCATTCTCTATCCCAAAGATCAGGGAGCCTTGCCGAAGAACGATAACTAAGAACGTAAGGGCCTAAGGGTACAGAGGGGAGTTGTCTCATAGTATCCTTTGATTATGACAGGGATATATTGCACCCAAGAACTCTCTACAATAAGGTCCATTTCAACAGACCTGAACACTAGTGGCCTATCAGTATTTCACTATAAAAGTGGGATTATCTATGCTTCTCATACAGATTATGAAAAGTTAATGCCAGACAGCAGAGAAGTAACTACTTTCTTCAGTGATTTACACACTGATCAGTCATCCTTATCCCAGCAAGTACTTAGGAAAGGGCAGGTATCCCTAGATGTAACCTAATGTGTCACATCCTCAAAAAGATGTGAAAGTAACTGAGAGATAACTAGAGAGGAGAAAGTATGCAGGGAAGGAAGTAAAAATGAGATTTAATAAAAGGGTTCAAAATGGCATGAATTTATTTCATTCATTAATATTCACTAATATTCATTCACTAATATTAAAAATAATTGGCTTAGAGTAACAATAAAAGTTATATTAGTAATTATTTGTGTCTATTATTATTTAAATTCCCTAAAGATAAACTTTCTCACCAAAATTAATGCCGATCCAAGGTTCCATGAAAGTTTGGTGTTCTTTAATAACATAAATATGTGAGAACTAACATTATTTGCTCTAAGACATTCTCTACATCTTCTGATAAATACATCAAACCAAGTAACCATGGATGCAGATTGGGGGGAGGGATTTTAATATTTTTAAGTGAAAGAAAAATAATGTCTGAAATTGATAGAAGTGACATGATTTAATAATAAAAAGCATATTGAATGATTCCAGCTTATTCTGCCAGATAGGAGTAAGCATCAGTACAGGCCTATCAGTCTAATACCTTTAATGCATTGGGAGGAAAACACAAAAGGCTGAAAATGACTGAGTGAGTGAGTAACTGTCACACTTCACACTTTGCAGCTCATCACAAGTTCTGCCTTATTTCCATCATCTTGCCCCAATACATCTAAGTAATTATGGCAGGTGTGGTGGGTATCTTAGGGAGAAATTAATTGAATGAGATGTATACAAAACACAATTCTCAAAGAAAATTAAAAAATCATAGGTATAGAAAATTACTTCTTTTAGGAGGCACAATAAAAGGGTGAACACTGAGCTCAAAGAGGAATTTTGAATATTTGAACCTTGAATTCAGTATTTGTTTTCATTCATTCTTTTCAAAGAAACACTATTAATTTTTCAATGACATATGTTGTCTCAAAGTAACTTCTTTGAGACATAATTACAAAGTAACTTCTAGCATGTGCCCATACCTTTGTTTGTAGAGGTCAGAGGTGGAGTTCAGTGTTCTTCCCTAGTTGCTCTGCATCTTATTTTTGAGGCAGGATCTGTCACTGAACCCCAAAGCTCATTAATAACTAGATTGGATGACCAGTAAATCTCAGGAATCCTTCTGTGCTGGGGATACAGTTGTGTGCCACCATGCCTGTCCTTCCCATGGGTCCTTGGGCTCTGAGGTGATGTCTTCATTGCTTGGACATGTCTCATGAATTACCTTTTAAAAATATATTTTGAGCTTTTCGTTTTTTCTTTTCTGTTTATGTTGTTGGCTTAAATAGTTCTCTTGCTTCCTTCTTCAACATAATTTATCACTTTGAGTGGCGAAATAGAGTCTCTCTGCAGCTAATAGACTGCCGTGTGCACATAGCTTTTAATTTTGGATCTAGTTTCCTTCCTCACATGAAAGATGAACAGAGGGATCCACATTTAGTTGTGAATTTGGAAAGATGCTGAATCCATGATGTACTCTGGTCACCAGTCTAACCCCATGGATAACTAGTCAGACAAAGAAGCTAATGGAGGTTTACAGGGAGGGCTTCCCCATGGACCAAAATGGTCTTGCACATGTTCTCCTCTACAGAACTTTACAATCTGTATCCACTAGGATTATGGAATTTATGTTCAGACCATAGAGAATGTACACATTTGCAATGTGACCGCAGTGAAGAATGGAATGACCTGGGTTTTTTTTTTTTTTTGGTGACCTACTGAAAGTAACCCTGAATTTAATTACTCAAATATATTTACTAATGATTAACATAATGCTGAACTGATTTCTATACATAGAAGTTCTAGGCACCATTGGGTGGGAAAAGTATAGTTTGTTGGCCAACCTTTGTTTTAACTCTTTATATGGTGCCTTAGAAATTTCATGCATCAATCCTGAGTTATACAATACCATCAGTGGAGTTTCAGATATCTCAAAATCTATGTTTTCTGATTTTAAGAATGTTTGTTCAACCTGGGGGCCCAAAGAAGTAGACAGGCAGGATGGTGGGAAGAAGTGGAATGGATCAATGAAGGGTGGGAAGGGAGGATGGGAAGGATGAGGGAAAGAGAAAGGCAGGGATAGGTACTAAATATGCTTTTAAACTAGGAAAAAATTAAATTAAATTAAAATAAAGAATGCTTGTTCAGGGGAAACTAAAGTGGTCTTCATTACTAATCCTTTCAATGAGAATTGGCATCAGCCAATCCATGTGGAGAATGAACTACTAGTTGATATTGTTGAGCAAGTCATATTTATTTATATGCAGAGACAACATAAACGTACACTTCAGATTGTGTGTATATGGCTTGTGATGCAAAAAGCAAATGAAGATCATGATGTTTCCTTCCTGGAGAATTCTGTTTTAGAGCTTCCTCCAGAATATTGTAAACAGAGTGGACACAGGAATTGGAAACTATAGGCTCCATATGTTGGTATTCACTTACTTTGGACACAGGAATTGGAAACTCTAGGCTCCATATGTTGGTATTCACTTACTTTGATAGAAGTAGAATTCTTGTGCTTGAGAAAGCATCTTTCAGAAGAATTATCCAACATTTAACCCATGAGTACATTCCTGAGTGGCAGAACCATTAGTATTCTTGATAGAACATGTTGAAAGAATTGATTTTGATGCAGAAATATGAAGACTTTCACCAATGATTATCATGAGCGATAGCTATGCTGATATCAGTAACCCCCAGAAGATCAAGGCTAGAATGTAGATACATGTGCCAGAGAAGAGTATCCCTGTTTCATAACACGTGGTTTCTCAGAAATCTTTCATGTTTTATTTCACTGTAACCAGTCCTCATAATATTAAACTAATGTCAAAGTTCATAATAAACTTGTTGTAGCCGGATTATTTTGACACACTTCAATGTTTGTATGTCTGTATAAAGAATCATCCACAAATCTTTAAAATACAGCTTAGAATGCCAGAAAGAAACACCATGAATTTAATAAGTACATTGCAATTGCTTCTTAATCTGATTTCTACTATCCTTGATGAAACCATTTTGACAGATCCTACCGGCTGCTTTTCCTTATTACATCTGTGGATCCACACTGTTGCCATCATGTCTGTTTCTTTCCAACTACCAGTTATAACAGATGATGACTTTCATAGCTCATGTGATCTGTGTAGAAATCTTGCTTTGCTTCTAAAACTACAAGTTGACAAAATCCTTACCAGCAGAATACTGGGAGAATAAACTTTCCAAAGGATCCACTGGAGAATCCAATAGCTCCATCTGCACATTGTACCAAATTCTAGCTTTGCATGCCTAGATGCTTGATTGTATGATTAAATAAGAGATTGGAATCCTTCCCAGTTGGTTCTTATGCAATGACACAATGGGTCAAATGCAATTATTTTGAGCTCCAAGAATCTAGGACAGGCTATAATTTTAGAAAAGTAAAGTAACCTTACATTTAATATTTCTTCCATGTTTGGCTGGATTAAGGTGGCTGCCCGGCCAGATGAAAAGTCTGCATTTCCTTTTCATCATGTAAATCCTCAGTCTTGGTGGTCAATCTACTACAGCTCAGCAAACTTCTGTGATCTACACTGGATTCTAACAGTAACTGGGTATCAATTAGGATTATATCACTTACTTTGAAGGCCACAATAAAGGTTTATAATAAGAACCAAATCACTGGACTAAGTGGAAATGCAATTCCATTTAGTAGCTATTGGGACACAATGCTGGCTTCATTCTTAGAACAGGTTAATGATTTTTTTCTGTCTGGCAGCATAGACCCTTTCTAGGGTTGGTGCAGCAACATGTGGCAATAGGAGCATTAGCAGCCACAACAGGCTGTAGACACGTGTGCCCAGACGCTGACTTTTGTAATTAGCTGTCTGACAGGAAGAGTGCTGCTCTCGGAAATACTTATGACTGTAACTCTTATTTCATAGGAAGCAGTTAAAGTGTTCATCTCTAGAGGAGACTATAACAACATAAAGCTACTATTTTATCAGATATTTTGCTGCACAAGAAAAAGTCAAAACAAAATGTTCATCATATTTAACATACAATTATTAGTTTCAATCATAAAAGCTCACATTTCTTCAAAAATATAAATTGTTTTTGATTTCATTGAAAAAGTAACTTATATGACCCCTAATTATATATACTGGAGAATCCATTAGTTCAATTTATACATTGTACCAAATACCAATATCGTGTGCCTATATCTGCTCCAATAACAGGTAGCCAAGTTTTTCCAAATATTCCTTTCTCTCCTAGTTTTCTCTCTAGATACCATGGTGGCTAGCCTGCGGTCTTAAACCTTTTTCTTAGATGATTCATCAAAGATCAGATAATGAATATTTTTCTTGCCACACTAAAGTGTCTGGACTCTCTGGGCACTAGGGACCATTAAACATCTTCACTCAGGAGTGACTTAGGTTCATGCTGCTTGTTAATTTAACACTGATAATGGGTTAATTAGAGACCTACAAAAGATAACCCACATCAAATCTTTTTAAGGTTCTTAAACTGAGTTTCTTCTAGAGTATGTAGGGGGAATCTCAGTGTAGTAAAAATCGTCCTCAGAAAATAGTGTGGATTATCAGTTATAAGATAGATCAGTTCTTGAGGCCTAAAGCATGGAATAATGATTATAGTTAGCAGAATTACATTATACACTTGAAATTTGCTAAAGATTAATTTTAAATGCCCTCCTAACAAATGAGACAATAGTGATTAAGCAAAGTGGTAGATGTCATAACATGATCATAATAGTCATGTCATAGCATACAGGTATGTCAAATCACATACACACTTTAGGCCTATAAAAACTATAGTTACTAATTACACTTTTTTTAAAAGTCAGAAAAGGAAGAATCAGAAAATAGACGAAAAAGAAGTTGATTGGACAGCACAACAGCATCTCTAGGAAAGTTGAGGAGTGCAGAATTCTAGAACCTTCATTGTAGATATCTGTCCCCAAGAATGTAGGAAAATGCAATTCTTTTGTTAAAGTCACGATTGTGTAAGAGTGTCTTGTGTAGTCATAGGAGGCTATTGTAGCTGTGACAACATTAAGATTGTATTTTTTTTTATGTGAGTTTGACTTCAAAAAGATGTCCTGGGAGAAATTGTTGCTACTGACATTTCCTGAAGGAATACAATCCCAAGGCTAACGAGATGGCCTAGTAGGTAGAGGGGCTTGCAGCCAAGGCCAAATATGTGAGTGTGCTATAACCCCCATGGCATAAGAAGAGAACCTTTTACCATAATTTGTATACTCATCTCCATGTGTCTACATTTCCAAATGTCCACATGTGCATGTGTTCTGTAGCATGTGCATGCCCTATATAAACGCCCTTATGCGTACTCTCATATATACACAAGATTTTTTGAATCAGTAAATAAATATCAAAGACAAAAATAAGAAGGCAAAATGCTAACTTTTAACACACATTTTTTCTACTTTATATACATTTACTAATTTTTGTGGAACAGAATGAATATATCCTTTCATAATGCTAAATACAGACCGATGAGCCAACTGACATCAGCCAAATTTCACTTAGTATGGGGAATTCCTTACATTTCTTTATTTATTATCTGACAAATGTTTTCTGAATTTTCCCTGTGTGCTAGGTACTGATTTAAGCACAGTGGTGCATTTTAATTTTTCTTTTATTTATTTATTTATTTATTTATTTATTTGTTTGTTTGTTTGTTTGTTTATTTATTTATTTATTTATGCATGTATCTGTGTTAGCGTGCATGTGTGTGTGACTGTTGTTTGAATATGTGTGCCATGGTACATGTATGAATGTCAAGGGACAACTTGTAGGAGTTAGTTTTTTTTCCTCTCATCATGTGGGTTTCCACCATGTGGGCTCCAGGAATTAAACTTATATCGTAAGACTTGGCAGTGAGTGCTTTTAACTCATTGACTCATGTCACCGGCCACATAGGGATCATTTAATACAGGGACAAGTAACTAAGATTTGAAAGAAATATCAGTTGATAAGTAGAATACAAAGCCAAAAAGAATAGTTAGAAACCTCTAATTCATATTTATGCAAAATGATAGTGGTGTGGGTAGTGCTGGAATTATTAGGCTGAATTTCTGGTGAATTTGAATGAAAGTAAGAGAAATAATGAGATTAACTTCATGCACTTAAGCCACATAATCAATGAGTCTGTGAAAGAGTTGGAGATGGTCATATGATGAGTTTGTTGAGTCCATATAGGAAGCCCAATCCTCTTATGGTACATATGGAAGCTGCCAAGTTTGGGGTACTGAGGCTAAGATCATTCTGAATTGTCTTTTGAATTCTATTGATGATGTGTCATGAGACTTAACATGGAATGATCGCAATGTAGCTGGCAAAGGGAAGGGGGGTTCACAGGGAGCATTCCATTCCTTTGGACACAGTCTACTCCTCAGCTCTGCTTCTCAAGGTCATGCTCAAGTCACATAATTTGTAAGAATTATCCTCATTGGATGACATATTTTTTCACCTAGCAATATGCTGTACCAAATTAAGTCTTTTCTTCAAAGGTCAAGGACTATCTCTACTTGTTCCCTAAAGAAACTACCACTGGAGAATCACTGATGGTATTTTCGTGGCTGATTATCAGGATATATTCAGGAAACAACCTTAATAACTAGAAATTGTCTACTCAACTACAGAGTCACTGAATCAACTAATGAAAATCTATTGCCCTTTTTCCTCAAACATAACAATATAATTGAGATGCAAAGTGCCTCCATGTAATCTTTTCCTGAGGAGGATTTTTTTAATTATCTGGACTCCACTCCATTGACTATTGACTATAATTTAGTTCAATTTCACTACTAATTCAAGAAAATGAAAAACATATGTAGAATTCTAGAAAATGAGCATGATTTTTTTCCAGAGGACTGTGAACAGACTGATCAAACAATTAGTGAGAATGCTTTAAACTGCAAGAAAAGGTTTTTACCTAGAGTGAGATAGAGCAGCTAGATAGCCCATGACCTAAAGGAAGATAAGATAAACATTGCAATAATGTCAACATCCAGGAGCTTGTACTTCTTTCACAATTAATTATGTTTGTATATGAAAATATATACAAATCTCAGTAAAAACATCTCAAACATCACCAGTCACTAGAAGTTCACAACTAAAAGCATCAGTTCCCTTGCACAATTACAAGGTTACTTGCATTTTCTACCCTTGTCTCTTCAGGGAATCTATATCATTGCAAATGAAAAGGGAACTCCAATTATCCCCTAGTATTTTTGTTTAGAGTTGTGTATTTTAGTTCTCTTGAACTAACAATTAAAATAAAGTTATGCTTCTGAAAGAGTAAATCTGTGCAATTAGCTGGCTCTGCAAAAGAAAAAGGAAGGCACTATCTTGAAAAGAAAGCAAAAAAATAATAAAGAGATTCTGCTTTCACAGAAAGGAACAATGCAACTAAATGTGTGTATACAAAACTGGCACTACTGAAAATTAAATATAGACCTGTAGTCCAGATACCTGAGTCAAGGGCTTAGAGTCTAACAGACTATATTCAGAAGAGCTTTACCAAGGGATTCATGGGTTCATGTGAATCAAATTTCCTAGTCGTCTGGATTAATTTTATGGAAGAGATGTATAAATAATACCTAGACCCTTGTATCTGAATCTTGGGTCTAGGTGACTCTCCAGCTAATTATAGGTTCAACATGAGAAGTTTGTCTTTGATTTAATTGACCCTAACTTGTGTAGTTCTAGTGATATGGAAGGCCTAGGGGATTCTCTTAGTATAGGATTTCTTTAAAAAGGAAGCATTACAATTCCCTGAATTCTACAGACAATGCTGAATATTTCTTTTCACATACGTATTTGATTTGAATATATATATATATATATATATATATATATATATATATATATATATTTGCGTGAGTGTATGTCTGCGTGTTTGTGCATGTATGCACACATATGTGCACAAGAAAGCACTTCAATATGTGGGTCTGTGGAGGACAAAGGGTGTTATCACAAATAATCCTGGGTTGCTCTACTTCCTTATTGCTTTGCTTGGGGGTTTTCCAGGTTTTGCTTTCTAAGGCTGGAAGTTCTTTGCCCTCATATCCACTAGGCTTCTTATGTGGGCGCAGGGCATCTGAGCTCATGTCTTTCTGCTTGCAACGCAAAGGCTTTAATCTCTGAGCCATCTTCCCAGCCTTTTGCTAACATTTTTTTCTAACTTGATGGAAAAGTATAACCTCCTACTTGAAAGTATAGACTATGCTCAACTTTCTCGTGTATCAAATAAATGGTCCAGAGCACGGCCTTGTATGCCGTGCTCAAAAGAGAAAAGAAGGAGAAAAAGATGCTCCTGCAAACGACAAGAGATGGCACACCCTTCCCCAAATTATTTGAATGCCATGGATATGTAGCCTTGCAGTTGCCCTCAACTATGAAATCTCCCTATAAAATGAACAAATTCATTTCTATTACCAGTTATGATAGCTTGCTAGTCAAGCTATGGTTTCATATGTCTGCTTCATGATGGATCCTGGAGACATTGCAATCATGCCAACTTTTTATGTAGACATTGCTTACTTGTTCTTTTGTATTACCTGCTCTCAAAAGACAACATCTATGAGAGGAAGCAACCCACAAATCTATAGAATTTAAAAAGAACTATCTTTCCCTAGGGTCTTCTTCTCAAACGTTAGGGCATGTAACTGATTATTTTAACAAGCTGGATTTCTTTTCCCTCCAGTCATGACCTGGTTATATCAGATAAATTCGAAGCTTCTGGGCAAGCACCTTAAGGCCATGTCTTTTTTTTTTTTTTTTTTTTTTTTCTCCTCTCACAAGATTTTGGCTGCTTGCCTTCAAAATAAAGTTAGCAGAGTTCATCCTTAAAAGCTTAATCACCTGAAAACCCACTAAGCACCTCAAATGCCTCTAGTTTTCCACCCCAGAGCTTGAGGGTGGATTGAGGAGAAATCTAACCACTTAACCTTGTCATCTTATGCTCACAGTCCGTGCTTCCTATTATACCCATTCAAACCTCTTGGAGACCTGAAATAACAGGAGACTTCTGCTGACAAACATGTCTAGAATAGTTATTGCTTTCTCTCAAGCTACTGGGTTGTGGAGGTCATAGTCCCACAAGATGACGTTAAAGTAAGTAGCCTACTTAACACCATCTGTTAGAAATTATATTATTGATTGACAACCCAGACTTTCATAATTAGAAACTCAGAAGGTGGGACACTTGAGTGTACATGCCTGTGAAAGTCTATTGTTGAATTTCAGGATTATCCTGATTGTTTAAGCTTCTTGTAGCTCTGCTCTGGATTTCCCTGCCTTCATTTTCCAGGGCCAGAAGTGTAGGTTGCTGCCTTTTCCACCTGAAATTTTTTTGCATAGGATGTGGTAATCTGAACTCAGGTTCTTTCACTTGAGGAATGAAGGCATCTCTCTAGCACTGAGAACCACTGTATTCGGGTAATATAGAACCAAGAGCTCTAACCCTGGGGTAACTTACAACACTGAGATGCAAATCACTAACCTAATGTCATTCTGACCTAAATCATGGAGTTTAATAACCTCATTGCAAAATGGTTGATAGCTATTTTTTGAAAAATGGATTGTGGTGTGCATTTAGAAATTCATATTATGTTTCCCTGTGTGTCATAAACACTCTTCAGATGCTAAGATATGTACATGATCAAGACAATTTAGGGGAGCCAGGGCTCTGTTTATGCTTATGGTTCTAGGTTACAGTCTATTATAATTGTAAGACGGTTATACCAACATCAGGAGTGGAGGAAATTAGTCATATCATAGCCACAAAAAGACCTGAAAAGGGGATATACTTTCTAGCTTGCCAATGTGCCAAAGCCAACCAGTTCTCTTGGTTACCTACCCAGAAAATTCACATCCCCACTATGAGCTAGATCTCACAATTGATGACCTCCTATAGGCTTGCTCTCACTGAATAATTCCTTACAGGTGTTCTTAAGAGTCAGTCTTCCATTTTCAAGATCACACTTAAAACTCACTGACAGACCATATGAACCAAGGAACCCAAAGAAATTCAGATGTTGCTGCATGTGAAGTGGTGAAAGCTAGAGCTGACAAGGGACAAAATGACCTACCCAGAAGAAAGGACATCACAGAAGTTATGACTTTGTTATGCTTGACTGTCCACAGTCAGCTAGCATGTTCCTTATGTGTCATTTTATCACATGGATTCTTTAATGTTGATTCAAAACAAGAACTTACGAGGTTCTACTGTGTGCATTATATACAAAAACAAAACCAGACTTAAACTATTTCACTAATATCTTCTGTATTGAAATGAAATATATTTCAGAAAAATATTCTTTTGAACTCAACCTCTTCTACAAGAATGAACTCATACATGTGTGCCTGTTTCTACTACCGCAGCATCTTGCTGGTGCAGTTATCTCTCATAATACAACCCAGTATTTTATTGTGCATTTATCTTAGTTTTCTTTTAATTAAAGAATTTTAGCTCATTAAAGGGACCTTCTCTTTAAAGAAAAATTTTCAGCGAATCTTTTTGAAATGTATTTATTGTGGTACTTTAGTTTAACAAATCTGCTTTACAAAACTAAATTAACATCAAGTGAGATTTAATGAGGTCAACATTTAAGAGAACATATTCTGGGGTGCCTACCAGATGAAGACCCAGCACAGAATCATGTAAAACTGGAGTCTTTATCAACATAGTTTAAAGATGTACAGACATAGATACTAATTACATAAAAGGTCTTCATATCAATAAAATTCAGATATTATACTTATAAGTAATGTTTTATGTGTTTTTGCTTGCGACCAATAATTCCTTACTGACAAATGGAGCACATGATAATATGATCACATGTGCAGCTCAATGAATGATTAGCATGGTCTAACAAGCCGTTTAATTGATATGATTGTAAAAAGAATACTATCCAGAATTGTCACAAATGCCACACATTTGTAATCTCACCATTTGAGAGGTAGAGACAGAATAAGTGGGAACTCAAGGTCATCATTAGCTGCACAGAAAGTTCAAGGCCAGCTTAGATAACAAGATCCTGTCTCAAAAAAGATATTGAAGCATCACTAGAACTGAAGGTGAGCTTCTTGAAAATGCTGATACTTACTGTTTGTCTTTATGATTTACTATTGACCATGCCTGCCTTGCTACTTTACTTCTTGAATGCTGAACTGGGTTTAAGGTGAGTGTATGCAACTGCCCTCAGATTAAAGGATGGATTGGAGTTCAGGATCATTACAGTGTACATGTGTGTTTGTTTACGTGTATGTGGATAGAATGTGGGATTGGGATATAGTTAATCTAAATTATAAATTCATTTACTAGATGTGCTTCTAATCAAGAAAAAAATAAATATCCTATTGCAGTGAGGAGTTAGTCAATTGCAAAATGATAACCTAAACTCATGTGATAGGCATTTAGCTTTTTATACTCTCCTAAACATACAATTCCCCCATGGGAGCTTTGAAGGAGCTTATCTTCTGTTAGTCAAACTTGAAAAGCATTGAGTCACAATTTTGTCTTACAGTTTTATCTCTCTAACCTTAGGGCTGAGGTTCAGAATAATTTTTCCAAAGAGAACGCTCTGCAAAAACATATTCTGCAGCCTTCTGCACCTAAGCATATTTGGATAGGATTCCTGGAGTTACCAGAGAGAGGCTTGCATGTCAAGCAACACTAACCCTAGAGCAGTCCTCTGAACATGGCATGTGGAGCCCTTGGTACTGAGTCACACGAGAGAAGAAATGATTCATAAATTATGTGGGATTTGCAGGGAAAACAGGGAGCTGGCTCCTTCACACAGGATGCTGTCCCAGCTGTTTTCCATTCACAATCTGGTTCTGAGCAGAACAAGGAAAACACAGGATGAGGCTGTGCTCAGATTCCATTATACATTCAAATTGCCTGTCTTTTAAAAACCCCTAAAAACTGTAATGACTTAATTAAGCTAGTAACTTTATGGCAGGCTTCTCACAGCTTAACTCTAAGCCCTTCCCTTACACCCAGAAGAGAATGTGACAATTCTATAGGAAGAAGGCGGGGTTCCCAGATGGGTAAATGATGGAATCTAGTGAGCCCAGTGGGACCCAGGTTCCCCCTGAGGCAGATGGTCTACAAATCTCTAGTCCTTTTGAAGTACATAAAACAAGGCTCTAGGGAAGGGGGAAGGCATTAATTTTCATTCTAAAAAAAAAAAAAAAAACAGTGTGAGTTTTCGCATGAAGTGGAACTCTGGAGTCCTCAAACCAAAAACCATTTTCTGAAGAGGAGACACTGAGGAAGCAAAAGAAGATTATCTTCTAAAACAGCAAGATTCCTGCATCACCAGAAACCTCCATGTCTGTATGGAAGGTTCGTCTTGCTTTCTGTGTCCATATGATTTCTAGCAATGGAAGAACAGGTTTTGGTGTCTTTGTCCTCGAGTGATTTTTTGTCTTCATTTGAAGGTGGCTGAGTTCTACTGAGAGGTATTTCTTCCCATTACCAACTACTTTGTAGAAAGGTTTTGTCAGGGCTGCAACACAGTCCACATTAGATCGTCAGATTCTTGGTGCTTGCAAAAAAAAAAAAAAAAAAAAAAAACGCCAAATATTTAAGGACATGTTGAAGTTGTTACTGTTATTCAAAATTTGCATATTTGAGGAATATACTTCCCTTTATTTATTGAAGTATAAAGATGTAGACTCTAAAAATCTCTTACTCATTAGTAATACAATTTTAAATAATATCTAAACTGTCCTTATATTTAAAATGGGATGGTAATTTTGATTCCTATCTCACAACTTGAGAAAAGTTTAATGAAATAGTATACATGAGACATTCAGAATAGTGTCTGTTTCTTAATAACTCACAAATGTTAGCTAATAAAAATGAAATAAGTAATTGTTATTTTACCATGTTCATCTCCTGCAGAATTTATACTCAGGGCAACATCTCAATTATATATCTATTCATGCAGCAAATGAAGACACATTTGACAAAGACACCCTCTTTCCTCAGAACTGCACAGAGAAGCTTGGTAATGGGAATTCCCAAAGTATTTGTGCATTTTGGCATTCTAGTGTCTTTTCATTTCTCCTACAGCAGCTGTAGGCATTGGTATTTGGAGAAGCAGAAAAAAATTTCATTTTTTTTGGAAGCCACATACCAATCTTTAAATCAAAGGTGAAGTGTGGCATGTCATGGCAACAAGCCAAAGTTTGAAGGCTGCATGGACACTCTGGCTTAAACTCATTTTCTACAAAGTCAAAACTCATCCTTTGCTTTCAAAGCACAGGAAGCGATGAGCTGAGACAGCAGTGGACAGAAACGAGGAGGCCTCTGGAGGCCAAATTGCAGCTTCTCCTTCTCAGGCATTTAATGGCATGCGAAAGGCATTAATCCACACTTTCATTTCCTATTAGCCAAATAGAAATATCTGGAGGTAAAGTGAATACCTTATGGCGTAAGTGACTTTCCCAAGAATCTTATTAGAGCTCCCTAGCTGTGTAAATTAGGCAGCATCAGGGTAGGCAGCCAGGAGCATAACTGTTAAAAGCTGACAGTTGGGAGCAGCTCAGAAAAGTAAGGTAAAATTGCCATAGGGAAAACTCCAGAAGGGAGGCCATGGCAGTGGAATCGTTCTCCAGCTCCATGTCTGTCGTGTTTCAAGCTGACACTTCCTTGCAAGTAGTTTCATGAAGAGATGAAGTCAGATTTCCTACATGCCTCTCAAGAACTTTTGGGGCAAATCAGGCCATCACAAGTTCCAGTTGGGCTCTGAGTGCAGAAAATAGAGAAGACTCTGCTTGGAGTGTCTTATGCTTTTGAGAATGGTATTATGTGATTCAAAAAAAATGTGTTTACTGTACACAGTAGCTGAGTTATGGAGCCAATCTATATGTCCATCAAGAGGAATGAATACTGGAAGTAGTACACACACACACACACACACACACACACACACACACACATACACACACACACAGAGGAATTGTTTTTGGCTACAAAGGTCCAAGTTACAATGGATCAACTGAAGATAATTGTAAGTGAATGCTATTAAGTTATCAACTAAGAAGGGAAAATATACATATTTTCTTTCATTTATAGTTCCTACTATATACATATTATACATAGACTATATATATGTATATATGAATTCACAAATGTAAATGTGACCTAAAAGTAGAAGTAAAGCTGTCTAGGAGAGCAAACAGAAGTCAGCAAATGGAAGCATGGTACGCTTGTATAAAATGACCTTGTGTAATCCAGGACCATATACAATAAATTTTTTCAATGATTTATAAAAGAAAATATTAATATATAAGCAATGTCTATTTGAAGGAAGTTATTTTTATAGAACATCTAAACTCCTTTTTTGGTATTAATGTAGGAAAACAAAAATGGAAACAGAATAGGAGTAGTGCCCGAAAGCTATGTCCATGCCGTGTTCCTATCTCCAGAATGCTGGGTATCTGTGGTTCACACAACTGCCTTACTTGAAGGCATGTGAGTAAGAGCCACAGACTTGGTACTGTCCAAGCCAGCGTCCTGTCTCTTTCCTCTCTGCTTGCCCTGATCAGCAGTCAGAGGCTGTAGCTCATTCATCCTCACAAACTATGTCTCCAAGTATTCCACTCAGATTTACATAAATGAAAAGCTCTTCTTGTATTTTCCTGAAAGTCTCTGCTTGGAGTCTTTTTTACCTCCATTGTGATGAAAAACTTTCTTTGATTGATATGGACATATGTACTTTTACTTACTTTAAAATTATATTAACAGTGAACTTATTTGTTTTCTTTGTCCTGTGACCTACCCCCACTCCACATCCCTTCCCCCTCTTGCCATTTTCCCCTCCCACCTGTTTTTCTCCCTCTTCCTTATCTCTCCACATGAAAGATCCATTGGGTTACCACTAGAAGCCTGCACTACTTAGTGCTTGGTCGCTGTCAGGGCACAAGTGGCCTACCACTAGGTAAACTGGAGAATAAAAGACCCCTCCCTCTTTTTTACAAGAATACAAGCTTTCTAACCTGAGTTTTTTACTTTTTTTGCACCTTTTTTATTTTTTGCTCTTGAGTTTTATGATTCAAGCTGTTTTCCTAATGTTTAGGTGGCATTTGATTTTTTTTAATGTTGGTCATTTATCTTGCTACATAAATCAATTTTTCCCTCTCTTCTCCTTGTCAATATGATTGTTTTTCAATTCCTCAATGCATTCCAGGTCAGTGGTTAAAGCAGCATGACCACAGTTAGAGATGTATCAGATAGTCTCCCATTGAAGCAAAATAAAAAAAAATGTGATCACAGGTAATGGATAAATGACCAGCTGTCACTGAGTACAGTGTTTAACCCATGCTACAATGTATCATAATAACTGGAAAACTATGGGAAAAAATTGCTAATTATCAATGTGATGGTTCCAGAAGTCTAGAAATCAGGGGACAAACATTGTGATAAATCTGTGCTATAATCTGGATAACAACGAGAATTAATCCTTTATATTAAGTGAATATCTAGAATCTCTCTGGCTTCTAAGATCATATTCAGGAAAATTACCTGAATGTATTTAGAATGATATAAATTTTTGCATTCCCTCCATAGAAATTCTAGTTAATTCTTCTAGGAACAGACAAAGTAAAGTTTGTACATTGAGAAATATATTCATTGTCTTTAGGAGGAAATTACATATACAAGCAAGTAAATAATTGCTGTTTCTTTAGGGACGATTACATTATGAACAGCGTGTGCATATAGATGGTATACAAAACTCACTAGTTTGAATTTTTTTCACTGTTGCCGTAACTCTGTCCAGAAAAATGGTGAAGTTAGTCCATTTTTATATGTGATATTGTATAGAGAACAAAGCTTTTTGGCATAAGTGAAAATTGTTTAAAGAATCCTTTAAAAATGAAATTGTTGACCTTGGTTCCTGAGCATTAGAGGGTGCTATTCAGAAAATCTTTATCTAGGTCTATCAGCTCAAATGTGTTTCCCACTCTTTTCTGAAAGTTTCAAAGTTTCAGGTTCAACGCCGAATCCCTGATCCATGTGGGATTAATTTTTGTACAATGTGAGGGTTATGGTTAACTTTTATTCTTCTACATGCAGATATTCAGTTTTCCCAATACCACTTATTGAAGATGCTGCCTTTTCCCTGGCATGTATGTTTGGTACCTTTGTCAAAAGTCAAAGAGCTGTAGGTTAAAGAGTTTATACCTGGGTCCTCTGTTCTTATCCACTGATCAATGCTTTTTGCTTTTGTGCCAGTACCATGCTTTTTACTACTATGCTTCTGTTATATAGCTTGAAATTGCATATGGTGATCCCTCCAGCAATATTTTTCTTGCTCAAGATGTTTTGACAGTTGAAGGTCTTTTTTCCCTCATTATGAATTTTGAGATATTTTTACATTTCAATGAAGAATTGTGTGTTAGGAATTTAATTGGAGTTGCATTGAATTTGCATATTGTCTTTGGTAGAATGGATGGCTATTTCCTCAATATTGACCCTGCCAAACTCTGAGCTTGAAAAATCTCTCCACCTTCTAGTATCATCTTGAATTTCTCTCAATAGTTTTTTTCATTATAGCAGTCTTTCACTTCTTAAGTTTATTCCAAGGTATTTTTAAGCTGTATTAAATGAGATTGATTCCTTCAATTCTTTCTTTCTTTCTTTCTTTCTTTCTTTCTTTCTTTCTTTCTTTCTTTCTTTCTTTCTTTCTTTCAACTTGTTTGTCTGTAGTATGTAGGAAGGCTACCAATTTTCATACATTGATTTTCTAGTGTGTCACTTTACTGAAATTTTTAATTAATTTATTTATATGGATCTCTCAAGTATAAAATCATATTAAACAAGTGAAATTTCATGAAATTAAAAATCTTCTGTTTTGTGAAAGAAACTCTAAATTTGCAAAAGAATTGACAGAGTGGGAGAAGATCATTGCTAGCTATAAGCCTGACAAAGAATTAATTTCTAGAGTATAAAAAAATTGGACACCAAGAAAGTAAATAACACAACTTCAAAATGGTCTCTGGAGCTAAAGAGGGACTTCTCACAAAAAGAAATTCAATTATCAAACAGATATCTTTAAAAATGCTTAACTTCCCTGATCATCAGGAAAATGCAAATTAAAACTTCATTGTGATACCATCTTATATCTAAGATGATATTTTGACTAAGATCAAAAACACAGAATGAATGTTGAGGGGGTGCAGAGAAAAGGAAACACTTATTCATTGCTGGTGGAGCGTAAACTGATACAGCCACTATGGAAACTAATGTGAAAGTTCCTCAGAAAGCTAAAAATGAAACCACCTTATAACTCAGCTTTTCCTTTACTGAGAATATTCCCAAGAAAATCTACATCTTACAACAAAAACAGTTGTTCTTCTATGTTTATTGCAACTCTTTTTCTAATAGCAAGAAAATGGAATCAACCAACATGCCCGTCAACAAAGGATGGGTGATGAAACAGTGGCACATATACAAAAAGGATTACTATTCAGTTATCAAAGATTACACAATTTTCTGGCAAACGGATGGATCTAGAAAACATAATGCAGGGCACGTTGTCTTAGATACAGAAAGGTAAACTTCCTGTGTTCACTCTTGTATGTACATCCTAGCACTAACTCTTATTAGAGGAGTATTTAGCTTGGAACTCTGGAGCAGTTCACCTGCATGCTTGCTGATAAAATTGCCATTGACAGCTTAAAGGAACAAAAGGTTTATTCTCTCATGATTGACTGGTTACAATTCCTTGTCCAGCTTTTCAGGGAAGCTCACACCAATGCTATGGCTGAGGGAACTGGCTACACCATCTCCAAATAACTGAGAGAGGGACTATCCTTACTTGCCAGGCTATCATGTCTGGCCAAATACACACAAGGATACCTATTCTTTTTTTTTGCCTTTCTATTCTTTGTTTTAAATTTGTATACAATGAATTTAATTTATTTTCACCATACATTACCAAATCCCACTCTCCAATCCTTTTCCCACTGAAACCCTTTTTGTTCCCAACCAGTTCCCCTCCTACTTTCATGTTATATGACATATAAATTTTAGTAGTTATCCATATCACTGGGAGGGCAATAGATGACCTTTTGCAAACATACCAATGTAGGCAACTCTGATGAAACTCAGTGAGACACACACACATACACACACACACACACACACACACACACACACACACACGACAAGGATACCTATTTTTCTTAAACAGATCCCTCTATTTTATTCATCTGCCCAGGAGCCAGTCCCACCCACCATAGGCTGGACCTTCTCCATCTACTAAACAATCTGCAAGTTCACTCTGGGCTTAACTACTAATTCTGTACAATATGCCCAGAGCTTAAATCCTCAACTGTCAAGTTGACACCTGTATCTAATTATGACAAACTCCAATGGAATTATGGAGCTTGATGCATATCAAGTTACATTTATTTTAACTATCTATGGGCCCGAGATGCTTAGGTTAACTGACAAATTCTGTGCTGTGGTATTAAGAGTTAAACAAAGTTGAATATCTTGGTGTGATAGCAACAGAGATGGCCAAGGGTTTGCTGGATGATGATATTGTATATATTTGGATAATTAGTTCTGCTTATTGTGCTAGATCACACCTTATAACTAGAATTATGGATATGGTTTGGGTTTTGGATGGGGCAGAATAAAAAAATGACAAATTTATTTCTGTCTTTGTATTTTGTACAATACATTGTGATGTTGCATTTCTACTTGTAGTTTGGGATTTTTATTTCCTACACCTTTTTGTAAAGTATCCTCCTATTTTAAATCTCTTGAAATAATACAGTTTTTTTTCCATTTTATTTATTTTTCCTACTTTTACAAGTGTATTGAGTATTCATCGCTTCCCTCCCTCCCCCTCTCTCCTATCCTCTCCTTCCCTGCACCTTTCCCTTCCATTCTGTTACACTTTTCCTCCTGTATGCTTGTAATGGAATCAGCCAACATGCCCATCAACAGAGGAATGGATTATGAAAATGTGGTACATATACACAATGGAATATTACTTAGTCATGAGAAAGGATGAGATTATGGAATTTTCTGGTAAATGTATGGAACTGGAAATGTTAATATTGAGACATCTTAGACACAGAAAGTTAAGCACTGCATGTTCTCTCTTATGTGCAGATGATTGAACTGATATCCTTGTCAATGTATTTGGATTATAAGCAGTATAAAAGCCACAAAAGTCAGAATAATAAAGTTTTGATATTTAAAATATATGATTGCTCACATCAGAAGACCCAGATTTCCAAATACAAATATGATAAAAACAAACCAGCAAACCAAACGAAAAAAATGGCTGAATTACTATCTAATAAACTTAAAAAGCACTGGCAACTTTTTGAGAAAAAACTGAAATCAAAATATATACTAAATATATACATGTATTTTGTTTTATAATTATATATTGAACATACTGAGATCAATAACTTTATACTATTGTGATAAATGTATTTGTACCATTAATATATTTAGTAGAAATCTCACAATCACCTGTTTATCATGTTTACTATAGATCAGATAACATAAATTTGGACTAGTGCTATGACTATCATAGAGTTTAACATCACCACAAAATCTATTACAATGGAAAAGAAGAGGGCAATTTTTCTCCTTCTGTGTATGTTAAATCACAAGGTGTTGCATGGTCTACAATTCTGGGAGTTTTGTTTCTCTAGGCTGGCTGCATAGACTCTGATAGAAATTAATCTTTCAAATTATTTCAAAAGTTTAGTATGTTGGACAATAACTTTATTTTGAAGTCCTTATATAGTATATGCTGACTTCTGGTAATTAATAATTTCCAACTGCACATTTAAAATTGCTTTTAGTCTAACCTTACTTCAAATGCCATTGGGAAAAATCATGAATAATTTCTCAATACCAAGTTTGGCATACATTATTTATATTGGATGTCTCTGCACCTCTTATCTCCAAAAGGGTGATTATGCACCTCAGGAACATGATTTTTTTTTTGCTGGACATTGTGTTATTACTCGCTCTAATAAAATTATTTGCAGTTCACCTAGAGTTTTCTAGTCTTCTGTAAACTTCATCAAGAAATCCCTACAATGAACAGATTTGACTCAGATCAAACTTTATGTGCAGAGAAATTATCAAGGACTCTTGTACCAGTTTCAACTGACATATAGCAGTAATTCCAGTGCTCAGGAGATTGAGGCAGGAGGATTATGAACTGGAGACCAACTAGATCTATACGATGAGAATTTGTATCCAAAAGAAAAAAAAGGAAAACTTCTTGCTATTATTTAACTAGTCTAAAATGGTGACTGGCTTATTGTATTTTTAACAAGCTCCCAGGAATATGGCCAATGCTGCTTGCTTGTCTATTAACCTAAAGGTCGACACTGTACATCTGGGTTTCACTAAATGTTACAATCTATTATTGATGACATTTCCAGATA
Organism: Typhlomys cinereus; assembly: GCA_023101885.1. NCBI lineage: Eukaryota > Metazoa > Chordata > Mammalia > Rodentia > Platacanthomyidae > Typhlomys > Typhlomys cinereus. The sequence goes on along the minus strand of JALPQD010000388.1, from coordinate 1,397,249 downwards.
GCTACCCTTTATATTCAACTGTATGTTTTTTCCATGAGAGTGGAACTGTCCTTCACAATCTCTCATTGGTAGTGATGAAAACATTCTTGACATCAACCCTCATGTTATTAAAATGCTTTTTTATGCCTAAAATTCAATCCTAGAAAAGCATCCAGAAATTGTGTTCTGATATGGGAAGAGTGTCAGAACAGACATGGACCAAGCCATCATCTTCTTTCAACTCAACTGCGGGTTCTTCTATATTCTGTCTGTTTTCCTATATGTTTTGGAAAGTATAGCATAAGCATGAATAATATTTAAGGCACTACAGAGAGAAGACATTGAGAAAGAACTCAACTGATAGTCAACAAAATATTCAAATAGAATATTTCTGCAATTCTAAATATTTATTTTCATAAATGTTTTATGTGTTTAAGATTTTTTAAAAGCCAGAACAACTTACATTTATTTGTTTCAATGTCTGGAAGATATTCAAAATTTGTCTATTGGTCATAATATATTAGTCCTTCTTCCCTTATCATTTGCCACACTTTGCTTGTGTCTCTAGCAGTACTTACTAAAGGGACACTTTTAGAAGGCTATATATATATATATATATATACACACACACACACACACACACACTTTTCTAGGCATGGAATGGTTCCTGAGTATCTACTTGTTGATTTTCAATTATGTTTCCATTGAATTCCTACATGGTAATATTGAAGTTAGGCACAAATGTCTATTTGGAATCACATCACTAACATGTCTATTTTGTTCAGTCATGTGGTTACTGAGGTTTATGATTCAAACAATGTCATGGTTGCATGACTGAGTGCCAAGAAAAAAAGGCACAACAGCAGATCAATAGAAGCCCACCTAGAAGAATTTAGTGTCTATGATTCATAGACACTAACCCAACTGTCTACCAACTCAGAATCACCCATAATTTTGACTGTTCTAGGTAATTGATGTGCTGGCACTGAAGAATGCTTGGGATGACAAATTGGATAGTGGTCCCATTCTGGAGAAGACACTAGAGAAAAGAAGAAAATTACTTGGAGTAGTCGCAAATCGTATAAAATCTCACTTGCTTTGTTTCTGCCAAAATTCTGCCAATATGGTTGGCTTAAATTAGAGGAAATATGACAAAAATGAAAAGCTGTTTCTGTTAACAACTATTAATTACTGAGGACTAAATTCGAGATATTTCCTAATTAAAATTTCAAAGTATCTTAAATACACTTGCAAGACTTGAATGAAGAGGTGACATGAGGATCTTTTTTTTAGAACAGCAGGCAACTATTCAGGGCAAGGGCATGATTCCTAAGTGTACAGAAAAGGAGGATCACTTGTAAAATGATCTCAAATGATTCTCCTAGTTGTACATTTAACAAAAATACACTTGCAACTGAAGGAATCTGAGAAGACCCCCATGTGTTGTGCAGAGCCACAAACATGGACTGGTAGGACCAGTGAGAATTAAGTACTGACAGAGATACGCAGTAAATGAGTGCATGGGTCCATTCATTTAGTAATATTGTCTGTCTACTGCATTCTGGATATACTTCTAGGCACACCAGCCATTATAATGAGAAAAGTTTTCTGTTCTTGTTAAATCCATATACAAGCAGATATAGATAACAAGGTACACATGGGTACATTGTGTTAAATGCAGGTGTTGTCAGTCAAAGTATATTAGGGAAAATGTTCTTTTTGAGGTGGGGATGGCAGGCAGGTAATTACCTCATTAAGTGCGGCATTTTCATTGAGCACAGACAGTTGGAAAAAAGGAACTAAAAGCATGAAGGGGTGATGCACTTGTCCTTCTCTGCATGGTGCTCCAGTGCAATGGTATATGTCATATCACGTTCAGCAGATTGTAAAACAGCACATCCAATGTGAAAAGGGCATGTGGTTTCCACAGGATATGGGCAATGCAAAATAAGAGAGGTACTGATCAAGTAGGTCCACAGAGACCATAGTAAGGACTTTGGCTGTTTGGCATAGAGTTGAAATTTGAACATGTTTATTACCCATTCTGTATATATTTCCTTGTGTCATGTGTTTGCTCATGACTCAGAATCTTCAAGTTCTGATCTTATTCTAACCTATACCTTTCCATATGTCTGCAAAAGTTTCTTGTTTTATGTTTTTGTTCACTCCAATTCACACTAACTCTGTTGGCAAATTTGTTCACCTGGGATCTTTTAACTTGATCAAAAGTTACTTTTCAAGTTAATGTAGAGTTCTATTTTTCTTATGGGGGGTTGGCTTTTGTGCACACTTAATGGAAAAATTCCTGTGCATATTTTACCCGTTTTCTCTAATTTCTATGCTTTTATTATATCACTATCTAAGAATGAGGTGTTTCTCAGCTTTTGTCAGCACCTTATCCATTTTTCAGGTCTCCTAAAATTCTAGTCATTTGCTAACATCACTCCTGAATTCAGCAATAGGTGGATTCTCACTTTTCACAAATAACCAGCACTGTAACTTTGATATTTACAAGATAGATACTGTGTTATCAAACACTAATACCAAGTGGACTCAAGACACACTGGAAGAAAATCAGTGCTTTATTCTGGGTTTAGTTCACCCAAAGAAATTGGAAATATCAATGACTTGAAAAATAATGGAATAAGTTTTAATGTTTAGTCTGTAAACATAGATTGAGAACTTTATCCTTATTGACACAAAACCATGTGAAATTTAATGGTGAGACTTTTCTTCCTTGTGACCCATGGGCATTTAATATCATGATTATAGATACCTCTGTACTCCTGTGACTGCCCATGTTTCAAAACTGAGACAAGGAATGTGGGATTAATTTGGGAATCCATCATATTTTTAAAGCCATGACAACTAGCTGTATCATAAATATAGCAGATCACCCAGCAGCATAAATAATGGAAACCCTGCCTTGGGGGCAATAAAAGTGATTTATGTTGTGAGTTTCTGTTAACCCCGGTTATCCTTACTCCATGTGGATCCTTGCTGCCTGCCTTTCTGCTTGTGACTGGTACTTGAAGCAACATCGGTTTAAAAAGAAAAAAAAGAAAAGAAAAATCAGACACTCAGCTTTCCCATCCAAATATGCAAATTAAAGGGGAATCTGATCAGAGATTTGTCCTTATCATATCCACATTAATTATTTAAAAACACTGACAACACTTGAAATATGGGATAAGAATCAGACTAGTTTTTTTTTAAATAATTAAAAAGGCTTGTATTGTCTTGCCCTTTCCTGGATGTTAAAGGTAAAGATGTGTTTTTCCTAATTTTCTAGAGGCACACAGATGATGAATTTCAATTGGGATCTGACATACTAAAAGGGAATCTTTTCCTGAAGATCTGACAAAAGGAGGGATGAAAAGAAAATGCCTTTTCAATACCAGATATGCACTGGTTTTTCATTCTAGATCTGATATCAATTAGCTTTTATGAGCCAGTGTGTTATACTCTTTTCCTTACATAGATAATTGTAGAGTGACAGCAGCTAAGTCTGCGGTACATTAAATATCAACTTCCTGGGTGGTGCTCCTCTCTAGTGCTTGGTGGGATATTGTGTTATGCATCTTATAGATGGGAAGATTGGGGTTCGGCAAGGTTATATAATTTCTCCAAAGCATATGAAAGAAGTAGCAGACCTAAATTCTGCTCAGTCTGAATCTGAAGGTTATAGTAAGGAAATGCCATCTGCTGGAAGTCTTTAACTTACTTTAATCAGAGTAATTCAAAGGGCTTTTCCTGCTTAAAATGATTTTGTCATTTTGAATCACATGGAATCTCTGTGCAATGTGAAAGGGTAGGGATGCCAAAATTGTTTCCTTCCAATCACAAACACCATGGAATATGATCAAAAGAGCCCATTGACTGCTTCTCGAGTCACAACAGAGTGGATAACAATTGGTGGATTGGTTTGGGAGAGAACGGCAGGGACTTAGGAATATTATTCAGCCTTCTCATGTGGACTCATTTACTGAGGATCTGATGAATGTGATAACACTGATTTTGAAAACCTTATATATCATAGTGAATATCTTAACCATTCCTTCTTTGGGTGCTATGCTAACTAGATATAGGTATCAGCTTGACAATGGAAGGTTATTTGGGTCATAACCGGAAGAACTGATAGTAAAGGCATGTCCTAGGCAAGCCTACAGGAGATCTAATTGAAGTTGGAAACCTAGCCCATGAAGATGGGGCCATCCGCTAGGTAGATATAAGATGTGGGGAGCTTGTTCAATGGTTTTGGCACTCTTTGGCTTACTTTGGCAGACACACAGTCTTTTAGAAATCCCTGTGAATATGGTTTGCCCAGATTTCTATGTTCCTGGTGTTGGTATGAAGTCTTCTGCCAAGCTGAACTAACTATAACAGAGAATTATAAGAAAACATAAATCTCCCTTTTCCCTTAAGTCCTTTTATTATTGATTTATTGGCAACATTCAGACAAACTGTAACAAGGTGACTTTTCTTCTTTCATATATATTTATTATATATTCCATATATCTGTCATACATTTACCATATATGTATATATCTATATATCTACATATATAAATATTCATTTTTCTATACACATTGTTGACAGTTTTGTACATGAATACTCTGAATTTGAATTATTTTCACCCAGTGTTATTTAATAGCATCCTCTCCCCTCATCCCATTGATAATCCTATTCTTTCCAAACATTCTCTTTCCCTACCTCCCTGTCTTTTTGTCCATGATTTCCATTGGATTGCATCCTATTTGGCTTCATTGGCATGTGCATAAGCACCTACTGAAGCATACCGTGGAAGAAAATAATTCCTCTCCCCATAGACAGTATTATCCTTAGGTAGTACCTCAAAGACAGGTGGTGCCTCATGAGGTCTTCACTCTTCCATAATGAAATTGTGACAGGTGAAATCTTGTGCAGAGCTCACTGTAGAAATGAGTGCCTCTCCAAATGGATTTTTTATTTATTTTTTCTGTGATCCAACAGAACTTTTGTTGTTGTTAGGTATATAATCATTTTATTTTACTTTCATCATTACAATGTACCTCTTTGCTCATCCAAAGTATTTATTCATCTCTTACTATTCTTTCTGAGGTCTACATCATTCTTCTCAGCTTCACTACATTTGATTTGCATTAAAATTCCTCATGCCTCTTTCCCTAAATAAATAAGTAAATAAATATATCCTGGAATTCTCCCAAAAAGCTAAATATAATTTTCAGGATAGAATATTTAATCAGTGTAAAAAATATCTAATATCTACAAAAGCAGATTTTCAAGATTATCCAGACTTTCGGTACAATTCAAAGAAAGGCGGAAAAGTGAGAAAATTAACACACACTGAGTGTTTATTGCATTTTGGGCACAATCTTGACAATTGCTATGAAATAGCTATCATTCATTCTTTGTAAATTTTGCCATAATAACATTTCTCATGTTTAGAAAAGCTATGAGCTTTCAGATTTAAACCAAATAACTAATTCAGAGATCTAACCATTTTCTGAAATAAGCTAAACAATAATTAGTTTGGAATTTCAAATGACTGTCTCAGTCAATCACCGAACTCTGTTGTTAACATTACAAAAGTAGTGTTAGGTCAGGAGTAACTAAGTGGGTCTGGCTGGCTTCCAATAAAACTTTCTTTACAAAACCAGGTGGTAAGCTAGATTTATGGATTTCTGCTTTATATTAAGTGGCCAACAGAGTTTTTGAATAATATGCATCATTTTTGAGCTCTTGGAAAGTTATGTTTCATGCTCCCAAAATTCCAAGTGTGTCACTCGTAACTGAGAATTTTCTCCTCCTTAAAGATCATAAAATTTCTTTTTGAAAATGAAAATGATCTAAGCAAAGAATTTTCATAAAAGAGAAACAATTGAAGAGGACTAAAGAGTAATCATTGAGTCCATGAACCCAGGGGAAATGGACTTCTAGTGTTACTCAAACTTGGCTTTCTGTTTTACTCTGTCTTGGTTTCTGCAAGTCTCCTGCAACACTTTTCCTCCTTCACTGTGCATTCATCTCATGAGCCTGCCTGTGCAGTATCATTGGAAATTTGATGAAAGTGATACTGTGGGAAGCTACAAACGCACATTAGCATTAGTAACTATTGCCTAGCAAGCGATCGTCGGGTGGTCATAGACTTAATTATAACAATCCCTCCACCCATCCTGGCTGGGGAGGCCAGTGTGCTTCCCAGAAGCCTGGAACAGGATTGTTTTGCTGCAAGGATGTGCCTTCCAGGAGAGGGTAAGCCAATCTTCCCTTCTCTGGAAGATTCAAGGTTCAGTTTCACCGCATTTGGAGTGATTCAAACCAATTTGGGCGGAGTCACATCTCAACTGCACCAGGCTGCCTGGGATGTGAGACACGCTGTGCAGCCTTCGGTCTTTACAAAGGAAAACCTTGAAGCACAGGAACCAACAGAGACCAAGCATGTCTCTTGGAGATGAATGTGAGAATAAGAAAAGAGGTGCCGTGACACTAGCAGCTGCTGTGTGTTCGATCCTCCACAAGAACCTATGCTAGGCGTCCCTCCTCCGCTGCGGTGGTCGCCCTGGTCTTTTCGCATTGCAGCCGCTCTTCAAGCCTCCAGCTTTCCCGACCACCGCCAACCAGGAGCTCACCTTCATCGCCATCAAGCGTGCAGCGCGGACTGGTGGGCGAGATCATCCAGCGCTTCACGCAGAAGGGATTCTGCCTGGTGGCCATGAAGTTCCTGCGGGCCTCTGAGGAGCACCTGAAGCAGCACTAGGTTGACCTGAAGACCGTCCTTTCTTCCCAGGAATGGTGAAGTACATGATCTCTGGGCCCGTGGTGGCTATGGTCTGGGAGGCGCTGAACGTGGTGAAGACAGGCCCTGTGATCCTGGGGAGACCAATCCTCCTGATGCTAAGCCAAGCACCATCAGAGGGGATTTCTGCCTTCAGGTTGGCAGGAACATCATTCATGGCAGTGATTCAGTGAAAAGCGCCGGTTTAAGCCTGAAGAACTGATTAACTATGAGTCTTTTTTTTAATGTTTTTATTCATTTTTATTCAATTGTGTGTGTGTGTCTGTGTGTGTGTGATCTGTGTGTGTGTGTGTGTGTGTGTGTGTGTGTGTGTAGAACTACGGGCGAATTCGGGAACCACCATGGACCGCCTCCACCTCCTCCTTGTTTACTCTGCCCCGGGATTCACAGGCTCCGTCCTACCAGGACCAGAAACGCAGGCCGCCCTGCTTCTGCCCAGCATCTATACGTGGGGTCTAGGATCCAAACTCAGGACCTTCCGCCTGCAAGGCAGAGGCTTAACCCCTGAGCCACCTCTCCAGCCCCTGATTGACTGTGAGTCTTGCGTCCATGACTATGAACAGAGCAAAGCAGGGTCTTCTCGACTGTTTGCTCCATTGACCAGAAGCAATAGGATGGATCATTCTTTTCTAAAGAATATTTCCCAATAAAGTCTTTGAAACTGGGGTGGGGGAAATAACCGTAGGCACTAAGGGTGCATCCTACTGACTCTGGCATATTTTTTCACATCTAGAGAACTACATCCACTAAGTTATCAAAAATTATTTCAATTATTATAATAGACTTCTATTTCTAATGAAGGCACATGGAGAGAAAAGCAATAATTAGCCCAAGCAGTTGAATACATAAAACTATATTTGTTCATTTATTCATCCATATTTGTCAGCAGTAACTCCTAGGTATCATCATGTTGAGGATCAAATAAACCCTTGTGAGTTTAAGTAACATTCTGGATTGATTAAATGGCTGATTCTGAGAGTTATCTTTCTTTCCCAGGTCTGAGGAATTTCTAGCTTCATGTGACTTCTGCCAGGTATAAATCCAGAGATTAGCAGGCCTAGGCATTCAGACATTTCTGCTGTTTCATGTGCAGAAAGACACTTCTTTGCCTCTTTCAATTCTCTCTCAACTTCAGGAACAGTGAGAGGAGCAGTGTGTACAAGGGGTGCTCAGATATAAACACATAAGAGGCAGTGGGTGGGCACTGATATGTACAGTCTTGGGATGATTAAGGTCCTTTTGGTTGCTGTGTGACATCAAATCATGTTGCAGTTTGCATGTTGCCAATTAATTTACAGTCAAAGACTTTAGGGGAACAAGGAAATTTTATTCTTTCTTACTATTATCCTATACAGTTCATGGTTCATCTTGACAAGACAACTCACCAAACCATATTTACAGGAATTGCTAAGAAGGGTGAGCCTCACTTGCCAGCCTGCAAGCCTACCAAAGTATTCTGAAGTACGCCAGTGTATTAAACTGATTCTCTTCACGTTATCCCTCTGACCAGGGAATGGTCCATCTGGCAATAAGATGGGTCTTTCCTCATCAATTCATCTCCTGCAGGCTCCTGTTAACTACCCACTCTTCACAGATAAGGGTGACCAGATCTCACTCTTCAGCTGTCAAATTGACAACTATATCTAACTAGTACAAAAGTTACCACATCTTACTCTTTTTTCTGTGGTTACTAGTCAGTGCTTGGCACAGAAATAGATCACAATTGCTAATTTTGAGTCTGCTTCCTTGTATCTGGTTCTCCCAATTCGTAAGATACAATTAGAAGCAATAACATTTTTTCCCCAAAATTTTCTCTACAAACTGACTGAGTCAGAGCCAACTACTTGACTGGCTTTGCAACTAAGAAACTAGGGAGTTGGTTCTCCCTCAAACATGCTGTCTTATGGTATGATTACAGACTTGCTCAACTCAGCAAAAAATGGATCAAACCGCCCTCTCCGGCCTCCAACCTGCGTCAATTTTCATTGTTAAATGGTGTTAGAAAATATAGCGGTTTTTGATAAGAGAGATTTAATAATCCTGACTGAAATATAAGTATATGAATTTCCACAAAGAATTTTTTATTTAAGACTACATGTCAGCAGCTTAATTTCATCATAGAAAAGACAATATATAAGAAGAAAGAGAAATATTAATTCACGGAAATCATGACCTCAGTAAGCAACAAAGAGAAACTGCTGGCAGATGATCACAGTTTGAGAAACACAAACTGAAAAGGGTGCCACACGGAACTATGAATTTCAAGCAACTCTTTTAAAAAATATTTTAACTTTTGGAAGTCAGTTCTTTCTTTCTACTATATGGGCTTCCAGGGAATGAACTCCAGGAAATATGCACATTACTCACTGACCCATCTCTCCAGTCCCAGATTTCACACAAGTTTTGAAGACAAAATGTACTCACGAGGAGGAAATTGCATCAATTGTAGGTCAATAATTTTGAGTGGTAAGGCAAAGATAGCAAGTTATCTTGTAGTAAATGACTGAGCTATTTAAACTATGCAGAAAACATGTTATGGAGAGATGGATCATGAGTTAAGAATCTGTTTTGCAAGCAGAAGGTCCTGAATTTGAATCCCAGGTCCCACGTGGAAATGGAGGTGGCCTGCACTTCTGGCCTTGATGGGCAGAGCCTGTAAAATCTCAGCGTGAAACCAAAAGGAGGTAGAAGCAATCCAATATGATTCTCAAAGTCATCTTTGATCAGGTGACACACCAGTGCCCTCTGATACACACACACACACACACACACACACACACACACAAATAATAAATAAATTTAAAAAATGCAGAAAGTAGTCTTTATAAAGGAGAACAGTGGAATTCTTGGGGAAGTGGGTAATTGAGGGGTAGAAGGACACTGTGACTCTCTGTATCATCATGCTGTTGCATGCTAATGAACTATGGTTCATTAGCTCTTGGCATCCAAACTACAGGAAGAAGCAAATTCCATAAACTTCACTGAAAGTACACGTCACTGAATCCTGGCATCTCATGATGTCTTAGGCTAACTTCTGGGGTGTCTCAATCTCCTTTCTTGTGTTAAATCTTTTTTTTTCAGAAATAAACCTATAAAGCAAAGTTATTGAATGAGGCCTGATCATAGAAGACAGTCAACGGTGGGAATTTCTCTGTGTCCTCAAGAGACAGATGGACATTCATCTTTGGGCAGGAGATCTTGAGGAGATTAGCAACTCCAGCAGTTCCCTAAAGAACAAGGAAGTTTAAGTGGACTTCTCTTGTCTCCACTTGCTCTTCTGACCATACATCTCTGACTGTATGAAAGCGATCGAACCTGATTCCCCACATATTCCATCACCTACCCCTTGCATTGTGACTGGAGGGTTTGTATCCTGCCACTGACTGTCTAATTCTCATTACAAATAGCAGCTCAGTCCAAGGTCATTAAGGTTCTTCATACCAAAAGTGTTTCTTCTTACAACAGCAGTGTTAAACTATCATCACTTCTTGCTATTTTTTTCCTTCTTATAAATGGATATGCTGTGAATAAGTGGGAGCATAATGAACTGCTGCTTTTTCCATTGTTAAAATTTACTACTTGGTATTGGAATATACTTACAATACATGTGCTTATGTCATGTACTATTTTAAGGTGTATTGCTTGCTTTATGTGTTTTTAATGATGTATTACTTGCTATATATCTTATATTTTTATACTATGGAAATGATGTTAGAAGAAAAGCAAATTCAAGCATGTTTTTCTTATTCAAGTTTAATTTTGACCATGAAACAATGGGGAAAACTCAGTATATCAAGAACACATATAACTAAAGAACATTCAGGGAGAGGTGGTCAAGAAGGCATGCAGTGGAGGCTGGAGAAGTGGCTCAGGGGTTAAGCCTCTGCCTTGCAGGGCAGAAGGTCCTGAGTTTGGATCCTAGACCCCACGTATAGATGCCAGGCGGAAGAAGGGGCGGCCTGTGTTTCTGGTCCTGGTAGGGCGGAGCCTGTGAATCCCGGGGCAGAGTAAATAAGAAGGAGGTGGAGGCGGTCCATGGTGGTTCCCGAATTTGCCCGTGGTTCTACACACACACACACACACACACACACACACACGCATACACGCACAACTGAATAAATAATAATAAAAAATTAAAAAAAAGAAGTCATGCAGTGGAGACACCCTCCACAAAAGTCATAATTGAAGCTGATGTGCTTAAGACTGCATGAGAAGTTGCTGATGAACTCAGTTATTCATATATCATTTGGCATTTAAAGCAAATTGGAAAGGCAAAAAGTCTTCATGAGTGGTGTCTCATGAGTTGATTAAAAAGCAGGTGGGGACTCAAAGTTTTCAACTGCTGAGCTTTATTATTGTACATATAACTACAATAGACTATCTCTAGATAGATTGTGATGTGGGATGAGAAATGGCCAACATATGACAATCTGTAGTGACCTGATTTGTAACTGGGGCCAGAAACTCCACATCACCTCCCAAAGCAAACCTGCACTCAAACGAACCATATAAATAAGGTTATGGTTGGGTAGTCTGTAGATTGTCAGGTTTCTGAATGCTGATGGAACCATAACATCTGAGACATATACTTAGGGAATCAATGAGAGTCAGCGAAAGTTAGACCACCCGCAGCCTCACAAGCAGTTAAAATGGAAACTAACCAATCTGATAGTTGCCTGTTCATTCTATATAAGAGTCTTGATGTTTTGCACAGTATTAGGAAACTGGAAATGCAAATGTTCTAAGTATGATGCACAGAAGAGGAAATATCTGGTTAAGTTACTTCCTTCCAGTTCAGCAGTACACCAATGCAGTCACGTCACAGACAATCTACAGACTACCCAACCATAACATTATTTATTTGGTTCGTTTGAGTGCAGGTTTGCTTTGGGAGGTGATGTGGAGTTTCTGGCCCCAGTTACAAATCAGGTCACTACAGATTGTCATATGTTGGCCATTTCTCATCCCACATCACAATCTATCTAGAGATAGTCTATTGTAGTTATATGTACAATAATAAAGCGCAGCAGTTGAAAACTTTGAGTCCCCACCTTCTTTTTAATCAACTCATGAGACACCACTCATGAAGACTTTTTGCCTTTCCAATTTGCTTTAAATGCCAAATGATATATGAATAACTGAGTTCATCAGCAACTTCTCATGCAGTCTTAAGCACATCAGCTTCCTGCATGAAGGCTGGACTTTCAGACTTTGAACCACCTGATATCCCTGCATTACAAGAAGTTGAACTCTGGTTATAGCTGTTCATCAGATGAACTTCATGGAGATGCTAACAGCTTTAAGCTCCAGGTTAAACACCAACAGTAACAATGCAGGATGGAGTGTAAGATTGAAATTTTACTAATTAAAAACAAAGAAAGAGAATAAAAGCACCTATCTAACTACAAGAGGTGCATAATGAATTTTCGCTTTTATCTTAGCATTAGCCAACTTCATTTGATAAAATAATAAATCCTTTATCCAGGAAGGTCACCAGTAATTATATTAAGTACAACGAATAGTCTATAATAATTAAGGCCAATTACCTTTACTACAGGATCAAAGCAAACATTATGTTCTGCTTGCAACTTTAATTCCTATAAATCTTTGTTCATTAAAAATGCATATAAATCATAGGACCCACAGTTAACCCACATACCGGGAAAAAGTATTAAATATTAAACCTGGGTACTGAGTAGCTATTCTCCTCAAAAGCACCAGAACCTAGGGCCAAACATCAGGTGGATGAAAATCATGAGCCCTTACCTTTCTGTAATTAATCAACGTTTTAGAGACAGAACTTTGAATGATAAGAGTAATGGGCTATTATGCCATTTTAAGTTAAAAATACAAATCTTAGCTTCAATGTGAAAATCAAGTGTGTTGAATATACTTTCCCTTATGGGTGATCACATGTAATCTTTAGAAATTAATGGTTTTGACAAAAAGGATAAGTGTATAAATGTCTATAACTCAGGTCCCAAAGATAATTTATGGTGAATGTGATTCATTTTTCTCGTTTTGCTGTTTCAAACAAGATACAGCTTATTGCAATTTGAAAATGGTATTTTTAGGCACATGGTAGATGCATAAACATTTACATGTCTTCTAAAATATTCAGGATGAATAAGAAATGTGGATGTCAGAGAAATCTCCTTATAATTTGTGGAGTTGATGGCCATATTCCTTCTGCTTAACAGTTCTGGCACTTCCAACTGAAGGAAAACTTTGGAGACAATAGGTTTGTAAACAGCAACTTAGTGGGTAGATATAGATAGCTGTGTAGCTGAAATCCATTATAGAATTAGGATGCCTATTTAGAACTACTCAATTCAATATTTGAATGTAGCTTTGCAAGGAATTTCCTAGAGTATGTCGTCTATGTTGCTGCTTTTAAAGATAAGAAAATGGAAGCTTTTTGAGTTTTGGTGAATTACTTTAACCCTCTTTGTTGAAATCCAAACCTTCTGGCCAAAGAATTACTTTTTAGAGGTCATTATTTCTGTTCTGCTTTGATTTCACAATGTTTTTGAGAAACAGAAAACACGTGGAAACATAACAATATGCTCATGACTATAGTTTGAAGAACATGAAGTGTTGTACAGTACTTAATTTAGTCCCAAGGGGAAACTTCTGTTTACCGAATATGTTTCCCAATCATTTTCATCTTTAAAAGAGATGTAAACAATTTAGTCATGACTGGACTTGTCATAGTAATAATACAATTTTGAAAAACAGCCTTAAGTGCTCATTGGTCACTTGGAAGAAAATATACCTAAAATGAAGAATCCTGTTTTTATTTTGGGTACATAATTCACTTTGCTGTCCTGTTCATCTTTCCAACAAATTTAGGGTTCTATTGTCAGCTATTTGGAAAGTGTGCTTACAGCATAAAATTAGAAGTTAATGATGTATATGCTATTTATTGAATATATGCATGTCTGGTCATTAATGTGTCTGCAGAAATTCTTGTATATTTAGGAATTATTTTATGCAGCTACCAAATAAGGAATGGTAAGAAGAAGGAAATTCTAGGCTATTAATGTTGTATGCATCCTTTTTTGCTAATCCAACTTTTGTTAAAAGTTCTGTTGAAGTAGACATTTTTTTTTAGTTTCGGTTTGTTTTGAGTGGTATCAACTTATAATCATGTCCGTGTGAGTTGTTAGAACTCTTTCAGCAATGCAAAACCACATCATTCATTGCTTTCTCCACATAAAAATGTGCTTACAGTGATCACTCAGAATAAAAAGTAACTCTCACATTATATGTGGCCTGAAACCTATACTCCAGCATCGAAATTTGTTGTGACAAAGACATTTTGGAAAAATGAACCATCAGCAACATGCTCTGGAGGATAATAAAATCCTGAGAGACAGGATAGTGTGAGTACATGAAATGATAGATCTGTGACCTGCAAAGCAAACTCTGTAAATTTTGTTTATCAACACCAGTACAGGAACAGTTCTCCTTCTCTAATGAGTTTGGTGCCCTCTAATGAAATGGCTAGTCCTGCCAGACTATCAAGTAACACGCAGCCCTGGAAACCACAGTTCATACAGTGGATGTAACTCACTCATGAGGCAGAAAGACCTCCTGGGATAAGATGAAAGGTTACATAGGAGGCACAGAGCGATATCTGAGAGCCTTAAAGTAACTTCAAAGATGGTGAAGTTTGCTCTGGTAATTTGATAATATAAATCATGTCACAATGCATATGTACACTAAGACAATATCACATACATCTTTAATATATCCATTCTTTGCCAAAAACGTATTTAAGGAATTGTTTTATATGACACATAATGACAGTTGATGTTTACAATTTTATCTTTAATAGGAGTTGATTATTTAGTTTCTAGCCAAATACTTATATTCTATTTATATTTTATTTGACATATCAAGAATAATCTATCAAATATCAAGAGTAATCTATCAAACATCAAAAATAATCTATCAAACCCAAGTTAAAAATAATTCATTAAACGTTAGTTTTGGATTTAATAAATTAATGATTTTGACAAACTCGATTAAAATCTCATATTATTATACATTTAAATCTATAGGCACAAGAAGATTGTTAAATTATGTATATATGACAAATGCACTCATATATTAAACAATGATGAAAACATTCTATATTCTGTCATTTAATGAAAATGAACACCACCACAATTCTAAAGTCTCATGTTTTTCTGCATGAACCTACACTAGGTCCCACCTCAATATTCTATTCATTCAAAACAAGAATTTTTATGTGCATTTAGTATCACATGTATCTTATATATACTTCTAGAAACTGCATATGTGAAATATTTTGCTTTTGGAATTCTAAATAAATTATTCTTTGATTTTTTTCCTCTTTGAATTACAGTCAAAAACATTATACAACATTACTGTATTTAATTAGTCAATTATTTCAATGCTGATAAGTATATGGTTACCTCTGCAATTTATTTCCCTAATAGAATTTGATGAACTTCCTGAAAAGCCCTTATCTATGTTCCTAATATCCCTTGATGAAACCCTAACTTATTCTTAGTATTTTTTCTATATTTATGATTTTTTGTACATACATATATATTTGCAACTATTGAGAAATGTGAGCTATGATCAGACTTTCTTCAGCATATTTAATAAGGTTTTGTAGAAGAGCAGAACCAAAAGAATGAAGATATATACCATGAAAGGAAGATTTATTAGACTGGCTTCTATAATATTGTCTGTGTGGTCCAATAGTGCCCATCTGCACAACAGAGAGGCTGATACAGGGTCCCTGCTGTGCCAATGAGGCTGAGCGATTCACCAGTTCTAACTTGATGCTGGAGGCCGTGAGGATTACTGGAGAGCTCAGATTGCCAGTTGGTGTCGGTAATCTAAAGCAGTTTGTCCTAATATGAGTGAAACATGGAGCTGTGGCAACTGCAACAGTAGAGTAGATGAACGATCCAGCAAGATGCAAGCAGAGTACAAGAAATGGCCGGCACAATGTGAGGACAGGCAGATAGAAAGCTATGCTGCTCTTTCTCAAATTTTCTTTATTTGAGCTGCCAACACAATGAGCAACCCCCACTTAGGGTGGATCTTCCCATGCCATTTAAGCTGATAAAGAAGATCTCAAAGATGTGCCCGATGACTTGAATGTGGCTGATTGCAAACAAGACTAAGCATCACGCCCAGCATAAATATCCAGGGATATAGCTATTGAAATATAAAACATGAGATGCTTCATCAAAAGAAGTCAATAATTGTTGTTCCACGATGTTAATTCCACCATCCTTCAACTTTGCCAGACTTTTGCTTAACTTTTCATTATTGCCAAGTTGCTGTATGTTAATTATTATATATTTTTCACTTCCAAACTGGTTGTTTTTCATTGCTGTTAATGTGTCTAATTTTTATTATTCTCTCACTTTACCCATCACTTTGGGCTTGCTTGTCTCTAAAATTCCTGTCTGCATATGAGATTACTCACGGTTTTGTTTGTTTGTTTGGTGAAAGGCTCTACTTTCTCTTCTCCTGACCTTGTTCTTTTTTTATTACCCTTTTTTTTGCCAAGTTACGCAAGGTCCATAGGCACCCCCTTCTTCTCCCTCCCCCTCTTTTCCCTCCTGTTGTCCCCTATTTCACTTTCCTCCTTCCCACTCTCCTCCCTCCCTTTCATTCCTTTTCCTTCCCTCCTTCTCTCTTGATGCCTCCTGTTTTCTCCCTCCCACCTTCCAGAGCATTTGTTTAAGTGAGTGCTGAATTTCCCTCTGTGTCATCTACACTAGTGAGGGTTCAGGACTCAGTGGATTAGTTCATGGCCCCTTCTTGGGCTGCTGTTAGTATGGGAACTTTATGATATCTGTTTAACCCATTGCCTCTAAGGATCCTACTGCCTAAAGCCTTCTCCTAGTGATCCATGCTAGACTTTTGAGGATTGTTGACATGTTAGCCATTGTGCAGGACAGGTAAGATCCAATCACATTGTGGCTATATCCTGGATGCTGTAGCCCTGATTTGTGTGGAATCTTTTGCATATCTTTGGTCCTCCCCATCTCTTTAGGCTCTTATAATCTGTCACCCCCTCTTCCCCAAGGTTTCCTGGGAGAGATTTAGCTGGTCTGGTTCCAGATGAATATTGTACAGTCTTTGGTGTTCTGTTTTTTTTTTTTTTTTTTTCCGGTGCTGGGGACCGAACCCAGGGCCTCGCGCTTGCTAGGCAAGCGCTCTACCACTGAGCTAAATCCCCAACCCCTGTCTTTGGTGTTCTGAATTATGGTTTGTTGTTGTTTTAAGTTTGCTGTTCTTGTACTGCCCTTGGCTGCATCCTGATTTGTTGTTCTTGGTGATCTAAATTGTTTTGGCAAAAATGAAATGCATACTAATGGACCATCCACAGGTTTGGAAAGGATAGACAAATGTGTCTAGTAGGAGACACATAGAAGAACTCACCAAGTTTCAATAGAAGATCCCAATTTCAGAATCGCATTACAGATGGTGGTGGAATCTAGTATGTGCACACACACACACACACACACACACACACACACACACACACACAAACTTGAATATGGAAGGAAGACTGGAATGGGCAAGGAATTGAAATAGGGTAAACTGAGGAAAGAATAAGTGGAAAGGTTTTGTATGCTAGTATGCAAATTTCTAACAGCAAAATCCATCAGTAAATTTAAAAACCATGAAATGCTTAAAAATGATGTGAGGTGGGCCTGCATATCACTTAACCTACTTTGATTCTTAGAAACTTATAAAACTTATTATGTCCTAAGATAAATTTTTCCACCATGTTATGGCTGTTTGGGGTGCAGCTGTGGAAGGTTAATGGTTGGAATGGCCCCTGAACAAGTCTGCAGGTACTTGATTGATTGCTCTGGAAAACCCAGCCCATAGTGGGTGGTACTTTTCAGTGGTGGACCAGATAATAGGAGGTGCAAGGAAGAGGGACTTGCTGTTCCCTTATTTATTTATTTGAATATAAGTTACCATGGTTTGTCATTTCTATTTCCAATCATGTTGGATAGACCGTGATAAAAATTTAATTGTTTGTAGCTGAAATACGAATTTCCTGGAAATAGTCAAACTGAAAAAAATTCAGTTGTCTTCTCTTGGTCCATAGATTCCTGTTAAAGGAGATGAGGTCTATTGAATTCTATTGAATTCACATGGTCACAGTTTACTACATTTAATGAACTTTGATATCATAGCAAGAAGACCTTCTGCAAAAGTACAGGCAAACTACATTTTTCAATGGCTAGTCATAGCCTTGAGGTGGAGAAACAATCCTGAAAATCAGAAAATGGCAATCTGAGGAGAATGCATAAATCTTAGGGTGCTGGAAGATGTTATTGAACAAAGGAATGTATGTACATGTCCTATGGCAGCAGCCAAAATAAAAGGGACAGATTCTCCCTAGAATGTCTTCAGAGAAGAAGAAACATGCAAGGCATAATCTACATGAGTATAAGAAAATAAATCTGGGGCTGGAGAGATCACTGAGGGTTAAGACTCTGTCTCAAAGCCAGAGAACCTGAGTTAAAATCTTAGATTCCATGTAAAAACACTAGGTTGGTGAGGTAGAGGCCTGTAATGCCAATTCTATAAGATGGACCCCGGGAAACTGCAAAACAAAGCAAAAAGAGATAGAGCAATCCAGGATGATTATCGAAGCTACCCTTGGGCTTCCATAAGCACATACAGGGCTTCTGATACATGCTCTCGCATGCACACACACACACGTACAAGTAATTAAATACAATACTTATTTAAAAAGAAAATAATTAGTGACTAAGTTTTTGGTAATTTGCTTCAACAACCAGATCGTCGAGCTGCTAGTAAAGAGATAAATGAAGAAACCATTGTAATCTGGATCAAAAAAAAATATTTCATGGAAAGTGGTCATTCATTCTGACAAATGTACACTTTCCCTAGATGCAGTAAACGTGGACAAAATCTGCTACAATGATTGAATGTTCCAGGATATGGAACATAATTTGCTTTGAACAAAGATGAACTACTCATTTGCAATCAATATCTCTCAATGAGGATCAATGCCCCTTTAGAATCAGAATGAATGGGGTAGCAAGAAAAAAATGACAAGCTCTTTAGATCTTTAAGGCCTAGAATAAAATTACATTTAATCAAATTTGTGAGTAAATTTACCTGATATTGTCAGAATTCAATTTTTTGATTAGCCATCAACTAATGTCATTTTTAGTTAATAATCAATCTTGAAGAACAATGTTTTCTGGTAACTTGACTTAAATGAAGCTTCCATGCATCTTCTTGGGTCATGGGTCATAGATCATTGGTCGTGAGTCATAATGGCTGCCAATTTAGTTCTTTCCAAGACTATCTTAAGATTGAATTTACAAACTCTAAAGGGAGTTGCAAAATCTAAGTAAAGAAATGAAATATACTTTAGCAATTCTGCATTTGCACTCTCTCTTGCTTAAGAAAATAAATAAATCAACTAAACAAACAAAAGAGAATATAATTTATAATTCCAAAAAAGGATTCAAGCCTTGAATTTATTATGTAAAACATGTGAGACCCTCATCTATAAAATAAGAAAAAGGAAACATTTCTGTGTGTTGTTCTGAGACTTCAGAGAGATGATTGTTTGAAACACCTGACATGACGTCAAACACATCCTGTAAGTTTCAACAGAATGTAATAATCATTACCATATTTGAACCCATGTAGACACACTACAAAATAAGATGTTGTATGAGAAGAACATGTCACTCTGAAGTGTGTGCTACATGTGTGGAAAGTATGGTAACTCTCACACACATTTCTTCATTCCTTCATGGTGGTTGGAACCATGTGGCATCAAGCAGTTTGCTGTGACAGCCACAAGAAACAGGCTGAGTCCTTGGTACATTGCCACAAAATATGAAACAGGGGTAAAAACTTCCTAATGTGTACAGATTATGTGCTACGAATAGATGGTAAATATTTCAGTTTGTCTTCCACATATGGAGACCATTTAGGTGGAAAAATTGTAAAATTAGTAAATGTGGACATATAGACTAATTTAATAAAATAAAGAATATATATTATTTTGATTTTTATTAATTATTTTTAATTTAAATTAAAATTATTTAATTTAAAATTAAAATTATTTTAATTTAAAGTTCTCATGAGAAACATAATAGAGAACTTAATTCTTAGCTTTCAGAAGGACCTAAATCTTTCACTAAGTGCGAGTTTTCCCTAGGACTGAGTGAGGACTTTAGGTATTTGCCAGTCTAGTGTGCTGTTTCCATAGTAAATGGCAGGTAAGATGAAGGGTACGATGTTGAAGGTCAGTAGATATGTGGTTAGTAGATTTCACCACACATTGGTGAGATAACTTGGTCTTGGAAAATTGCTGTCCAGAATCAGAAGATAAATAGTGAATATTATCTGGAGGAATTGGAAAATGAAAATGGCTATCAATGAGAGACATGGGGATGATATGATTATATTGTTCACACACAGAAGTTACTATCACAACAAATTCTAATCTAGTCATTCAAATTAGCAAGAAAATCTTATTGCAGTTACAATAAAGAAGTTAAGCACATTCTATTGAGAGGAAAAAAGATATAAAATGGCATGTGCCATGTGACATTAATGGAAATGCTATTATACAAATACTTTAATAAAGATTTCTTTTGCAAGTACAGGTGAGGATAATGTTTCTATCCTTAATCTTATAATAGTGTGTTACATGATTGTTTAATAAAAAAATATTCCTTACCCATAACATTTAAATGTGAAGTGATAATGAGACTTGTAAGTTCAACTACCAGTAAGATCATTAATATCTAATTCCCATATAATGGTAGATAATTTGCACATAGCAAAACCTCAATAATCAGTTGCTTAAAAATGAGAGACTAACTTATGAAAGAGAATGCTGAAATAAAAATGAAGGTAATCTTCAAATCATTCTGGATTGTGAAAACAAAGCTTTGGTTTTAGAAGCTCGATTCTGTTGTTCCAGAATGGAAATCTAATCCACTTTAACGTTGTCATCTACAAATGTTGACACTATGAGGTTGAAGACCTTGTGTTCTGCTATTCAATTTTCCATTTTCCTTGTGTAACTGAAGACACGTAAACCAACAGCTACTCTAGTAAAAGACTTCTCTGTTGCAGTTTTCAGGAAAGCACTTGTGTTATTCCAGTAAACTCTATCTCTCATGGGCACTAATACTGGCATTCTGCTGCCCAGGTGCCCTTTTGCTTCATACAGATTCCCTTTCTAATAGAAGTAGGGTTAGAATTAGAAATATCCCTAGAAATTTTTGCCTTTTTGAGTATCAATCTCTTGAGAGTTACAAACACGGTACTAAATAATTGAATAATAATATAATAATATTTGAGTTATAATATCTGCTTCTCTAATCACTTGAATTTCTTTTCTATTAAAAAATGAGTTTATGTCCATATTCCCTCCACTCCTATCCCCCTTCCATATCTTTCTTCCATCGCTTCCCCAATCCAGCCTAAAGGTGGGGAGATATACTGCCAACCAGGACAATACATCAAGACAGCCTGCTGCATCCAGGAGTTCACTGCAGTGAGGTTTATTTCCATCAGATCTGCACAATGACTGGCATTCATCTATGAACTAGTAAAGATCTATGAAGGAACAACTACACTCAGAGAGAATCTTTGAAGCAGGTGCTAGTCTGCCTTTCTTTGACAATTTTGTAGATATGAGAATAGACTTAACTCCTCCTTCATGTGAATCCATGTCTAAAAACATGCTCCTAGCATCACGCCTGTGCTAACATATATTGTACATACTGGCAAGAACTCCTTCCATATGTTCTTCAGCATTGTTTCTCTGACCATTGCTTATCACATTTTTTTAAATGTCAGTCCATTTTGTGCCAAGTTTTCAGAATGATAGCCATTTTCAAATCTTATCACTTTGGGTCCTTAAAATGTCTATAGGACAATTCTACTGTACCTAAAATCAAGTTAAAAAAATCTTAAGGGGAACACCAGAATGAATCCATCAAAGAAATGTTAAAGAAAATCACTTTTACCCTCAAGAAAAAAAAATCTATGAAAAAGAAATCTGAAGCAGCCAGCTAAATTAAATACAGTGTTTTCCTCCTCTGTCCCCTTCAGGGGGAAAAAAATGAAATGGCCTGTTGCAGAAAACAGCTTGCTTTTTTCATCCACTACAATACACATAAACAACTGAGTTCTGTGAGTCTCTACCGCCGTTCATGTGTTGGTACTCAGTGACTGAGTCAAGAAGAGAAAGCGTCCTGTGCTTAAGAAGGGCATAGTGAGGCACGACAGGAAACTCACACACATCATGAAGGCACACTGCTGGTGTTCAGAACATCTAGCAAATTCCAAGACAAAAGAGTCCTTTCTGCTGTGGTGACCTGGAAAGGCTCTTTCATCTGCTCCTCTCCAAAGTCATTGATTCTCCTGTGGAATCTCTGATGCAAGGACTATCATTCCTTGGGACCGTTCATGAGTTGTCTGCACTTGATATATCTGAGATGATTGGATCTGACAGATAATTTAAAATTTCTGTTCACAGTTAAGATTTTAAATGTGACCAGATGTCAATAAGGTTTTACACATTAGAAGCAATTCTATTTCACAAGTGAAATAATTATTTTGAGAAATGCTTATTATAATAACACTGTAATTAACGTCATTACAGTAGAACTGAAGTGAAGTGGTGGTACCCACGTCCCACCTACAGTATCATCATCCCTAAGTAACAACTGGAAAAATGTCAGAACACCTGCCTCTAGCTTTGTATTCTGCCTAGAATTCTGGTGGTAATGAATATGTTATATTTAAATATTGTTCCCCTCTTTTTACATGATGTAATTAGTGTAAATAATTATCATATTTTTTTCAATCTCCCCTAGCAACTTGAGTTTCTGGCAGCACAAATAATCCATGTAAGTGGATGCATTAGCTTTATATAAATGATTGGTAGCTCTAGTTATTTAGGCCCTTTTGAATTTTTCATTAAAATTCTGTAATGACCACCTGAATGTATGGACATGTATCATAATCAAAAGCACAAAAACTGCTGTAAGCACAGTTTCTTGTTATTTCAGTGCATGTGTTAGGTAACTCTGAGGATTCTATGAAGGAACTCTTGTTCACTCTGCCTAAGAGAAACATGGGGTCAAGGTGCAAAACCAGTTATCAACAGAACCTGTCACTCAAACCTGGGCTCTTGGATACATCCATCTGTTGGTAGTCTTGTTCTTTGCGCTCAACCTAAAGCCACCTACCACTGAAATCTCTAACTCCAGTTTCTGTCTTTCTCTAGAGTCCTACAATCAAGTTTCTAACTGTTTGGATTGTGTTTAGCTCTAGATATTTATTATTTTTTATTATTTTTCCTCTATGTTTTCTTTTTTCTACTTTTACAAATATATTGAGCATATATACCCCAGCTTCTCTCCTTCCCCATCCCTTCTATCTCCTCCCTTCCCTTTCTCTTCCGCTTGTATGCTTCTATGGACCCCAGGGTTCGCTCTGGCTTGTCTACTCCTGTGGGCGCTCAACCCTCTGTGGTATAGCATGTTACCTCTCTTTAGGCCATCCCCTGATTCGTGCATTTCCCGTCATTCATCCAGCTTTAAACCCAAAGGTTTGCATTGTAAGTTCCCATTCTATGGGTATAACAACAACTATCTACAGGGCTGTATTCCCTATTGATCTTTTACTTCCTTTTGTTAGATTTTTATTCTAGTTTACAGTAAAAGGGATGTGCACAATTCTGACAAACAGGTCTCCAGTCCAAAAGCTGTTGGTTGTTCCTTTGATATTCATGCCATTATTACACTGGTGTCACCTGTTGCTATGGTGATTATATTGCAACTTAAAGATCTCATGCCATTGTTGGGATTAGTGAATATTTCTCTCCCCCAGAAGCTTCTTCAGTATTCTTTGGTACCATGTAAGCTATCCAGAAAGGTTAGCCACTACCTCAAACATTTTAATAGCTCTGGTGTCTTTTTTTCTTCCATGAGAATGGCAATTCTTTTGGTTACCACTTCCTCAGGAAGTCCTGGATTTTTCCATACTGAGTTGCAGTTTATATATCTTCATATTAAACAACCACTTGGAAGAATCTCTTGTATCCACTTGCACTATGCTATTTCCGGTACACTCAGTTTTCTCAAATTAAAAGGCAAATCTCACTCATTTGTATTTTGATAGCTAGAGGCATTTCTGTTGGCATGTGGAAATTATCTAGTGTTCTCTTCTCTTCTGCCCTAACTATTTACTAAACAATTTGTGTCAACTATCCAAAGCACTAAGCATCATAAAGAAGAATATTTGGCTATGGGAGAATTTTTGATAACTTTATGATCAGAGAGAGCTAAACATGCCTCTAAACACAGAGAACTAAAGAAAAATGGTATCAGTGACTGATCTAGATATTTATGCTAACCACTCCTCATCGTTGAATGACACAAGATGTCATAGTTTGAATGTGTGTGGTCTACTCAGTCTCATGTGTTTGAATCCTTAGCTGATGTTAATGTTTGGAGCACTTTCAGGTGGTGGAGCCTTGTGGAGGAGGCGTGATCCATTGAGGGCCTTGATGTTGTGAAGCCCTATTCTTCTGCTAGAAGTTTACTCTTGTAGTTTACCTCTTGCCCTCTCTGCTTCCATGACTGTAGTGCCCAGAATATGTCTTCCAGTTTCTGCCACCAGTCATACTCTTTCTACCATAAAGGACTCTATGTAATCTTCCCACTGGAACCTTAAGCCAAGTCTCCTTTTCTCACCTTAAGTTGCTTGAGTCTTCATGTTGTCTCTAACAGCAGAAGGAGTAACTGCAATATAAGCTTTGGGTCTTCCCTGATCATCAAAATATCTCCACTATGAGCAGAAGACATAATTAGAGTTAGAAAACAATAGGAGAGGGGCTAATAACATACTTAAATTGGTAAATGTGCCTACATGCAAGCCTGAAAACCTGAGTTTGAGCCAAAGAGCACACATGGTGGAAGGAGAAAATCAATTTCCAAAGGCTGAATATTTGTACTGAAGACAATGATTTTCCTTCTTCCTTTATTTATTATGAGACACAAAATTTTTGAAAGTTCATGAACAATATTTGTCTGAAGATTTGGTAAAGCATTAGCAAATAATAAAACCCACATTTAAAGTACATTGAGAATTGTAGCCACCAGGATTTTTCTGTTGCTTATCATGTGAACAAAATTGTATACTAGCTTCTGGGAAATTAGAAAGGTCATTCAAATTTGGAAAGATTATTTAGCTAAAAATTAACAAATAATAACTAGGTAGAAAAAATAAATTAAGTATTAAACCCAATTCCTATTTTTAGGAAAACACCCAAAATGATCAATTTTCAAAAGTTGAATAATGAAAATGAGTATAATATAAAAGGGTATTTACTAAAATTGAAAAGGAATAGATTATTTGTACCAAAACAGAAATCATAAAAGTAATTTTTATGGAATTTTAGGACATTATTTTTAAAAATCTACTTTAAGGAGAAGTCAAATAAGTCAAAGAAAATAAGGACAGGAATAGGTCAACTAAAATATTTCTATTTAAAATGGAACATAATGTAGATAGCCTGTAGAAACCACTCTGAATCAAGAGGAAGGCAGCTATGTTGAAAAATGAGAGTGGAGTCATAGATGCATGTATGAGGGGAATTGTGGTTAGTAATCACAAATGGAAATAAACTTAATTGCTCTAATATACCACAGTATTGATACCATGCAAATATGTGGTGAAAATATCTGAACATAGTCTAGTGAGATTTATACCAAATAGATGACAAGGGCTATATCTGAGGATGAAGATGAGCACTAAACTCTTAAAAAGGACACAAAGGATTTCAGTTTTATTTTAAATAACATCATTATGGTTTCAACAGTCATTTTAGTTATTTAATTATCAGCTAATTCTTCTTTAAATGACCTGCCCATACTATTTATTCACTTATCATAATAGCCCCTGAGAAGAATTATTAAAATTACCCTCAGGTACACTATGAGTAAACCTGGGAACAGAGAAACAACATAATCAAGGCTACACAGATATTATATAAATGAGCCATTATTTAAACTGTAAATTATGATTATTCATATAGTCTTTTCCAATTAAAACTTCTCCAGTTAAAAGTCGTTTGTAAAATCAATGATCAAGGTTGAAACAATCAGGAAAACCTGCTCAACACATGCCTTCGATCCACAGGCAATTTTCTCCTGGAACTAATTGGTTTCTTCCTAAGCTAAGAGAACCATTTGTGTTTTTATATGGGCTAAGCAGAGAGAAATCTGCAGTATACTTAGCTTCTCTATATCCCTTTCGTTGAGAGAAGCATTTCTGTCAGAACAGAACAGTTTGATTTGGCATTGGAAGTCCTATGTGTCCAAAATAGTGCTTAACATTGTCCTTTCCAATCCTAAGGAGACCTAAGATCAGCGGAAAGGCTCCGGCTGCTCATTATCCAGCACGTGGGTCTCAACAATCCTGGACTGATCACCCACCGCAAATAAAGCTTCCTTCCTGCAAACAATTTTGTTTATAACCCCAAGTAGGAATGATACTTCAGCCATCCATCAGCTGAAAGTCAAACGTGAACTTCACCCAAAAGCAAAGCAGGCAGTTAGAAAGGCAATTGCTTCATTTTCAAGAGTTCTACATTAAATTTAAATGTTATTCGAGGTTCACCGCCATTCAGATTAAATTGACATTTAGAAAGAAAATATGCATTCTCTTCTAACCTTTAGAAATAACATAGGATGTAGACATTTCAATCTTGTTTCTTTCTCTCCTACTTGTGTTTCTTGTCTGCTTGTTCAATGCCCAAACAATTATTTCTTAACCTTTGATCGAAAGTGATGAGCTATTCTAAGAATAACAAGTATTAGAGATGCTTCCGAGCTACAACAGACCAGCAGAAAACGTTCCTCTATAATTTTGTTTATCTCCATTTTTGAAAATCAATTTAAATGAGAAGAACTAAGAGTACTTCTTTTCTTTTCTTTTTTCCCCCGGAGGATAAGATTCAACCTTTTCTTAGAGAAAACAGAAATCTCTTCTGAGTAAACCAAAATAAAGGAGATATTTTAACATGTATGCAAGGTTATCATTTCATCCTTCTTAAACTTTGACAAAGGTTAAAATCAAAGCTTATCTTCTTTCATTCAAAATATTATCACTTGGTCATAATACTTCTTATGCAAATCTAAAAGCTAGAAAATTAACTGTGGAGAATGTTGGTTACCAATTTCATCCAGAATGAGCACGAAATGCTGCAAGGTCAGCTGTCAGATCCATGTGAAGTTCATTCTTGGGTTATTCATGCACAGGAAAAGGCATTGCAATTTGATGGCCAAGAGACTTGTAAGGAGAACAGGGTATTTACTGTTTAAGAGTCAGTGATAATTGTACAGCTTTAGAGCAGAGATGGACAGGTATAAAGAATACAAGTCATTTAAATGTCTTTTAAGCATAAAGCCATAACATTTGGAGGCATGAATTAGAGGGACAGAGTAGACTGACACTGAAGTGCTCCAGAGGATACCGTTTCGGCCACTTTCCCTTATATCACATATGAACAAAAAGTGGTCAGAGTGACACAATATTAGAAGAGAAGGTAAAGGTTTGGAGGACCTCCATTATGAACCTTATCCTCTGGGCTGCCTGTGAGGTTAGCAATATTTAGGAGTAAAAAGATGCCGAACAAGGAAAAGGGAGCGAGTAAGGGCACGAAATAAAGTCCCGCCGGCAGGAAGCCGGAAAGCGAGACGGAAGGACTTCGTACGGTTCAGGAGGGAAGGAAGCCTAATTACTACCGGAAGGACGGCATGCCTATATCTGTCTCTTTCTTTCTTTTCTTTCTTTTTCTTTCTTTCTTTCTTTCTTTCTTTCTCTCTCTTTCTTTTCTTTTTCTCTCTCTCCTTTCTTTCCTTCCTTCCTTTCTTCCTTCCTCTTCTTTCCTTCCTTCCTTCCTTCCTTCCTTCCTTCCTTCCTCCTTCCTTCCTTTTTTCCTCCTTCCTTCCTTCCTTCCTTCCTTCCTTCCTTCCTTCTTTCCTTCTTTCTTTCTCTTTCTTTCTTTCTTTCTTTCTTTCTTTCTTTCTTTCTTTCTTTCTTTCTTTCTTTCTTTCTTTCTTTCTTTCTTTCTTTCTTTCTTTCTTTCTTTCTTTCTTTCTTTCTTTCTTTCTTTTTCTCTTGACAGTGTCTCAACTTAAAATCCAGACTATCCTGGAATTCACCTAGACTAAATCATCTAGACTGAGCTCAAACTCACAGCGATTCTTCTGTGTCCATCTCTTCAGTACTAAAATAACAGGCATGAGTTGCTGTGACTGGCTATGGATTTAAGTTTTGCTATCATTTCCCATGGGCCTTTTTAGAGAACTGATGCTGAGATTGGAGCAGGGAATATATGAGATGAGCTCAGAATATCTCCTAGCTCTGCAGAAAAGTAAAGTGCACAAACACAGTGACAAAATAAAATCCCAAAGGGACAGAGGAGCCAGCCTAAATACTATCTAACTGCAGTATCATATGCCAGTTTGAGAAAGATGTTGCAAATATTACTCTTATTTGCTGCTTAAGTCATTTGGACTTTATCTGAATCCTTATGAAGGGGTCTGTAGATACGGATGGTGATGTACAGCCAATTACCCTGTAAATTCTTCCCCTTTAAATCCATTCCCTATTATCTAGTTTGCAGAGTCCTCCTTATCCTAATTATAATTTCAGCAATTTTTTTCTCCCACAGGTATATACGGATCCAGATTAGATGGAGTGCCAGTCTGCAGATCCTCACACAGAGCCTAAGATTCAACATGATGAATTGGTCCAAGGATTCCCTGGAACTGGTACTTACAGCTACAGCTGTGGTCTGCTCATTCATAAAAAGGGCTTAACACGTCCTCATTTGCATCTGTGCGTGTGGCACTCTGGTATCACTGTATTCCAGCACAATTCTTAGAAGGAATGGGGAGCAGATCATGCAGAGCTTGCATATCCTTGAGTACCATTCTGCCTATGGAGAACTTGTTGCTACGTGCTTGCTGTGCTCATACTTTACTATAGTGAGCTATCACCAGCCTGCTCCCAGGCTCAGTTTGTTTGATTAGCTTCAAGAGCACAGACATTTTTGTGAGTGTCTATCTGTGATGGACCCACTCCATCTGTGTTCTAAGGTGAATGAGACATCATAAACATGTCAATTCTTAGCACACAGTGGAGGAAGCTTTATACTTTGTACAGGCAACCAATGCACATGGGAGACAACATCCAAATGAAAAGCAACCCAACATTGTTTCAATTAACATATATAACCTGGAAGACTCAAAACCAACAGGGCTTCAGAACTGATGGCCTAGGCCAGTTCTATCAGCAGTTGGATTCACAGAACTTCTTTCAAACAAGGAACCAAAAATATAGAGTCTTAGACCTTGTCCTCAAATCACATAGAGAATATTTTTCTACTTAAAATTAGCAGAATGTGGGGGCTACAGAGATGACTCAGGGGTTAAGATGCTGTCTCACAAGCAGAAAGTCCTGAGTTTGGAACCCAAGTCCCACCTAAAAAAAAAGCCAGGTAGAAATGGCCATAGCCTTCACCTCTACCCCTAGTGGGTGGAACAACCTGGGAAATCCCAGAGTGAAGTAAGAAGGAGGTAGGTAGATGCAATCCAAAGTGATTCCCTGAGTCACCTTTGGGCCTCTGATACACGCATGTGTGCATGCACACACACACAAACACACACACACACACACACACACACACACACACACATAAAATAAAAAGATATTTTAAAAAATAAATGAAATTAGCAGAATGATCTGAGAAATGCACTAACCTTGAAACAAATTGGATTCCTCTAGTCTGTGCTCATTGGGTTTATCTATCCTCCAAACTAAAGTGATTCCTCTTCACATAATCTCAGCTGATACCTTGAACAGTCAGTGTACTGCTCTGGCTCCATCTCCTGACAGATAGGTATTATGGATCCCCAGTTGCACTGGGGATCTTGGATTCAGCACTGCATCTGTCCTTATCGTCTCCAGTCTGGAATGCCTTCCTGATGCTATTGATCACATAACCAGGCTCCCTAAACCTTCCCTGAACCTAGAGTATTTACTCAGAGATGCCCTCTGCCACTTTTTTTTTAAAATGTATTTCCGCTCATACAAACTTAGCAGGTAGACTGGTCCCCTCCCTCCCTCCACCTCCGCCCCAACCCCCCTGCTCCCCTCTCCCATCCCATCTTCCTCTCCATCCCACAGTGCACGGTCTCCTAATTTTATTCCATCTACCTTTGAATATACTCTTATAACAAGACTCTAATTTAACAGGTTTTTATCTGTGGCCAGGGGTGACATCCAATACCCATCAGAATGGAGCCAAGGGCATTGCAGGAGCAGCAAAACTAAAAAAAAAAAAAATCAACAAACCATAATTCAGAACATCAGAGAATGTATATCAACCACCAGGAACTAAGCCAGCCTAATCTCTCCCCATCCTGAAGCTCAGGGAAATTTGTGGAAGATTGTAAGAGCACAAGAATGGGAGGAGTAATGATATGCAAGATACTCCACACAAATTAGAGCTGAATCAATCATAATAGGACTTTGCATGACCCCCACAATGTCCAACACATTATTGACCCCACAAAGTATAGCATGGACTAAAGGCACTAGGATCCTTGGAGGCTAGGGACTGACAGTCACAATAGTTCCTAAGTTTAAGGGGAACACAGGAAAGGGTTCTGGGAAATACTCCTGGGTCCTTGCACCTTATTGGAGAGGAGGACCCAGAGGAGAGTTTGGCAGGCACTGGTGGGGGGAGAGGAGGCCCTCTGCCACTTAAAGATAATGAGAAGTCACAGCTACAATCTGAAGAGGGCAATCACTGTGTTTCTCCACTGGGTTCAGATTTCTAGGTTCTAAGTTGATAAAGCTGAATTTCTGTACTTTGTACCTCACCTGACTCAGCATGTATGGTGCATTGATGTAGTTTATTGAACTAGATAAACTGTCTATGGGACTACTGTAAGCATGGAAGTAACTATCTTTGCTATATAATTAGAACTTAATGGGTCATATTGTGTGCATTTTGGTGTGATTGTATTAATTTCATTAGCTTATGTGCTGTTGGTGTGGCTGAAATGTATATCAAAACACTTAACTCCTTTTATAATATGTTGGATCTAAAGAAGCAAAGCTATTTTACCATAATATTGGGTCATTCAAAATTGAGAAGCAGTGATAATAGAGAAGTCTTCATGGGCTGGAGAGGTGGCTCAGGGGTAAATCCTTTGCCTTGCAGGCGGAAGATCCTGAGTTCGGATCCCAGATCCCACGTATAGACGCCAGGTGGAAGCGGGGGCGGCCTGCGCTTCTGGTCCTGGTGGGGCGGAGCCTATGAATCCTGGGGCGGAGGAAATGGAAGCGTCGATGGTGGTTCCCGAATTCGTCGGCGGTTCTACATACACACTGACGTGCGCGCACACGTACATACGCACACACGCACAATTGAATAAAAATAATTTAAAAAAATTTAAAAAAAGGCTTCATATTTCCAACTGATGAGGTCATCTGCAGATTTTTAAATATTTAAGAATACTTACTTGTAGGAAATTTGACTTTGAAAAATCAGTTTGTGACATGTATATGTTATGGATGAAAAAGATTAATAGAAATTTGTCACCTATGGGGAGGATTATGAAGTTTCTATAGGAATATTCTCAGCATAAGCATCTCATAACCTGCCTCTGAAGATTTTCAGTATTTCTTTATTTTCTTTATTAACCTGTGTGTTATGGGGGTACACAAGCGTGGAAGAGAGCAAACCATTCCTCAGATGCAGTTCAGTGCCATTTTGTTTTTTTGCTTGCTTCTTTGGAGATGAGTTCCTCCCAAACCTGGAACTTTCCAACAGGCTTGGCTAGCTGAAAAATGAATCCAGTGATTCACTTCCATAGTGCTGGAATTACAAGCACAAATCCCTACATCCATCTGTTATTGTTATGTCTCTGGGATTCAAACTCAGGTCCTCATGGTCGCAGGCCAAGCCCATTAGTGACTGAGCTATCTCCATAGGCTGATAATTTAAAGTATTTTAATGTTAGCATCTAAGGTGTGTGATAAATACTACTAGTAGTCAAGAATATTACCGAGTGTAGGATAGTGGCTCTTCAGTGCAAATTAGTCATTGATAAAACAACCAAACAAAAAGAAAACAAAGCAACAACAGCATTCTTTCCATTTGAGAGCTAGAAAGTCCTGTTTCAAAGCAAATGTTCACCAGTATGATACTGGAATAACATGAAGACGTTGAGACCAGGCAAGCATGCATTGTTCAGACTTATATTTTGCAGCTGAAGCTGGGCTTTCATATACTTCTCCTAGACTTAGCTATCAGAGAAGAAATGGACTTGCCTCTGAGTTAAGGGATGGAATAAAACCATAATTATAAGAATGTTAGCATCTTGGGCCCTGAGGTAGGTGCAGCTGGGATGTTTTCCTGATTACTCCACAAAATATTCTGTCCTTGATGAAGTTACATAAATTCTTCAAAAATTGGCTTCTTATTTGTAAAACAGGATTAACACCAAGTACCTATCTCAAGGGTTGTTATGAAAATTAAATTTTAAAAAAGGAAAATACTTGGTATAGAGCCTGGTTTATTATTATGATAAAGAACAATCGGAGATGTTGAAATGGCTCACAGTAGAGAAATTAAAACTTGACTGTTATATGAAGATTACAGCCAGAAAAAAAAAAAAAACATGTGTGTGTGAGGGGGAGAGGCTGGCTGAAGATATTAGGGCACTGAGAGAGACAGCGTCCATAATAAGAACAATAGATCATCAGAAAAGGAGAAATGGGAGCTCGAAGTAGAGCACAGGGGATCCATATTCACACTGGCTGGGGGAAGATGCCCTAGTAGAGAGATGTTAATAACTTATGCAACCTGGCAGACCATCAGAGCCCACAATGCCATTAATTATAAAGCCCATATTATTACTTCAGCTCCCCTTTATCTGATTCTGAGTAACAAACATAGATCTAATGCACGGGCTTCCATGCTACTTGCTGAAAAAGAGGTGATTTTGGTAAGACAGACATGACTTGATTCATCCAGAATGCTAAATGGCTTGTGTAAAATGAGCAAATTGGCATTTCTAGTTTCACATATTGATTTTAAATTTAAGTCATGTTAACATAAGCCAGCATCTTTGATTACAAGAGACTCTGGGGCTGAAGGATCTCAGTTGAAACAGTCATGTTTAAGAACCTTCATCTTGACTCTAATCGAGGATTTATTAGATTAATAAAGCCTTGATCTTGGATTGCTGTAAAAATCCATGTGAGTGACCTTGGTTAAAATCGATAGGTCACAAAATGAAAAGATAAGTCAGTAGGAAGGGATTTGTTGGAAGGAGGGCCAAGTTGGTGAGGTTGGGAGGAGAGTAAAAGGAGGTTGGGAATGACTATGATCTGAATGCAGTGTATGCATATGAAGAATAATAAAACAGTAACTTAAACAAAATGAAAATAAAGCACACATAGTACAATACTCCCTCACTGGTGTTAGTATTATGTTATTAAACTGTACAATGCTGATAAGTAGCCATACAATCTTTATACTAAAGATGAATTTTATAAAATACAGATGTTGCATGAATTGGAGTCAGAGAGATAAAAGGAGACAAAGGCTTTGCTATTTATCTATTTTTTTATTAAAAATTTGCATAATTCCCTACAGATAAATAATGGAGTCATTGACAAATGACAGCATTTGTTAAGTTTTTTCCACTAACTGAAATGGAACTGCACTGCTCTCCAGCTTTTGCGCTAAGACAGTTAATTACTATTAATAAAGTTCATTCCCTGACTTCAGTTTGGTCAGTCATCAGCGTACATACACAACTTAGCTATTTACAACTCAATAAATACATATTAAATGAACCATAATAATCTGAAGCACTGAACACATGAAAATAAAAGCTAAATTGTGCTCCTCTGCTAGTCAACCCAGTATAAAAAAAAAGAATTCTGAGAAACATAATAATAAAATTGATACTGGACATGGTAACACATCTGTAATCCCAGATCTCAGGAGATGGGAAATAAAATAGCCTGGTCAAAGTGGGCTTCACTTATATAGTGAGTTCTAGGCTGGCCCAAAGCTAAATAATGAAATCCTGCTTTAAACAGCAGCAAATGTAGCACAGCAGAATAGATTTTGATATAGAGCTTATTTGCTAGTAAAAAAACTCAGAGATATGAAGTGAATTTGAATTGGACATAAAGACCAAATAGGGAGAAGCCAGATTAATCAGTGGTGAACTTCTTGCCATACATGAGTTTGATCCCTGGTACCTATTTTATAAAGCTGGCCAAAGTGGAATGCACTTGCAATCCCAGAGCTGGGGAGGAAGACAGAGGCAAATCTCTGGAGCTCAGGGCCACCTGACCTCTGCTATTTTGGGCAAACTTTAATCAGATAGAGACCCCCATCTCAGAAAAGAAGTTGAATGTCAGTGAATGGTTCAGCAGGTAAAGGTGCTTGCCTGGTAAACCTAATTAATTCCAAGAACCTACATAAAGGTGAAAGAAGAGAAACAACTCTATAAAATTGTTTTCTGACTTCCATATGTCCATCTACTTACACACATCACACACACACACACACACACACACACGCACACAAACATACATGTATATGAAGGGGTGGGGGATCAGAAAGATAACTTAGCTATTAGGGAGTCTGCTGGCAAACCTGGTGATCTGAGTTCAATCTCTTCACCCACATACCCACATATTTGGAAGGAGACCATGAACCAACTTCCAAAGATTGTCTTCTGACCTTCACCCCTGCATCATGACATGAATCTCTCTTTGTCTCTCTGTCTTTCTCCCTGTGTCTCTATCATAAATAAATAAATAGATAAAATATTTTAAAAACAAAGAGTGGGGAGAGAGAGGAGAGAAAGAGAGATAAAAACTTATTTGAAATATCAAGATGTACAGCACCTTAAAAATGATACCTAAGGTTGATGCCTACTTTAAGATACACGCACGCATGCACACACATATATACATACACACACATATTTACAAACATTTACCTACACCTGAACCCACATGTGCATACACATACACATACAAATATCCAGATTTACACACATACATATGCAGAGAAGTAAGAAGGACATTCTGGCATTAGCAACAACAAAAAATAATACAAGTTTAGGCACAGGTTTCTGAAAGGGCAGCACATATTTGGCATTAATAATAGGTTCAGAATCATTATGTATGGTAAGAAAGTAAACCTGTATTCCACATACAGAATTTGATGCCCATATCCCTGTCCTTCTTATGACCCATCCATGTCAAAGCAGGCTACACAGGGAAATATACAAGAGACAAGATAGTAGCTTTGTCTGTTATGTTTTCCTTTGTGATAATCCAGTCACATTGATAAAGGTTCTTCTATCATTGCCAGGCTTTAAGTAGATCAGAATAGCCAGTGTGAAGTACCATTATCACATTAATTATGATTTCTATTCGTTATGCCCTGTCTTAAATTTTAATGCCAGCTAATATTTGTGTTCCAAATAAGATGGAACAAATTTGCAATGAAAGGTTATGAAATCAGCCAGGAAAACTCAATTGCATCTGTTATCATAAATACTGTCATGTTACATGCACACAGAACCGAACAGATTAGAAATAAATTAATGAACTGTTTAACTAATGGGAAAATAACAGAGCATAATTAGTCTGAATTATTTTGATAACTTAAAATTTTACATCCAAATTAGAAACTTAGGTAACCAAAGTGCTTCTGCTTTCTTACTGATGTATTGTACAACTTTGGATAACACTGAGAAAATTTCCAAGGATATCATGTCACCATCTTTTCAAAAGTTCCAGTCCTGCTTCCATCATTAATCTTGGCTTTCAACACTTGAGCACAAGAGATAAATAGTGTGTGTGAATCAGGACCATGATTGATTAGACTAGACCTCTGGCAAGAAGACCTTGAGTTCTACATAGTGGTGAGGAACCCTTTTCCTTACATTCAGTTTCTAAATTATCCATGCACCTTGTTCTCCCTGACTGATTTATTTTGCTATTCAGAGAACAAACCATTCATGTAAGGGATTTGGTAAACATCAAACATACCTAGGGGAATTGTCTGTCAATGTTGTTTTGATAATTAGCTACTGTCATGTGAAATGAGGTCCAATAAAGCAAAGTAGTTCTCCAATTAAAATTTAAGAATGATTTCCAGGATCCAGGGAAATTGTTGGAAGACATTACAAGCCAGAAATCAGAAGAAGCCAAGCAATTTCTGCTTTGTTTGATACATTTGATCTCTATGTTCCTGAGCCATTTCATTCAAAGTGATTTCCAAAGTACTTAAGTAGAGAGAGCTACATAAATTTATGTAAAAATTGTGTAACATGAATCATCATTAGTTATTAATGAGAAATTCTCACTTCGAAATTAGAATCATAAGATTCTATAGCAATGCCAAAGGACACAAAGAACAGCAAACTGTCCTTTACAAGACACTGTAAATACAAGGAAATTTACCGAAGATGTAACAAATGTGGATCATAGGACATGGAAAACAAAGCCATAACTGGTCTAGAAACTACCTCCTTGTGGGATAGCTTACAAAGTACCAGAGAGTACTATGGAAGCTACCAGGGGAGGAGGGAAATGAACAGTCTCATCTATCTGTGAAATGTGCAAATGGAAATAGATCAGTCACCATGACAAGAGATGACCATCTGTGTAATAGTGGCATGAATATCAAGCAGGCAACTCATCAGAAGATCAAGGAGGCTTTCTGATGAAATTTAAAGACTGCTTATTAGAAGGGGACACATTCCTGTTAATGTAAAGTAATAGAGTAATAACCTATAAAGGGAAAGACTAAGTTCCAAGGGGAAAAGTGGACTAGGAAAGTTTAGCTATGAACACATTACACCAAACTACCTTTCAAACACCTGTTATTATATTGATATATTGGAGGAGTGTTCGGCAACCTCAAAACCTCCTTTTGCCGCAGAAAGTGTATACTACAGAAAAAGACAGCCGGGTGGCAGGAGAGGTGGCTCAGGGTTTAAGCCTCTGCCTTACAGAAGGAAGGTCCTGAGTTCGGATCCTAGACCCCACATATAGATGCCGGGCGGAAGCGGGGGCGGCCTGCGTTTCTGGTCCTGGTAGGGCGGAGCCTGTGAATCCTGGGGAAGAATAAACAAGGAGGAGGTGGAGGCGTCCATGGTGGTTCCTGAATTCGCCCGTGGTTCTACACACACACACACACACACACACACACACACACGCACAATTGAATAAAATAAAATAAAATAAATTCTTTAAAAAAAAAAAACACAGCTGGACAAATTGCAGAATATAAGTGACTGTGGATTACTTAGCCCCAAGCAGAACATCTGAATCATATCCACCCCCATCTCAAGACCCAAGGAATGTTGTAGCAAAGAGGGAATTAATATTTTTATGAGTCTGAAGTGGAACAGTGGTGGACCAGATGTTATCTCCTGGACATAATGGAACTGAGACATACATGATTTCAAGGCAGATAGGTATACCTTCACAAGAACTGCAGTGGAAATGTCCCAGCAACGTCTCACCAGGAAAGGGGAAAGAGCTCAAAAAGCTCCAAAGAGAGTTAAGAGACTTAGAAGAAATAATACTCATAGGGAAGTAAAGGAAGATGTTATTCTCAATGGTATACTCACTCACTGATTTATGGTACTTGCTGGAACATGAATTATTTCAGACGTATGACTTCAAAGATAAACTAGATGAAGCATAGCAGGCCACACAAATGAAAAGACTTGAAAGCAGGAGGAAGTGTGACAAGGGAGATGAAAGATAAGATTGTTAGAGGAAAAGGAAGGGGTGATGGGAATGAGGAATAGGGAGTTAAAGGGCCATAAATTCACTAACTTCATGTATATGACACGTGGAGGTAGAGTGTGCCAAGTCCCAGGGACACAGCTGTGGTTAAACCATGTCAATACTGTGCCTGCCTCCTACCATTGTCCTAGAAAGCACTAGTCTGGAGTCACTGAGAATGGAGCAGGAATATTGAAAGACACATTAACTGTGGTGCAGATATTCTGATAACTGAAAGGTGGGGGTGGAGCACAAGAACTCTGGGAAAAACTCTTTAGCAATCAGAACCTCCTTTACAAACACCAGGAATTATTCAAGGGATTGATGATTGTGTTAAAATTAAAGAGAAGTATCTGGGCATAATTACTCGTGGATGAAATCCCAGCACTTGGGACTCAAGTCATGATGACAACAGTATTGTGTTTCTAGCCCAGTTGAGCTATACTGAGACCCTCAGAATCCTGAAGGTTTGGCTTGTAATTTAGTTGCAAATTGTTTCATTTTTTTCTTCCTCATTGAGCACTTCTTAATGTTTTTATTCTTGTCCTGTTGTATTAAATAGAACTTCCTTTGCCTACCTTCTGATCTTTGCAGAAGTGAAACAAACTTTTCAACATTGCTATGATTTTAGCTATTTTCTTTCTCTGTCTAGTTGAGGAAACAATCCTCGTAATTATTTCTAAGGTTCTAAATGTTTTATGATGAATTATCATTGGATTTTTCACGTGCTTTTTAACAAATTATTTTTCTTCTGATCATTTGTAATACATAACCAACCTTGCATATGTGAGATAAATCATCATGGTCATTTTTTAAACTCTTTTGTGAGTATTATTTTGAATGTTTGCAACTATGGTTACAAGATATTTTCTTTCTTTGTGATTTTTTTTCTTAGTTTGATGTTTCCATACTGCTGTCCTCAGAAGGAATGTTAGAAAGTATATCTCAAGTTGTTTTACTGATAAAGATATTAAAGATTTAGCAATAATCATTGTTCAAATATTTGGTACTACTTCTCAATAAATTGCCCTAAGCCTTATTATGCGCACTGGTTTTACAAAATCGTAAATTAGTAATTCAGTTTTTAAAATAGACTACTTCTCATTGTGTGAGTTCTTCTTGACTGAGTCCTTCTGGTATTGATTAAATCTTAGGGTCTAGAATTGTTTGCAATAATTATTTATTTTTAACATGCATGATGCCAGTATTATTAGCTCCTTTTTATTTTTGTTATTACTAATTCTCTCTTTTTCTCAATCTGTCTCTTTCTCTCTTTCACACACACACGCACACACACACACACACAAATTCCTCGCTCATTCATTATTCTTTTCACTGTTTTACACATATGTTTGATAATTGTTTTTAACTTGGTTAAATATTTTTCAATCTTATTGATATTTTCAAAGAACAAGATTCTAATTTCATTCATTTTTCTCTATCTCCTCTCATTTATTTATTACCTAATTTTAATGTTTTTCATTTTTTTCTTATTTGGGAGTTAATTTGTACATAAATTTCTCTCTATTACAGTGGCTTTTTATTTCCTAACATGATTTGTCATTATATATTTTCTTCAAAATTTTGTTTTCAGTAACCTCATAAAATTTGATAATTTTTTCCTGGATTATTTAGTCTAAAATATTTCTCTGGAGTCTTTTTATTTTAAGAAATGTTGGTTCTTTTTTTTTAACCAAATATTTGAGAATTTTCCAGTTATTTTTCTGCTACTGCTTTTTGGCTTAATTCCACTACATTCCGAATTCACATCCCATGGTGTAACTTTTAAAAAATTCTTATACATGTGCTTTATTATCGAGGTAGTGTTTTCTTGGTATTTTCCTTGTTTACTATTTTCAGACATTTATGCCTGTTTTAATTTTTGGAAAGGTTTTGTCCTATATTCCTTCACAGTGGTTGTATCCCTTTTCTTTCTTTCTAGCATTCCAATTATGTACATAGTAAATCTACTTTTCCAGGAGGCAGGGTCTCTCTGTGACATTCAAGCTGGCTTGGAACTCACTACCTTGCTGCTTCATCACCCAGAGCAGCAGGAACAAAGCTGTGTGCTTCAGCTTCTGGTTTGCCTAATTTTTAGTGGAATTTCAGTTCTTTACTGAACTGTGCCAGTTTATCTTTGATGCCTCTTTTCCCCTAAACCTCACTGATTGTTTTTTTCTCCCACATTTTATTTTTTTCCCATCATACAAGCTCAATAGGTATCCCTGTCCTCTCCCTCCCTCCATTCCTCCCCAATCTCTCCTTGCACTTTCTGCCCCTTTTCCCTTACCTTTAAACCTTCCTCCCTTCCCTTCTCCCAGTGCCTCCCCCTACCTCCCTCCCATCCCCTGGAGCATCTTTTTGTGTGTATGTCAAACCTCCCTCTGAGTCCTCCACCCTAGTGAGAGGTAAGAACTCAGTGGCATAACCCAGAGCCCATTCATGGTCTCCCTGTTAGTATGGGAACTCTACTCTGACTGGTGAATCCCTTGCCTCTATGGCTCCTACTGCCTTCACTGATTGTTTTTTACCTTGACACTTAAATGTATGTCTAGTTGGTAGAAATACTGTTAAAATATAGACGGTGACTCAGTCTGAGACAAGAGACTGAAATTCTGTTTCTGCATCCACTTATGCTGCTATTTGTTCATTGACTTTGTTTGATATGTTAGTCTTTTCTCAGTTTGTAGTTCTTAGCATAAATTCCTCAAAGACAAGATTAGCAGAATGCAAATTAGTAGACAGTGAGTGAAGAAACAGGGAGTAAACAGATTCCTGAGAGATACTTGAGACTGATATAAGGATTACATATTATAAAAAATTAAAAAGGCTTAATTCTCCTTGTGGAAAATAAGGGAAAAACTTTGCTTCCCTTTCCCCAAGCATTTACTTTAGAAGCTTTAAAATCCTAAGTTCCTAAGACATTAAAATATCTGGAATCTTTTTTTTTTATTCAATTGTGCATGTATGTGTGCATGCATGTGTGTATGTATGTGTGCGTGTGTAGAACCACAGACGAACTCGGGAACCACCATGGACGCCTCCACCTCCTCCTTGTTTACTCTGCCCTGGGACTCACAGGCTCCACCCTACCAGGACCAGAAATGCAGGCCACCCCCGGTTCCGCCGGCCTATAGGTGGGGTCTAGGATCCGAACTCAGGACCTCCCTTCTATAAGGCAGAGGCTTAACCCCTGAGCCACCTCTCCAGCCCTGGAATCGTTTCAAGAAGCTAACTTGTATACTTATTTAGTAATGCATACAACAGTCAGAAATTTAGAAAGGTATCATTAAGTTAAAAGGATGAAAGGTCTTAATAAAAGGTTTGAAGGGGAAGGAGAAAGCAGTAAGAGGAAGAAGAGGAGGAAGGGATGGAGTAGAGGAGGAATGGGAGGGATAATTAACATGAAGAAAGTATGATGTAGCTGATAGAAACTTACTATATTATAAAATCATTCAAAAGTACAATTTAAGATATAAGTGAGAATGATGATGTTCAACATAGGGTAACACAGAGGGGAAGAAAAAGATTTATTTGAGAAGCTTCTCCCAGAAGCTATAAATGACAAAACAAGACCCCCTGTACCAGGTATGTTGACATCTCCTAATGACCTAGTGATCGGGGAGGTCTCAAAAGCCTCCAACTCAATTTGACTTTGCTATTTCTCTTGGTTGCTGATCATAATCTGATGGTAAGTCCTATTGTTGTACACTACACTCAGTCACACAATTTAGAGAAGTCTTCGGCTGACCTGGACGCTTCATTTCTGGCAATTGGTTTTCATAGTATCCAATGGTGCTGTGCAAAGTTCTGGGGGAGAAAATCTATGTACAAATGGACCCAGCTGTGAATTTTATGATCTATGAAAACAGTCATCCTGTCAAAATGTGTTGTTCCATTAGTGTAAATAGTGGCCTGGATGTTATGGAGCAAACCAAATTTTTAATTATTATTATTATATTCGAGGCACACACTTCAGTAAGCAACTCAGGATGAAAATCTTTGGATAGGAAGGTCCTTTTAAGCATTAATTCTGACTGAGAGAAGGGAAGCATCTTTGTTTGGTGTCACACCCATGGCTATATTGTCCATAATCCACTGAGCGCTCCAACATATGTCAAAGCAGGCAACCCTGATGAAACATATGCCAAAAATAAGAATTATAGAGAAAAATGGTTGGGAGGATTTTTCAATGGGAAGAGAGAGGGTAGGATTATGTCAGAATGATTAAACTCTATTCATGCAAGAAATGCTCAAAAAATAAACATACATTTTTTTTTAAAGAAGCTAAGTCATTCACCATCTTTTGAACTCAGAAATGTTTTTCCGATGTGTATTCACCAAGAGGACTCTTAACTCTGTTTCCTACTTTGGAAAAGGGTCACATAGATTAACTTAGCAAAGCAGATGTTTTGCTCAAAAAGCTACTGTCATATACCAGCATGTCCCCATAGACTATCTAAGAACTCCAGAAAGATAACAACATACAGTGTAAATCATGAGGTCTAAAGCTGGATGGGTGAAGGGAAATGCCCCTGCCAATGAGGTGGCCCGAAGAGAGTCACCTTAATGTCACAGAGGCCTGAACCCCACAAGAGTAGATAAGCCAGAGTGGACCCATAGAAGCAGAGAGGTAGGAGGATGGGAAGGAGTAGAGGGATTGATAAAGGGAAGGGAGGAGATAGGCAGGAGGGAGAGGGAGAGAAGTAGGGATGAGTACTCAATATGCTTGTAAATTGAGGAACAAGTGGTACAATAAGTTTCTCGTAATATATAACTTGAGCAATAGTTACTTTACATTCTTGCAGGAGAAAACATACAACTGCTTTTGGAAAGGTTTTCTACTTTAAGGAGGAGTATTTGTTTTCAATTAGATAGATAGATGATAGATAGATAGATAGATAGATAGATAGATAGATAGATAGATAGACACAGACAGATAGATATAGATTATATAGATATAGATGGTATAGATATAGATGGTATAGATATAGATGGTATAGATATAGATGTAGGTATAGACATAATTTTTTTTTAATTCAGACCACTTAGACTAGCTTGTCAATGAAGAGTGGTATTTATTTAGTAGTCAAAACAATGGTTGTGAGCTTTTGGAAACAAAGAAGTGAAGGGAGACAAAAACGATCAGATAATATCTTCATTTAATATATACAAGACTGAACATCAAGACAAAAACCTCAAACCCGTATGAGTAGAAATATGTAGACCCCGGGGCTGGAGAGGTAGCTTCGGGGTTAAGTCTCTGCCTTGCAGAAAGAAGGTACTGAGTTCAGATCCTAGACCCCAGATGCCGGGCAGAAGCAGGGGCGGCCTGCGTTTCTGGTCCTGGTAGGGCGGAGCCTGTGAATCCCGGGGCAGAGTAAACAAGGAGGAGGTGGAGGCATCCATGGTGGTTCCCGAATTCGCCCATGGTTCTCACACACACACAAACACATACATACATACATGCGCACATGCACACACACACAATTGAATAAATAACAATAAAAAGAAATATATAGACCCCCTTCCCCTGTTCATAAGGGAAGACATTGAGGCAACGGAATATGTTTCTTGGGAGAACATTTTTATTTTCAATATCCTGAAGGCAAGGCTTGATAGTAGGGTTAAAGGATGATGAGTGATGGGTCTTTTGACTCATTTTTCTAAATAGAAAACTTAAATAGTGTAAAAATAAAAAATGCTACAAAAATAAAAAGATAATTTTCAAAGCCTTTTCATTTAGGATATTGTCTTCTTAAAAAGCATTGATAGTAGTTTGTTATTTCTCTTCACTGTCACAGTTAAAATATTAAGATACTTTCCAAAAGATCTCATTAATGTAGTTCATTATGGGGGAGTGTGGATTGTGGCTATTGCATATTGAAATATGGATTGAACAGTATTCTACATGAGAAGTTCAGTAAGAAGCTAACAACTGTTGGCAGATTTTTATTGAGACCATGTGCTCTCAGTCCCTTTGAAGAAGTCTATTTCAGTGGAAATAAAACAATGGAGTGAGCAAAACTGCAAAGAGTACAAGAAATTCCAGCAAATAAGGTGATAACTTAATGAAAATACATTTTTCTTCTAATGACAGAAATATTTGGCTATTTCTCTGGTGAATTAGCTCATAAGATAAATGTTATCATAATGTCTTGAATTCCTACCAACAAAGATTTCTAACAAAGATGCATTTTTTCAGAACTATAATGGAGTTAGCATACAAATGAATAAAATACACCAATGTGGGTCTTGTAGAACAGGTTTATAATCGGTGAGATAAAGGTGGAAGGATCAGGAGTTGAAGGCCAGAATTGCCTACAAGAGTGAGTTTGAGGAAAGTCTGAATTATATGAGACCATGTCTCAAAGACAGATATACAGAGATAGATGATAGATGGATAAACAGACAGACAGACAGACAGATAGGTAGATA
This sequence comes from Typhlomys cinereus, assembly GCA_023101885.1. Lineage (NCBI taxonomy): Eukaryota > Metazoa > Chordata > Mammalia > Rodentia > Platacanthomyidae > Typhlomys > Typhlomys cinereus. The sequence continues at coordinate 1,353,088 of JALPQD010000388.1, read as the reverse complement.
GATAGATGATAGACAGATAGAAAGATGATAAGTTGATATAGATGCATAGACAAATGATAGATGAATAGATAAGATAAAGATAAAAATTAAGTTTATTAATTAAATAAAGATAAATTTGCCATCTGAAAACAACAATGTTAACATAGATTTATAAATATGTTAGACTAAAACCACTTTTGTTCTCTAAACCTTACCTTTTTTTGAGAAGGGTCATCACTTCCAAATAGTAGCAAAGTAGGGTAATTTTTCAAGACAAGGAGATGATCACAATCCTCTGGTCCTGGAGTTCTCTGCTTCGCTTAGACAGCAATCAATAGGACAAAGCGAAGCAAGATGGAGTAACTCTCTTCTGATGTAATTGCATTAACTTCTTCTCCTCAGGGGTTGATATTAGAAGTCACCAGCGCTCCAGCTGTGAGCTCATGAGCCTACTTAAATCACTTCAGCTTACCCATCAGGAGATCTCCCTTGCAAGCTCATTCCACATTCATTGTATGACCCCTTGCCCAGGCTTACCATAAAAGGAATAACTAGATCAGTGATTCTGAAAATGTGATGCAAATGAATAATGTGTAGATTTCTTAAAAGACCAATGATCCTTAGGCTGACACTCAAGTTTCTGCATTGTGAACTTCCAGGTGAGTGCAATGGTGCTGTTCCACACAGATTTCATACAAATTCTTCCAAAATTCAGCTGCTATCATTTGCTTTTTATATATCTCATTATTATTTAGCTAACACAAGAGGATTTTCCCTAACTAAGGCCAGTGGAAATAGGGTCCATGTCTCTCAGGCTTTGTATTCCATTTCTTTAAAGACCATTTGTGTTTTCCTTCACCTAGTTTTTGTGGTCAAGGGAGTATAAACACTTTACATATTGTTATCTCTTTCTCTGGTCTATTGCTTGCTTCATCTACCTTGAACTCAATGACTTGAAATATTCTATTTTTAACAGCTGTACTTGATATATTACCTTCCTCAGTATGTAAGATTGTCTAAAAATTCCTATGCAGTATTCCTACAAAAATAAGTATTTAGGTAATCTTTTCTTTACCATTTTCCCTGAAAAGTTCTGCCAATTATTGTTCAGGTTTTTTTTTAATTGTCCCTCTAGATTTATTATGAAATTTATTCTAAATTGAAAGGAAAGACAGGAATAAATAAAGAGGATAAAACCAACCAAAAAACCTTGTGAAATGGGGTAATGTTATGATAATAGCATGCTTTAAAGAAGAGCTGTGGAGCCGGAGAGATAGCTCAGGGGTTGACTCTGCCTCTCAAGCAGAAGGTCCTGAGTTCAGATCCCAGCTCCTACATAAAAATGCCAGTGGGAAATGGCAGAGGCTCGCACTTGCTGCTCTGTTGGGTGGAGCCTGGGAAATCACAGAGCGAAGCAAGGAGGTAGAAGTAATCCAGGATGATTCCCGAAGTCACCTTTGGTCCTCCACAGAGACACACAGTGCCCTGTGACACACACAAGCACACACAGAGTAAATAAATAAATAAAATATTAAGAAATAATAAGATAGAAAAATGATAGATAGATAGATAGATGATAGATAGATAGATAGATAGATAGATAGATAGATAGATAGATAGATAGATAGAGCTGTGATCCAATCCCAGTCTGGCCATTGGTTAGGGTTAAGTATAAGATGTACTGTGAGAGTTAATAAATCAATTTATGAGCATGAGAAGCACTAGGCTTGACACTCTACAGGTTCCTAATTCATGGCAGTTCTCATCGTCTTTTCCCAAGTACACACTGTCATGGCAAAATTGCAGGTAGAAAAAATATTATAAAGCAATGCATTGCATATAAGTTTATAGTGTTATGTCTCATTTGATCTAATTTTTAAGAATATGCTCAAAAACTGTCAGCCAACTTTGAAAATGGCTCCCGAAGGGACATCTTTTCTGTTCTGAAAAAATAATGTATATTAAACAATATATTTACCAAGGGTTTATAACATGATCACTTCCTCACGACTGTTAGTTTAAATTATCTGCATGATGTGCTAATAAAGTAGAGATTATTACCTGGTCAACTACTGGCTGAGGAAACTGAAATTGGAGGAATGAAACAACTTATACAAATGTCTTACTTGGAATCTTTAGGATGAAGATATGAATTGAGCCTGCTTGGTTTTAAAACTTACTTTGCTAGAGAGCAGGTAGCACACATATTTTTATTTAAGTGGCTTTAATATCACCTTTAATAGCAATACAGCCTTACTTTACTCCATGTTCTCTTTCACTGGCTCCAGTGGTTGCTGGAAAACTATTTTGCTAAGGGCACATTCGTGTGGCCTTGTCATCTGTGAGTTCTGGAAATAGGATCCAGGGAACAATTTGAAGCTCCCTTTCATTTTGTAAAAGAAATTCCTGTGGAAGGTTTTACTGCGTATGAAAGGAAATGCTCAGAATATTTTTTGGATAAAAGTAAGTTTGGATCTCTAGATGGCTGATAGCAGCAGTGGATACTTTTTTGTAGTTGTACAAAATATTTGCTTGCTTTCTGATCATTCTAAACATCAAGCCACTTGCTACTTTTGCAGAACTCTTCTGGAAAGTATAAGGTCTCTACAAGATTCACCATGGCATGAAGAACTAATGGAGAAAATAATTGACTAAGTTGTTCTTCTCTTGGAAGAGGGACCTAATCCAGGTAAATTTTCCTATAAAGAACAATAATTAAAACTTCTGTATCCATTTAATATGTTGTGACAGAGTTTTGCAAAAATACAGTATCTAAATAAGCATTCTGGTTCATGATGTAAACTAGCTATGCAATGCTTCATGACAACCATATAACATCAGTGCACAACATAAAGGACATTTATTTCTAATCTAAGATCTCTATGTTGTCTAATGCAGACTGGACTCAGTTCAGCTTTTCTTTGAGTTCTGAGCTGGGGATAGTTCAATTCTATGTCTTCTTTTTCCTTTTTCAAGTCATTGAGTTCAAGGTAGATGAAGCAAGCAGTAGACCAGAGAAAGAGATAACAATATGTAAAGTGTTTATACTCCCTTGACCACAAAAACTAGGTGAAGGAAAACACAAACATATAACATAGACAAGTTTTTCCCCTGGTGGAAAAGCAAGAGCAAAAAATGAATCACTGTGTTTTTTAATGTGTTAAGTAGGAATTATAAAGTGTCACTTTCACTTACATTTCTGTATCCAAAATCATATTTAATGTCCAAATTTTGGGACTTATGAAACATATGCTCCCCTTGATAGTTAACAGAAAGAGTGAAAGTGCTCACTAATAATCTAGCCTTCACTGTCTCTAAGTTACTATTATCAATTTATTAGCTTCCGACCATGCATACTTTGAAAATGTAATTCTGTTGATACTTTTGTCAAATAAATGAATCGCTATAATCAGTAGAAGTCTAGTTTATCAGATATATAGATGTTTACCATTTATGTTTCAGTTTTCATTCTTTACAATGATCATATAAAACTGATCACTATGGAGACATGCAATCAGGGACAGAGGAAAAGAAAGATGAGACACACGAATAGCATTTCTAGTATTTAAGAGTGACACAATGCCACACAACTCAAATTTAAGTTATATTCAATGAATGCTTAAGAAGAAATTGGCTAATTTAAATTTAAGCCACTAATATTAGGTATTTACTTAGTTAAATTAAACTGCAATGACCTGGCTCATTATTTTTTCCACTATCATATATATCAGTGGCCTTTATGAACTTAACAATTTTCTACTTGTGTTCCTATAAATGTGCTCATATGATTCAAGATTTTAGTAGAAAAGTAGACATAAATCCATATCTGAATGTGAATGATACTTGTTGGGATCTTGTGTCCTATCTTTATTCTTCAAATGACAAAAAGTTTACTCAATGTGCGAAAACAAAGGGACATGAGTAGCATAGAGTTTAAGTCAGGTTTGAGGCAAGAATATATGAAATAAAATGTGGAATAATACAATTGTAGAATGTAGAGTGGATAAATCAACATTTGTATTACCACATATATGTTTATCTGCATAACTTCAAACTTTTTGTCATGAGAACACTTATAACACTCACTTAAATCTATGTATACAAAATATATATTAATTGTACTCATGATGATGTACAAAACATCTCTTGAGCAACTTATGCTTCCTATATAACTGAAGTATGTCTTTTGAAATACATCTTCACAATTCTCCCACACTCCAGCTTCTAGTAAGCATCCCTTAAGTATCTACTTTAATATTTTTACCCTCTCTCTATAAAGAAGATTATGTACTCCTCAATGATCTTTCATACTGGTTCAGATAACAGGATTTCCTTCTTTTTAAGCTTGATGGTATTCTGCTGTGCATATCAATCATGTTTTTCATATTCATGTGTCTGCAGATTGACACAGATGTTGTGATATCCTGGACATTGTAGTAATGCTTGAAGAGACACAGAAGTTCAATGTCTCTTCCGCAAGGAATTTAATAGGCTTTTATATATTCTCAGTGGGATTACTGGATCACATGGTAATCCCTTATTCATTTTTGAGGATCCTCTGTAATCTTTCTTATGATGGCCGTATTAATTTGGATCCTACCAATAGAGAGTATAGGCATGTCCTTTTCTCCAAAATCTTACTAATAATGATTTTTTGGTTTCTATATAGTAAGCATCACAATTTTACATTGTGTTTGTCTTATGATTACTGACGTGGAGATATTTTTTATTTTTAAAGATATTTTATTTATTTGTTTATTTAATGTGTGTGTGTGTGTGTGTGTGTGTGTGTGTGTGTGTGTGTGTGTGTTTTAGAGGGCACTGGGTATTCTTGTGGAGGACTGAAGGTGACTTTGGGAATCATCTTGGATTGCTTCTACCTCCTTGCTTCATTTTGGGATTCCTAGGCTCTGCATACCAGGGCCAGAAGTACAGGCTGCCTCTATTTCTGCCTGGCATTATTACTGAGATCCGGCATCCAAACTCAGGACCTTCTGCTTGGGAGACAGAGTCTTAAACCCTGAGCCATCTCTCGAGCACATCAAATGATATGTTTTATAAAATTTAAAGAATAAGTTAAATTAAAAAATTAAGGCAAAAATGTATGAACTGGTTTGTTTACTTCTCTTAAAGAATTTCTTTTTTCTGTGTGTGCTCTATTGTTAACAATAATTTTATAATAATGTAATATAATAATAATAAAATTGTTAGACAATTTAGTACACAATTTTAATTGCCTGCACACCCCATTTCCCTGTCATCTCTTCCCTTTCCCATTAAAATTGTTTTTCCCAACAGATCTGTCCTCTATTTCCATGGCTTTTGCATTGGACCAACTGGGTTTAACTAGCATTTCTTCTGTACTGTGGATGGAAGGTTATTGCTGGGGCAGGGGGGGGGCTTATCTGTAAGTACACCACTGAGGAAAATGAAACCTCTCCTCCAAAAACATTTAACTTCCAGTATTCCCTCAGGGAGAGGCAGTTCTCACACTCTCCTCTCCCAATCAAGACAATCTGTTAGAGGCCCTGTGCAGGTAATCGCCATTTTCCTGAACTTGTGCCATGAGCTTTTCTGATGTCTTTTTGCTGCACACATGGTTTCTACCACCTTTTCTGGAATGTTCTTTTGTCCTGGAAGGTTTGTAAATGAAATATTCAGGTGGTCTTATGAAATATATTGTTTATATTTAGGGACAGGAGAAGAGTGCTAATAAATTTAAGGTCACACATGTTCTGACACTAACTATAGTTTAATCTGTTATGTTGTATACCCTTGTTTGTGATGTCATTTAGAAAATCAAATATTATCTCTAAGAGGAGAGCAGAGTAAGAACAAGAAATCATATATGAAAGAGAGAGACACACACAGAAAAAGAAAAATCAAAAGTAAGAGAAGAGAGAGAGAGAAAGAGAAGATGCATGCCATACAGTGTGTAGGTAGATCAAAAAATGCTTTTTGCAAATCAGGCCTCTCCTATGTGGGTAGGCTCTGGAGAGTAAACTCATATAATTATCTTTTAACAATTTAGGGTTTATCTTTGCATTTCTGACTCTCAGTCAGCAGAGCATGGCTACATTTCGCAGGAGTTTCTTTCCCTTCCCATGTACTCTTAATGGATCCTATCCTTCCAATCAACCTCACCAGGAAAGATGGTTAACTTTTCACCTTTGTATAAGATGCTAGATGTGTGTTCATTACATATGTTGCTTATTGTTTAGCTATTCATTCTGCATGTACTTCATTAATTCAGAACTTTTAATCCTGGGGGTATTGAATTCTGTCAAATACGATTTCTGATTATTTTGAGATTATCACGTGCTTTTTGTATATTATTCCACTAGCATGCTATACTACATTTATAACCTTGCATATGCAAAATCACTCTTCCTAGGGAGAAATCTTTTTTAATATATTGTTGAACTTGGTTTGCAAGGGCCTTCTTGAGAATTTTGCATGTTTTCTCATCAAGAATATTTGTCCTATAATTCTCTTTCCTTGTGGAGCAGCCACTAATCTGAGATAAGGAGTAGACATACTGGCCCTTTGATATCTGAGATAGCAATGGACCCAGTGCCTGGGCACAGACATGTCTGTTGCCATGTTGGTAGCAATCATGAGGCACAGATGCTTGAGTTTTGCAGTAGTTCAAGATGAAGAATGGGAGGATGGGTAATTGTAGAGTTAGAGTGGCTCCAGTAGCAAGCAGTGCAGCTGATATAGTGTTCAGAATTTGGACTAGACAGACCCAGTGTCTGGCATGTTGGAAGATGTCCTTCAATCTCAGGGCCAAGCTCAGACTCGTGCAGCTCCAGAATAGGATTAACTGGCTTGGTTTTGGAGCTGGGGCATGTAAAATAAGAACTTGGCCTCTCAACAGAGCATGCAAGATCTCATCATGGTAATTACTCGAAGTACTCAGCCTGGGCCAGCAACCTCAGCTTCAGGGTGAAGATCACTAGTGTTGGAAGAGGTGACAACTCCAACTCTTTTCCATAGGATCTTCCAAGAGGTGTGTCTATTTGTTTCTGCCTCTTCAAGGTGACACAAGATGCATGGTTATTTTTAACTCTATATGGCAAGAGATTCTAGTATCTTCTACAGAGTAAAATGATGGAGATTATGATAGCAGACCCTGGTAGGATTCATCTTTCTCCTTTTTTCTAACTTCTTTCCTAGCAACGCAGGCAAATGAGTCTCACTGGGGAACTTTTGAATGTGAATATTCTTCAGGTTTATTTCATTATGTTCAATGGATGTTTAATAGTTCTGTATATTTGGGGCTGGAGAGGTGGCTCAAGGGTTAAGCCTCTGCCTTGCAGGCAGAAAGTCCTGAGTTTGGATCCTAGACCCCACATATAGACGCCAGGCAGAAGCAGGGGCGGCCTGCATTTCTGGTAGGGTGGAGCCTGTGAATCCCTGGGCAGATTAAAGGAGGAGGTGGAGGCGATCCATGGTGGTTCCCGAATTCGCCTGTGGTTCTACACACACACACATACATGCACATACGCACACACACATATATACAACACACACACACGCACACGCACAATTGAATAAATAAAGAAAAAAAATTTTTAAAAAGAAGAAAAAAATAGTTCTGTATATTTGTAGAGGGAATATTTGGGCGGAAGGTGAGTGAAAGTCAATTTCTTCTCTTTCATCTTGATGACTTTATTCTTCAGAATTCTATATCTTCTATGACACATTCCTGTTGTCTTCCTACTTCTCTGTGAATGCAACAATAAATGAAGGAATGCAGAAAATGAACATTGCAGCATTATTTGTTTTATACATAATACTGATTGGGAAAAGTAGCTTAGAATTGGGGAACAAATGAGTTCCTTAAGCATTTGCCTTTTCTGATTTTGATCATTAGTACTATTTGCCTTGAGATGTATCACATAAAGAGAAATGTGAATGCTCCAGGATTGCTTCAATTCAGTTATATGGGGTGGGACGGGGGGGGGTGATGGAATAAAAGAGACTGAGACTTCAGTGCCCATTGTCTTACACAGAATAAGCTCTTCCCTAAAGAGAACTGTTTACTAACTACAGTGGGGTAGTTGTGTCTGGGGAAGTGAAGTGGGGACCTCAATTATATTTGTTGCTCTTATGGAATTCCTGCACACGAACAAACCAGTTCAGTGAATGATGATAATGATGATGAGGATGATGATGATGAGGATGATGGTAAAATCTCTCCAGTACTTGCTAATAATTTCATACATTCCCACATTTGAAATCTGTCACAGCGTCTGATCATTAATGTTAAAAATATCTTAAAAGCCACTTGATATCAGTTATTTATAACACTCTGACTCTTTTGTTCTTTTTTGGTGTATGCATCTGCAAAGTGATATGTGCACATATGCGTGCAGGTACATGTGCATAGGGGGTGTATGTGTGGAAGACTGAAGATTACCTTGAGTTTCTTCTTCAGTTGACTTCCATTTTATTTATTGAGGCAGGGTCTGAGTTTTGAACCCAGAGTTTGCTGAGCTGCTAGGCTCGCTAGCCAGCTTGCCCTGGAGAACGGTACTCTTTGCCTGCTGAGTACTGGGATTCCAGGGGGCAGCAACACCTACCTTGGCTTTTATACATATTGAAAGGATCCAAACTCTGCTTCTCAAGGCAAGCACCTTGTCCACTGAGCCAGCTCCCCAGCTCGGTGCTCAGATTTTTATTCCATCTTGATTCATGATGCAAATTCATCTCTGTGACTTTACTGATTGTGGATCGATTGACACATGCACAATAGTACACATTTGAGAGCCTTACAACAGATTGATGCTAGAAATTCCTTTTGATATTTATTCTTCTTATTTTGGTTCCATTATCTGTTTCCCCCCTTTTGTTTTCTATCTTTTGATCACTGCGAACAACAAAACCCCAAAGGAAAATTCTAAAGAGTTTGGTAAGGGGAAGAACATTTTCTCGTAGTATGGAAATTGGAGCTACTCCACAGAAATTGTGGATTCTCCACATGGACATGCCAGTATATGGAGGCTTTCCCTTTGTGAAGTTGGTGCATACACAGCATCCAAGGGGAATGGAGTCATCTGGCCATCACATGCATCTGTTTATTGATTTGTGTCTTCATTTTCTGTATCTCCTTGTCCTTTTGGAGAAATCCGTTCATGTGCTCTCCTCTTCCAAGAACTGGCATAAGGGTCAACGTCTAAGCTTGTCAGTGACAGAATCATCTTTTTGTTTTCATGGGTAAATAGATGATTAATGGTTACCTTTGCTTCTCCAGTGGAGCCAGACAGGGCCAATTTGTTTCCCCAAAGACAAAAAAAGATGATGTTGGCTGACAGAGGTGGTTGATATGCAAATATCTATTCCAACCCAAGTAAAAGTTCTCCCTTTTCCCCAAAAGTCACGTCCTGAGATTATATGATTTACTCATGAAATTTAGAAAGATTTAAGGCACACCAGGAGACTTGGTAAGCTGTAGGAGGAAAACATCTAAATTTAGTCCCATGTTGGCTGGCAAGATGTTACATTATTCGCTGACTTCTCCTGAAAAAAAAAAATCCAAATTCTTTGGCAGGCCCTCTCTTGCCCTTTGTAACTGGGTTTTCTTCCTTCCTTTCATACTCACTCTGTTTTTTTCATTCTTTCTGTGAATACACTTGCCATTTCCCAACACAGCAGGTGTTCTACTTTCTACTTCATCATTGCCTACACAATTCTACCACAGAAAAAAATCTGAATCTCTTAATGGTATCTTTTGTTCCACTTGACAAACTCCTACACTAACTACAATACCCAGATCATTGTTGCTTCTTGGTCTTCTGCAGTGCAAGCCTTTGATTTCATCTTCAGGAAAACTTGATTTATACTGAAATGGAATTTCCTAGAATTGGTTGTTTTTCTCTATTATAATCTTCATTTCATTGCAAGAGTCTGCAAACCTCTGATTTCTTCATTAGATTGTGGGCCCGACAAGGGCAGGAATAATCTCTAATCCCCAGAGGAAATCATAGTTTCTGATGCATAAAATACATTCAATATAGGTTGGCTGAATTAAATCAAACAGCAAAATACTAATGTCATATAAATGGATGTATGGACAGATGAATAATCGCTGCTGAGATGCAAGCATTCTTAAATCACAAGAGGGTCAGCCATTTCACAGCAGCTACCCTGCAAAGTACTATATCAATCAGGGACCTATTTTCAATTGCCTGGTGACAGGTTTACTCTCTGGCTATAAGAGTATGAAATATGTTGTATGTATAATTTATTGTATCTCATAAAAAACAAAGTCCCAATTCCTGACAAGAGAAGAGACATCCACACAACATCAACTATACTAATGTGAAGGATGCTTACAATGACATTTTTAATGTAGGTAATGTTATTGGAAATATTCTGTTGGTTCAGAAATCTAAAAGTAACATAAATATACTCTTAGATCTGCCCAAACTTTTAGAGAGACAAAGTGTGTAATGTAAGCTAGACACCCTGTATCAAGGAAATGAAAGCTAGATTCCTCAATGTCATATTCACACTGTCAAAATTCCCATATCGTCTATAGAGGAAGATTAGCAAGTGAGTTTTTTTTTGCTTCACAGATGCTGTGTAAGCCAGGTTTCTGTCACTATAATTAATAGCTGAGAGAATTAACTAACCAAAAAAATTCATTTCTTTTGTATCATTGGCTGTTTTCAGCTCATAGTTGAGCAGAAACATTGTTTTGAACTGATGGAGGAAACTATAGAGCAAGAGTAAAAAAGGAAAAGTGGATATTCTACAATGGGTATTCTACAGTCCTTGCTGAAAGTTCATTGCAATAACCAAAGGGTCTCTCTGAGCCCCAACCACAATAACTCCTAATAGTTTTGCCCTACCTATAAAATAGTTATAAGTGCTAATTAGATATAGGTGTCAACAATAGCTAAGTCCTGGACACATTTGTGGAGAATTAATAGTTAAGAAAAGCTCTAAGCAAACGTGCAGAAGACTGTGTAATTGAGAGAAGGCCCTGCCCATAGTGGATAGAAGTATCCCTGGGTAAGCAAATGAGGGGAGAGAGCTGCTTCAGTAGTTCAGCATACTTTGCAACATTTTGGCAAACTTGAAGTCTGGCAGGTGAGGAGATTTGCCCCTCTCTGAGCGATTCCTGTAGCTAGTTCCATTAGCTAAGAATATTGGCATGAACTCTCCTGATAAACTGGACAATGAGCTGTAACAGAAAACTATCTATTATCTATCCTTCCCTCAAAATTTGTCTTCTGGTGTTTGTACAAAAATTTTAGAAGATCCCATGTTTTAAAAGCTTAATCCCTAGAGTAAAACTATTGTTGGAGTTAGGAGTGTGGAGACCCTTAAGTCGCTATAATAGCTTTTCAATGAGATGCAGGCACTGGGAGGCTCCTTTATCTTATGGACCAATAGCAAAGATCCTCAAGCCTTCCTTCTCCTAGGTCCCACTAATCTAACTGGATTACTTAATCTTCACTTACTGAGGCACAACTAAATGTCTAGGCTCTGTTATGACTTGAGCGGACCACTGGGGAATTTAACTCCCACCTCCAACAATAGTTTTACTCTAGGTATTAAGCTTTTAAAACATGGGATCTTCTAAAATTTTTGTACAAACACCAGAAGACAAATTTTGAGGGAAGGATAAATAATAGATAGTTTTCTGTTACAGTTCATTGTCCAGTTTGTCAGGAGAGTTCATGCCAATATTCTTAGCTAAGGGAACTAGCTACAGGAATCGCTCAGAGAGGGGCAAATCTCCTCACCTGCCAGACTTCAAGTTTGCCAAAATGTCGCAAATTTCTATGTCTCCTCTAAAAGTTTAGGCAAATATGAAAGAATATTTATGTGAGGTTTATAATTTCTCAGACTTTTGCTTCTCTGGTGCACTGATGGGACCCCATTGTTAATGTCCATTGTCTTCACCTCCTTGGATCACTGTGATGTTTAGATTGATCTTAGACCTCAGTGTGTCCACCTATGAGCTTTTGTAGTTCCACAGATTGTAGCTGGACACTTGATTATATAGGTCCTTAGTGAGTATTTCTACATTATTTTTTAAGAGAGAAGGTTTCTAAATTGCAGTCCTTTTCTGTGCTCCTTGTTGGCATGGAAATCACTATGTAGTCTAGGTGGACCACTCTGCCTCTCCAGGGGTTGGATGATAGGTTTAAATTGCCATGCCCCAAAATCTACATATTTAATACACCACTAGGAGCTATTAGAAAACCAAGTGCATAATGTTAAAACTGTTAGCCTAAAGACCTCTGTCTGAAATCATAAACATCCCTCAAGGCTCTGTTTTCTGCATTGCTGCCCCCCTATGACAATACTCCTCCCTTCAGTGGGTGTGATACATAATGCTAGGAATGCATTCGCCATTCAATATTCACTGATAGGCTCTTAAATTCTTTGCATTGCCGTTGAAAATTTTTCTAATCTCCTATTCCACTTGGTAAATATTCATGATTAACTTCTTAAGAAAAAAAAGTTTTAAGACAGTACATAAGAGATAGAAGGTTGACACCCTGTGTTGGTGTGATGATACATTTTTTTGAGAAATGTTAAAAAATTCACTGGGTACAACTAGAAAAGATAGATTGGGAATAGGAGAGGATTTTCATTTTCTTTTAATCTACCATCAAGGTGACATTCAATTTCAAAAGGCCAATTAATTAGTAAGTGCCTTTTGATTGGAGGTTGGAAACACTACCATTACCGAGGAAAGCCCTAGCGAGTTGCACTTTTCTGGACCACTTCAAATCTTTTCCCCATTCCAATCATTCCAGCCCCTGTTTCTGAAACCAGTTTTGTGCAGGTTTTGAGTCAAATAAAATAGAGACAAGCTGGTATTTTTTCACTTGGAGACTACTCGATGAGTCTCTTCCTTCCACTAGTGTTCAGTTTGCACTATTGGGAGTTTCTGGAACCCTTCTAGGACTTGAAGAAGTGTCTTCTACAATATTTTGAAAACTAACAACTGTAGAGGCATCTTAGCTAAAAGGAAGTGGAAACCACTAAATGAAAAGGCCCCCTTTTTATTTCCTTGAGTGGACAGTTGTAAAGTGTATCTTTAAAGACCATTTCAGTGTTTGAAAGAACAATCAGAAGTTGTACAGTGCAAACTTGACTTTTCTTTTCCTAGTATAAGGTCTCTGTCCCTTTGTCCAGGTTTCATAACAATCCCTCTTCCTCCAAACAGCAAACCAAAATATTTCCATGAAATCTTTGCATGGATCTTTTCTCAGAGAAACCTTGGCTATGAAATCTTTGCAACGGTTATCATGAAAAAGATCAAAGAAATATTTATTCAATTGCATTAATTGTGCAATTCATTTATCTTTTCCATTTTAAAATCCACAAATGATTTCTAGGGCAGGACTACCTTGACACTCATGACTGAGTTTATACTGACATCTATATTCTTCCTCCCCCAGAATTGGGTACCTGTTCAGGTTGGCATAGACTTTGAGTACATTTGGATTGAAAGTAGATTCAGCTCCCGGATTACTTAGAAGAGAATTCAATATTTGTAGAAATTGCTATCCTCATCAAGATATTACCATTTATTTAAACACCAAAAATTGTTTTCTATTAGTGAATCCTTAAATGAGATAGTTTGAGTCTCTAAATTAGAAATTCATATTTCAACCAAAAGTGGAAAAATAATCAAATGTATTCTTGGTAGACAATGTTTATTATATTTCAAAGAAGAAACACAGATGACTTAACCCTTCCTTACTCAATTATATCTAAGCCAAGTCACATTTATTTAATGTAAATATTTGCAAGAAAACATAAATATTCAATATAGTACTTATATTGACATTTTGTTGCTAATGTTGCTGCCATGACTGTCATAGTTGTCTGAGTAGAACAAAACATATTATTCTGAAGCTACTCTTTCTCTCCAGCTGTGAGTAGCTGTATTTTTTTCTTCAGGGTGGTTGATGAATGAAGCAAATTATTTTCAAGACTGATTTCATTTTGTCTTACAAAAGAAAGGAGATCCATGGCTAGCAATCTAGTTTCTTGTCCAAACTGGCCAGTTTTTTTTCTGAAAAGGTGAATTGGTAATTTTTATTTGCTACTATGAAACCGATATTCAATTTCAATTATATAAGAACTTTAATTAGATAAGTGCAAATTACCAAATACTAATGAGAAAAGTTAATAATTGAATGAGTTAAGTTATATACAAGCTTGTGGATATAAAAATAATAGTTTTATAATTTCCTTTCCAAATTGGTTCTGAGTTTTAGCACAATCTCACTCTGAGCAGGTCTTCAGTAAGAAAATGACAGGTTTTCTTATATGTTTGTAGAAATGCAAATAAAATACCCAAACCATTTTTAAAATAAAGAAGAAAACTGAAAGAAGGAACCTATAGATTTGAAGCCTTACTGTAAAGGTACACTAATAAAGGTAGAGGAGCACTGAAATAAGAAATCTAGAAATAGGTCTAGTCATGTGCAATCAAACAAACTCCAACAGGAGACAAACAACTTCAACAAATTACAGTGGACTGAAGAAATATCCATTAGCGGAAAAAAAAAACAAAACGTGAACTTTCATTTATAACTCATATCATATGCCAAATTGTTTTAATTGGGTCATAAATGCAAATGACAAAACTGTTATCACAAGTACCATATTTCCTGCCTGATTTAATGTTGGGTGTTATTTGAAAAGGTGAAAAATCACAAATCTGTTTTTGAAATACCAGTAACATCCATTGTACGTAGATAGATGGAAATTTGTCAAGTTTTCTATGTCAATAAGTCCATTTGTGGATGAAATGGCAAGGCATTGAAGCATATCATTATGCTATCAGTTACCTGTATAGCTCCGAGAATCTTAGAATATTCCTTCTTGGAAGAAGGAAGAAGTGTCCATCTATTTCACATAGTAATATATATTGCTAAAGGAGGTTGGCAGGAAAAAAATGATAAATTAAAAGTAAAAGAACAGTAAGAGAATGGAAACAGGAAAACTAAAAGAAAGAAGGCAAAAGAGAAAGTCCCATATCTCATCATCATCATTAAAATATTAATTAACATTTGTGGAGCACTCACTCTTTTCATTGATTCTAATCAAAGATTATTTCATATCTCCTCTGTGATGCTAGAGCATATGGGCTGTGATTACTTCTACTTATAAGCATGTGAAAAATGAGAAAATTGCTTTTGTCACATTGCTTCTACACATCAGAGTTTGTATTTAAACACAAATACATTTGCTGCTGGACCAAATGCAGTTAAACACTACGCCTTGACATTTATATTACATGTAGTATGAAGAACTTTTGTATACATTGATTTGCATATTTGAATTTAGCTCTCTAGAGATAAGATGAGGTAAATTGATTTTAAAGTTACAAATCTAGTAGATGACAACCTTGAATTTAAGTCCATATGCTCATATTGCACAGACCCCATTATTTTTTTCCTATTTCAGACAGGAAATTAGTTCAAGACTCTTGACCCCCCCTAAAATCTAGCATTATGGTCTCTGTCAATGCATATCTATAAAGACAATGGTTCCATCCCTGAAGAAGTTAGATTTAAGTTGTAAAGCTTCCCCTCCATTCAGTCACTTAAATACACTAAACTGTTTCACATGGACAACTTTCTAACTTTGTCTCTTAGTAACATTTATGCAAATAAAGGTGTAGGGAAATTTGAAATAAAAATGACAGCATGCATCGATAAAATTTAAAAGAGCTTTTGCTGCTTGAGTTACATCCTGGGTTCAGTGTAATTATCATTTGGGGAATTAAAATAAGTCATGGCCATACTTACCCGGCAGGAGAAATACCATGATCACAAAGGTGGTTTCCCAGGATCATTATCCATTACAGTCCAGTTGTGCTGGCCCCTGAGATTTCCCCAAATGAGGGGAACTCAACTGTGTAATTTGTGATAGCAGGGGACTGTATTTTCACTTTTCCCTCCAAAAGAATGTAAATAAACAAACAAAAAAAAAAAAGCAAACCATGGTCATTGTTGCAAGTACAATGTAATCACCACAGTGCATTGGTCACAGATTTTACTGTGCCTTCCATGTCCTGGGCAGCAGCATTCTTTATTTCAGTTACAAATTTCTCCAAATTTGGTAAACAGAGCAAAAATACTCAGTG
This sequence comes from Typhlomys cinereus, assembly GCA_023101885.1. Taxonomy (NCBI): domain Eukaryota; kingdom Metazoa; phylum Chordata; class Mammalia; order Rodentia; family Platacanthomyidae; genus Typhlomys; species Typhlomys cinereus. The sequence goes on along the minus strand of JALPQD010000388.1, from coordinate 1,336,977 downwards.
GAAACTATTGTGTCACACAAACACACACAACCTCAACACACACATGCTTCCAGTGGGCTTCACTTTCCCTCCTGAGAGGGAAGTCTTTTTCTTCTAAATAAAAGCACAATTTAGTTGGATTTCTACCAATGCAATTTCCTTGAGTCACTATTTGCAATGCTTTTGAATCCATATAAGAAAATCTGATCAAGCTCCAGATTTCTGGGTTAGTCTGCATTCATAGGTACATTGAAGTTTCCATGAATACTCAATTTATTCCTGACAAGCGATTTATTCAGTGTCATCAACTAAAACTGAACACATTTTGCCAGCCTTACTCAATTACATCAGTAATACTCCACTCCATGCACCGCACAAATCTATTTTCCGATGTTGCAGAAAGGCATATGTCACTTAGAGAGAAAAATTCATAAAAGACTCCACATTTTGAATCCAATTCAGTGTCTCCCTAAATTGCATTTTGGACAATCTCATGGGGCAAATGCAAAAGTATGAAAACAGAATTTGTAAATAGGTAGGGATTTCATCATTATGCCTTTCCTGTAATTATTTCCTTAGATGTTTCACCCTGCTGCATCCTGTACACAGTGTCTTTAATTTGAATCTCACTGAAAATATGAACTCACAATTGGTGACTCTCAAGAGAGTGTTCTGTTAAAGATTCACAAGTCAGATTAATGGATTTAGAAGAGCCCAGGAGAGTATTTGGTCCTTTCCTGATGTTTCTTAGACTAAGAGACCTGGAGAATTAAAAAGAGTCTCTCGATATTAGGAAAGGATAAAAGTGGAATCAGTATAAAAATCAGAATAGCACTTAATAAAAATAATGATATTACGCATCCCAGCGGCGAGCACCCAGGCCGACTCCGGCTTGGCCTGCGCCCAGGCCCTGACGACCCTAGCCCCCTCCGTGCCGTGCCGCCCCGCCCCGCCCCTGCCAGCTCCCCAAGGTGAGTGACAGAGAGAGAGCCCAGCCAAGCCCCTAGCCCCTCGCATCCTTCCTTCCCGTGGGCCTCGCCACCCCCCTAGGTCCCAGGTGAAGAATTCTGCCATTGAGCCAGGGAGCTAGAGAGCCCAGCCCAGCCCTGCCCCACACCCAGGAGCCGCCCGGCCAGCAGCACCGCTCAGCGCGGCCACAGGCTTTGCCGCCGGGGCCCTGCCCCCCTCCAAGCCTACCTTCCCAGGTCGCAGGTGAAGAATTCTGCCATCAACATCAGACCCTCTGCCTCTCTGGCCCACCGGGGACCTACGCACATGGTCCACGGAAGACACACTGCTACTCAGAATTCAATAGAGCCCAAAGGAAACTCAAGCAAAATTCTAAGGAACAAAGGGAACACAGGCCATACATCTGGACTCCACTACAATCATTATATCACGTGGACAAGATTCTTCTCATCCAGCCCAAAGATAAGTAAACTTTTTCTTTTCAACTTACTGATCCTTTAAAGTATCAATGCTGTAGATCAACTTTCTCATACAGCCACCCCACAACATACAACTCCAGGGAGTACACAACTCACCCCCACATTTCACCAAGATACTGAATCGTAAAAGTGCACTACCAAACTAATATTCACACCCTGGTAACATAACCTGACTAGACTGACGTACTAACAGCCTAGTAGCCTCATCTAGGATGTAACAATAACAATACACAAACATACCCAATCCAAGGCAAGCACTAGTAATAACTGGCAAGTGTAACAATATCAACTACGTCGATTCAGTGAAAACCACACAGAAACTGAAAGGTCCTAAAAAACAAAACAACAATGTACAAGTCAAAGTGCAGATCCATGAGAAACAAAACCCAAGAAAACCAATCTCCCGATAAAAGAATCAATCCCATAATGAGGGATTCCGACCAGAACAAATCCACAGAAAATAGCCATGAAAGCCAGACTCAACATAATGACTTTCAGAGTATGATCATTACCATGATTAATACTATGAAAGAGGAAATCCAAGAACAGTTAAACAACCGTATCAACCACTTTGAACAGGAACACAACAGGCACTTGGAGGAGTTGAGAAAAACAGTTCAAGAAACAAAAATAGGTATAGAGCAATTAAAACAGTCTCAGGCAGAGTTTAAAATTGAACTAAAAGACTAGTTATCCTCAACCCAAAAGTCAACAGCGAGTCTTATCAACAGAACAAATGAGGCAGAAAATAGAATTTCAGATCTTGAAGACGAAGTGGGAGAATTAACCAGCTCAATGGAAGAGATTGTTAAAGCCAAAAAGATACTGGAGAGGAACATTTAAGAGATATGGGACACCCTGAAGAAGCCTAACATGCGCATTCATGGAATATCAGAACAAGAATCCCAAAATACCACACCCGAGGAAATATTTCAATTCATCATAAATGAAAACTTCCAACTAAAGAATGAGAGGCCTATGCAAATACAAGAGACATTTCGCACTCCAAACAGATATGACCAAAATAGAAAATCGCCACGGCAAATAATAGTCAAAACACTCCATATTCAAGACAAAGAAAGGGTGCTGAGAGCTTCAAGAGAAAAAAAGCAAGTCACTTTTAAAGGTAAACCTATTAGAATAACAAATGACTACTCAATGGAAACAGTAAAAGCAAGAAGAGCTTGGAGAGACAGACTTCAAGTATTAAATGAGCAAAAATGCCAACCCAGACTGATATACCCGGCAAAACTATCTGTCATGATTGAGGGAGAAAGAAAAGTTTTCCAGCACAAAGACAACTTGAAGTGATACATGTCTACCAAACCAGGCCTTCAAAAAATCCTAGAAATGATACTCAAGCTAGAAGAAAAGAACAAGCGTATCCAGGAGGACAGAAGGGAAGTATAATACCACCAAAACATAAATATCAAACAACATGCTTACAAAGTCTACTAAACATAAAAAATGTCCAGAATTAAAAATAATTTCTCCATTATAACATTAAATGTCAATGGTATTAACTCGCCGATTAAGAGACACAGATTACAAACTTGGATTAAAAACCACAATCCAACAATCTGCTGCCTTCAGGAAACTCATCTCACCACAAAAGATAGGCACATCCTAAGAATGAAAGGCTGGTCCAAAATCTTGCAAGCTAATGGAACCAGGAAACAGGCAGGGGTAGCAATTATGCTTTCAGACAAAGTGGACTTCAAACCAAAGAAAATCATAAGAGACACAGATGGATACTACATTTTAGTCACAGGTACAATTCACCAGGAAGACTTCACAATACTGAACATTTATGCACCCAATACGGGCCCCTCCACATTCATTAAGAACACCCTACAGCGCCTAAAGCAAGAAATCAACCCCCAAACGATAATTCTTGGGGACTTCAACATTGCCCTCTCAACATAGGATAGATCAACAGGTCAAAAGCTTTTTTTTTTTAATACATTTTTTTTATTATTTCAGCTCATACAAACTTAATAGGTACACCAGTTCCCTCCCTCCCTCCCCCCCCCCAACCCCTTGCTCCCCCTCCCCTCACCCCGCCTGCCACATCCCCCAGTGCCTCCCGCCCCAATTCCCAGAGTCCTTTCTTGTGCATGCCTGACTCTCCTCTGGGCCCTCCTCTCCGATGACGTACAGGTCAGAAGCTTAACAGAGACACTTTGGAACTTAATCAAACCCTTAAAGAAATGGACCTTACAGATCTCTATCGAACTTTTCACCCACGCACGAAAGAATACACATTTTTCTCAGCAGCACACGGAACTTTTTCCAAAATAGATCACATATTGGGCCACAAAATGAATCTACACATATACAAAAATGTTGAAATTCTAACCTGTGCCCTGTCAGACCACCACGGCCTAAAGCTGGACATCCACAACACAACAAACAAGAGAAAATACACTAACTCCTGGAAACTTAACACTATGATGCTGAATGAGAACTGGATTCAGGAAGAAATTAAAAAGGAAATTCAAGATTTCCTGAACGTGAACGATAATGAAAATACAACTTACCAAAATCTCTGGGACACAATGAAAGCTGTCCTAAGAGGTAAGTTCATAGCTCTTAATGCCTACATCAAAAAAATGGAAACATCAGAAATAAATAACTTAACGATGCAGCTTAAGGCTTTAGAGAAACTTGAGCAATCTGATCCAAAAGTAGTAGAAGAGAGGAGATTAGCAAAATAAGGGGAGAAATATCTGAAATCGAGACTAAGAAAATGATAGAAAAAATCAACCAGTCAAAAAGCTGGTTCTTTGAAAAAATCAATAAGATTGATACACCCCTAGCTAAATTAACCAAAAGCAAGAGAGAGAAAACCCAAATTAACAAAATTAGAAATGAACATGGAGTAATCACTACTGATACCCAAGAAATCCAGAGAATTATAACATCATATTTCAAAAACTTATACTCAGTGAAGTTTGACAACACAAAAGAGATGGATGAATTTCTAAGTAAACACAACCTACCTAAATTGAATCAGGAAGTTGAGAATTACTTAAATAGCCCTATAACATATAAGGAAATTGAAGAAGTAATCTCGAATCTTCCCACCAAAAAATGTCCTGGACCAGATGGATTCAGCACAGAATTCTGCCGACATTTAAGGAATTAATAACACTAATACTCCTTAAACTGTTCCATCACATAGAAAAGGAAAGAACACTACCAAATTCCTTCTATGAAGCTAATATAATCTTAATCCCAAAACCTAATAAAGATTCACTTAAAAAAGAAAACTATAGGCCGATCTCTCTGATGAACACAGACGCAAAGATTCTCAACAAAGTCTTAGCAAATCGGATTAAAAAACATATCAAAAAGATCATTCACAGGGACCAAGTAGGCTTTATCCCTGGCACACAAGGTTGGTTCAACATACGCAAATCAATAAATGTAATTCATCCTGTAAACCAGTCCAAAGTCCAAGACTACATGATACTCTTGATAGATGCAGAAAAAGCCTTTGACAAGATCCAACAGCTTTTTATGATCAAAACGCTAGAGACAGTAGGAATGGAAGGAACCTTTATCAATATAATAAAAGCTGTATACAACAAGCCCACAGCAAGGATTATGCTCAAGGGGGAACAATTGGAAGCATTCCCACTTCGATCAGGAACTAGACAAGGCTGTCCACTCTCACCACTTCTATTCAATATTGTACTTGAAGTCTTAGCTGAAGCCATAAGACAAGAAAGGGACATAAAAGGGATTTGAATCGGCAAGGAAGAAGTTAAGCTATCCCTATTTGCAGATGACATGATCTTATACCTGAGGGATCCCAAAACCTCCACCAGGAAGCTCCTGGAACTAATTGAGAAGTTCAGCAGGGTGGCAGGATACAAAATAAATGTGCAAAAATCAGAGGCCTTCCTATATGCCCAGAATGAAAGAAGTGAAAAAGCCTTGAGAGAAACCATCCCATTTACTGTAGCCCCTAAAAAAATGAAATACCTTGGTATAAACCTAACCAAGGAGGTAAAAGACCTTTACAATGAAAACTTTAAAAACCTAAAGAAAGAAATTGCAGAAGACATCAGAAGGTAGAAAGACCTCCCATGTTCCTGCATTGGCAGAATCAACATTGTAAAAATGACCGTCCTACCAAAGGCAATATACAAATTCAGTGCTATACCAATTAAAATCCCAAAGCAATTCTTTAAAGAAGTTGACCAAATAATCTCAAAATTCGTATGTTGGCACAAAAGACCCAGGATAGCAAAAACAATCCTGAGTAACAAAAACACTGCTGGAGGTATTACCATACCAAACCTTAGTCTATACTACAAAATCCATAGTTATAAACACAACCTGGTACTGGCTCCAAAATAGACACACAGATCAATGGATAAGGGTTGAAGACCCATATATAAGCCCACAAAAATACAGCCATTTGATCTTTGACAAAGGGGCCCAAAGTATCCAATGGAAAAAGAACAACATCTTCAACAAATGGCGCTGGCAAAACTGGATCTCCACATGCAGAAGATTAAAGCTGGACCCGTACTTTTCACCATGTACAAGACTTAATTCCAAATGGATCAAGGACCTTGATATCAAAAGTCAGAGACTATAAAATCATAGTTGAAAGGATAGGGAACTCCCTTGAGCTGATTGGGCTAGGCCAACAGTTCCTAAACAGACATCCAATGGCACAGTCACTGCTACCAACTCTCAACAGTTGGGATCTTGTGAAATTAAAGAGCTTCTGTTCAGATAAAGAGATTTTCACATGAGCTCAAAGGCAACCCACAGAATGGGAGAAAATCTTCACTAACCACATATCTGATAGAGCTCTACTGTCCAGAGTGCACAAAGACCTTAGAAAACTAAACACCAAGGAAACCAATGGCCCAATTAAAAAATGGGCCCTGGAACTTAAAAGAAATTTTACCAGGGATGAAATTAAAATGTCTAACAAATATCTTAAAAAATTCTCCACTTCTTTAGCCATCAGGAAAATGCAAATCAAAATCTCCCTGAGATATCATCTCACCCCGGTCAGGATGGCAAAAATCCACAACACAAACAACAATAAGTGCTGGAGAGGATGTGGAGAGAGGGGAACTCTCCTACATTGCTGGTGGGAATGCAGGCTTATACAACCATTCTGGCGAGCCGTCTGGAGATTCTTAAAGAAATTAAAGATTGAAATGCCATATGACCCTGCTATTCCACTTTTGGGAATAACCCCCCATGCAGCAGAGGTTCACCGCAATAGCACAAGCACAACCAAATTCATAGCAGCACTATTTACAATAGCAAAGTCATGGAATCAACCTAAATGTCCAACAGTTGACGAGTGGATAAGGAAACAGTGGTACATCTATACAATGGAGTACTACTCAGCCATCAAAAATGATGAATTACTGGAATTTGCTGGGAAATGGATGTCATTAGAAACAATTATATTAAGTGAAGTATCCCAAACCTAGAAAGTTAGCGCCGTATGTACTCTCTAATAAGTGGCTCCTAGTACCAAACTCACCCAGCCCACATTGAGACACTCAAGGGTAAACCTATGTAATACAGTAATTGCAAAGATTGTGAACAGGAGGGATGGGGTTGGAGGGCCACACCAGACACAAGGAGAGAAGGGACGATGTTACAGCAGAGAAAATTGGCCTCCAAGGAATGCAAGTAAGTAATGTGACACCTGGTTAAGTTCACAGACGTTCGTTCCTGATCATGTACAACTGAGGGGGTGTGATCTCACCAGAAGGGGAGGGCATATAGTCTGGCAAATGAAAGGTGATCATTTTGCAAATGGGTGACTGACCCCTCCCTCACCGAGGTTTCCTGCTTTTCTTACATCTACTCTTGAATGTGCTATTATAACAAGACTCTAGTTTAACACCCTTTTGTCTCTGACCAGGGGGTGACATGCAGTGCCCATCAGGATGGAGTGAAGGGCATTGCAGGAGCAGCAAAACTGTAAAAGAAAAATCAACAAACCACAATCCAGAACTTCAGAGACTCTATATGAACCACATAGAACTAATCCAGTCTAATCTTCCCCCATCCTGAAGCTCAGGGACATTTGCAGAAGAGGGGGAGGTAAGATTGTAAGAGCAAAAGCATGGGAGGAGCAATGATTTGAAGATTCTCCACACTAGTTAGGGCTGAAGCAATCATAATAGGACTTTGCATGCCCTGCACAATGTCCAACACACTATTGATCTCACAAAGTCTAACATCCGCTAAAGGCACCAAGATTCTTGGAGGCAAGGGATTGACAGCCACAGTAGTGTTCCTATGCTTAAGGGGAACATGAGAAAGGGTTCAGGCAAATGCCACTGGGTCCTTGTACGTCATCGGAGAGGCGGACCAAGAGGAGAGTTAGGCATACACAATAAAGGCCTCTCTGGGAATTGGGGGAGAGGCACTGGGAGATGGGGAGGGAGGGAAGGGGAGCAGGGGGTTCGGCGGGAGGAGGAGGGGGGAGGGAACTGGTCTACCTATTAAGTTTGTATGAGCGGAAATAATAAAAATGTTTAAAAAATAATGATATTAAGGACAACAATAATATTTGCTAGGGACTCTGATAACTAAGTTAAACATATAATCATTAAATTCAGTGATGCACTTTTGTTATTAATATTAATTCATTGTAAACTTTACTGTAGTGTATGAAATAAATGTTATATATATAATATTCATAGAAAATAAAAGCACAGTGCTTAGAACATCTTGGAAAATACATAAAGCTATCTGAGTGTATTGGTGTTTACAGGCAAATTCTGGCCGCCTTCTACCAGCTTGATCTCCTAGTTGCTCCACCTGCTTTACCTTTCCTCTGCTCTAAATTATCTTCCCTTGTTTTTTCCTTCCAAAAAAAAATCTGCAGAACCTTTCACTGAACAACATGAAAGCTAAGACTGATATATCTCCCTAACCTGATTCCTTCTCCTACTTTCCTCCCTATGCTGAGTGAGTGAATGATCATGCAAAATGCTGGTTGTTCTCTAATGAGCTGGCTGCTCTAGTAAGTGACCAGAACCCCAAGAAGTCCTAAAAGATCAGATTATAATGTCATAATGAATAATCAGAGACAAATTAGTGCAAAGAGTTAGGAAACAGCATGGAAAATTTCCCTTCTGGAAAATTAACTTGTGGAAGTAATTCTGGTGAGGATATGAGCTATTTTCTTAAACTCTGTGACTATTATTTCTTATTGAGCCAGCTCCTTATTGAACCCAGTTCACAAATCCTGGAGGTATAAGGTCATTGACAAGTTGAAATAAATGCAACTAATTTTTCATACTAACTCACAAATTTGAAAAGTAGCCTTTATCTAGTTTGCCTGTTGAGACACTGTCAACATTGGCCATAGCAGCACAAAACCAGTATTTTATGAATTTATGCATTTGATAAATTTTAACTAAGTTATTTTAGTGTCCTACATATTCATTTAAGAAACGTTTGTAAAAATAAAAAAAATGGTTTACCCGTATTAGGGTTTATTCCCTCAAACATATATTCTTTAAAAATGTTCATTCAAATTGGATGATAACTTTATTTTTCAAGTTGTTTTTTCTTCTGACTATATGGGAAGAAATATGCATTTTTCCCCTTTTGAATTACAGGGGATAATCTCTTCCCTGTCGGTATGAATCATGCAAAAGCTTTGTGCTGTTCTCTCAGAAGTAATTAATCTTTGACATTCTTTTTTTCAAAATTCACAGTATTTTAGATTTATGTTTCCACATGGATCTCAATGGTAGGTTACAGGCAAAAAAACTATTTTTATGTTGGATGTAAAGAAAATTTATCTGCCCAACAAATGTTAACTTCCATAATATTGCAATGTTGCTGAGTGCTAATTCCTGTTTTTCTCGAGACTTTCAACACCATAGTGCTGAATCAAAGAGCATCACATTAGCATCTGATAGAGTATTGAAACTTGTCCCAACTCCCCAAATTCCCAAGGTCTTTCCATCACTATTTTAAAGCACCCATCACTTCTAACGAGTTGGGTTCATTTAAAGTCCAAATGCATTTGTCATCTGGCATGTTTTCCCTGATGGAGTTAGAAGGGAGTCTTACTTCAAATACACAGAAAGGTATTGTTTTCAAAGATGATTGTATGAGCTATGAAAGGAATAAACTATGCAGGACCTATAGACATGGTGAAGTATGGTCCCCAGCTTCTTTAATATATATTTTTAGAGTTTCATGCATAAATACATCATTTTATATCATTTTCATACTGCATTACTCAATTGCATACTGCTCCTTCTTCTCACCGCAGAAATTCCTACTCCCCCAGCCCTCACACACATGACCAGTGTCCCTCCTACCATACTGTCTTCTGCTGTGTGCAGCCCACCGATTCTTATCCATGTGTCCTGTACGCTCTGCACTTGAACACTTGCTGGAGCTTGATTGATATATCAGTGGGCATGCCATTGAGGAAAAATGAGACCCTGCTACCCATCCCCAGCATCCGGCCCTAATCCTTAGACATTTCCCAGGTGGCATGGTCCCTCATAAGATTGTGACCCTTTCATGGTAAAATAAATATTCAAAGTCTTGTCCAGGTCTTACGGAAGTACACGTAACTCCAACAAGCTCATGGATACAAGCACCCTCTCACGTCCAGAAAATATTGACTATCAACACTCTTGTTCGGGCTCTTACATTCTCACCTACCATCTTCTATAATATTTCCTGTGCTTTGGGGAGGGGCGTTTAGATGCCCTGGTTTGGGACATACAGCCCACTGTCTCCTGCTGTCTGTACTTTGGTGAGTCGTGATTCTCTGCATTAACCGTCTTCCATTGCTAAAAAAAAATGTAGTTCTTATTCACGTTGTATTTCTCTAGGGGGTGGTGGGGTGGTTCAATTTTCTCTGACTGATGTTGAAGATCAATCAACACCACCAAAAGTGGTTTAAAACTATTGTGCCAAATTTTATTTTTATGCTTTTTTAAATGAAGCTTGATTCTAGTGCTAATACAAAAGCTATTTAGAAACTTAAAATCTCTTCTTGACTCAGAGCCAATCACTCCTTTCAGCTTTCAGAGATATTACCTAGTCTGTAAGCAAAGTCACTATTGTCTTAATTACAACTAAGTCAACTCTTGAAAAGCATTTATCTGCTAGGATACTTTTATCAATTTTAAAAGGAGACAGAAAAACTCTGAAATATAAGTTATGACCATAATAAAAACTATAACTTGAAGCAAAAGAGTTCTATGTCCCTATATACTGAAAGAGAACTTACAATGAAAACCCATAAACTTAGCAATGACTATATGATATAGAAAGCAGATAAAGTGCCCGGGGGTGCTGTTCATACATTTTCTCACAGAAGACATGAGGACCTACAAGTCCAAATTTACCAGACAGGCCAGGAATGCTCAGCTTCTCTCCTGTTCTTTCTTCAGCCCACTTTAGCAACTTCTGTCTTAGAGGACAACACACCTTGCTCTTGCTACTATGACACATCTGTCTTTCCAAACTGACCCTCGAGAGACTGCAGTTTAATTGATTCTGTATGTCCAGCATACCACATAGTAGCTGAAATAAGGTTGGTAGATATTGGGAAGAAAAGTGAAAAAAGAGAAAAGATATGAGGAAGAAAGTTTGAAAAGGGAAGTAGCAAAAGAAAATCTTAGTGGGTTATGTATCTAGAAAATAGTTTTTGCAAATTTTAATAAAATACATCAAAATACATGATTGTAATGAGCTGGCTTGATCAATATTGCTTATATAATAAATGACATATACTTTCATGTTGACAGAAAACAGGTTCCTGACTTATCATAATATTTAGCAAGTACAAATATTTCTGATTGTAGACTCAGTTCTAATATCAGGTAGGTAGAAATTATGGACAAATTGTTAACTTTGTAGTGGGAAGAATGCTGAATATGTGTAGATTAGCAGCAAAAATATAATCACTAATTTGATTTTGGCTTGCTTAAATTAAGACAAAACTGTTACAAATGGGAATGAACATGTCAGTATTGTGTTTTCCTGTCCTATTCTATTCTATTCTATTCTATTCTATTCTATTCTATTCTATTCTATTCTATTCTATTCTATTCTATTCTATTCTATTCTATTCTACTGTATTCTATTCTATCCAATTCTGTTCTATCCAATTCTGTTTTATCCAGTTCTGTTCTATCTTATTCTACATAATATTTCATGGTTGTTATAAAAATGTAAGAAACAAGGTGAACAAATATATTTGCTTAAGCTAAAGTTGGAGCCATTTAAACAGTACTCTCTTCACAGTTCAGAGACAAGAGGTAAGCTTTCCTTTCAGATCTCGTCTCTCTCATGGTATTTGGCCTCCACCTTGCTTTATGCGCATGTGATCTTCTTACTGTGCATTCTGGAGCAGAGACTTTTCTCTAGGCTTGCTTCAGCTTCATTTGGAGATACATGTTTCATACCTACCCTTCATGATACTGTTTAAATTTAAAGTGTTTTAATAGTCCCTCCTTTTAATATCATCATCTTTTGGATTAGACCTAGGTGCTTGTTGAATACTTTTTTATGAAGACTATTTTATTGCTTTCTATGGTTTGTGACAGCAAAGGGCTACAACTTTATTTACCTAAACTTTTAGGGTATAGGTATAAATATTTTGTAGTAGACTGAAAGTTATCAGAGATTTAGGAAAGAAGAGAGGACTTGAAGGATACATACAAAGCTTGCTCTAGCTGTCTTCTGGCATGTGTTCTGCTGGCCCTAGAGTTCAAGCAACTATACAGTTTTCAGTAGTAGCCAACAGCTTAGGTAGTAAGCTATGAAGTTAAAGTTCAGTAGCACCAATTTCCTGCTAAAAGAAAAATTATCTTTCAGAGGAATACAGCAGTATCCAGATTCTTTATAATCATGATGACTGCACAAGTCAACTTTGCTAAACTGAGGCTGCTTTCTTAGTATTTCATTTTCTATGTGGTTCTGAATTATTGTGGGGCACAAGAATAGTCACAACTTGGAAGTCTCGTGTTTTATGATCTGAAATTTACAATGGGCAAAAATATAGTTACAGTTCCTGTGGTATTATCTCTCTCTCTCTGAAACGCATGCACATATATTTGAAAATGTTCATGTATGTGAATACAGAGTCCAAAGGAAGACATTGGTTGTCTTGTTCTAACACTCTCTACCTGCAGAGTCTTTGTTCTAACACTCTGTACCTACCTTAGCTAAGCTAAGGGTAAGCAAGCCCAGTCATACACTGTCTTTGTCTCTGACAAGCTCTGGTACCTGAGATTTCTACAGGAATGCCCAGATGAAACCTAGGTCCCATGGTTTTGCAGCAAGCATTCTTACCCATTGCACCACCTCCCTGAATTCTCATGGCCGTGTTATATGCTGACCCTAAAAGTAGAGTTAGGCAGTATGTGATTCCACAGTTCCACTCTCTCCCACCAAATTTCCTTCTACATTCCTGTGCATCCTGTGATAGGCATGAGTGTAGCTCTGCATTACAGAATATCATCTTCTCTATAATTAGTCACCACTAATTGGATTAATGTAGGTAAGAAATACAGGGGATCTTACAGTTTGGGTGTTATCCCTGGCATGTCTTACTTTAGGCCTTTTCTTTCATAATCAACATTACTGACTGACCAGTTCTAGAGCAAATAACTACTTCAGGATGTTTGTTACATTGTTAGGTTATGATCATCTGATTCTTTACTATCTTTTTTATAAAACAGGTATAATGGCCTCTGTAATAACTGATTCATAAGGCTTCTTGATAATACAATTATATTAACTATGGTTTTCATTACCCTGTATGCTTTTCTGGATACTGTTATAACTACAATTGCATCATACATTTTCAATTTCTAGCAACTAACTATTGCTTGCATTCATATTAGGATATTCAGAATATTTTCCTATTCCTCTCATATTACAAGACAAGAGAGATAATATTTGGTCACATACACAGGAGTGGATTACTCAGTGAAATGATCATCATTGCATTTTTTTCTTTTGATGGAGAGAGTATTGCTTTATTTTTATTTGCATACTAGAACTGAAATGTTTTCTTTAAAAAATCTTTAACTTTATGTAAGAGACATCAATTATTATTTTAAGCTTTAAAACTTGCTTTATAATTGAGTTGAAAAGTTAGGATATAATAAGAGAGACTTTTAGTTCATAGTGTAGAGTTGTAATATTTTGTAAAATACATATAAATGTGCTTATTTTTATGGATTTATGTGTATAAAGTTTGGTTGAAAGATCCATTATTTTATGATCTTGAAGTGAAAGCAAACAGTTCTTCTGTAGGACTGGCCATTAAAGTAGGATGATAAGATCTTTGCCTACTGACACACTGAGCATTTCCTTCCTGTTATCTCTGGTTCTCTAGTAATTCTCATGCTTCCATACAATTCCAGGTATCATGGTCTGCACCACAATACTCAGAAAAACTGATCTTTTGTGATCTCTTTTTGAGAAAAGAAAGATACTATTAGCCTACTGCAAACTCCTATGCCTCAATGGTGATAACCAGATCACCTTGGAGTTTCTGTGTGTATGTGTGTGCACGCACGTGTGTGTGTGTGTGTGTGTGTGTGTGTGTGTGTGTGTACACAAATGGTTCTTGAGTGTGTGTGCCTGTGGAAGTCCAAGGATGACATCAGAATCATTCTAATTTGCTCTTCCACCTATTGCTTTGCTCTGGGTTTTCTCAGTTTCTGCCCTCCAGGCTAAAAATACAAGGAACTTCCATTTTTGCTAGTATTTTTTATGTGGGATCTGGGGAAACAAACTCTGTACTTTGCTTGTCAGGCAAAGACTTTAACCCCTGAGCCATCCCCAGATCTCCTTGGAGTTTCTTAATCAAATCACTGTCAAGGTGAGATGAACCCTTATGTTCTATATACAAAGATATCAGATATTAGATAGCCAATAAGTGCAGTAGTAACAAAAATGTATTTTGTTATTTCCTTTCATCTGAAGATTTCACATATCTTTTATATTTTGTAATTTGGTGCTATTTGTGAAATTTTTTCCTGTAATTTCAGCATTTGAAGAATTGCTACAAGTCAAACTGAGTCTTGTTCATATATTCATTCAAAGCCAGTCAGGGCTTTACACAGAGATGTTGCCTCACATGTGAACAAAATCAAGCAACAAATGAATTAATAGAAAGCAATATGTGGTCTGAAAACAGAAAGATGAGCTATTTGGAAAAGGAAGGGTAACAACAAGAGGGAGAGATGCAGAAGGAAAGAGAGCAGATGGGAGAAAATAAGACTAAATTATAATTATAATAATATGGGTATAGGAAAATGTCAAAATGAAATTCATTATTTCACATGTTAAATTGAAAAATCTATTAATAAAATCCAAATTCTCCATCTCCACTAATTGAATGATCCATCTTTTTAACTGATAAGTTAATAGTAACAAACTGTGTTAAAACAGCTTTGCTTAACCCAGATGGTTAGACATATTATATATCATATAATACACATTAACTGCATCAGATAGTAAAATGATAAAAAGAAGTATAAAAAGATAAAAATCCCTATCGGTGACTACCCAAGGAAAGATTGCTCAGACTGTCACAGAGACCTGAGCCCCTGTTGGAGAGACAGCCCAAAGGGAGCCCAGTGGCCTACACAAGCAGACAGGCATGAGGGTGGGAGGAAGAGAGATGAACTGGTGAAGGAAGAAGCGGGAGGGAAAGGAAGGGGGGAGGGTGGGAGTGGAAAGAGAAGAGGGTGGGAGGGAAAATCACTCATTACATTTGTATAAAAGGAGAAATCTTAATAAAAAGGGAAAAATCCAAGTACCTTAATATGGTTTGTACAAAATCAAATTTATTTACTTCCACAAATATACAACTTTAAAAAATATATTTGATGTAGTGTGACATTTTTATAATTGTCAATCTGACACTTAAGAAACAGGCCTTCAGACTTTCCCAAGAGGGATTCTCTAGATTAAGAAAACTGGCTTCTGGGCACACTTGTGAGGAATTGTTTTGAGTGTATTAATTGAACACCCACCCCTAGGTTCACGTGAGCCTTCCCTGCTCAGGTGGTCTGGGACTGCAGAAAGGTGGCAACAGAGAACAAGCCAGCGTATACTCATTCTCTCTGTGTTTCTTGACTGTACATAATGTGACCAGATGCTTCAACAACTGCTTCTTTGACTTCCCTGAATGATGGCCCACAACCTGGAACTGTGCCCTAGTTGGCCCTCCCCTAATAAGCTGCTTGCATCCTGTATTTTGTTTCAGCAACATGTAATTAAACTAGAACAGATGGTTTAGAATAACCTTCCACTATTTACCTAGGGAAATTTAAGAGTTTAATATTAAATTCTAGTTCTTTTATACAACTACAGGTTTCATCATATTTTCATAACCTATAGCATTGAACCTTCCTCATATTCATCCCGTGCATCTTCTTCCTCCTTCTCCATAATCACTTTTTGTTGGTTCCCAATGAAATGCCTTCTAAGGCATTTAACTCTTCTAAGGCAAAAATCACCTGCTAAGATTTATCTCAAAATATCTTAAAAAAAGGTTTATTAAATGCTCAAAGAGCGATGGGTAAAGACTGATCAAGAAGTACTTCCATTATAATAGGAGTAAACTCCTAGGTAACATATTTATATTTCAAAACAAACTAGACTTAGGAATTTCGAATGTTTCAACCATGAAGAAATGATAAATATTGTAAAAGATGAAAAAAATATATGCTGATTGGAATATCATTCAACATGTATATGTGTAGTTATGCATAATGTCCCATGTCATTTATTCCAGTCATTAGGGTAGCTGAAGCTCCAAATTAGGATGGACATCTTGTTAAGTCTTGTCAAAAGATATGTATTTCAAGTAAACAGCAATATGTTGAAACATCTATAAAGGTAATTTAAATTTAAAATGCAAAGAGGAAGAAATAGATAGAGACACTCTTTTGCTTGAATGTTATTATCACTGACATCGCCAGGCACTGTGGAAGAGTACACATGTGTGGCATTAATTACCTACTTCATCAGTCAGTTCTTAGGCTTATAAATCTTACAGGATTGTCCTTTAAGTTTTCAGCCTGTCATTCAAGCCATCTACTTTGCTTGGCTGGTACTTGAACTGAGATCTTCCTCATCCTGCAGTCCATAGGGCAGCTCTGGTGTTGAAATTCAATGTCCAGTTACCTTCGCACATTTTGCTCAAGCTAACCACCTGCTTAACACACTCAGGAGCAACAGCAACAACAAAATACTGATGCTGGTGTTCACAGCTCCTCTTAGAATCTTGTACCTTTACTTCATCCGTAGGAATCCATTCCAGATGTATTGAGGAAGTTATTAATTACTGTTTCTAATGCACAGACATGAAATGAAGGAGATGCATTTATCTTTCTGTAAATGTAGAACCCACCCTCTTCCATGTTTTATACTTTTTGGAGTGAACTATGAGATTAAAGTGAGCCTTTTCTCCTAATACTTCCCTAGGCCAAGTTCAATCTGCCAGTGAATTTGAATATTTTCACTTTCTGCTTAGATTACATTACTATGATACTTTTGTAACTGGAAATAATTACTTTGATTTCAGTGAATCCTTGAAAAGAGTGATTTATATTTCTATGTAAATGTGGTTTTGACACAATCTTATCTGCATGATTATGAGAGACTTGATAACAGCCAACCATAAGAAAATTTTTATAGGGAGACAGTGAATAATGGGTACAAGAATGAAGAGAATGAAAAGAAAATGCAAAGCTTTGACTCAATAGAACTAAGCAAACCATCTGGAGCAATGTACTATAAATGCAATTTAAAATAGGAACTTTAACTGGATTTTATAGAAGGAAATTGAATAAGTAGTTAGAAAAAAATAAATATGATGTTTGGCAAAAATAAAATACCAACAGAAATAAATTAGGCTTGCCAAGTGCAGTTTCAATCTCTCTTATCTTGCTTAAGGAGATGAGCAAAATAATTTTTTTTCTTTTATTCCTATATTTGCTTCAGGGCTAAGCAGACCAGTGCCTTGATTATATTTGTCAAAGTAGTGTGACCATTGAAAGAAAGGAATGTCAGTTCAATCTGTTTGCATGATGTGAGTAGAAAGACTTTAAATTATTAGAGAATATAATGTGACATCGAAAGCTGAATTAAAAGCATATTCAATTTACTCCTCATTTCATGATTTCCCTTCCAAATCAACAAGATCAGAAGTATGAGTACACCAGCAATCTTATATTAAACTACATTTTTGGTTTTTAACCAAAAGAAAGAAACAAGCAGTAAATTTCTACCCAAATGATTGTGTGTGTGTGTGTGTGTGTGTGTGTGTGTGTGTGTGTGTGTGTGTATGCATGCATCTGTGTGATGCTATGTGCTTTCATGTCTATGCGAGATTACACATATGTCCATAGATTTTTATGATGTGAGTGTACAGGGTTGTGTGAGTGAATACATGTTCATGCTATGGTGCATATGTCTGTAAGATGTTATGATGCGTATGTATGAGTGTGTATATGTGTGTGTGTGTGTGTGTGTAGCACTGTGAGTGCATACATGCGTGTCCTACAAGTGTCCATGTGTATAAGTCAGAGGACAGTCTCAAATATTTTTCCCTGCCTTATATTGTTTGAGACAGACTCTCTCCTCATTTGCCACTGTGTATGCCTAACTAGCTGGCCTCTGAACTTCTCAGCATTCTCCTGTCTGTTTCCCATCTTGCCCTCAGAAGCATTGAGGTAACAGACCTGACCTACTATCATACTATCTACAGACTCACATGGCAGGTGTTTTACCTACTGAGCCATTTCCCTAACTAATTAGTTTTATATTTCTCCACCTAAATGTCTTCCAACTCTAACAAAACATTTTGAAGGTATTCTTTAACCTGGTTATTACTTTTAAACAAGATATCAATAATAATCATATCTTTAAAATAAAACATTTGAAATTAATAAATTAAGCCTGTTGTGTAGGCCTGTTCTATTCAGTAGGATTGAAAAACAAGCTACAATTTCCTCATAATCTCAAATTGCAATTATCATGATGACTACTATTTTTATCATTTTGATTGCTACTGTTCTCTGATGATGTCTTTGAGTATTCTGTTCCTATTAAATCATCATTTTTATAATAGAAACTCACACTAGTCCAGTCCTGATTTTGTCTTGTTTCCCTTCTGTAGGTGAATGTCTTTTACAAATATACTTTTCTCCTGAATGAGTGTCACAATTTCCAACACTAGGACTGAGTGGATCATACTTAAGGATATATGAATCTAGCTACATATAATTTTATCAACTTTTTTTCTATGTGTAGTATGTGCATGTAGCATATTGCATAGATGTTTGCTTGTTGCATTTAAGGGCACATAAACAGATATACACATATGAGTGTGTGCATATGCTTGTGGAGATCAGAAGTTAACATAGCTACATTTGATACAGTCTTTCATTGAGCCAGACTTTTACACTGTAATTCAAGACCTAATTCTCAACCAATTGCTGTGAATCTCGAACTTTACCTCAAACATGCCCACATTGAAAATTTCCTTCTTGCAGTGAAACCAAATAGATATTAAAGACATTCCTAATTAACTATTTCCAGAAAACATGCCACTAGTATATTTGTAAACATTAAAACTGGTTCTCATGACATGGCCAGGATGAGAAGAGAGGACACTCTGTGTCAATCTTTGCCTCTAGTGCTGACTCACCTTTCTCTACAGCAGAGTGGCAATGAAACGCCCCCAATTTCCCCACTTGAAGTGAAGCTAAAAATTGCCAGGATGTTAACAGAACATAGACCATGTAAATTTTTAACATGTGTAAATAAAATTATATATATATATATATATATATATATATATATATATATATATATATATAATAAAACCACAGAGGTAGTCTAGTTTAAAAAGAAAATATTGACAACTGCCCAAGCTATTTTTATTGACATTTAACACTTGGTTCCACAATGTTGCAGTTTTCTTACATGTTGTCAATAAATTCAACCAGGAACTTAGGCACACAAGAGAGAGGCTGTTATTCTTTCCTACTATTCTCAATTGCAGTTTTTAATACAGGTTATCAGGAGGGTTCATATCAACATCAGGAGTTAAGGGAACTGATCACACAATACCCACAAGAATTGCTGAGAGAGGGAGAAGCCACTTGCCAGATTATAAATGTTCCAAAGTATGCTGAAGATTGCTAAATAATTGAACCAGCTCTCTCTACCTTTTCCTTCTGCCCAGGAAATGGCCCACCCACTGTGGGTAGGATCTTCCCATATAAATCAGACAATCTCCTTCAGGGCTAGTCACGGCTTGCAGTAACGACTAATTCTTCAAAATGTGCCCTAGAGATCAGTCTTCAATTGTTAAGTTTATATTTATGTATCCAACTATCTCACTAAGCTATTGAATATTTTCATATTCAAAAAGACTCCAACTATCTTGATTTCAAATACAGGTATGCTGAATTTTTTTTTTTTTAGTTCACGAATATCTCCTTCATGAAATGATGAAGCTAAGGCAAAACTATATTATCGAACCTGCCTATATCTATGACTGAATGGCATAATGATTGAAAATTGGTGAAAATAAGATTAGAATACTCACTGGTTCTTCTTCAATATCCTAAATCCAGAATCATGAGAATTCTGACAATGCACTGGCAAACCAACTCACCAAGCATAAATTAGCAAAATAATATGAGACATAGAAATACATCTGTTGCAGAATCTAGGCAAATTTCTTCTTTGCATTTTGTGATTAGCAAGAAGTTATTTTTTTCAAGATGTGCAATCCATTTTATGTCAATTACTGTAGATGCTCTCATACCTCCATCATGACAATTTAGTTTTCTTTCATGATTTTCAACTTCTACAGCTTCAACAACTACATTACAACATGTAGAATAATTGGTCCTGTTCCTCAGGGATGTTATCTGCTTCTGAATTTTCCTCAAGTTTGTAAAAAAGAATGAGCAAGCAAAGTCTTTGAATCTGTCATCCCATTATAGGATGATTCTGTATATGACCGTGTCTCTTTAGCACAATAGTGGGGCCATAGTTCACAATATTTTATTCTACATTTCAAAATAGAAGTGAGGAGTTTGAAATGTCTTAAACCCAAGAAGATCAGTATTTGAGGGCATGGGAAATTCGATCCACCTAGATCTCATCACTACATGTTTCCTACATGTATCAAATTATCACCCTCATTCATAAATGCATGATCATCACATACATTGAATAAAAATACTAAAAATGGTTTATCAACTCTAAGGAGCTGTTATTATACCCATAGAATGGGAACTTACATTGGAAACCTTTGGGTCTAAAGCTGGATGAATGTAGGAAAAGGCACATATCAGTAGGGTGGCCTGAAGAGAGGTAACTTGATATACCAAGGATTGAACCCCCATAAGTAGCCAAGCCAGAGTGAACCCTGGAGTCCATAGAAGCATATAGGCAGAAAGGTCAGAGGGAATGGGAGGGAATTATAAAGGGAAGAAAGGGAATGGGAGGAAGGGGGAGAGGGAAGGAAGCTGGGATGAATATTCATTATGTTTGTAAAAGTAGAAAAATATATAAAAAGGTGAACATAAAAATAATCATCAAAAATGTCACCAATCAACTAAAATATTTATACTCCTTAATTTTTTTAAAAATAAATTCAATCCATGGATAGATAAAACAAAAGCCATAAAATAAGACATATTCAAAATATTGATGTGGGTAATGGTGTCATTTCAGTTCTGAGGTACTTGTATAGTACTATGTAAAAGTTATACTAGATTGAATATTGACCTATCTAATCATTAAAGAAAACCAATAAGAAACTTAGGTTTCATTACTTCCTTACTGTTGAAAGTATTTTATAAAGACATGTAACCAAACTAGTTGATTTTTGACACTCCAGGATCAACATTCTCTCCTTCCCTCATTGTCCCTCTGCCCACCCTTTTTCTCACACAAGCATCCCCAAATCTTAAGGCCTGATAGACATGGGGAATAAAATCAATACAAATTAATCTAAGGCAATGAATAATTGGAAATGCACATCATTTAATCCTTTGCTCTGTATAAACACAGCTTTTGATTCAAGTGGTGTAAGAAATCATTTGATTCAAGAAATTCAATTATACTCATGTCTCTGAAATGTTCTTGCCCTGACCTACTAGTCCTAAGTGGAATTTCCTGGTGCATTTAGAGTGCGTCATACATATTGGCTCATATACATCACTATTGCTATGCACAATAAGATAAAAACACACCCAAGCATGCAAAAGCTATAGGTTCTTCACCCTTGTTCTCTTGTTCTCTCTGTGTTTGTGTATTCCCTTCAAGGAGAATGCAGAATGTCACCTACACACTGAAGGAGCTTTTCAGGTACTTCCTGATGTAATTGATTTAATCTTTTGATCTTTGCTTTTTGAGAGTGGTGAGAATTCTCTCATGCCAGATGAACAATGCAATGCATAACTAATTATAGTTTGAGACCCTTTTGGGTCTAGGATGTGGAAAAGTCAGGACAGGATAGAGAGGAAAAGTATTGGAATCAAGAAAAGAGCTGGAATGATGGATTAGACCAGACATACAAAGGATAAGGAAGGACATGAAGCTGAGGTTGAGAAATTAAAATGATATTGAAAAAATGGGAGGTTTGGGAAGGGTGGTCTTTTTGTGTTTAAGGGAAGAAAATGAGGTGATTGAAGGCCCGAAGAGAATCAGATCCTTGTTTTGCTTCACAAGGTGTTCCAGGAAGCCACAAGTATGGTATTGAGTTGGAAAAAAAAATCTCTTTGCTTTCCAGTCTTAGATTTAGGTTCTTGGATGAGTAAGTTGCCTACATTTCAGTTCAATTCAGTGGATCATTTCTCAACAACAGATTTCTATGAATGACATTTAAGAATTCCAATGATTATATCTGCATCATCTACCTTCCCTGAAACAAAACAGTACCACCAGGACATCATTGAAACCAAGATAGAGGCATTTCAGAAGCTTCAGAAACCAACTATAGTGTGAAAATATTTCATCACATTGACAAAAACATCCTTGGTTGTGTGGCAGGCACTGGGATACCGATTTATTTACCTTCATGAATATAATTCCTGATGACAGATGGCCGAAACTGACACCTCTGTCATTGCATCCCACCTCAGATGTGTTGGTGAAGATCATCTGGTTTTCCAGAGCTCAGCATGGGTAACCATCAACTACACCAATGATAAAGGAAAAGTCACCGTTAATTAGAAGCAGGTGCAGCTGTTACAACACAGGCAACTTCTTGTTTGCTTCAGCTGGCAGTCACATGCTCATTTGAGGCCAGCCTCAGGCGTTCCTTCTAAGTGATGGTTTCAGGGTGACAGTGCCAAGGTAATATTTAGATGACTTCATCCAACAGGTAAATCAGAGTCGGATGCTGTAGGAATCAAAAGATAAAACCAACAACATTCTTGTTGATACTAAGATCAGAATCTATCAGAACAAATGGCTATATCTATTCATTCTTCATATCAACACAAAATTAACTTCCCTAACCAGTTTTTTCTCAGTAGTATTTATTGTTCAAAGAACTGAAAGTTCCAATATATTTCCCTACAAACTACTTGTGGCTAACTCAGTGTGTTCCTCCATTATCCACTTCTCACTGATTGGCACATAGGGAGGCTCAATACTTATATTTTAAACAAACCAATAAAGCCCTTGAATGATAAGCATTTATATTTGTATTGATCTAAATTCAATGTGTCATTGAAGTTAGGGAACAGTGAATTTGTTTCTGACTGTAAATGGATCAGGAAATTTAATGAAATTACTTTTCCAATACAAATTTAAGGCATAATTAATATACAAAGAATTACATGTTATGTGTGTGTGTGTGTGTATATATATATATATATATAATTGGAAAGTTTGTACATAAGCAAGTACTTATATTCTGTTCTGCAATAATGATAATATAGACAAAATAAAGACTATGCCATCTTATCTAGCCTTTTAAAGAATCTGTACTTTTATGGAAATCACATGAAAAAAACTTTGTGAAACATGTGGAATGAACATATAAATAATATGAACTATCTGTGTTCTCTTAATACTTTTCCCAAGTTATGGGTTCCAGTCTCACAGTTGCTCATTATTTGCATATATAATTGTGCAAAGATAATAGATTATATATAGAAGATGATAAATAGATAGATAGATAGATAGATAGATAGATAGATAGATAGATAGATAGACAGACAAATAGATGATAGAAGATACACAGATAAATATATGACAATAGAAGATAGATGATGATTACGGTGATGATGAAGAGACAGATGACAGATTGATAGAAGACAAATGAAAGATGATAGACAGACAGACAGACAGACAGACAGACAGACAGACAGATAGACAGATAGATAGATAGATAGATAGATAGATAGATAGATAGATAGATAGATAGATAAATAGATAGATGGATGATAGATGGATTGATGATAGACATATCTTAAACTCTCCCCTATGGAATACAGATTGTTCTCTGGATGTCTTCCAGCTAATTTCCTTTCGATATGACAATGAGATGAAAAAATTTGACACTAGACTTTAAGAATTTATCTTTCATCAAAGTTCACTGATCCCTGTAATAAGTTTCCAAAGATAAGTAAGCATGTATATAGGATATATATCTAAGTATGATTTGGTTCTCTGGCATATTTATGTGTTTTCATGTCAATTATATATGGGTTAAGTCTTTGGGTTTCCTAGGAGTTACATTGTTTCATTTTTTTCTTCCATTTTTATATTGAAACATATATGATTAAGAGGATATTATAGATTCGTGGAATATTGCATATGATGAGATAGTTAAGGAAGCAATTTATTTATTATTAATTTTTATTATGTTATTTTATTTTATTTATATTTTATATCATTTTATTATTTTATTTATTATTATTTATTATTGAAAGCCTTCCAATACCATAGTACATTTTTTATTTATTTATTTCCGCTCATACAAACTTAATAGATACACATAGTACATTTTTCACAAATGAAACATCTCAATTATATTTTCTTTTTTTATAATTTTAAGTACATTTTTTATTATTATCGTAATTGGACTTTGCATGCCCTGCAAACATGCTCATACAAACTTATTAGGTACACCGGTTCCCTCCCTCCTCCTCCCCCTGAACCCCTCCCTCCCCATCCCCCAGTGCCTCCCGCACCAATTCCCAGAGAGTCCTTTAATATGCATCCCTGATTCTCCTATGGGCCCTCCTCTCCAATGACGTACAAGGACCCAGTGGCATTTCTCTGAACCCTTTCCCATGTTCCCCTTAAGCATAGGAACACTGCTGTGGCTGCCAATCCCTTGCCTCCAAGGATCTTGGTGCCTTTAGCAGATGTTAGACTTTGTGAGGTCAATAGTGTGTTGGATATTGCACAGGGCATGCAAAGTCCAATTATGATTGCTTCGGCTCTAACTTGTGTGGAGTATCTTGCAAATCATTGCTCCTCCCATGCTTTTGCTCTTACACTCTTACCGCCCCCTCTTCTGCAAATGTCCCTGAGCTTCAGGATAGGGAGAGATTAGGCTGGCCTAGTTCTAGGTGGTTGATATAGAGTCTCTGAAGTTCTGGATTGTGGTTTGTTGATTTTCTTTTGCAGTTTTGCTGCTACTGCAATGCCCTTCACTCCATCCTGCTGGGCACTGTATGCCACCCCCTGCCCAGAGACAAAAAGCTGTTAAATTGGAGTCTTATTATAAGAGCACATTCAAGGGTAGATGTAATAAAAGTAGGAAACATCAGTGAGGGAGGGGTCAATCACCCATTTGCAAAATGGTTAAGTTTTATCTGCCAGACTATATGCCCTCCCCTTCTGGTGAGATCACACCCCCTCGGTTGTAAATGATCAGGAACGAACATCTGTGAACTTAACCAGGTGTCACATTACTTACTTGCAGTCCTTGATGGAGGCCTATTTTCTCTACTGTAACATGGTCACTTCTCTCCTTGTTTCTGGTGTGGCCCTCCAACCCCATCCCTCCTGTTCATAATCCTTGCAATTACTGTAGATAATAGATAGATTTACCTATGAGTATCTCAAGGTGGGCTGGGTGGGTTTGGTATTAGGAACCACCTATTAGGGAGTACATACGGCGATTAATTTTCTGGGTTTGGGATACTTCACTTAATAAAATTGCTTCTAATGACATCCATTTCCCGGCAAATTCCAGTAATTCATGCTTTTTTATGGCTGAGTAGTACTCCATTGTATAGATGTACCACAGTTTCCTTATCCACTCATCAACTGTTGGACATTTGGGTTGATTCCATGACTTTGCTATTGTAAACAGTGCTGCTATGAACATGGTCGTGCTTGTGCTGTCGAGGTGAACCTCTGCTGTATGGGGGGTTATTCTCAAAAGTGGAATAGCAGGGTCATATGGCATTTCAATCTTTAATTTCTTTAAGAATCTCCAGACGGCTCGCCAGAGTGGCTGTATGAGCCTGCACTCCCACCAACAATGTAGGAGAGTTCCCCTCTGTCCACATCCTCTCCAGCACTTGTTGTTGCTTGTATTGTGGATTTTTGCCATCCTGACCGGGGTGAGAAGATATCTCAGGGAAGTTTTGAGTTACCTTTCCATGATGGCTAAGGAAGTGGAGAATTTTTTAAGATATTTGTTAGATATTTTAATTTCATCCCTGGTAAAGTTTCTTTTAAGTTCCAGGGCCCATTTTTTAATTGGGCCATTGGTTTCCTTGGTGTTTAGTTTTCTAAGTTCTTTGTGCACTCTGGACAGGAGAGCTCTATCAGATGTGTGGTTAGTGAAGATTTTCTCCCATTCTGTGGGTTGCCTTTGAGCTCATGTTACAATCTCTTTATCTGAACAGAAGCTCTTTAATTTCACAAGATCCCAACTGTTGAGAGTTGGTAGCAGTGACTGTGCCATTGGATGTCTGTTTAGGAAATGCTGGCCTAGCCCAATCAGCTCGAGGGAGTTCCCTATCCTTTCAACTATGGTTTTTATAGTCTCTGGCCTGATATCAAGGTCCTTGATCCATTTGGAATTAAGTCTTGTACATGGTGAAAAGTACGGGTCCAGCTTTAATCTTCTGCATGTGGAGATCCAGTTTTGCCAGCATCATTTGTTGAAGATGCTGTTCTTTTTCCATTGGATACTTTGGGCCCCTTTGTCAAAGACCAAATGGCTGTAATTTTGTGGGCTTATATCTGGGTCTTCAATCCTTATCCATTGATCTGTGTGTCTATTTTGGAGCCATACCAGATGTCTTTATAACTATGGATTTGTAGTATTATATTAGGTTTGGTATGGTGATACCTCCAGCAGTGTTTTTGTTACTCAGGATTGTCTTTGCTATCCTGGGTCTTTTTTGCCTTCATATGAACTTTGAGATTGTTTGGTCAACTTCTTTAAAGAATTGCTTTGGGATTTTAATTGGTATATCACTGAATTTGTATATTGCCTTTAGTAGGACGGTCATTTTTACAATGTTGATTCTGCCAATCCAGGAATAAGGGAGGTCTTTTCACCTTCTGGTGTCTTCTGCTATTTCTTTCTTCAGGGTTTTAAAGTTTTCATTGTAAAGGTCTTTTACCTCCTTGGTTAGGCTTATACCAAGGTATTTCATTTTTTAGGGGATATAGTAAATGGGATTGTTTCTCTCAAGGCTTTTTCACTTCTTTCATTCTGGGCATATAGGAAGGCCTCTGATTTTTGCACATTTATTTTGTATCCTGCCACCCTGCTGAACTTCTCAATTAGTTCCAGGAGCTTCCTGGTGGAGTTTTTGGGATCACTCAGGTATAAGATCATGTCATCTGCAAATAGGGATAGCTTGACTTCTTCCTTGCCGATTTGAATCCTTTTTATGTCCCTTTCTTGTCTTATGGCTTCAGCTAAGACTTCAAGTACAATATTGAATAGAAGTGGTGAGAGTGGACAGCCTTGTCTAGTTCCTGATCGAAGTGGGAATGCTTCCAATTGTTCCCCCTTGAGCATAATCCTTGCTGTGGGCTTGTTGTATACAGCTTTTATTATATTGATAAAGGTTCCTTCCATTCCTACTGTCTCTAGCGTTTTGATCATAAAAGGCTGTTGGATTTTGTCAAAAGCTTTTTCTGCATCTATCGAGAGTATCATGTGGTCTTGGACTTTGGACTGGTTTACATGATGAATTACATTTATTGATTTGCGTATGTTGACCCAACCGTGTGTGCCAGGAATGAAGCCTACTTGGTCCCCGTGAATGATCTTTTTTATATGTTTTTGAATCCGATTTGCTAAAACTTTGTTGAGAATCTTTGCGTTGTGTTCATCAGAGAGATCGGCCTGTAGTTTTCTTTTTTAAGTGAATCTTTATTAGGTTTTGGGATTAAGACGATATTAGCTTCATAGAAGAAATTTAGTAGTGTTCCTTCCTTTGCTATTTGATGGAACAGTTTAATGAGTATTGGTGTTATTAACTCCTTAAATGTCTGGTAGAAATCTGTGCTGAATCTATCTGGTCCAGGACTTTTTTTGGTGGGAAGATTCAAGATTACTTCCTCAATTTCCTTATATGTTATAAGACTATTTAAATAATTCACAACTTCCTGATTCAATTTGGGTAAATTGTGTTTACTTAGAAATTCATGGGGCTGGAGAGGTGGCTCAGGGGTTAAGCCTCCGCCTTGCAGGCGGAAGGTCCCGAGTTCGGATCCCAGATCCCACGTATAGACGCCAGGCAGAAGCGGGGGCGGCCTGCGCTTCTGGTCCTGGTAGGGCGGAGCCTGTGAATCCCGGGGCAGAAGGAGATGGAGGAGTCCATGGTGGTTCGCGAATTCGTCCGTGGTTCTACACATACACAGACACACGCACACACAGATACACACACACACGCGCGCGCACATGCACACAGTTGAATAAATAATAATAATAAAAAAAAAAAAAATTTAAAAAAAAAAAGAAATTCATCCATCTCTTTTGTGTTGTCAAACTTCACTGAGTATAAGTTTTTGAAATAAGATGTTATAATTCTCTGGATTTCTTAGGTATCAGTAGTGATTACTCCATGTTCATTTCTAATTTTGTTAATTTGGGTTTTCTCTCTCTTGCTTTTGGTTAATTTAGCTAGGGGTGTATCAATCATTGATTTTTTCAAAGAACCAACTTTTTGACTGGTTGGTTTTTTCTATCATTTTCTTAATCTCGATTTCAGATATTTCTCCCCTTATTTTGCTAATCTCCTCTCTTCTACTACTTTTGGGATCAGATTGCTCTAGTTTCTCTAAAGCTTTAAGCTGCATTGTTAAGTTGTTTATTTCTGATGTTTCCATTTTTTTGATGTAGGCATTAAGAGCTATGAACTTACCTCCTAGAACAGTTTTCATTGTGTCCCAGAGATTTTGATAAGTTGTATTTTCATTATCATTCGCTTTCAGGAAATCTTGAATTTCCTTTTTAATTTCTTCCTGAATCCAGTTCTCATTCAGCATCATATTGTTAAGTTTCCAGGAGTTAGTGTATTTTCTCTTGTTTGTTGTGTTGTGGATGTCCAGCTTTAGGCCATGGTGGTCTGATAGGGCACAGGTTAGAATTTCAACATTTTTGTATATGTATAGATTCGTTTGTGGCCCAGTATGTGATCTATTTTGGAGAAAGTTCCATGTGATGTGCTGCTGAGAAAAATGTGTATTCTTTCGTGCATGGGTGAAAAGTTCGGTAGAGATCTGCAACGTCCATTTCTTTAAGGCTTTGATTAAGGTCCAAAGTGTCTCTGTTAAGCTTTTGACCTGTTGATCTATCCCATGTTGAGAGGGCGGTGTTGAAGTCCCCAAGAATTATCGTTTGGGGGTTGATTTCTTGCTTTAGACGCTGTAGGGTTTTCATAATGAATGTGCAGGGGCCCATATTGGGTGCATATATGTTCAGTATTGTGACGTCTTCCTGGTGAATTATACCTGTGACTAAAATGTAGTATTCATCCGTGTTTCTTATAATTTTCTTTGGTTTGAAGTCCACTTTGTCTGATATCATAATGGCTACCCCTGTCTGTTTTCTGCTTCCATTAGCTTGTAGAATTGTTGACCAGCCTTTTAGTTTTAGGGCATGCCTATCTTTTGTGGTGAGATGGGTTTCCTGCAGGGAGCAGATTGATGGATTGTGACTTTTAATCCAAATTTGTAATCTGTGTCTCTTGATTGGTTAGTTAATTCCATTAACATTTAATGTTATAATGGAGAAACTATTTTTAATTCCAGACATTTATTATGTTTAGTAGTTTTTATAAGTATATTGCTTCGCTTTTATACTTGCTTTATGTTCTCCTGGATATGGCTGTTTTTTTCTTCAAGCTTGAGTATCATTTCTAGCATTTTTTTGAAGGCCTGGTTTGGTGGACATGTATCCCTTCAAGTTGTCTTTGTTCTGGAAGATTTTTCTTTCTCCCTCGATCATGACGGATAGTTTTGCAGGGTAAATCAGCCTGGGTTGACATTTTTGCTCATTCAATACTTGAAGTACGTCTCTCCAAGCTCTTCTTGCTTTTACTGTTTTGACTGAGAAGTCATTTGTTATTTTAATAGGTTTACCTTTAAAAGTGACTTGTTTTTTCTCCCTTGAAGCTCTCAGCACCAGTTCTTTATCTTGAATGTGGAGTGTTTTAACTATTATTTGCTGTGGCGTGCTTCTGTTTTGATCATATCTGTTTGGGGTGCGGAATGCCTCTTGTATATTGATGGGCCTCTCTTTTTTTTTTTTAATTTTTTTTTATTATTATTTATTCAATTGTGCGTGTGTGTGTATGTATGTATGCGTGCATGTGTGTATGTGTGTGTGTAGAACCACGGACGAATCGGAACCACCATGGACGCCTCCACCTCCTTCTGCCCTGGGATTCACAGGCTCCGCCCTACCAGGACCGGAAACGCAGGCCGCCCCTGCTTCCCCCTGGCGTCTATACGTGGGATCTGGGATCCGAACTCAGGACCTTCTGCCTGCAAGGCAGAAGCTTAACCCCTGAGCCACCTCTCCAGCCCAGGGCCTCTCTTTTTTTAGATGAGGAAAGTTTTCCTTGATGATCGTTTGAAAAATTTCCTCAGGGGTGGTATTTTGAGATTCTTGCTCTGGTATTCCATGAATACGCATGTTGGGCTTCTTCAGGGTGTCCCATATCTCTTGGATATTTCTCTCACGTATCTTTTTGGCTTTAACAACCTCTTCCATTGAGCTGGTTAATACTCCCACTTTATCTTCAAGGTCTGAAATTCTGTTTTCTGCTTCGTTAGTTCTGCTGATAAGACTCTCTGTGGAGTTCTGGGTTGAAGATAACTTGTCTTTTAGCTCAGTTTTAAACTCTCCTTGAGTCTGCTTTAACTGCTCTATGCCAGTTTTTGTTTCTTGCACTGTTTTTCTCAACTCCTCCAAGTGTCTGTTGTGTTCCTCTTTGAAGCGATTGATTCGATTATTTAATTCCTCCCGGATTTCCTCTTTCATAGTATTGAACATGGTAATGATCATATTTTGAAGGTCGTTACCCTGGGTCAGGCTTTCTTGGCCATTTTCCATGGGTTTGTTCTGGTTGGAGTCTAACATTATGGTATTAATTCCTTCAGTGGGAGATTTTTTTACATGAGTGTTGTTTCTCATGGATTTGCACTTTGACTTTGGCATTGTCGTTTTAACTCTTAAGATCTTCTTTCAATTTCTGTGAGTTTTTCACTAAACTGAATTATTTGGCCTGGGGTTCTGGGGGTAGGCGGGGACGGAACTTACCTAAGTCGCTTGGTGAGGCCCGGCTGGACCCCGCGCGCGCGTGTCCCGGGCGGGGGAGTGGAGGGAAGGGAGGATGGGGCCCGGGGGGTGGGGGGGCGCTATTTAACCTGGGGGACCCGGGGGCGGGGCCCGGGCGCAGAGGGGGTGTCCTCATCCTCCCAGGCCCTGTGCGGCAGCTCCGGCTGGATCGTGGGAGGAGCTGGGTCCCTTGGGACGGCCTGGGGTTCTGGGAGTGGGCAGGGACCGAGCTTACCTAGGTCGCACAGTGAGGCTCGGCTGGACCACGCGCACGCGCATCCCGGGCAGCGGAGTGGAGGGAAGGTCAATTATATTTTCAATCTGTCATAAGTATTCCATGTGGAATCCTATATAAGTTTGTGGAACCCCAGATCTGAAGAATATTGTTTAGAATACGCTAACTCTTCCAACCTTTTAAACATCACAGAAATAATAGACCTATAGAAGGGCTAATTTTAGAACACTGGTCAGTGAAATAGCTGGAGCTACCAGGCATTCAGAGCTGTCCAGTGCTTATTTAATCATATCACTCATTGGCTGCACTATCTTAGTAGTTCTGTAGACAACCATGCTCGGAGTTTTTACATCAATTCTAGGAATTTGAACTTATTTCATTCTTGCCTTGTAAACATGCTCACCCCTGAGTCATCTATCTGCCTCCTCTTATATTTTTTGTGGGATACATGTGGAATAATTAGTTCTCTTGTAGCTTTCTTATAAATGTGAGGCAGCTTAATAAACTGGATGAGACATTCTCTCGATCTTCAGTGTTCTTGATTAATGTAGATAATCCTTGATTTTGTGTGTGTTGTGAATATCTAGGGTTTTTATTAATATTGTCACTGTTTTGATCCTAATAAATTTCTAATTGACAAGAAGAAAACTTTCAATTGAGTTTTCATTTTATTAAAGGGACTCTATCCTGAGAGGTTGAAGTAATCCATGCCTAATAAGCTAATAAAACCTTTATCTTAAATGAAAAAACAGGGCTGGAGAGATGGCTCAGGGGTTAAGACTCTGCCTCACAAGCAGAAGTTCCTGAGTTCGGATTCTAGGTTCCATGTAAAAATGCTGTGGACATAAACATATGTGAACATGAACATGAAATCCTGTTTATGAACTGACCTGTACCTTACCCCTTAGTCATGCTAACTCTTGATGAACTGACCTGTACCTTACCCCTTAGTCATACTGACTTGTACTTCACCCCTTGAGCCATCCTTATCACCAATAACCAGATGTTTCATCCCGTTTGCTGGGTTTGCTCTGTTTGAAATTTGTTCCCTGCCCTATAAAAAACCCAAGTCCTAAGTGCTCGGGGCTGCTCTTGCTCCTGAAAAGCAGGGTGACCCCAGCGCGCTGGTGAATAAAGCCTCTTGCCTTTGCATCGATTCTGGCGTCTCCGTGTCTTTAGTTGAGGGGCTCGATCAGATGCAGGAACTTTGGTTCCAACAAATGCCAGGAGGAAAGAGTGGCAAATTATACTTCCTGTCCTGGTGGGCCTAGCCTGGGAAATCCCATAGTGAAGCAAGAAGAAGGTAGAAGCAACCTAGGATGGTTCCCAAAGTCACTCTTGCTTCTCCATGTGGACATACAGTGCCCTCTCTGACACACACACACACACACACACACACACACACACACTAAATAAAATTTTCAAAGTAAATAAATAAATGGAAAAACTCACATTGATATATCATCTGATTTTCTTTTGAATTGCAAATGAAATATCATAAATTTAGGAAGTCACTACCTTTAATTGGTAATCTGTCTATGCAAAGCATACACTTATTTATTGCGATTTTTTTATATATTCTGTTTTTTTAAAGGATATTCTAGCGTCTAGAGCTGATAATATAAACTAAAAATGTATTACTTTTGTCAAGAAATATAAAAGCACTAAAACTAAAATATTTTTACATATTAATTATGACATTGAGTAAAACATTAAAAATTTTCAAAAAACTATACTATTATGACTATTATCTATATGTGTATTTGCACAATAAGTGATGTATAATAACATATACAAAAAGGTGCTATAATTTAATTGGAAATTTGCCTACCAAATATTCCTGGATTCATTGTCTTTGTCTAATGAATATTCTTTCCTGTAGCCAGATAAACATAAAGTTAAAATTTCCAATCACATTGCATCTTGATATTTTCTGATCATGTAGCTTTTCTTTGGATCGATTACAAATGTCTCAAATAGAGTCTAGGTAACGTCAGTAACTTCTCTTGTACAAGTGTCATATTACAGTCCCAAAGAACCCTAAGAAATTCTTCAGACATGTTCTTCTATCATTGTATTTAGAGAGTTTGCTATTAAATGATCTTCCTCTGTTAAAAAAAAAAAAAAAAGAAGGGTTCCTCAGGCACATTACTGATTAAGAAAAATTTGAGCACTTACTGAGTCAATTGTATTTCCGTCCGCCATTAATCCATGATTAATATACAACAAGTGGAGCACTTTATTTGTTCAAGTGCTAATTTTGATGTGGACGGCTCCCCAAAGTCTATGCACTTTGGCTAGTAGACATTCCAAAACAAAAATCATTTCTCAGTAATGAAGATTAACTATAAGCAGTTGCCTCCAAACTGACTGAATAAGGCTAAACGAAGAAAAATTCAACATTTTTTTCACTTTTTCATCTGATAGTGACTTCCTATTCTAAATAATCATGCTCAGGCATATTGTTATGAATATTCAGGAGGCTTTTTAATGACTTAATAATTTTTCTTTCTTTGTTTCTAGGGACAGAAGTCATAACACATACGAAAATGGAGGATCTCAGTTGTCAGAAGCAGATACTGTAATGTATCACTTGATAATCTTTCTATCATCTGAAGCATGAACAAAAAGGATGAGTCATCAAGAGAGGAGCTTCTCCCATCTGGATATTAGCAGAGAAATATTTTAGAACTCACATAATGTGGATTTTCCTGATCGCAGTTCAAACATTCCAAGTGTAAGTTTCACTTGTCAAGAGTCATTATTGTCTAAGTGCACCACAAGCTATTTAAAATTGATAATGTTACCTCTAGGTTTCCTAGGCACTTTTCATTTGCTTGGTCCCCCTAATTCACAGAAGCTGTTAGCTGATAAATCCCCTTGGGGAAAAAAGATGCTGAATTTGCTCATTTTTTAAATAAATAAATTGGATCTTTGCTAACCTACAGTGAGTACACATAGACTATAGTACAAACATGGATGATCCTGGAGTTTATATTTTAAATTCAAAATTAAAAAACACAAATTGAAAAACAGAAATATGTACTTAATTTTCTTTCTCGTTCTTGTCTTGTGCCTTTGAGTAGAGACTGGAGGGCTAACATTTGCCTTTGCATAACAATGTCGCTGAGACTGGAGGGCACAAGCTTGAATCCTCAGACCATAGCTTCTGGTTCAAAGTGTGTAATGGAAAAGTTCAGGAATGCGGGTCCCCTCGCAGCTGCTCAGGACTGCTGCTGGACAGAGACCACAGAAGCCCACCCTGTTCATGATGGGATACACGCGCCTCCAGCAGTTTAAAGCGATAGTGTGGTTCGGGTTCAAGTAAGGTCCTAGCTCTTGGAGAGGAGGATGTGGTCTTGGGTCCACAAGCAGAAAGAAACAGGGTCCCACTGACTGGCTCTGGGTCACAAGGTCGTACACTCAGCAGCTATTTGCTAATGTCCCTGGAGAGATGTGTTCAGTGGTCAGGAGTAACCTCAAGGAGACTGAGATGTGGTGAGCTCGTGGGGTCTTGGGGCCAACACATTGTGTCAAACTGCAGTCCACTGTCCGTGCCTAGAGCAGAAGTATTCAAGATTTCATGTCAAGGTGGCTGTGGCCAGGACCCGTCCACCTGAGTACTTCGTCTGGGTGTGTTCCTTTCCCTGGCAGACCCACACTCTGCCATTTTTCTTCTGCTAAGTGTCTAGGGATGCTGACCACTATGACAATATTACTAGAGCTTCCTTCCAGTCATTGGGAGGAACCAGCTCGGAATCTAAAGGTGGAGAAGAATGGGATAAGGTGATTCTTGCCTTTCTTGCCTCACTTATTTTCTGCATATTTTGGTGAACCCACTAGACGCAGTTCCTATGTGATGGTCCCTCTCCCACCGCTGAAGGCTTCCAGAGGCTGCTGTGACAGCCCCTGCCTCTTCCCACTCAGATAAGGGGATGGCAACTGCTTTACCTCTGATTCTTGGCGCTAGGTACATTGCCTTATCTTCTGGCTTCATTAACTATGTGCACATCTTTGCAAGAGTTCGCTTAATAGTTCTCTTTAGGAGTAGTATATCGCTAAGAGCCCCAAAAGGAAACAGACAAGAAATTTCAAAGGATTCAACTAGATAGCCCAAGAAAGCATAAAAGCTTCTTGTTTTTGTTTATTTCTTAAGGTACAGTGCACTCTTTCACAAGAAAGCATTTCTTAGGATTTATCGCTAGCAGTTTCCCTTTGCTTTAGCCCTTACAGAAAGAACACTATATAAGGGGTCCCTGATCTATGATGTTTTCACTTATGATTTATCAATTGCACAGTGGTCTAAAAATATGCATTTAGTAGAAATTGCACTTTGAATTTTGATCCTTTCTCTAGCCAATAACATGCAATAAGCTGCACTATTGAGTTTCATGTTACTGTGTACTTTGTTGACGAGCTATGTTGTTTGGAAGGTAGAATTAATTCATTCTTTTCTGATTTTTTTCAGCTTATGATAGGTTTATTGGAGCATGCCCTGCTAATAAGACACAAAGCATCTAATCATGAGTAATTTGCAACTATCTCATTTCTTGCTGTGGCATAAACATCGTATGATAGTCATATGATCTGTTCAGAACTATGTAAGAATAATTCTCCTACTTCAGGAAAGCATATCATGAAGTGCATACAACTAAGCTGAAATGGAGACTTAAAAATCCTGCTGATTTATTCTCAGAGGATCATATTTTCAAACCTTGCTAGAAATGTCCTATAATTGCAAAATAGTACACCTGTGTTTTTTCAGTAACATGCTATAGACATGTTACTAAACAAGATAAGATCAATTGTTCTAGAGACATACAGTGAATAGCAGCATTGCTTCTGTAATTTCTATGAGAAGTGACAAATTCTTATATTGCTCCCAATGGTTATCATAGTACACTCTTTTAACTTACAAACATAAATTCAAAGTTAGTAATAATGATGCAAAGGCTAATATGACAGTTTTCAAAGTTGTCATTAAAGTAGGTTGACGTTGCTTAGTTACCTAGAATTAAACTATGTTTCAGAAAACCTCCATATTGTCAGATATTGAAGAAGACAATAATGAATAAATTAAAATAAAAACATAAACAGATATTCCCTTGTAGGTCATCCCCATAATCTTTCCTTTCAGTGATGACCATCAGTATAACATTTTCAACTAAAAAATGTTCTTTAGTCATCTACTAAAGCCAGGTTTACAGTAGGATACTATTTTTAATGAACAATATGAATGAACACCCTAATAGGGGAGACTAATAACAATAATTCAATCATCAGTCTCAATTTCTAAACACTATTTCTGGTTATAGGTCAGTGAAAATCAACAGCCAACAAGATAGCTTAGTGGGTAAGATGCATGTTTACAAACCTGATGACATAAGTTCAATTTCTAGAAGCCCTTTTAGTGGAAGGAAAGTTTTCCTTTGGATCTCCACTCATACACCATGAAATGTTTGTTCTCTCTCTCTCTCTCTTCTCTCTCTCTTTCTCTTTCTCTCTCTGTCTTTCATAAATGAAACATTAAAAAAATAAGTTCTGTTAGGTTGTTTTCTTACTGAAGAAACAAAAAAATTATAAATAACATTTATAATGACAGATTTTAATTCACTTGAAATCTCAGGACTCTGACACATAAGCATAGCAAAACTATTCATCCATATTTAAAGGCTTAAAGAATTCATATATAGCTTCAGGTAACCCACACAGACTTTCCCCCCACAAATTTAAGCTTTACCATCTGCTAAATATATTATCACTAATTAACAAAATCATGGCATTCAACAGCAGTTGGAGACTCTGTAGAAACTTTCTGAGCTATTTTAAAAAGCTTGATTTTCATTGTGGAAACAGCAAAAAATGTTTACTAGCAAGTTTTAGATCATGATTCTTGTTCTGATGTTTTTTATTCCACTTTAGAAAGAAAATTAATATCTTAAAGAAAAATAATAGAATTGAGTCACTCTTTTTCCTTGCATGTTTTCCTCACAATTGTAGGCAACATAATTCATTTCCTAATTTCAAAAGATACCAGGAAACAACCCCTTTGAAAGAAAGGTGCTATTATTAATCTACTTTCAGAGAAAGAAGCTGTGATTTGTCAAGTTTCACTTGATGAACCAAATCACAAAATCAGGGCTTTTAATACTTGATTCATCAAACTTATAATTTGGAAGAAGTATCTTAGTCAACATTATATAAAAATAAAAAAATGGGAAAAATACTAAATGCAAAAGACTTTCTTTGAGCAAAGGATAATTCACTGATCTGGCAGTATGCAAAACTAGAAGATATTCGAGGAGCTCTCCTACCTGTGTTTACAGAAGAGGGAGCAATGGTAAAGACAATCTTATTGGAGTTAACTTATTGGGTAGTGGGGTATTGCTGTGAGAGTAAGAACAGCTGGTACCAAGATGAAAGAAGTTGATACCCAGTAGTATGGCCAAGGCTGTGATGTGGCTAGTGTGCCTTTGGAACTGTTTGTTGGGAGAAAATATGGAGAACCTTGGGACTTTGTGCTGGGAAAGTCTTTGCGTCTTGCCGAGGGGGCCTTTCTCATGAGAACTCAGAGGAGAGCAATGCTGTGAGAGATGCAGGCAATGGAAGCCCAGCTGTGATGGTCCACAGGGGAAGAGAGACTGTTTGCGACTGGACGAGTGACACATGGAACCATGTGTTGGCCGAGAGTTTAGTGAAGTCTTGACAATGTGATGTGGCTACTTTTCAGTTGTCTTCAAAATTATGAAAAAGAGCAAAGAATCCGGCTGGAAGAAACAAAAATTGAAAGATCTGATGATGAAAAATACAAAGCGAAACAGAGTTGAACCAGGAAGAAGCAGAGAACAAAATGGCTGTTAAAGAGATTAGCTTCATTTGTAAATCAAAGCCTGCTCTCAATTTGAATAATAGGAGAGCCTCTTCCTCGAGAGCAACATCCTCAGGGAAGGCTCCCACCCTTGCTTTGCTGCAAGTAGTCTGCAGCTCTCAGCTTCCGAGATGTCTGCAGTGACTTAGCCTCTTCCAGCTTTGGCCAGCCAGCCATGCCACCTCTGCTTTGAGAGACTGTACCTCCCTCTGGAACCTTAAGCTGAATAAACCTCCCTTTCTCCCTTGAGTTTCTTTCTTTTTTTTAAAATTTTTTATTATTATTTATTCAACTGTGCACATGTGCGTGCGCGTGTGTGTCTGTGTATGTGTACAATCACAGACGAACTTGCGAACCACCATGACGCCTCCACCTCCTTCTGCCCCCGGATTCACAGGCTCCGCCCTACCAGGGCCAGAAGCGCAGGCCGCCCCCGCTTCTGCCTGGCAGTCTATACGTGGGATCTGGGATCCGAACTCAGGACCTTCCGCCTGCAAGGCGGAGGCTTAATCCCTGAGCCACCTCTCCAGCCCCTCCTTGAGTTTCTTGACTTTGGGTGTTCTCTCACAGCAATAGTTAAAAGTAACCGTTACAAGGTACATTTGTGTGTTTTAATTTTTAAGATTTCTTTAATGATTCCATGTATGTGCATGATGTGTATCATGTTCAGCCTTTATTGCTTTTCTTATTTCCCTTTCTTTTCCTTTGTGCACCTAACAAGGCCCCTTATATTTTGATGGCTTCCTTTTTTTAACAGCTCACTAAATTTAATAAGGATTGATTCTATGAGAATGTGTGGACTATTTACTTAAATATAGACATTTTAGCAGTGGTTAGACAACTGAAGAAAAGCGACTCTTCTCTTAAAGGAGCCATTAAAAGCCAATAGCTCCTCAGCTAGAGGTGTGACTTAATGAATCCTTCCCCCACTAAGATGAAATATTGATACAATCCATCTGGTGCCAATAACCATAGCTATTGTGAGCTCATTAGTGCAAGCACCATATTGTTTACTGAAGAGAGAGTTTCACAGCCTACTTCCCCACTCTCTAGCTCTAGCATTCTTTCCATTCCCTCCTCTGTGATGTTCCTAAATCTTGTAGTGGATGATATGAAACCGCCCATATGTAGCTTAAAACTCAATAATTATTTCACTAGTTATCAGGCTCAGATATTTGTTATAAAATATACTCCTAAGAATGTTAGCTCATTTACATACTATGTTAGATAATAGCAAGTTACTTGAGGACTGAAAATGTGGAAACATCCTACTTAAAGCAGGCAAATTCAGTTAACAGTTACATAAACAAAGAATGACAGGATTGAAAGTGTTGATAAATTCTTGAAAGAACAAAACATTCAGCTTCACCTTAATCTCAGACTAGAAAGGACTGAGTTATAACATTTTATCCTCCAGATAACTGCTTTGCCAAAAATCCATCAGCAAAATAATCTTGAAAAAAGAATGCAGACTTGTTGCAAGTTTCCTCAGCCCAAGT
This sequence comes from Typhlomys cinereus, assembly GCA_023101885.1. Taxonomy (NCBI): domain Eukaryota; kingdom Metazoa; phylum Chordata; class Mammalia; order Rodentia; family Platacanthomyidae; genus Typhlomys; species Typhlomys cinereus. Next base: position 1,297,142 of record JALPQD010000388.1, on the reverse strand, counting down.
CCTAGAGCTTGACTCAGTGGATCCAGAGGACAGGGATAGAGTCTAGATATCTAAACAGGGTGTAATATTTAAGGACAATCCTTAGGAAACATTACAATAGAATTTCAAATTTTGTGTTTGTTACTTAGAACATCACATTTGCCAGGGCTGCCAGAATAAGAAGAAAAACACAAAAAATGCCGCATTTGTTCACAACCACATCGAGTTAGATTCAATCAACACTAATGATTCTCATTAGGTCTGAACCTAAAGTTATACAATGAAAAAGCCAAGTTAAGCAGAGATTAGAGACTAAAATGACATTAGGGGATTTAATCACCTGGTTCTTATGGTTAACATGGTTTCTTGTTAACAGACGATGTGCTACATAAGGTGATACTCCCTGAGAACATACCTGTAGTGATAAGGTCACACCTGTGTCTGTCTATGTGCTCCACAATGTAATGAAAGCTATCTACCTGATAAATTAGAAATGTGTTTAAAATTAATTTCTAATTTGGCAAAAAAAAAGTTGGTAGAGGAAACTCAAACATGTTGGAAAAGGTCATTTGTGTTATTTTTGTCCCAACAAACAGCAGTTGCAAATTTCTATAAGGAATTGTGCTTACTAGAACTACCATTTCTAAAAAAAAAGTGTCAGCAATTATTTCAATGATTTCCATGTACTTCATTTCAACATATACCACACACAGTTACATAGACACATGACACACAACACACACATATGCAACAACAACCAGTAGACAGAGAGAGAAAGAGAGAGAGAAAGAGAGAGAGAGTTCTTAAATTATTCTCCAAGGACAGAGCCTTCTAGATGTTTACCAGCTGCTATAATTGTCAACATACGTGGGAAATTTGAGCTCATGGAATTTCCTATTGCTTTGAAATGTCCTAAAAAACAAAAGACTTTCATACACAACACTCTATTTAGTTTATTATCTTAACTGAGAACAGCTCACAGAAATGCAGGTTTTATAGCATAGAGGGAAAAAGTGTGTACTAAGTGACTTATACAAATAAAAACTCCTTAATGATAGTGGGCAAATACATGTGTTTATCATGATGATGGTAGAAACAGCTGGCTCTCTGCTTGATATCGGCTTAATTACAAACAAATCTTAAGTTAAGAACTACCAATGGTTAGTTTTTTTTATATGAACAATATTTTCACAACTCTTCAGGCTTTACAGGCAGATCCAGTAAGATTGCATAAAAATCTCTGCAGGTACTCAGAAATGTGCCTTTGAATTCAGACTGAATCTCATTGCAGATGTACCACACGGGACAGTTACAATCCCACTGAGCCCTTGGCTTAACAGTTTCTAAACTTTGATATCATCATCAGATCATCTAAAAGCTTTTAATGTATATTTTTGATGTAATTCATTTTTACATAAAGACTCTTTAATATAAGCAAAAGGAGGGAGAAAGAAGGGAACAAAAAAACCTTGGGGTATAGAGCTTTCCATTCACCTCTGGGTAAAGACCGAGCAGCCCCATGCTGAGTGTTTGCTTCATCAAAACCATATTCATGAAACTTAAGTATTTCCTTTCTTCAAGAGAGGATCAAGCATGGATATTCTATAATAAATCATTATTTAATAATGAATTTAAAATATAGATTGGCATCCCACCTAAACTTAAGAAAGTTAAAAGCCCTAGAAAAATCAAAAGACTTTCATGTTACTTACTGTTTCTAACTTCTGGCATTGTTACCCAGATTAAAGTTGAAGAAATTTTTCAAAGTTTTATCATAGGATTAAATCTTTTTTCATGTGTATCATAGCTAAATAATTTCTAGACAATACACTTGCGATTTATTTAATAAAAAAAGAGCCTCCCTTAAATCCCTGGTGGAATTTTAAGCCTTATTCTGAAGTTTTGTAGAATCAAGCCTTCTTGCTGTTTGATTTCCCACCAATACCTCTACCTTGTCATAGTTAGCTAGTTCTGAGAAATTCCACCGGTTCTTACACACATAGAATTCTCTCCAAAGTTACAAGATGAAAATTCAGATATATATTTTAAAAAAACTTATTAAACTAACATCACCTAACACTCTGTCCTGTGAATAGTCTAAATGTACTAAATTCAATGGGCAGAGTAGCAGACACAAGTGTAGTGAGACTAGGCATAATCAGAGAAAAGGAAGGAGCAGGCCTGGTTGGTGCTCAGCACAGATAGCACAAGGGTCTTAAAGATAGGGCCAGGATGCACAGAGACAAAACCCAGAAACCTGATGAAGCTAAGAAGAATATAAGAAGACTAGGAGTTAAGTATAATGAAGGTAGAAAAATCTATTTGTACAATGTTATCAAGTCTTATAACAAAGAGCTTCTAAGTGCAAAGAGCAGAGAAAATGAAAACCTATCTCCTGATTTCGAACTTGTCTTTGTATAAAGTAATTATGAAATATCTAAAATTTGGCCTATCTCCAATTATAATAATGAGAAACCAGTTGACTAAGTGCGTCTTTCTGCTTTGAGCTTGACATAGGAAATATGCATGTAGATATATAATAATTCTGCATACATATTATAACCAAGAACCATAGTTAAGTGACTATCATGGCAAATGTTTAATTTGTCTCTATGTAAACTTTTTTTATTGAATGCCATTATTAGAATTGTGAAGTTGAAAACTTCCCAACATTTGGAGATCAATGATTTTTATTTCTATTATGAAGTGCCAGTTTTCAAGAGCAGTCTTGCATTCAGAAAGATCATCATTCAAATTCCAAGAGATCTTTATCTTCATAAATCCCTTCAGTGTCTATTTTTGTCCTGAATCAAAGTACTACCTATATGGGCAGGAGATGAGTCTTGTAAATCTTGGAATATTTCTTTTCACTTGCTGCAATTTGTGATGCTTTTCTGAGTGAATTTCTTTTTCATATACTTACATAAATTTGGAGCTAATAACAGACTTGGTATCTACATAGAATGGAGAAAAATAAGAAGGCATGTATAGACCTGCTTATGCAGATGATCATGTTAATTTCAACTACTATGACAGATTGCTTGAGCCTGAGAAATGTTGCGAAGAAACAAGTTTTGGTTTACAGATGCAACAGCTGATCAACAGCAGCAGCTCAGCTCTGGTGAAGGAATCACTAGGAATGACATCACAATGCAATCACATACCAGACAGGAAGTCAGAGGCCTGGGGCTCAAAAAATTTCCAGTTGATGTAACTGGGCCTTACTCCTTACAGCTTCTACATCCCCTCCCCAACTGGGGACCTATCTGTAAAGATATGCACTTACACAGGAAATTCAAACCATATACAACCACAGCAATTTTTACATTGGTTGATACATTATATATGATGCATCAACATAAGTGGCATAGATAAGATGTCATTCAATCAAGTAATAGCAAGTATTGATAATGATGTTATTCGATATTATTTTAGGGAGAAATATAAGTCACTAAAAGACTTTATGAGAAAGTGTGACATTGTTTTGCAATGACAAAATTCATACATCTTACAGGTCAATACATCTACTCAGGCACTGAATGGAGCTGAGACTAAGAAGAGATGAAAAGTGAAAACGCTATCAGCATTATTTTTATAAAGCAGAAGTCTAGGGATATACCTAATGTCCAACAAGAGAATCAGTAATAATTTGAGGTATGTTTTGATATAGCTTTGAGAATGACACACTGTTATCAGTTTCAACATGAATAAATCACACTATCAACAATACTTCATAAAATGAAATCACAGTAGAATACACCCAGTCAAGAGCCATTAATATAAAGTTCAAAAATATAAAACTGAAGACTATTTCATATGGAGATACTTGCCCATATTTTATTATCATGTCAAGTAGAAGAATAATAAATATTAATAGCATTCCAAACAAGGTCTTCTCCATGAAGAGAAAGCAAGGGTATGATTAGAGACTAATGAAAAGTTTCAACACTTTTTTTCTTATAAAATGCCAGGATAGCTGCCATGGGAAATATTTTATTACTTTTGTGACTTATATAAATATATTTCCCTATATGTACTATTTACTTAAGCTTTAACCAGTGAAATGATGGTTTAGAATAGCATTTATTATATGATGGTGAAAACATTCTTAAAAAAACATGTTGTTTTCTATCCATAATCACCTTCACAGAGCAAATATTTAATAATCTGTCTTCTCTCTCCACTTTAGACAGTTTTCTCTCCCCAAGTAGTCGTGATTCTACTTTAAACTCCCCTTGCAGATTCAAATATAGTCTGTATTTAAACCTAGATTCTGAATGTGAGAGAAGACAGTTTATCTGAATTTGGCTCATTTTATGCAATATGCTAAAAATTTCATTCTTCTTTCTCCTGTATTTTCCTTCCTTGTGTATATATGCTAAATTTTGTTTTGCTATTAATCTGTTGATTGACACTTGGCTGATTCCATGTATTTGCTGTTGTGAATAGTCATTCTATGTGCAATTTTCTCTCTAGTTTACTGATTTAAGTTCCTTTAGGGATGGTCCTAGAAGTAGTAAAGCTACATTATGGTAGTTCTATTTTTAAATTTTTGAGGAACTTCTATGATGATATCTGCAGTAATTGCATTAGTTTACGATTTCCCTGGAAGTGAATGTGAGTTCATTTTTCATGTATCCTCACTAGTGTTCATTACTACCATTTCATTTCATGATCCTTCTGACAGATATGAAATAATACTTCATTGCAGTTCTAATTTGCATTTCCCTGATAGTTATAAGGATGTTGAACACAAATTCATATCTCTATTGACCAATTACTTTATTCCTTTGAGAACTATCTGCTAAAGTCATCTTCTCGTGCCATAATTAGGAAATTTTTATAAGTTGCTCAATTATTTTTAGTTCCTTGTAGACTCTAGTTGCCAACTCCCTGTCAGATAAGTATTTGTCAAGAATTTTTTTCCTCGGACCTAAAGATTGTCTTCACACTGATTAGAGCTTCCTATTCTATGAAAAAGCTTTTTAACTTGAGGTAATCCTATTTGTCAACTATTTCTGGAGCTATTGGGGTACGGGAATAGTTCAGAAAACCCTTGCTTGAGGCTTTATCTTGAAGTCTTTCTCTATGCCTCTATCTGACAGAATCAGCTCTTATACAAGGTCTTTTGATCATTTTGGATTGATTTTTGTATAGGATGAGTGATAGATATCTAGTTTTAGTCTTCTGTATGTACATAGATAGCTTTTATTAAATTATTTGTTGAAGAGAGTTGGTCCTTTTATCAGGTCACATGTTTCTCTGCATAGTAGCAATAATTATTCCTTTGTCTCTATTTTTTCCTTTTGATCAATGTTTCTTTGTATGGATGTTTTTTCCATTTCCATTTCCATTTCAAAACATTTTCATCATCTTTGAATGATGACAAGCCTTGCATGTATCTCATTGTTGGATCTTATCATTTATATTAATCTTTTCTATAATAAAATAATTCATGAGGATACTATGTAATTACCAGTACATGTCTAAGGTGCTAATTACTTTTTATTTATTCCTTTTTGTATTTTTCCTATTTCTTCACTGTTAACTCTCAGTTAATAATGCATTCCACTAATTTATTATCCTTTACATTTGTCTATATTAATGCTTTTCTGTTCCATTTCTTTCCAGTGTATCCCAGAAATTACATCATAGATTCTCATGTTACCTGAACTTTTTTCTTTTGCTATTTCTATACAATACATGAATGAAATTTTTTTCCATTTACTATCATTTCTATTCAATGCCTTTTGGAAAATGTATGTTGAAACAGTATTCTTTTTGCACAGTGCAGGTGTTCCATTTCAGAGAATATTTCCTTTAGAATTTTAAACAAATTTATAATAAACTTGTTTAAAATATTTGTAAATGAAGTTCTATATTTAAGTTCATTTTAGGACAGCTTCCAATAACTGCTTCTTAGATTTCGCAGTCACTTAAAAATTAATTTATTTATTGGAAAGAGAGACAGAGAGAAAGATAGAAAGAGAGGGAGAAAGGAAAAAGAGAGAGGGAGAGAGAGAGAGAACACACATACATGTTATGGCTGGAAGTCAGAGGATAATTTTACTATATGGGTTTTTGGGGATCAAAACCTGTAACCAAGATTTGTGTGTTGGTGCCTAAACCTCTGAACGATCTAGCCAGCCCAGTCTTTTATTTTGACAATTCTTCTATACATATATTTTCCCTAATGGTGGATCTAGTTTATAAAGCTTCTTATTTCATGTTGGAGAACAACTATAATAGTTATTGTGACTTAAATTTAGGATGATGACTTACATCCAATTTAGGACATTTGCAAATACAAATTTTTCATGCCTGAAGATATTCCAGACCAAAAAAAAAAAAAATCCCTACACTTGCTGTGGTAGTGACTTGAGTTTGGAAAGAAGCTGAAATTAAAGGAAAAAATGAATCTATTCATTCAAAAGGGACTCAAGTAAAGTATAGTGAGAGCTGAGATTGATCATATATTTAACAATAAGATTTGAAAGTCTTTCCTTACATTTAACCAACAATTGGTTTGTAATTATTGAGAGTAAAATTTGAATCCTTGCTCTACTGACTCAAAGAAAGGAAAGTCAAAAATATGGAGGATCTTAAAGGAAGAATCATGAGAATGATTTCCCTCATATTCCTAAAATTAAAATGCCAAGTTGAATTTGGCTTACACTATGCTAGAACAGAGAAGATTTATTGTAAGCCCATCTAACAATCCAAATCTTTTCTGTTAGAAACAAGGAACTTTCATCTCAGAAATATCTCTGTTATAGTACACTGTAGCAAACATTCGTGCTATAAAGTTCATTCAGGATCTACATGTATAGAAGCTCCCACTGAGTGGGATTTTCTTTCCTTGAATAAATTTGTAAGCACTTCAAAATACCTTTTGGAAAGCACAGAATGAAGAAATTGATATGGAGCAATATAATTAGATCAAATATACAAAGTAATGATATCACAAGTAAAAATTTCTTAAATTCATAGATTAGAGAGGCTATTAATAATAAGTAAAGTTGTTGGGAGTTTAGCTTGGTGAGAGAACTCATGACTCAAATCATCCTGGGTTTGATCCCCAATATTAAGACAAATATTAAGTGGTGAAAAATAAAAGCCCTCAGTACTACAGCATCCTGTGAAATATTGTTGAGAGAAGATAACCTACCTATTCATACATTCTCTCTTCTCAACAGATTCAACATGTCAAACTGTCCCAGGAATGTTGCGTGACATAGTAAATCACTGTTTGTGTAAAATGATACAAAACATGAATAAATTATTCATGAATTATTGGATGATATACACATATACCTCTTTTCCTCATCCTCTGTCCCAGTATTACTGGGTATATAATATTCCCTGTATGACCCTGGCTCAGACAGAGACTATATCCTGAGTGTCACACACTCATTTTCATTTCTTGACTTCATTTTGATTTCAGCCTTAATATTGGAAAATAGTTTTACACATATGGAAAATCTTCCATTTCAAATAGTTCACATCTCTCTTCCTTGTCAACCTCAGCATTTTTCTGGAAACAGGGAATTGATTCAGTTCACATAATTCTGCAAATCCTTAAAGTACCTCCCCAGAAGCAGCTCTTAAAAAAGTGGAACCTCTCTTGCTTATTGGATAAGTCCCAAAACTGGGAGGGATTCTGGATGCTTCCCTGAAGCCCCAGGAGAATTGGGAATTAAGGTTTCTTGGACTCAGTAGGCTTTGTGGATGCCACATTTTAAATTCTTTTTTTTTTAATCGTCTTTCTTACCTGTTTCACAGTTGCTTTCACAAATTCCCTTTTAAGCTTCATAATTGGGGAGACTTAAACACAATATTTCCACATGCAATATTAATTCTCACTTGCATTGAATATTATGACTCTGACAAGTGGTGCAGTGAACCAATCTACAGCAATCTCACCTGTAACAAATTATAATCAGGGGCAATCACAAGAGTCTTCATCAATTTACACACTTTAATGGTGTGGGTTAATGGTGATGATAATGATTAAAAGGTGTATTGCTTTTGTTTAAATTTTCAGAAGGAATAAACAAAGACAGTGGCAGTCTCTGGCTTTCAAATTAACAAGAGATGCCATAAAAACCTGAAGATCTTCCTGACATAATTAGAGAGGCACTTCAGTGAAATTGGTGTTGCAATGGAAAGTAGGCTCTGTTATTTTAGCACAGTCAAAGAAGCCACTGGATCTCAACAGTCAGGACCAGGTAAAATCAGGACTCTTGTTATTAGAGTAGAAATTCTTGAGAAGATTTCTGGGTATGTTCTAGGTTGTTAGGAGCACATCAAACAAACTTCATTGGATTTGACTTTATAAGTAATGGTAAGGGAGGATGAGGTCCCTTCTTTCTGGCCTCCCATTGTCAGCAGAAATAGGAGACAAAGGAGACACTATTTTTGAAGTGAAGAGCTAGACCAAAGGAGAAACTAAGTTGAGTTTTTATTTCCAGATCTGTAGTAATATCTAGCAAGCCAGTGTCTATCTGATGGGACTATTTCTTTTATAATTTTATTTATTTATTTATTATCCATGTGCATATGTGCAGGAATGTATACATGTGTGAGAGAGGGCACTAGAGTATGTGTGTCTGTGGAGACCCAAAGGTGATACCGATAATCATTCTGAATTGTTTCCCAGACCCCTGCCATTTCTGCCTGGGAATTTTAAGTAGGACCTGGGGATCCAAAGTCAGGTCTTTGTGCTTGGGAGGCAAAGGCTTTAATCCCTGAGCTATCTTCCAGTGACTGGTGGTGAGAAGACAGATGCCAAGAATCTTAAGAGAAAAATAAATCATTTCCTCTCTAGCATTCACATGCAATATCCACCCATTGGATCGAGCAGATGTTTACAACCTGAGTAAGGATCCTGGAGTGCCTCTGAAAGTCAAGCAATGAACAGACTGCAAATCTTCCTTCAGGTGGACCAGCAGTCATTATCAGACAACTTTTAAGAAGTGCTGAATACTGAAGAGGCACTGCTAACAGAGGATTCAAAAATTAGTATTCTAATATGATAGGAACTATTTGGAGGACAAGCGATCTTTACAGAATGGTAAACTTCTATGTCACAGAGAATACAAAGGGTTCCTTTGTCCATCTTCAACTATTTCTGTCATGCTTGACAGCTGAATTGTAATTAAGTGACTATTTTAAATTAATTTTTCCCTTTTGTTATGTTCCTCTAGTGAATGTCCTGCATGCAGGTGTTTTTTTTTTAATTACCGTCTGTTTTAATATATTGACCTCCTCCAAACTAAAGCAAGAAACATTTTTTAACTGCTACACGTGCTTTTGCATACATCACACAGACATGGTGACTTCTACCATGTACAGCTAGAATTCTTTCATATGTACATATTTGCATTCTAAAACTCCTACTGGAAATCATTTTCTTTCAAATTCAACGACCTCCTTTAAGATTGCATGCATTTCATGCAAGGTAGAGTGTCTGGTATAAATTCTCTAAGTTTTTGTCTGTCTGAAAAAAAAAGACTTCCTTCTGCCTTGACTGCTCAGGAATATTTTCATGATGCATAGAGTTCAAGACAGAAACTCTTTTTTCCCCGTGCTTTAAAAATGGCATTTTATTGTTCTCTGGATTCCATAGTTTCTGTTGAAAAGTCAGGCATTAGTTTCATTGTTGTTCCTTTGAAGATAATGCACCAATTTTCCCTGGCTGCTTCAAGGTTTTCTCTATAACCCTGACGCTCAGAAATTTGGCTATAATGTGCCCACGTGTGGTTTGCTTTGTGTTTCTCTGGCTTGGATTTCTCTGATCATCTAGACAGTCATTATCCTTTTAATATTGTTTCTTCCTCCTTGTCTCTGGCCTCCTTGTATGGTTCTCCAATAACATTCGTGAAAACTTTTCATGGTCACTCACTTGTTCTATATAGCTGCCACATTATATTCATTCTCTTCCTCTTTGTTTCACCTAGGTCTTTTTTCCTATTGACTGTTACTTAACTAATTGTCTTCTACTGAGTATGAATTATTTCTATTTCTACTCAAGGGTTCTTATTTTTTACTGGGATCTATCGGGTTTCTTGGTTAAAAAATTGCTATATATTTTAATTTGGGAAGGACCATTTCTCTGAAATCTTGCATAGGCTTCTGTGATTTTCATGATCTTTTGCTGTATTTTAATAACAACTTTAGCTTTTATATGCACATTCTGATTAACTGCTAATATCTAAATTATTTATTGCTGATTATGTTATCTGTTTTCCATCTTAGTAGTTTCCAAACATCAAATGCACTTTCTTCAAAGAATCTTCATGCTTCATATTTTTCCCAGAAGCCCATCGTAGGGCTAGACATTGGGTAGCTATCACTCTCTGGATGATAAATTTCCCTCTCCTGTCAACTAAGATTGCTCTGTTTTATTTGAACCTCTGTGGTGAATGGGAGAATGTCTCCAGAGGTAATGCCAAGTGCATAGGACATTTCCCCAGTACAACTTCTTTTGTAAGAACTGTATCTGTCAACTATGTCCCTGCTTTGCCCCTTCTTTGTGTCTTCAAGCCCTTTAATGGGGTTTTCCAGTACCAGTAGGAACATATTTGGGATGTATTTCCTTAGCAGGTCCCAGAATTCTCACACAAGACCAGTGATCCGTAGATAAATGTTATGACAAGTAGTGCTAAGTGTTACTTAGTGGGAAGTCACCAGAAAGTGGGCAGATAAGAAACTGAGCAAACTCTATGAGAGCCAAGATTTTTTTATTCTTTGAAGCTTTCATATACAAACAAAATGAATTTGTATATTTTCTCACCTACTACTCATTCCCATCACCCCTCCCCTATAGACTCGCCTTTCAAGCTAGTCTCCCTCCCACTCCCAAGTCCTTCTGCATGTGTGATCTTTGGACCCCATCAGGTTGCTTGCACTGACAAGTAGCTGGGTACCTTCTACAGAGTGAACGGCTCCCAGAGAGTTAACTGTGATGAAGAAGCTCTTCCTCTACTGACCTGCCGTCTCTCAGGGTAGGACGGCATCCCCTGAGTGCCAAGATTTATTAGAGAATAAAACCTGCAGAAGGGGTCCTGTAGCATATAGTAAATAAATTAATTAGTTAAATAAAAAAATAAAAACCTAATGTTCCATCTGTTATTGGTGGATATGTCAAAATCTTCCCTAAACCTCAAATGAACTAAATAATTTGATCACTTTGGATGACACACACTTTTCGACTCTAAATTTCCTAAGACTAAGAGTTACTCATTCACAATTTCACGATGTGGAGGTATCAAGAAGGCATTTTTTTGGAACATCTGGAGTCTATTGCTGTTTTCCTTGGTAATTTTGTCACAAAGTACAACTTGAAGAAGACAGGGGACCCTAAGCTCAGGTCCTTAGCAGGGAGCATTATAGCAAAGTTCAAAAGCTAGTGAACATATATAGGAAGGAAGAAATGTTGACAATCCATGGTTCCAATGCCCCTTGTAATAGCAAAGCCTTATAGCATGTTCCATTAATCCCTTCTTGTGGACTGCATCTGGCGCAGTGTGAAGAATGTATGTACATAACAGAACTACAAAGGACTTTTTTTTTATAGCTTTTCTTTGGTTTTGGCTTAACTCTTACTTCTTATTCTGCTGTGGTGAACATTTCTGTCCATCGTGACAACATCCTAAAGTATGTTGCATGTTCTGTGTCTTCTCTTTTTTTTTTTTTTTTTGTTTGTGTGCAGTACTTCAATTCCAATAGCTCTAACAAAATGCAATGCACACATGAGAGCTAATGTTCTCAGAAGACACCTCAATCAGTGAGGACCAAGAAGCAGTGCATCTCTGGGAGGCTTTTGCCGTATTTGGATACCACAGAAGACACAAATCCTTATTTTGCAGTGAAACAACAATGATAATGAAAATTGTATTGTTTGCTTGTTTATGTGTTCTTACTCTTTCTGTCTCACCCTTACCTTTCACTCTAACTTCTCAGGATGTTTTCAGAAATAAAGTGTTTGCAAACATGCCTGTACCTTGGTCTTCTGTGTATATAAGAAAACAAAGAAGAAAGTGCATCCTTTGCAAAAAGCAGCTTGCCAAGTTCAAAATCAGCAATTTGCAATCTCAGGTACACGGAGCTCTACAAAAAACAAGGTTATGTAAATCAACCCTTGTCCATCTGCAAGAATTAGCTAAAGGGGAGGTTGATGGGGAAATCAAACCAGTCTTTTAGATTACTTCTGGAGTTCCCAGTAACTGAGGGGGACATGTGGTATGAAGGAATTGATGAATGCAAACAACTTCCTTCCCCTGTCGCTGATTGCACAGGTTGTCAATGATGCTAGGCAATCCTGTTTCTCCTGACCCCTTTACTGCTCTTTAACTCTCTCTGATGCTTTCCATGTTTGTTAAGTTGGGTTGTCTTTGCTGCCACTGGAACTCATTGGGGGACTAGGCATTTTCTGAAGGATTTCTGTGTTCTTCACCACCTGATTTTACTTCCAGTGGCATGCAAAAGAAGAAAGAGCACCTACTTTTCTGCTGCACCCCAGCATCTACCGTCGCATGACATTTTACTGGCTAAGGGAATCTGTTTCCTTTTTAAGATTCAGGAACCTTCATCTGCTGTTTCTCCTCATCATTTCTCTGAGGCTCTCAAGGCTATTTCTTTAAGGGCTTATAGGCTTTCAGAAACCAAAGTCAGAACGATTCTATACATTTTCTTCTTCCCACTGCTCCAGTAAAGCAATATGTACAAAATAAGAAGAAATGCAGGAAAAAGAAAAGGGAAAATTCTAGGAGTAGGGGATAACAGGATAAATATGAAAGTGTGTATATATATATATGTATATATGTACATATATACATATTGGTGTGGGTGTGTGTTCATGAATGGGTTAGATGCTACTTAGTCACCATCACCTGACAACGGAGAAAATAGATATACAATTACATGCTAATTGTTTGCTTTGCTTTCACAATATTCATTCATTCTTTAAATAGGTTATATTCCATTAGAAAAAAAAACTGAATTCCTACTCTTATCTCTATGTAAAACTTTGTGTATGTTAAGAAGAAAATCAAGATACCTTCTGCATATAGTCTACTGACTAGCAACTCTGTCTCAATTTACATAATGCCATGGCAACCTGCTCATTCAAAAATTCAATCAGTTAAATGTTCACTTCATAATGTCTAGTTACCTGAGTCTTTATTTTTGAGCTTCCTTTAGAGGTATAGAGATAGATCATCATTCCATCTTTTGGGTAGCATTTATCTTTCTCTATATCAAAGTTTCTGTCCACCTGCCAAATCAATATCCATCACAGGGTGAATCCTGGTAGATGCCTAGAAAATAACTTCCTACTTGTGTGCAGAATTCTAGGATGGCCTGCTGTTCCTTTGTGGGGAAATTCAGAACAGGCCCTCTGTGACTTTCTCTGTCTCCACAGCCATCTCTGTGTATCTTCCAGGTGGTAGAACTCACTCCGTATGCAAATGACCTTCAAACATCTGAAACAAAAACAGGTCACCAAGACACCAAGAGACCTCTTCACAGTGCCAAGACTCTTGCCTTCCTCCTAAACCACAGGCCCAATTATGAGCTCTAGAAAAGATTTTAAAAAATCTGCACTTGTCAGTATTAGCACACAAATATGTCCCTACACACCACGGACTGATTCTTAGTAGCCGGACTTACAAAAAAAAAGTTTCACAAAGATTCCAAGAATAATGAGTAAATTTAAAATATTTCAAAACATTAATTGCCTCCTGAGAACCACAAATAAAGTTGTATAGAAAACAACAGTGGCATGGTGTAAAAAGATCAACATCTATTTCAAACTGGTTCTGTGTGGTAGATGTTCACAGTGTGAGTAGATTTTTTTTTCTTCACTTCAGAATAGAGGCAGTTTAAGGCACAGAGGAGGAAATGGCTGCAATTTGAATTGCAAATTTTTTGCTGCAGCCATTTGTTTTTCCCTAATATTTTCTAGGGTGACTTGAAATTTGAACTGTTTAACCATTTCTAGACTACAGTGCCTTTAGTTTTCAGCATCTTGAAACAGTAGAAAGGGTTTCAAAATCCCTGGATTTTAGATAGAGGAAAAATAGAAAACAGTGGCTGGATTTCCCAATTGAGCGGCCCTTCCACTGACCACCATTTCTTTTCCTTCTTATCTGGTTTGTTTAAATACAGAAAAAGCATAAAGAGCTGCCCTTCTGCTTTTGCCAGTCTTTTGCTAGATCCTTAGAAGTGTGACCAAATCTAGTGCCTAAAATAGGTCGCATTTTCAGAAACATGATTTCAAAAGTTTCTGCATTTTCTCTAATGAGTGAAAAAATTATGGAAGGATTTGCAGCATGATGACAAATTACTTGCTCTGTTATCTGACTAAGTGTTTGGCCACCAGAAGGAAGGTCTTGTTCTTGAGCTAAACAATAGAGCCACAATAAAAGGGGAGTTAATTGACAGATGATAAATGGTTCATGAAAGCAACTTGAATCTACTTATTTTAGGTTATTTATCAGTCCAATGAGTTGCTTTATAAAATATTAGGATTTTTTTAGCTGACAGGGGAAACTTCCACCTGTGCAGAGAGAGACAAGTAGCAAGACAAGAACAGAGTGTCTTTTAATAACATAATAATTTACCACAGTTCTTAGGAATATACTTGGTAAATACAATGTGACTGTACTGCTGCTGAAGTATGTTGCTTGCTTCAGTTTCAACTTGTTGACTGGACAGCATGGGGCATCCAGAACACACCAAGGCAAATGATCGTTTACATATAACCAGCTGGGGACAGCTATGATTTCTGACATAACATAACATCTGATGAAGGAGGAAGAGGAAGAAAGGAAAGAAAGAAGACTATAAGGAGTAAACATTCACTTTAGTGTTTAAAGGAATTCTTTTTTTCTGGCCATGGGTGAGTAGAGAGAAAGGCTACTGCAATGTTTTACAAAATGATTTGTATTCTAGAATTACCTCCTGGGCATCTGTGATATTTCCATTTGTAAAAGCAATGATAGGTTTCACACCCTGAGTTCTTTTCACTTGAGGATCTCACAACTCTTCACAGACACTTTCATTCTTGAGGCTGCACAGCCAGTGTAGGGAAGCAAGCAGAATCTGCCATCTGTGCCCTCTTTAGATGACTGGTCACCCGGGGTACACACAATAGGACAGACCATGGCAGGGCAGAGCCTTTTACCAGGGTTGATTCAATCAGTGCATGTGGAAACTTTTTTCAGTGGTTATTTTAAGACTGATTTTTCTAGCAGGCAGATTCAAGTCACTGAAAACAAAAGAAAAAAAAAATCAACTGTCTACATCTATATGGAATTTTATTTTTGTGAAAGTTGCAAACTTCATAAAGTCAGAGTGCTCAGAACTTTTGAAAAACTTTACATGACTTTGGAAGAGTATTTGCTTATGAAATGTTTTCCCTTTAAAAAAGTATAAATAAAATTAATTTCACACATTTTAACAAAAAAAGAAGTAGCCCAAAAGGACAAAGAGAATTTCCGTATGGATTCTTTCTTTACATGTACTTAAAAACTAATTTTAAAAAGTTATAAACATGCTAAGCCAGGAAGAATGAGTATTTTATGTTGACAGAGAGGTAAATTTTTTAGGATAATAGAAATATTTTAAAACCATTTTATATTTGAACTGTATTAATTTTAACTTCCTAAAATATCCCAAGCTTACTGGACTAAATAGCACACCTGTCATTTCAAATAGGTACTGAGGCTATAAAAGTAGTTAGTACAAAATAAACTATAGTTGCTAATATGTTACTAAGGATGTTTCAGGGGCGAGCAATGAAAAGTCACATCAGAGTTTGGAAATTATTTCCCATTCTACTTTGTTGTAAGGATCACTGCTTCTGTGTGCATACTAAACAATGTAGACAAATACTCATCATAGAAATAATGTAAAAAGTTATCAATAGCTTGGCCTGCTGGAGCCATGAAAGTAATATTAAAAACACTAGAGTCACTGAAAAGACCATGCAACCCATTCATTCATTAGTAAAAACATGGTTTCTACTATCATGGTTCATTGGTCATTGGCTCCATTATATCGCAGGAAGTAAAATGCTGGTTTGTTTTGTATTTTGCACTGAAAGCCTTCCTTCTGCTTTCAAAAGGAAGTCACAAATTGTTAGCACCAAACTGACCAATGAAAAAGTAAGGTATACTTACTACAACTTTATTCATTGGAGTACCTGAATTTTCCATTCATATCTAGGTCTTTACATCATGTATCATACCTCCTATTATGTCAGTTCTAATTGAAACATTTTTTTCTCTGATTAAAACTTTTCTTTATTACAGGTCAACTGTCCTTGACAATCATTTCTAAGCTTCTTTATCTTTTAACATTTAAAATGCATACAGGGTCACAGAGATTAAAAAAACAGAATTGTTTAACATGCACAAATACAAGGGTCTTTGTTAGACCTTAGAGTTTTTTTCATGAAGACCTTTTACTAGGCACACATTTAACTGCAGTAAATGGGCTTTCTAGTTGCGTGAATATCTGAGTCATTTAGAATTCACTTGAGGGTGACTCCTTGAAGTTTAAAGTCACTGTCACCAGACTTGTAGTATTACAAGTTGGGGAAATGAGTTAAATAGCCCATCTCAATGGCACCTTTTCCCATACTCCCTAAAGACTTATGTAACAACTTGAATAAACTCATACTGACTATTAGACAGGAAAGGAACTTGACTCAGCAAGTAAATTGGAACTTCAAAAACCACATAAAAAAGGCTGGGGTGGAGGTCTTCACTCATTATTGCAGTTCTAGGAAGGAAAAAGCAAGACAGGAGATTCTCAGGGACTGAGCTGAACACACGTGACAAACACATACAAAGACCCATACAAATTAGAAAATAATAAATATAAAAGATTACAAAAGTAAAAGGAGGGATAGCAAACTGGACAGAAACACCAATGGTTGTCTACCTGTCCTTCCACTGATGGAGACTGAGTTGAGACCAAGCGGAAGAGTAATGGTCTGGAAATGTACTCTCTGTAAGTGACCATGTTCTACTTTCTACTTGTCAGGTCCACAGTATGATAAAATGCCATGCCATATTTGGGTCTAAAGAGACAGCACATTTCCCCTATGTACCCAGGTGCCAGGAGTTTTCAACTATGGGTTGCCCAAGAAAGCTTGTGTGCACTTCTCTTCTCCTTCCCTCTGCCCTTGATGTGAGTCATGTGTGTGCCCAAGTGCTAGGAGCTGTAGGTTACCTAGGCAACTTGCTCTTGTCTCTTAGCCAAATATCCATGTCAAATTATATATATAAAGAAAACAGAAAGAACATAAGAAGCCAAGAAAATACATTTCCTCCCAAAATCACTAATTCCAAACTACCAACTTCCATTGAGGGTAGTCCATTGGATGTCAATCAAGAGAGCAATAACTTGACACTGAAATATAAAGATGAATTATAAACATGAGAAAACAAGAGATATTCCATGAGGACATAGATAAATATTTAAAAATATAAAGAAGACCATAATAAATGTAGGAAAGCATACTAAGAAAACACAAATAAGTATCTAGACACAATTAGAAGGTAATTGAAGATCTGAAAACAAATTAAGAAACTGAAAAAAGCTCAAACTAATCTTCAGACAAATATGGAAGGGTTGAAAAAAGTTCAAACTAAAATAGTATGAAATTCAAAAATTCAAGCAGTGCAACTAAAAATTCAGTAGAGACTCAAAATAAAACTGATCACATTAAAAGACACAATATCAGAATTGGAAAACAAGAAGGAAGAAGTTTATAAGTCAAAGAAACTAATAAATGTAAAAACATCCAGGAATTTTGGGACACCATCTAAAGACCCACCTAGGAATCATGGTTATCCCAGAAGCAAACCCCTCATGCACAGTTAAGAAGATAATAGAGTAAAATTTCCCTAGCATAAGGTCAGAAATGTCCATTCAGATCCAAGAGGCATATAGAATCCCAAATATCCAGGACAAAAAAAGAAGCACTCCATCGCACATGCTATGTCACACATCTAATTAATACACATATTAAAGATAAGATCTTAAGAGCTGTAAGACAAACAACCAATTCACATGCAAAGGCAAGCCATCAAAATAGCAACCAATTTTTTCAATGCAAACTGTAAAAATCAGAAGGTCTTGGAGAGATGACATAAGTTTTGAATGAACACAAAAACCAACCTAGATTATTATATCAACAAAACTAGTCATAATAAAAGGAAAAAGAGGGGCTGGAGAGGTGGCTCAGGGGTTAAGTCACTGCCTTGCAGGCAGAAGGTCTTGAGTTCCGATCTTAGACCCCACCCCAGGCAGAAGTGGGGCAGCCTGTGTTTCCCCGTAAGGCAGAGCCTGTGAATCCCTGGGCAGAGTAAACAAGGAGGATTTGGAGGTGTCCATAGTGGTTCCTGAATTCGTCCGTGGTTCTACATACACGCACATACATGTGAACACACGCATACACGCACAATTGAATAAATAATAAATAATAATAATTTAAAAAATTAAAAAATAAAAGGAAAAAGAATATTCTATGACAGAAATAGGTTGGATAGCCAATAAAAATAAAGGGATACTAAGCCAGAGTTATAGAGGATATTGGAAGGAATACTCAAGATGGGAAAAAACGATAAATGCATCAAAAAGATCTCACCAGAAGAGGAGGGTAAATAGGCTGCCAGATAGAAAATAACCATTTTGCAAATGGGTGATTGACCCCTCTCTCACCATGGTCTCCTACTTTTATTCCATCTACCTTTCAATATACTCTTATAAAAAGACTCTAATTTAACAGGTTTTTATCTCTGGCCAGGGGGTGATATCCAATACCCATCAGGATGGAGCTAAGAGCATTGCAGGAACAGCAAAACTGAAAAAAAAATCAACAAACCATTATTCAGAACATCAGAGACTCTATATTAACCACCTGGAATCAGGCTTGCCTAATCTCTCCCCATCCTGAAGCTCAGGGAAATTTGTGGAAGAGGGGGCGGTAAGATTGTAAGAGCACAAGGATGGGAGGAGTCATGATATGCAAGATACTCCACACAAGTTAGTACCAAAGCAATTATAATAGGACTCTGCATGATCTGCGCAATTACCAACATACCATTAACCCCTCAAATTCTAGCATGGACTAAAGGCACTAAGATCCTTAGAAGCAAGGGATTAACAGTCACAATAGTGTTCCTATACTTAAGGGGAACACAAGAAAGAGTTCTAGGAATTGCCACTGACTCCTTCCTTACACCTCATCAGAGAGGAGGACCCAGAGGAAAGTTTGATATACACATTAAAGGATGCTTCAGAGATGGGGGGAGGGGGCACTGGGAGAAAGGGAGGGAGGGGGTAAAGGAAGGGGTAAAGGGGGGAGGGAACAGGAAGATCCAGGGAGGAGTGGAGGGAGGGAGGGGACAGGGATTCCTATTACGTTTGTATGAGCAAAAAAATAAATTAAAAAAATGAATACAGTAAATAAGTGATAATGTTACAAGAGCTGAATGAAATAATTCAATTGCAAGCCTTATATGGTTCCTTACAGGAACCAATAAATACCTTTTATAACAATCTTAATGTCAATGGACTTAATTCCTCAATCAAGAGACACAGGCTTACAGCTTGAGTCAAGCATCATGATCCATCAATACTTTGCCTCCATAAAATACACCTCACCGTGAAAGAGAGACACTATCTCAGGAGGGTGAAAGGATGATCAAAAGTACTCCAAGCAAATGGGAACAGGAAACAAGCAAGCATTGTACTCTTAATGAAGAACAAAATAGACTTCAAGCTAAAGCAAACTATAATGGAAAAATGGCTACTATTTTCTGGTTGAGGTAATATTCTGGCAGAAATATATGTAGGAATGCCCAATTTCATGTAGGCATGCCCAATTTCATCAAACACTACATGAGGTAAAACAACTAATCAACCCAAATACAGTGATAGTGGAAGTCTTCAATACCCCACTAATTTCACTTGATAGGTCAATGGGTCAAAAACTTAATAGAGATACATTGAAATTAAATTAAATCTTAAATCAAATGGACCTCACATATACTTACTGAACATTTCACCCACATTCTTCTCAGCAATCCTTGTAATATTCTTAATAATAGACCATATGCTAGGATACAAAATGAGACTCCATAGACACAGAAAAATTGAAATCACATCCTGCATGCTCTCTGACTACCATGGAATAAAATTAGACATCAACAAAAAGGGAAGCAATTAAAAGCATGTAAATTCATAGAAAGTAAATAACACATTCTAGAATGAGGAATGGATCTAGGAAGAAATCAAGCAAAAAAGGGAAAAAATTCCTTTGTCTAATTAAATGATGATATAACCTATCAAAATTTTGGGACATACTAAAAGTAGATCTTAGAGCAGTTATAACACAAAATACCTACACCAAAAATAGAAATAAATGATTTAAAGTTACCCCAATCACTTTGCAAAAACAATAGCAAATCAATCCTGAAAGCAATTCATGGGAAGAAGTATCCAAAATTTGGGCGGAAATCAAATGAACTAGAACTAAAAAACTACAAAAATTAATAAAACTGAGAGCTGTTTCTTCAAAAAGATAAATAGGATTGACAAACCCTTATCCACATTAACTGAAAGAAAAAAGAAAATGTCCAAATCAATAAAATCAGAAATGAAAAGGGGGAAATTACAATAGATACTAGAAACATCTGGAGAATCATAAAGACATATTTCAAAAATTTATAAATTCCTTTAAATTGGACGATCTAAAATAAATGTATGAATTCCTAAACAAATATAATTTACCAAAATTGACTTGTGAAGAAATAGATAAATTAAATATAATAATAACAAGTGATAAAATCAAAACTATAATTGCACATTTCCCAGCTAAAAATCATCTAGGACCGGATTGATCCAGTGAAGAATTTTATCAGACTTTCAGAGAAGAACTAATGACACTACTCCTCAAATTATTTCACATAATAGAAAAAGTACAAATACTTTTAAACTCTTTCTATGAGACCAGTATTATTCTGATTCCAAACAAAGACATATTAAAAAAAAAGAAATATGAGCTAAGCTCACTAATGAGCCTAGATTTACAAATCCTTAATAAAATAATTGCAAATTATATCTAAAAACATATAAAAATCATATTCCATGATCATATTGGGTTCATTCCAGAAAGGCAAGGATGGTTTAGCATACATAAACCAACAAATATGATTCGTGATATTAACAGACTTAAAGACAAATATCCATGTGATCATCTCAATAAATTATGATAAGACTTTCAACAAAATTCAGCATCCCTTCATGATAAAAGCTCTGGATAAAACATAGCAGGGACATACCTCAACATAATAAAGGCTCTACACAACAAACCCAAGACAAACATCACTCTAAATGAGTAAAAACTTGAAGCATTCCTACATAGATATGGGACAAGGTGATCCACTTTTGCCACTGCAGTTTAATATTATGCTTGAGGTTCTAGCCAGAGCAATAAAGCAAAAGACAGAGTAAAAAGGGATACAAATAGGAAAAACAAAGAAGTTAAAGAATCTCTATGTGCAGATGATATGATTCTATACTTGAGGGATCCATATGTTTCTGCCAAGAAACTACTTAAATTAATTAACAATTTTGGTAAAGTATCAGTTTTGGTAAACAATTTTGTTAAAAAAGTCAACATGTGAAAATCAGCAGATTCCTCAGATAAACAATAACCATCCCCAAAAGGGAACACTGACTTCCCCCTCACTGCTGTGTCCTAATCCTATTCTTCCATCTACCTTTGAATCTCTTCTTATATTGAGATCTCGTTTAAACAGTCTTCTGTCTTTGGTTAGAAGGTGACCTTCGATACCAATCAGGATGCAGCCAAGGGCAGTGCAGCAAAAGCAAAACTGAAAACAATAGCAAACCATAATTCAGACACCAAAGATCCTACATTGATCACCTGGAACCAAACCAGCCAAATCTCTCCCCATCCTAAAGCCCAGGGAACCTTGTGGATGAGGGGGCGGCAAGATTGTAAGAGCCTAAAGATGGGGAGGACCAATGATACCCAAGATACTCCACACAAGTTAGGGCTGCAGCAGCCAGAATTGGACTTTGCCTGACCTGCACAATGGCTGACATGTCACTGACTTCCCAAAATCTAGCATGGATCACAGGCAAGAAGGCTCCACATAGTAGGATCCTTAGAGGCAAGGAATTAGGAAAAAATTATAATGTGTGAGAAAAAAAAATCAGTAGCCTTCCTATATACAACAGGCAAGCAAGGTGAGAAAGAAATGAGTCAATCTTATTCACTATAGTTTAAAAAACACTTTCAAATAACCCTAACAAAGGAAATGAAAGATCTGTACAATAAAAACTATAAAACGCTGCTTAGGGAAACTAAAGAGGATACTAGAATGTGGAAAGAACTTCCGTATTCATGGATTGGTAGGATTAATAATGTGAAAATGATCATCCTACTAAAAGCAATATACAGTTTCAATGCAATCCCAATCAAAATCCCTATACAATTCTTTTTTTTTTTTATTTATTCAGTTGTGCGTGTGTGCATATGTATGTGTGCGCGCGCATATGTGTGTGTGTGTCTGTGTGTGTGTAGAACCACGGACGAATTCGGGAACCACCATGGATGTCTCCACCTCCTTCTGCCCCAGGATTCACAAGCTCTGCCCTACCAGGACCAGAAATGCAGGCCGCCCCCGCTTCCGCCCGGCGTCTATATGTAGGATCTGGGATCCGAACTCAAGACCTTCCACCTGCAAGGTACAGGCTTAACCCCTGAGCACTCTCCAGCCCAAAATCCCTATACAATTCTTCACAAAGTCAACAGAAAAAAAAACAAAAAAAAAACACCTCACAATTCATATAGTAGGATTAAAGGCCTTGGATAGCATAAACTATCTCGAATAAGAAAAGCACTGCATGTATTACCATAACAGATTTCAAGTTTTACTACAGAGTCATAGTAATAGTGATAATAATAATAACAAAAGTACTTGCACGAAAACAGAAACATCGATCCGCAGATTAGAACAGAGGACCCAAGTAAAATTTCGCTCACCTACAATTGCTTGCTTTTTTTTTTTATTATTATTAGTTATTCAACTGTGTGCATGTGCGTGTGTTCGCGCGCGCGTGTCTGTGTGTGTGTGTGTGTAGAACCACGGACGAATTCGCGAACCACCATGGACGCCTCCACCTCCTTCTGCCCTGGGATTCACAGGCTCCGCCCTACCAGGACCAGAAGCGCAGGCCGCCCCCGCTTCCGCCTTGCGTCTATACGTGGGATCTGGAATCCGAACTCAGGACCTTCCGCCTGCAAGGCAGAGGCTTAACCCCTGAGCCACCTCTCCAGCCCCAATTGCTTGCTTTTTGATAAAGGTTCCAAACATAGGAAATGACAGAGGACAGTATCTTCAACAAAGGGTGTTGAGAAAATTGGATATCGAGATGTAGAAGAATGAAAGTTGATCTTTGCCTCTTACTTTTCACAAATATTAACCTCAAGTGAGAAAGGGACATCAGTGTTAAACCCAAAACTTTGAGTCTTTTAGAAGAGTGGGTAATAGGGCTGGAGAGGTGGCTCAGGGGTTAAGCCTCTGCCTTGCAGGTGGAAGGTCCTGCGTTCATGATCCTAGACCCACGTATAGCCGGGTGGAAGTGGGGGCGGCCTGCATTTCTGGTCCTGGTAGGGGGGAACCTGTGAATCCCTGGGGCACAGTAAACAAGGAGGAGGTGGAGGCGGTCCATAGTGGTTCCCGAATTTGCCCGTGGTTCTACACACACAAACACACACAAACACACACACACACATGCATACACATGCACACACACGCACAATTGAATAAAAATAAAATTAAAAAAAAAAGAAGAGTGGGTAATATATCGACCTGGGTAAAGATTTTCTGACTATGACCCCAAATTCTTAGGAACTAAGACAATAATCAGCAGGAGGGATATCATGAGATTAAAATTTGTTTCTGAAAAAGAAATTCTCAATTGTGCAAAAAAAAAGGCATTATGGAAGAAAATTTTCGCTAGCTATGAATCTGACAAAGGATTAATCTCCAGAGTATGCAAAGAGCTCAAAATTATACACCAAGAAAGCAAATGAAAAATGGGCCCTGGGAGCTATACACAGATTTCTCACAAAAAGAAATTCATATGTTGAATATCTTAAAAAATCCCCAATTTGAATGATCATCAAGGAAATTCATACCAGTTAGATTGACTAAGATCAAAAAACACCAATAAAAATGAATGTTGGCAAGGATGTGGATAAAAGGGAAAACTTACTTATTCATTGGTAGTAGAGGTGTAAACTGGTACAACCATTTTGGAAATCAACATGGATTTTCTTCAGAAAGCTATAAATGGAATTACTATATAATCCAGCTATACCCCTGCTGGGAATGTTACCAAGGGACTCTACATCTTACTACAAGGATATTTGTTCTTCTATGTTCATTCAGCTCCATTTACAATTGCATGAAAATGAAATCAACCAACATACCCATCAATAGAGAAATGGGTGATGAAGTTGTGATATATATATATATATATAAACAACAGAGTGCTATTTAGCTATCACAAAAGATGAGATTATAGAATTTGCTGGCAAATGGATGGATCTAGAAAATAAAATATTAGGCGACTTATCACAGACACAGATGTTCTCTTTTATATGTGGATTCTTACATTAAACTCTTGTCTGGAGTATTTGGCTTAAATTCCTATGTGATTATGTAACTTCCTTTACATGCTAAGTTTATTATAAGTTATTATTGGTCTGAGATGCTTGAGTTAGCTGAAAAATTCTATAGTATATGATTTGAATGTAGGTTTGGACATGTTGGTGTGATTGCAGAAGAGATGGACGGGAATTTGGTGAACGATGATCACATTGCCCATAGTCGAATGATGAGAACTGGGAGATTTTTGTGGTGGTGTGATCCTCATAACCAGGAATTGTGAGTTTGATTGGTTTTGTGATGGTATGTGGCTCCTTCGTATTTCTTTCTTTGTGTGCTGTAGAATCCTCTGTGATGTTGCACTTCTTTTTATGGTTTGAGAATTTTGTTTCCTGCATGATGTCATGAAGTCTGCTCCTTGTTTTAAATTTTTGAAGCACTAGTATTTTTTAAATAACAAAGCAGCACTGATGACTGACAGTATTCAATCTAAATGTAATGTGTGGTGGGTAGTATCCAAGACCAGCCCTTTGTGTTGCTGGGAAGTCTGTGGTTTGATTCTTGAAGACAACTGTATGTTCTCATTCAAATCTCATCACAACCTTCAAGTACTTCAAAGGCAACTAGACTGTGTCCCATGTGCTTAACAATCTCTATGAGTCACACTGCAAGAACAAATGCCACGCCTCAAATTTTAAGTCTTGTCATTGTGCAAATTGTGTCCAAATACATTTCCAGTGACGTCAGACAGAGATTTTGACTCCTCAACTAAGATGTAAGCATCATAGAAACAATAATTATGATTGTTGTAAGTTTACCTGTGCATCATCACAACACACAACTGTGCAAACAGTAACTCTGGATGATTACCTACTTACTTTTTTCAAACCAAGACATCATTTCTCTTGAAGAGTCCTTTAATAGGAAACATAAGTCTGATATATTTAAGTTAATTTTCTGCCTTGTGTCTGAAGTCTCCTCAAATCTGCTCAAGGTCTCAGCTTCCTTCTTGAATAAACACTGACTGACAGACTTCAGGCTACTTCTTCCTCTCTGCCATCCAGCAATGCTAATTATGCATCTCTCTGTCCTGTACAAGAACATAAAAGTCTTGACACCAGTACATCAGGTTCTAAGCTCCACACTGCACCAATGGAACAGAGAGTGAACACTCAAGAAATAGTCAAACTCATTATACTTTGCTATTTTTCAAATTAGCCTCAAATGAAAACAAGAATCATTCACAAGTAGATAACAGTCCCCTTAAGATCAAATACCAGTTTTATTCATGGTATGAACAAGACAACAACTATCTTATAAGTAGTTTCATTAGAATTGGTAACTAAATGATTCCAAATATACTGTAAACTTCCTTGAGTCTAATTTTATCAGTTGCTTTTCTTACTGCTGTGATAAAATACCTGACAAAAACATGTTAAGGTTTATTCGTGCCCACAATTCCAGAGTTCAATCCGTCATTATAAGGGATCTACAACCACAGCAGGTGGTTGGTCAGTGTGTCAACCCACAGTCAGGAAGCAGGCAGAGATGAATTCTGTTGATTAGTTCACTTTTTCCATTTCATTAAGTCTAGGACCCCACCCCAATGCAGTCACCACCCACCTTCAGAATGAGTTTTCCCACTTCAATTAATCTAACCAAGAAACTCCTTTATTAGCATACCCAGGGTTTTGTCTGCTCTCGGGGATTTTTGATCCTCTTACAGCGATGATCAATATTAACCATCACATCATATTACTGTATAGCATCTAGGTGAATATAGCTCTTCATTTTTAACATGCACTAAGAAAAGCAACAGGGCAGAAGAGTTCTACCTAAAGGAAGGGCAAGTGACAGGCAGAAAGGGCTTTGCTGATAAACTACAATGATGATTCAGCCTTTGTCATGTGGTAAACAGCCTTCTGCATCTGCAGTTAGTCGCCATGTGCACATGCCCCCACACGCCTGGGGGAGCGTGCAATGATTTGAGTGTAGCTAGTTGAGATTATACCACGGGGAGCTGTAAACGGTAATTAGAGGCTTCTATAAGAGCTTTTTAATTTTTCACATGCTCTATTTTATATCACATGCTCTATGCTCCATAAAGCACATTTTTTATAACATGTAGATGGAGAAGAGAACATTCACTTCATGGCATGTATGTAAAAATATACCCTTCCCCCAACCAGGTTACCCTAGAAAGTGAGACTCCAGTGACAGCAAAGCTATGGTGCATTATTCAGAACCGTTTGCAGCTGCTGTGGGGGTGTGTGGGTTGCCTGTTTGTTTTAGACAGTTGGCAAGAGGTTTGGTATGACTAATTGTGATTCTATAGGCTCCAGGTGAACATGAAATGCTGCCTTACAGGTGAAAAAAGAAGTATGCTGCTTTTCCTTTTCTTTCCTCAAATCCTAAGGAGAAGCTAATTAGTTCTTATAATCCTAAGATCATACTTCACTTAGGGGACCATCCACGCTCCTACTCCTACAGCGTGGTAAATGAACTTCAGAAACAAAACCAAAAAAGTTATGCAGTATAGCTTTATAAGTCTGCATAGTGGCTGTACAGATTAATGATGCTTTTATCATGCCAGCCTATGCTTTGTGAATTTTAAAGCCAAAGAGCTTTTTTGTCCATCCTTAAGAGAGATTGTTCACATCCCTTAGTATTCAGTTCTAAAAAAAATTGAACAATCTCTCCATAAATTCTTCATTCAGCACATAATAGTCTTCTAATGGCTCGACTTAGCTCACTTGCTTCACATCTAGACCTGTTCTACTGTATGCTTTCTCTAAGGATGCCTATGTTTTCTTGATTGTACCCATTGTCTCATGAATCATTAATTTTAAATTAAAATCTAAGCAGCTCTTGAGGATGAGACTCAATCCAGAAGCACTTAGATTCTACTGTTAACCGTCCGCAATAGAGACCTCACCATCATCCGTCTCATAGGCCACCTGCTGGTCCCTGTACGCCTCATACTTACATCAGGATTCTGTATGGTTTCTCACGTTGCTAACAATAGCTTCATTTAGGACCTTTTCTTTTTCCAGTGTGCCGTAATCTGCAAGCAAGATAGTCAGGTGTGCTGACAATTATGTGCAAGGATAGGATTCAAAGAGATACAGACAAAGCACTGACAAAGACAGTTGCCCCTGTGATTTGCCTGTATTATACATCAAGCATGTTTATTTAACTTATGAAGCTTGTAAGCTCTTGGAGTCTGTCTGCATGGTTGCTGATAAATGACCATCAAACAGCTTAAGGAAACAAGGGTTTATTCTCTTTTATGATTCATGGTTACAGTTCTTGGTCAGACTTGACAGGAGAGCACACACCAACACCAGGGCCGTGGGAACTGGCCACACCATCACCACATAATGGCTGAGAGATGGACAATCCTTACTTGCCAGACCAGCATTTCCAGCCAAGTGAACAGAAGGACGCCAACTCTCTCAACCAGATCACCGCAATTTATTCCAGGGCCTAGTCCCACCCTCCATGGGCTGGACCTTCCCCATCAGCTAAACAATCTCTTGCAGGCTTGCTCTGGGCCTAACTCAATCACTAATTCTCTACAAATGTGCCCAGAGATCAAACCCTCAACTGTCAAGTTGATACCTGTGCCTAACTATGACATAAGCTATCAGACCCAACCTGAAAATTCTTAAGTTTGGATACAAGCATCCACTGTCCAGGCATAAGATGGTTGTTGGTCCCCTGTAAGCTTTATTTCTGGAGGTATGCTTCCCAGTGTACTGATTGTCGAAGGAAGAACCTGTCAGAGTTTGGACGTGCTGGAAGGAAAACTAGGACTTGGGGAATCCATCCTCATGAGTAGATTAAGACTTCCTCTCAGATCTGTAGTTCTTTTGGACTAGATCAGTACCATGAAAATGGACTTTTTTTTTCTGTAAATATCTTATTTGCCTATTTGTGAAAATAATGAAATAATAAGTAATGATTTCATGGTCAGTGACAGCATTTCAGGTGGAGCAGGTGAAGATAAACTTTTCTCTCCTGCTGTTCCTGCCTTCATTTTTATCTCAAATATGATATGCTGTATTGAATCAAGGGCCTCAGGCATGCTGGGCAAGCATTCTACCACTAAGTAAATCCCAGCTTCTTTCCTTTAAGCATTAGACAAGTTCTTCAGTCCACCCGATCATCTGGGCCTCCCGCTCCCCACTCCGCCAGACCCCCCAGGTGAGTCACCCCTCCCGCCGCGCCGGCACCCAGGCTGCCTCTGGTTTGGGCCTGGGCCATACCCCAGGACCGAGGCCCCTTTGCCCTCCTGCCTGACTGTCCGCCCAACTGGACAGGACTTGCTCATGTTCCTCCATCTCTGGAGCTTAGGTGGGCCACTAAGCCAAGTCCCAGGTTCTGGGTGAAGAATTCTGCCATCAACATCAGCCCCTCTGCCTCTCTGGCCCACCAGGGACCAACGCACATGGTCTACAGTAGACACACTTATACTCAGAATTCAATAGAGTCCAAAGAAAACTCAAGCAAAGTTCTAAGGGTCAAAGGCCATACATCTGTAAACCTCTACAATCATCCTATCACATGGGAGAGATTCTTCACATCCAGCCCAAAGATAAGTAAACCTCCTTTTTTTTTTACCTTACTGTTCCTTTCTAATATTAATCGCTATAGATTAACTTTTCCATAAAGCCACCCCAAAAATATATACAACTCCAGGGATCATACCACTCACCCTCACATATCACCAAGATACTACATCGTAAAAGTACACTACCATACTAATATTCACTCCTTGTCTACTTAACCTGATTTAACTGATGTACTAACAGCCTAACAGCCTCAACTAGGAAATAACAATAACAAAAGACAAACATACCCAATCCCAAGGCAAGCACTAGTAATAACTGCCCAAGTGTAAGAATACCAACTAAATCAGTCAAAAACACACAGAAACTGAAAAGCCCTAGAAGACAAAACAATGCCCAAGTCAAAGTGCAGATCCATGAGAAACAAAATCCAAGAAGACTAATCTCCCACTGAAAGAATTAACCCCTTAATGATGGATTCCAACCAGAACAAATTCACAGAAAACAGCCAAGAAAGCCAGACCCAAGACAACAACTTTCAAAATATGATCATTACCATGATTAATACTATGAAAGAGGAAATCCATGAGGAGTTAAACAACCCAATCAACCACTTTGAACAGGAACACAACAGGCATTTGGAGGAGTTGAGAAAAAAAGTTCGAGAAACAAAAATAGGCATAGAGCAGTTAAAACAGTCTCAGACAGAGTTTAAAATTGAACTAAAAGACAAGCTATCTTCAACCCAAAGCTCAACAGAGAGTCTTATCAGCAGAACTAATGAAGCAGAAAATAGAATTTCAGATCTTAAAGACAAAGCGGGAGAATTAACCAGCTCAATGGAAGAGATTGTTAAAGCCAAAAAGATACTTGAGAGGAACATTCAAGAGATATGGGACACCCTGAAGAAGCCTAACATGCGCACTCATGGAATACCAGAGCAAGAATCTCAAAATACCACACCTGAGGAATTTTTTCAAATTATCATAAATGAAAACTTCCTTCAACTGAAGAATGAGAGACCCATTCAAATACAAGAGGCATTTCACACTCCAAACAGATATGACCAAAATAAAAAATCGCCACGGCAAATAATAGTCAAAACACTCCATATTCAAGACAAAGAAAAGGTGCTGAGAGCTTCAAGAGAAAAAAAGCAGTCACTTTTAAAGGCAAACATATTAAAATAACAAATGACTACTCAATGGAAACAGTAAAAGCAAGAAGAGCTTGGAGAGCTGTACTTCAAGTATTAAATGAGCAAAACTGCCAACCCAGACTGATATACCCGGCAAAACTATCTGTCATGATTGAGGGAGAAAGAAAAGTTTTCCAGCACAAAGACAACTTGAAGTGATACATGTCTACCAAACCAGGCCTTCAAAAAATCCTAGAAATGATACTCAAGCTCGAAGAAAGAACAAGCGTATCCAGGAGGACAGAAGGGAAGTATAATACCACCAAAACATAAATATCAAACAACATGCTTACAAAGTCTACTAAACATAAAAAATGTCCAGAATTAAAAATAATTTCTCCATCATAACATTAAATGTCAATGGTATTAACTCGCCGATTAAGAGACACAGATTACAAACTTGGATTAAAAAACCACAATACAACAATCTGCTGCCTTCAGGAAACTCATCTCACCACAAAAGATAGGCACATCCTAAGAATGAAAGGCTGGTCCGAAATTCTGCAAGCTAATGGAACTAGGAAACAGGCAGGGGTAGCCATTATCCTGTCGGAGAAAAAGGACTTCAAACCCAAAAAAATCATAAGAGACACAGATGGATACTACATTTTAGTCACAGGAACAATTCACCAGGAAGACTTCATAATACTGAACATATGTGCATACAATACGGGCCCCTCCACATTCATTAAGAAAATCCTACAGCGTCTAAAGCGAGAAATCAACCCCCAAATGATAATTCTTGGGGATTTCAACACCGCCCTCTCAACATGGGATAGATCAACAGGTCAAAAGCTTAACAGGCATACTTTGGAACTTAATCAAACCCTTAAAGAAATGGAACTTACAGATCTCTATGAAACTTTTCATCCATGTACCATAGAATACACATTTTTCTTAGCACCACACGGAACTTTCTCCAAAATAGATCACATATTGGGCCACAAAATGAATCTCCACATATACAGGAAAGTTGAAATTCTAGCCTGTGCCCTATCAGACCACCACGGCCTAAAGCTGGAAATTCACAACACAACAATAGACAGAAAATACACTAAGTACTGGAAACTTAACACTATGATGCTGAATGAGAACTGGATTCAAAAGAAATTAAAAAGGAAATTCAAGATTGAACGATAATGAAAATACAACTTACCAAAATCTCTGGGACACAATGAAAGCTGTCCTAATAGGTAAGTTTATAGCTCTTAATGCCTACATCAAAAAAATGGAAACATCAGAAATAAACAACTTAACCTAACCAAGGAGGTAAAAGACCTTTACAATGAAAACTTTAAAACCCTCAAGAAACAAATTGCAGAAGACACCAGAAGGTGGAAACACCTCCCGTGTTCCTGGATTGGCAGAATCAACATTGTAAAAATGACCGTCCTACCAAAGGCAATATACAAATTCAATGCTATACCAATTAAAATCCCAAAGCAATTCTTTAAAGAAGTTGACCAAACTATCTCAAAATTCATATGAAGGCACAAAAGACTCAGAATAGCAAAGACAATCCTTAGTAACAAAAACACTGCTGGAGGTATTACCATACCAAACCTTAGTCTATACTACAAATGCATAGTTGTAAAAACAGCCTGGTACTGGCACCAAAATAGACACACAGATCAATGGATAAGGGTTGAAGACCCAGATATAAGCCCACAAAATTATAGCCATTTGGTCTTTGACAAAGGGGCCCAAAAAATCCATTGGAAAAAGAACAGTATCTTCAACGAATGGTGATGGCAAAACTGGATCTCCACATGTAGAAGATTAAAACTGGACCTGTAGTTGTCACCATGTACAAGACTTAATTCCAAATGGATCAAGGACCTTGATATCATGCCAGAGACTATAAAAACCATAGGTGAAAGGGTAGGGAATTCCCTCGAGCTGATTGGGCTAGGCCAACATTTCCTAAAGAGACATCCAATGGCACAGTCACTGCTACCAACTCTCAACAGTTGGGATCTTGTGAAATTAAAGAACTTCTGTTCAGATAAAGAGATTGTAACAGGAGCTCAAAGGCAACCCACAGAATGGGAGAAAATCTTCACTAACCACATATCTGATAGAGCTCTATTATCCAGAGTGCACAAAGAACTTAGAAAACTAAACACCAAGGAAACTAATGGCCCAATTAAAAAATGGGCCCTGGAACTTAAAAGAAACTTTACCAGGGATGAAATTAAAATGTCTAACAAATATCTTAAAAAATGCTCCACTTCCTTAGCTATCAGGGAAATGCAAATCAAAACTTCCCTGAGATATCATCTCACCCGGGTCAGGATGGCAAAAATCCACAATACAAACAACAATAAATGCTGGAGAGGATGTGGAGAGAGGGGAACTCTCCTACATTGCTGGTGGGAATGCAGGCTCATACAGCCACTCTGGTGAGCCGTCTAGAGATTCTTAAAGAAATTAAAGATTGAAATGCCATATGACCCTGCGATTCCACTTTTGGGAATAAGCCCCATGCTGCAGAGGTTCACCTCGATAGCACAAGCACGACCATGTTCATAGCAGCACTGTTTACAATAGCAAAGTCATGGAATCAACCTAAATGTCCAACAGTTGACGAGTGGATAAGGAAACTGTGGTACATCTATACAATGGAGTACTACTCAGCCATAAAAAATGATGAATTACTGGAATTTTCCAGGAAATGGATGTTATTAGAAACAATTATATTGAGTGAAGTATCCAAGACTCAGAAAATTAAGCGCCATATGTACTCCCTAATAGGTGGCTCCTAGTACCAAACCCACCCAGCGCACCTAGAGACACTCGACAATAAATCTCTGTAATACAGTAATTGCAAGGATTATGAACAGGAGGGATGGGGTAGGAGGGCCGCACCAGAAACAAGGAGAGAGGGGACCATGTAACAGCAGAGAAAATAGGCCTCCATCAAGGACTGCAGATAAGCAATGAGACATCTGGTTCAGTTCACAGACTTTTCGTTCCTGATCATTTACAACTGGGGGGTGTGATCTCACCAGAAGGGGAGGGCATATAGTCTGGCAGATAAAAAGTAGCCATTTTGCAAATGGGTGATTGACCCCTCCCTCATTGTGGTTTCCTACATTTATTACATCTACTTTTGAATATACTCTTATAATAAGACTCTAGTTTAACAGCTTTTTATCTCTGGCCAGGGGGTGACATACAATACCCATCAGGATGGAGTGAGGGGCATTGCAGGAGCAGCAAAACCGCAAAAGATAATCAACAAACCATAATCCATAACTTCAGAGACTCTATATCAACCACCTGGAACTAGGCCTGCCTAATCTCTCCCCATCCTGAAGCTCAGGGACATTTGGGGAAGAGGGGGTGGTAAGAGTGTAAGAGCAAAAGGATGGGAGGAGCAATGATATGCAAGATACTCCACACAAGTTAGGGCTGAAGCAATCATAATTGGACTTTGCATGCCTGCACAATGTCCAACATACTATTGACCCCACAAAGTCTAGCATTTGCTAAAAGCACCAAGATCCTTGGAAGCAAGGGATTGATAGCCAAAATAGTGTTCCTATGCTTAAGGGGAACAAAGGAAAGGGTTCAGGAAAATGCCGCTGGGTCCTTGTATGTCATCGAAGAGGAGGACCCAGAGGAGAGTTTGGCATGCACATTAAAGGAGAGGCACTGGGGTGCCGCAGACCAGAGTCGCAGCCTCAAGACCAGGGCTCCCCAGGACCAGGCAAAGAACAGAACACACGCGGCTCCCTCTCGTCCGAGTTATCCTGAACCCGTTTATTGAAACTTTCATGACAACTTTTATACAGAAAATTTTGGGGTAAAGAATGCTGCACCTACAACAGACATAATTTTTTAGTCAGCAAAAATCACCTTCAGGGTGGACATTTTTTCAAGAACCTAACCCATTGCTTCAGGGCAAAGGCACTTAACAGAAACATTCTCTCAGTATTTCCAAACTTATCTAACCTATAATGCTTCACCGGATAGCTATGGGGCTGAGCCCACATTTTAACAGAGACTGCTTTCTTTTAAAATACAAAGGCAGAATGCTCTCCTATTGATTTTAGCAAGGAACATATTTTACAATTAACTATAGGAATCCTCAAACCCCTTAAGTCCCAGCGTGGGCTTTGGCTATTGTCCTCTCCAGGTTGACACTCTCAGTCAGGCAGGTCGACATACGCACCAGGCATGGCAGCAGGTTCTAACTTGGGAAAATGTATGCAGCTCATGTAGTCTCTACTATCCAAGCTTAAACCACATCTCTAAGGGGGCCTTGACTTGGATACTCAAGGCCCATAAGCTATAACTGGTATGCACTGAAGAAAACACTTAAGCAATATAATTATTAAATGAATAACTTCTCTTATAATAGCATCCTTCTATTCCTTTAATAGTAAGGTTGCTTATGTCTTCCTTTGAGGAATTCCAGAAGTGTATTGCCATCAGTTAGATGACCCATCTGTGAACCATGCATACTCCAAACCTGGGGTCCAGTCAGGCCCCATATGCCAAGGGTGTCTCTTTCGGGGCAGAGGCGATCATTGGTGGGAGTGCACTCGAATGGTCCATCTCTGTGATTTCTCAGAAGAGTGCTGTTTGGGGTAGGAAAGACATGGCCCCCTTTGCTTCTGACATGGATTCTCCCAGTTTGGATTGCAAATACCATCTCCAGGGGCAGTCTTGCCATCAAGACTTTCTGGCATGATGGTTTCTTCCTTGGCCTTCAGCCAGGGTAAGAGGGTATCACAGTTTCTTTTAAGGTTCTGGTGGACTGATAGCATAGCCTTATACTTCTGGAATTTCTGAGTTAGTACGTAGGTGGGAATTTTACCCACCTATGTTTTAAGACTCTAGAAGTTATTCTCTAATTTCCTTAGAATCAGTGCACACATTCTGGCTAACAAGTCTACTTATTGTAAATGACTAGACATGAAATTTCTATTTAGTATTTGACTGAAACTTAAAAAGCAGGCTTCTTCTCTAGAACAGAGAGCAGGAAGCTAGTTCCAAAAAACCCTAAGAAAGGGCATTCCTAAATCCCAGAAGAATTCTTCCTGCCAGAGGCAAAACTTGAATTATCCCAAACAAAACCTAGGTAAGAATGCTTAGCACCTGTCCATGGGCTTTATTTTGACATACCGAGAAATTCCTAGCACTTGCCCATGGGGTTACTGTGACCTTCCCAGGGAATAGGCTTTAGGCCTGAACTGAGAAGAAACACCAAGACCTGACAATTCCCATATTTTTCTTTATTTCTCTAAAATAAAGCCATGTCCTTATCCCAAAACATGTTACTTTGAGTCCACCTTTTCCAAACTGAGACATATTCTACCATATTAGTTGCATAGGAGCGCGGCATTGGGGGGTGGGAAGAGAGGGGTGAGGGGAGGGTGAGCAGAGGGGTCAGGGGGAGGAGGAGGGAAGGAGGGAACCGATGTACCTATTAAGTTTGTATGAGCTTAGATAATAAAAAATGTTAAAGAATAAAATAAAAAAAAAAGACAAGTTCTTCAATTCCCCAGACTGGCTTTGAGCTCACTGCATAGCCCAGACAGGTCTTATACCCTTTTTTGCTCCCATGTTTTTTTTTTTTCCTAATCATACAAGTTCAATACGTACCCCCATCCTCTCCCTCCCACCTCCCCTTCCCAGTCGTACCCCTTGAACTCTCCCCTTTTCACCCTCCTCTCTCCCTCCCCATCTCCCAGTGCTTCCCCCTTCCTCCCTCAGAGCATTCTTTGGTATGAATGCCAGACCTCCCTCTGAGTTCTCTACCACAGTGAGGGTTCAGGACTCCGTGGAATAGCCCTGAGCCCCTTCTTGAGCTCCCCATTAGTATGGGAGCTCTATTATGACTGTTAATCCCTTGCTTCTAATGATCCTACTGCTTGGAGTCTTCTACCCTGTGATCCATGGTAGACTTTTTTTGGGGGGGTCATTGACATCAAGCATTGTGCAGGTCAAGTAAAGTATCTTGCATGTTGTTGGTCCTCCCAATCTTTAGGCTTTTACAATCTTGCCATCCCCACTTCTGCAAGTTCCTTGAGCTTTAGGATGGGGAGAGATTTGGCTGGTTGGTTCCAGGTGATTAATGTAGGATCATTGGTGTTCTGAATTACGTTTGTTGTTGTTTTCAGTTTTGCTTTTCCTGCACTGCCCTTGGCTGCATCCTGATAGTATCAAAGGTCACCTCCTAACCAAAGATAAAAGACTGTTTAAATGAAAATTTTAATGTAAGATGAGACTCAAAGGTAGATGGAAGAATAGGAGTAGGACACAGCATTGTGGGGTGTGGTGGGGGGGTTCAGTGTTCAAATTGTAAGGTGGTTCCCATCTATCTGCCAGTCCCTATACCATCCCTGATTGGTGAGATCAAACCTATTCAGCTGCAAGTGACCAGGAAAGAAAGTGAGAGTGAGCTGAACCAGACATCTCACTACTTACATGCCGTACTTGATGGCGACCTATTTTCTCTACTGAAGCTGATGCTGATTTCCTTTTTTGGGGGGGAGCTCCTTGCCTTCCCTCCTGTGTATAATCCTTTGTGATTACAGTAGGCATTACAGAGATTTACCTTTGAATATGTCATTAAATGGGTTTGGAACTAGGATGTATATTAGGGAGTACATACGGTGTCTACTTTTCTGTATCTGGAATACTTCACCCAATATAACTTTTTCTAATTCCATCCATTTCCCAGCAAATTTCATTAGTTCATCTTTTTTGATGGCTGAGTAGTATTTCATTGTATAAATCAACCACATTTTTATTATTCATTCACCAACTGTTGTGCATTTGGGTTGATTAAGACTTTTGCTATTGTAAACAGTGCTTCAATGAACATTGTTATGCTTGTGTCAGTGTAGTGAATTTTTGCTTTATGGGGGATTATTTCCAGAAATAGAATAGCAGGGTCATATGGCATTTCAATCTTTAACTTTTTTAGAAATTGTCACACTGATCACCAGAGTAGTTGTATAAGCCTGCATTCCTACCAGCAATGTATAAGAGTTCCCTTTTCTCCACAACCTCTCTAGCATTTGGTGTTGTTTGTATTGTGGATTTTTGTCATCCTGACTGGGTTTTGATTTGCATTTCCTTGATAGCTAAGGATATGGAGCATTTTTTAAGATATTTGTTAGACATTTCAAAGTTTTCCTTGGAAAAGTTTCTTTTGAGTTCTGAAGCCCATATTTTAATTGGCCCATTTATCTGCTTGGTGCTTAGCTTTTTAAGTTCTTTGTGCACTCTGGATAATAGAGCTCTATTAGATATGTGTTTAGTGAAGATTTTCTCTCATTCTGTGTGTTGTCTTTTGGCTTAGTTTACATCTTTATCTGAACAGAAGCTATTTAATTTAATAAGATCCCATTGTTTTAATTTTTAAATTTCAATTTTTTTATTTCAACTCATACAACTTTAACAGGTACACTGGTCCTCTCCCTCCTCCAACTTCCCACCACCCTATGCCCCTCTCCCTTCCACCCTCCCTCCCCATCCCCCAGTGCCTCCCCCTTCCATCCCCGGAGAATTCTTAAATGTGCATGCCAGACTCTCCTCTGGGTCCTCCTCTCCGATGAGGTGCAAGGACCCAGTGGCATTTCTCAGAACCCTTTCCTGTGTTCCCCTTAAGCATAGGAACACTACTGTGGCTGTCAATCCCTTGCCTCCAAGGATAAGATCCCATTTTTTGAGTGTTCGTTCTAGTGACTGTGCCATTGTATTTCTGTTTAGGAACTGTTAGTTTAGCCCAATCAGCTCAAGGGAGTTCCTCACTCTTTCAACTAAGATTTTTATAGTTTCTGGCCTTATATTAAGGTCCTTTACATATTTTGAATTAATTTTTGTGCATGGTGACAAGGATCAGTCCAGTTTTAATCTTCTACATGTGGATATACAGTTTTGCCAGCACCATTTGTTGAAGATGCTGTTCTTTTTCCATTGGATTTTTTGGGCCTCTTTGTCAAAGATCAAATGGCTGTAATTGTGTGGGTTTATATTTGGGTCTGCAGCCTTATCCATTGATCTACACATCTATTTTGGAGCCAGTACCAGGCTGTTTTTATTACTATGGATTTGTAGTACAGATTAAGGTTTGGTATGGTAATACATCTAGCAGTGTTTTTGTTACTTAGGATTGTTTTTGCTATCCTGGGTCTTTTGTGCTTCCATACTATCATAGTTGGGCACAGGTATCAACTTGACAGTTGAAGTTTGAGCTCTGGGCACATTTGTGGAGAATTAGTGGTGGAGTTAGGCCCAGAGCAAAACTTCAGGAGATTGTCTAGGTGATGGGGAAGGCCCAGCCTGTGGTGGGTGGGATTAGGTCCTGGAATAAACCATGGAGTGCTAGTTGAAAGAGGTACCATCTTTCTGTACACTTAGCCAGACATGCTGGTCTGGCATGTAAAGATTGTTCCTCTCTCAGCTGTTATGTGGTGATGATGTGGCCAGTTCCCTCGGCCCTGGTATTGGAGCATGCTCTCCTGTCAAGCTGGACTTAGAATTGGAACCAGTAATTATAAGAGAAAATAAACCCCTTGCTCCCTTATGCCATATGATGGTGATTTATCAGCAACAATGCAGGCTGACTACAACACATGAATTTTGAGATTGTTTAGTCAATATCTTTAATGAATTGCTTGGGGATTGGTATAGCATTGAATCTGCATATTGCTTTTGGTAGGATGGTCATTTTTATGATGTTGATTCTCCCGATTCAGGAGAATTGAAGGTCTTTTCACCTTCTGTAATTTCTTTATTTAGTGTTTTAAAGTTTTCATTGTAGAGGTCTTTCACTTCTTTGGTTAGATTTACAACAAGGTATTTCATTTTTTTAGGGCCTATAGTAAATGGGATTGTTTTTCTTAGGACTTTTTCACTTTTTTCATCCTTGGTGTATAGGAAGGCCACTGATTTTTGCACCTTTGTTTTGTAACCTGCCACCCTGCTGAACTTCTGTATTAGTTTCAGAAGTTTCCTGGTGGAGTTTTTAGGATCACTCAGGTATGTGATCATGTCATCTGCAAATAGAGATATTGTGACTTCCTTTCTTGCCATTTGAATCCCTTTTATCTCCCCCTCTTGTCTTATGACTCTAGCTAATACTTCAAGTATAATATTGAATAGAAGTGGTGAGAGTGAACAGCCTTGTCTAGTTCCTGATTGAAGCAGGAATGCTTCAAGTCTTTCTCCATTGAGTATAATCCTTGCTATTGGCTCGTTGTATACAACTTTTATTGTGTTGATAAAAGTTCCTTTCATTCCAACTGTCTCATGGAGTTTTGATCACAAAAGGATGTTGGATCTTGTCAAAAGCTTTTTTTGTATCTATCGAGAGTATTATGTGGTCTTGGACTTTGGAATGATTTATATGATGGATTACATTTATTGATTTACATATGTTGAACCAACCTGTGTACTTGGGATAAAGCCTACTTGATCACAGTCAATGATCTTTTTGATATATTTTTGAATGTGATTTGCTAAGGTTTTGTTAAGAATCTTTGTGTCTGCGTTCATCAAAGATATTGGCTTATAGTTTTCTTTTTTTAAGTGTATCTTTATTAGGGTTATTATGATATTAGTTTCATAGAAAGAATTTGGAAGTGTCCTTTCCTTTGCTATGTTATGGAACAGTTTAATGAGTATTGGTGTTAGTTGTTATTTAAATGTCTGGTAGAATTCTGTGCTGAATCCATATGGTCCAGGTCATTATTTTAGTGGAAAGATTTGAGATTACTTCATCAATTTCCTCATTTGTTATAAGACTACTTAAATAATTCAAAGCTTCCTGATTCAATTTAGGTAAGTTGTGCTTATTCAGGAATTCATCCATTTCTTTTTTGTTATCAAATTTCATGGAGTATAAGTTTTTGAAATATGACCTTATAATTCTCTAAATTTCTTGGATATCAGTTATGATAACTTCATTTCTAATTTTGTTAATTTGGGTTTTCTCTCTCTTGATTTTTGATTGATTTAGCTAGGGGTGTATCAATCTTATTGATTTTTTCAAAGAACCAGCTTTTTTACTGGTTGATTCTTTGTATCATTTTCCTTATCTCAATTTCAGATATTTCCCTCTGATTTTGCTAATATCCTCTCTTCTACTGCTTTTGGGATTGGATTGCTCTTGTGTCGCTAAAGCTTTAACCTACATTGTTAAGTTATTTACTAATGATTTTTCCATTTTTTGATATAGGTATTAAGAACTATAAACTTACCTCTTAGGACAGCTTTCATTGTGTCCCAGAGATTTTGTTATGTTGTATTTTCATTATCATTCATTTCTAGGAAATCTTGAATTTCCTTTTTTTATTTCTTTCTGAACCCATTTCTCATTCAACATCATAGTGTTTAGTTGCCAATATTTAGTGTATTTTCTGCTATTTGTTGTGTTGTGGATATCCAGCTTTAGACTCTGGTGGTCTGACAGGGTACAGGTTATAATTTCAACTTTGCTGTGTATGTGGAGGTTCATTTTATGGCCCAATATGTGGTCTATTTTGAAGAACATTCCTTGGGCTGCTGAGAAAAATGTGTATTCCTTGGTGTTTGGATGGAAGGTTTGATAAAGATCTGTAAGGTCCATTTCAGTAAGGGTTTGATTTAGTTCCAACATGTCTCTGTCATGTTGAGAGTGTGGTACTGAAATTCCCAACAATTGTTTTTTGGATTGATTTCTTGTTTTAGACATTGTACTGCTTTTTTTTAATAAATGTGGAGTAGCCCATATTAGGTTCATATATGTCGAGTATTGTGAAGTCTTCCTGGTGAGTTGTTCCTGTTACTAAAATGTAGTATTCTTCTGTATCTGTTATGATTTCCTTTGGTTTGAAGTCTACTTTGTCAGATAGCATAATTGCTCCTCCTATTTCTTTCCTGGCTCCATAGGCTTGCAGAAGTTTTGACTAGCCTTTTACTTTTTGAATGTTCCTATCTTTTGTGGTGAGATGTGTTTCGTGAAGGCAGCAGATGGATGGTTTGTGATTTCTAATCCACGTTTGTAACTTGTGTCTTTTGATTGATAAGTTAATTCCATTAATATTTTAGTGTTATAATGGAGAAATTACTTTTAATTCCTGACATTTTTGTGTTTAGTGGCTGTCATAAGTGTATTATTTAGCTTATAGGTTGTGGTGGTATTATATTTCCCTTCTGTCCTCCTGGATATGCTTATTCTTTTCTTCAAGCTTGAGTGTCTTTTCTGAAATTTTTTGAAAGCCTGGTTTGGTGGTCATATAAGCCTTCACGTTATATTTATGGTGGAAAATTGTTTCCCCCTAGATCATGACTGATAGTTTTGCTGGGTATATCAGCCCAGGTTGACATTTGTGCTCAATCAATACTTGAAGTACTCCAAGCTCTTCTGGCTTTTACTGTTTCCAATGAAAAATCACTTGTTATTTTAATAGGTTTACCTTTAAGAGTGACTTTTTTTTTCTCTTGAAGCTCTCAGCACTAAAGGTGAGCAAGTGGCAGCACATTCTCTTTGTCCTGTGTATGTAGTGTTTTGACTATTATTTGCCTTGACAAATTTCTCTTTTGGTCATATGTGTTTGGGGTGCAAAAGGCCTCTTGTATTTTTGAATGGGCCCCTCTTTCTTTAGATGTGGAAAGTTTTCCTTTATGATAATTTGAAAAATTTCCTTAGGTGAGGTATTTTGGAATTCTTGTTCTGGTATACCATGAATGTGCATGTTAGGCTTCTTCAAGGTATCCTATAACTCTTGAATATTCCTCTCAAGTATCTTTTTGGCTTAAACAACCTCTTTGATTGAACTGATTAATTCTTCCACTTTGTCTCCAAAATCTGATATTCTACTTTCTGCTTCTTCAGTTCTGCTGATAAGACTCTCTGTTGAGTTCTGGGTTGATGATAGCTTTTCTTTCAGTTTGACTTTAAACTCTGCTTGAGATTGTTTTAACTGCTCTATGCCTATTTTTTTTTCTTCAACTGCTTTTCTCATCTCCTCCAAGTGTCTGTTGTGTTCCTGTTCAAAGTAGTTGATGTGGTTATTTAACTCCTTCCAGATTTATGCTTTCATTGTTTTGATCCTGGTAAAGATCAGGCTTTGAAAACCATTTTCTTGATTATGTCTTTCTTGGCTATTTTCTTTCAGTTTGTTCTGGTTGGATTCCAACATGATTATGCAGTTGATTCTTTTTGTAGGAGGTTTGTTGTCTTGGTTTTTGTTTCTCATGGATTTACTCTGTGACTTGGGCATTTTTGTTTTATCTTTTGTCCTTTTTTTGTTTTTGTGTGTTTTTCGCTGAACTGAATTAGACAGTATACTATACTTAAGCAGTTGTTGCTAGTGTTTGCCTTGGAGTTGGGTATGCTTGTCTGATGTTGGTTTTATTTCCTAGATGAAGGTATTACTACATCAATTAAGTAGACTGTTACTACATCAATTAAGGTGGGTTTAGTAGACAGGGATTGAAAATTAGTATGATAGTTCACTTTTTAGGTTTACTTCCTTGATGATTTGTGAGGGTGAATGGTATAGACCCTGAAGTTGTATGGATTTTGGGTGGCTATTCGGAAATGCTAAACTACAGTGAGTAATAATTGAGAGGAACAAGATGGTAAAAAGGGTTTACTTATCTTAGAGCTGGATGTGAAGATTCTCTCCCATATGATGGGATGATTTTAGAAGACATCAGATGAATGGTGTTAGTCCCCTAGCCCTTTGCTTGCGCTTTCTCTGGACTCTGTTGAATTCTGAGGAGCTTGGAGTCTGCCCAGGAACTGGCCCAGAAAGGCAGAGTGGCTAGTGGGATGCACAGATGACCTGGGGTCTGGGGTTGACCTATGGGCCTTAGCTGAGAAGCAGGGAGTCCTCCCACATCCAGATCCAGGTCTGAGGCAGAAAGGCAGAAAGTGGGAATGGACTTCTATAAGTACGCCTTGTGATACCTTAGAATTTCCAGGAACTCAATACCTCTTTTCTTTATACAGTTCTCAGGTTTGGATACGTTGTTATCGTAATACAAAACAAAGACAATTTTTGTATCTCAGAAAGAACCTTGGATGACTAGTAATGAAAGAAACAAAAGTAATCTGTCTTCAAATAGTTCACATTCCAATAAGAAGGTTAAGTAAGTACCCATTAGTCAATTTTACAAAGTTGAGATGTGTTAGGAAGTTTAAACTTTTAGAAAGTTGAAACCAGATGTCTGAAGAAAAGAAACCAAAGGTAATAACTATATGTCACAACATATATCTCAAAGAACAAAGATTATGGGAAGAGAAGACATCAGACTGAAGCTAGGGCCAAATCATACCATGTTCTCAAAAGTGAAGGCTTCTTAGGTGGCATCCCACCTGTAAACGTGAAGATAGGAGGGAGACTCCTTGGGAAGAAGAGGTTTAACCTTGGGAGAAGTAAGGGAATGGGATTGGATCAGGTAATGGGGGTGATAATGGCTTAGACTCATTGTACACATGTGTGAATCTGAGGATCAAAATACATATAAACTTTTTTAAAAGAATGAAGTTAAGAAATTATTTGAAGAGTGATGGTAGTAAAATGCAGAGAAATTTTAATTTCAAAATATCCTCCCGTGACTACACAGAATTTTGATTTGGGAAAGATAAGAGAGAACTGATGACTGGCCAAGATATCACTGTTATAAGCAAGGAAAAGACCAACCAATGGTATCACACATCCGTGGTGTGGACAAGGTAAAGACACATTTGAACAATGGAGTGCACTGAGAACTTGGAGGAAGTGAAGCAGAAAGACAGAGAACAGTTAAAGACAATAGTGTGTTTTCTGAAGTGAAGAAAGGAATTGTCTGAGGAGTGAAGTCATTAGACAGTAGAACAGAAAGGCAGTGTCCTATGTAACAAGGGGGAAAGTGCCATTTAAGGCAATTGATGTTTCTCCTTTAGTGCAAATCCAGACAAAATCCAGAGCGCCTGGAACAGTTTACTGAAAAGATGATGTTGAAAAAAAAACAAGATTCATGTATGCACATGCAGCATAGTTGGGGTTTAAAAAAATAACAAATAACGTTTCTAGATAAGACCACACCACTTTCCAGTATCTAAGAGAGGAAAAAAGAAGGAACTTGTGTGGAAGAAACTGAGTAGGAAGAGATAAGCAAGAACAAAGGAAGCTGACAAGGAGGCATGATCTTCCCCATGCAAGAGGGGAAGAAAGAGACAGAAAGGCAGAAATTCACAGAGACAGAATCACACTGAATGACTCTTTTGAGGCATGCAATAAGGTAAGGTAGATGGAAGCTGGGAAGGGTGGC
Organism: Typhlomys cinereus; assembly: GCA_023101885.1. Lineage (NCBI taxonomy): Eukaryota > Metazoa > Chordata > Mammalia > Rodentia > Platacanthomyidae > Typhlomys > Typhlomys cinereus. Next base: position 1,252,410 of record JALPQD010000388.1, on the reverse strand, counting down.
TCACAGTCATATTCCCAATGTTCAAAGGGAGGCTGAGTCAAGAGATTCACTACTGGTGTGATCTGGACTGGAAAGAGCCAGTCTCAAAAAATACAAAGCAAACAAACCAAAAATCTCCAAGATCACAAAAAATATCATTACCAAAATAACAAAGCAAAGATAAGTAGACAATCAAAGGACCCAATTATCCCTAAGGGTATTTGTTGGGGCCTAAGAATTCTTTAAAAAACAAAATAAAACAACAACAACAACAAAAACTTTTCTTTATGTTTATTTGACAGAGAGGATGACAGAGAGGACAAAGTAAGAGGAATGCATACATGTGTATCACGCTGGATGGGTAGAAGACAGAGGACAACTTTTGCAAGTCGTTTCTCTTCTTTCACCAGGTGGACTTTTGGAAAATAAACTCAGATTACTGGCTTTGTAAGCAGGCTCCTTTAGTAGAGCTATCATGTCATCGTGTCCTAAACATTCTTATGGACATTTAAGAATGTTAATTCCATAACAATTCTTTATAGTCAAGCACCCTTTATTGTTTCTTCCTTTACAGGTCTGAAGCTGTCATAGCTAAACTGCTCAACCATTTGATTGTCAGCTGTCAGAACCTTCTGCATCTGTCAATAGGGCAGTTACTTCTTTGACAGATTTTCACCTTGGCTACCTGAATGAACTCTCAGTGCACAAGAAAACCCACTCCCATGACCTGTTGAACCCAACACTTCTGTTTCAGGATGCCCTGTCCCAGTGCTGACTGCTCAAGAGAGCCGGACACACCTGGAGACTTCAGTTCAGCCTGGACAAGCATTGGCTTGCTGACCCCACCCATTTTTCCGGTCTTGTCATTCAAGCTGGAAAGCACCTGTGCCCCTTCTTTTACACAGCAAAACTGTAAGGATTGTTGCACATTTGAGGCTCATGACTGGCAGAATTGAAAGTAAAGGGAGCGAGCCACATCCTTTTACTAGCTATAAAAGCCGGTTGCCTCTCAGGCTTTTTAGGTTTGATGGTGTCGCTTCTGGGGCACTGCCCTGGTGTGGCAGCAAAATTTTTCCTGAGTGATATTTTGATTGCCTACTTGTGCCCCTTCCTGATAGGGCGAGGAGTGGGGAGAGAAAACAAACCTTTGCACTTAACAACTCCAGTGCCAACAGCAGCAGCGGCCCTGACAGCAGAAATAGTGACAGGAAGGTTTCTGCAGCACTCCACAGAGTGCTTGGGAAGGAGGAATGAAGGAAAACTGGCGATGTGGTGGCAAGAGGCTGCCAAGAACTGACATGGCAGCAGGTCACGCCTTGCTGCTTGTTGATAGCTTTCCAGAAAGCTGCAAGGCAGAACTACCAACCATCCCAACACCCAAAAATCAGTGCTGAGTGCTCAGTTACAGACACTCAAAGCTCAGTTCAAATGGCTCTGACCAGAGGACCTGGAGCTATTTCTGATTTGACTCCATGGAGCAGTAAGCCTCCAATTCTCAGTGCCTAGAGCCATGAGCCTTTCTGGTTTTGAAAACTCAGAGTTTTCTCTGATCTGGACATAAAGTGACTGGCTTTTAAAACTTGGACTCACAACCATTCCCAGGGTCTGGAACTCTAGGTTTGGAAGCTGAACCTGGAAGCCTGGTGCACTGAAGATCTCAGGGCTGCCAACAGCAAGGGAAGTGCTCCCTACCTATTTGCGATCCCCTGCAAACTGAGCAAAAGGACTATAGACTAGGTGTTTTAAAGAAATACAGTGAAAGCAACATTGGATTTGACCATTAAGAAATCAGTTTAACTGGGAGCTGGAGCAGAAAGGAGCAATCCAGGGTGGATAGGAAGACCTTACAATAAGGCTTGGGATGTGCTAGAAGATGTCTGTTGTCTGAAGGCTATTTTCAGAGTTGAAAGGTTAACTTATGTAATTCCCCTTCCACCTTGATGAGCAGGTCAAAAGGACAGCAAGGAACGTCATGAGTTTGCAGCTGTTTGTGCAGCTCATATATTTAAAGGTATCTGCATATTGTTTAGGGCCACCAGCGCCCTTCTGGCTGGTGGCCGCATAGTGGAGTGTTAGTGCAGGAGTCTGATAGTGACAACATGTGAAATTTGCTTCACATGATACAGCGTCTCATGGATAATCACTCAAGGTAGCTCTTGCCATTGCCAGTCTCAGGAAACCTCTTGTAACTGCACTACAGTATAGCAGTGTGTATGGTTGCCAATAAATATATGACCTAAGGTTTAATGGCTTTATTCTTGGCTTATAATTATAAAGTTACAGTTCTTACTCCATCTGCACAGGAGAATCCACACTGACAGCAGGGGCCGAGGGAACTGGCCATGCTATCTCCACAGGACTGCTGAGAAAGAGGCTAATTTCCCTTGCCAGACAGCATGTCTATCCAAGTATAACAAAATATGTCAACTTCCTTAAACACTCCCTCCATATTATCCATCTGCCCTTGGAATGGTCCCACCCACTTAAGGGCTAGACCCTCCCCATCATTCAGATAATCTCCTGCAAGACAACTCACTTAATCCAACTACTAATTCTTTCCAAATGTGCCCACCTATCAATTGCCAAACTGACACCAGTAGCTACCTACCACAACATAGTGAACAGTGAATAGATGATGAAGTACTTCATGTCATATTCAGAATCGCCATCATCATCTAGACAAAGCCGGGAATGACAAACATCAAGAAATCTTCCACTAAAATGTTTCAAAAAGGCAGGAGATTTCAAAACAACCCACTCACCTGTTTTTCAAATTGTTTTGTTAAGAGTGAAGCATCTAATTTCAAAAAGCTTCTGAAATCAGATTTTTAGTTTTCCAGAGTCAAAGTATTTTGCCATCATTTTTTTAACCTTTGTAAAAACTATTCTTTTGCCTGCTATACAATGATATATTTAGATCAGAGTCAAAGGGTCCGAAAGAGACAGAAAGATGCTAAAGAAGAAAAAGGACTGCAGGCAGGGAATCCATTGGCCTCTGCAAAAGAGATTCACTTCAAGTCCAAAATTAACAAATCGCTCCTGAACACTGCAGTTTAAGTAGATTATCACAAATCAGAATTTTAGAAATAATGACTTCATTTACTTAGCAATTATAAAACTTAGGTGAAAATGGAACAGAATTTATAAGCCTGTTCAGCATGAAAGGTCATTTTTATACAGTAGGCACAATAAAATGATTTTAAAATTCAACACTATTCCTTAGAGACATATTAGTTCCCAGGTCTATCAAAGAAGCTAATTCTGACTTTTGTCTGCTGTAAATATACATATTCACTTCTCAGAAGTCATCAGGCAATTCACCAAATAGATTCCTTGATTTAAGTATTATAGGTTAGTGATTGGGACTGACATGGTCCTTAAAAAGTATAGTCGTCAGGCTGAGGCAGCTGAGGAATGAGGGACTAAGAGGCTCTAGTCCTATGCTGCTCAGGACATATAGCTTTAACCCCTTTATTGATAAGGTATTTGTTAGTTGATGAAAATAATGATCATGGCATGAAGTACACTTCTTTAGAAAAAGGAAAGAAAATGTCAGGATAATTTAATATTATGTGTTTGGCTCTGACTTGATAAATATACTTGATAAATATACTGCATTGATACATATTTTCCTCATTCCAGATAGTCTTTGACAGAAAATTGGTAAACTTGACGAGTTTATTTGCAATAATATTTCCAACTATGCAAAATAATAGTGGCTAGATGTCATGGTAACAGGTAACAATTACAGATCATTTATCCCATCCTTCTGGCCTACAAATAAATATCTTTAATCCTTGTAAATACTTTAAAATGTGTGCCTTTCTTATATTAATTTGCAATTGAGTCAGTTGAGATCAAAATAGATTTTTGAACACCATATCTAAGCCATGCAACTGTAGAGCACAGCCTAGAATTTGGCGTGCTTTGAAATTCAGAATTATACTTTTAAAATGATCAATGCAGTGTACTATAGCCATGATTAAATATTCAGCTTCCGAAAAAGGCTAAGAGTATTAGTATTCCATCTTCATCTCCTTTTACCCCTAGGATCACAGACAAAAATATCTAATTTTCCTCTATTAACAGCTATTCTATTGATGGAGGGTCATATAATGTTCCCACTGCCTTCACGTGTCTATGATAATGATTAAGGGAAATAGTACACAGGAAATATTAGAATATTTACTGATATTTAATACTAATTTCATTTTAGGTACAAGAATAGCACCAACACTGCTGAAAAATTTGGAAAATTGCCACAAACACTGAACAAATAGGGGTTTCCACTGACAAAGAATTACAAAGGAACATTCAATATTTGAAGAAGAGAAAATAATTAGAATTATGAATCTCTAGTTCAAAGTTTTTAATGGAACTTTTCAATTAAAATGATCTTAAAGGGAAAGAAGATTAAATTTCACAAATTTAATAATGTCCCTGTGGGATTTTAGAGCTCACAGGTAATTTGAACCAAAACATTTCAGCAAAGATTTCTCTTGTCAGATGCAAAACACATGTCACAACACTGGCTCAATCTCCGAATACATTTTGAAGGAGACAAACATTGGGCATCTTTGAATAAAAAGAATCAAGTCTCCATCCAGAACTCAGACTTAATCTGATTCTGCCAATTTGTTAGAAGATGAAACCACATGAATTTCCAGGCAGTATCTTCTCAGAAACCACCATCGCTGACTCTGTAATCCATAAAAATTACACAAAAGGATGGAGAGACATCGATTTGCCTTCTCTCTTCTCACTCCCATCAAGATTTTGGAGGCATCTGCCACCTGTCAAGTTGATTTCGACTCAACATACAAAGCAAGTTCAATTCAGCAATAAGAAGTGATGAGAAATACTCCACAGATACCTTTTCAACTCACTACTCCCTTTGGAGGGAAGAGGAGGATGAGGGGAGGGAATCAATTTCACAGACCACAATTCCCTGTCAGCAGGAGAAAAAAAAAATTCTTCAAGGGCTACAAAATGAACTATCCAAAAAAGTACCTAGTAGTGGTAGGTTGTGCATGTATTTTTCAAGGAAAAACATACTATCTATTATGTTAATCAATTACCATGTGAGTGATTTTTCCGAGGATAAAGTGTGAAATGAATTGTCTTCCCAACACATGACATGCAAGGAAAAAAGGATGGCTCACTGTCACAGGGTTTTTTTCCTCCTGACATGGCCCTAACCTTTTCAGTCTTTGTCCCCAGTTCATACCTAAAGATGGAGAGTTATGTTTAGGCTCATTCCATAGCGCTTTCGGACATATTATCATGGAGAGACACTCACTAAGGTACTAAAGTAAAGCAGGTTCTTTTTTTTTTTCTGCTCATACAAACATAATAGGAACCCCTGTCCCCTCCCTCCCTCCAACCCTCCCTGGTCCTTCCTGTTCCCTCCCTCCTTTGCCCCTTCCTTTCCCCCTCCCTCCCTTTCTCCCAGTGCCCCTTCCCCCCATCTCTTAACATCCTTTAATGCGTATATCAAACTTTCCTCTGGGTCCTCCTCTCTGATGAGGTGTAAGGACTCAGTGCCAATTCCTAGAACTCTTTCTTGTGTTCCCCTTAAGTATAGGAACACTATTGTGACTGTTAATCCCTTGCTTCTAAGGATCCCAGTGCTTTTAGTCCATGCTAGAATTTGAGGGGTCAATGATATGTTGGTCATTGCGCAGATCATGCAGAGTCCTATTATAATTGGTTCGGCCCTAACTTGTGTGGAGTATCTTGCATATCATTGCTCCTCCCATCCTTGTGCTCTTACAATCTTACTGCTCCCTCTTCCACAAATTTCCCTGAGCTTCAGGATGGGGAGAGATTAAGCAGGCCTGATTCCAGGTGGTTAATACAGAGTCTCTGGTGTTCTGAATTATGGTTTGTTGATGATTTTTTTTTCAGTTTTACTGTTCCTGCAATGCCCTTGGCTCCATTCTGATGGGTATTGGATGTCACCCCCTGGCCAGAGATTAAAACCTGTTAAATTAGAGTCTTGTTATAAGTAGTATATTGAAAGGTAGATGGAATAAAAGTAGGAGACTGTGGTGAGAGAGGGGTCAATCACCCATTTGCAAAATGGTTACCTTCTATCTGGCAGCCTATATGCCCTTTCCTTCTGGTGAGATCATACCCCATCAGTTGCAAATGATCAGGAAGGAAAGTCTGTGAACTTAACCAGATGTCTCATTACTTACTTGCAGTCCTTGATGGTGGCCTATTTTCTTGGTACAGCAGATTCTTTAAATGCTGTGTGGTGGGGAGAGACTTCCCAAAGTGAAGAAAAGCTTAAACAACTGTGGAGGGAGGAGACTCTCTAGCCAGTCAGCCAGAGCTGCAGCTTCTGTGAGGCCCCCCAGGTGGGAAGTTCTAACGATGTGGCTGTTCTAGTGATGCTCTTGTCAGTAGCTCATCCTTACTGTCCTTAAGATGTCCCTGCTCCTGTATGTGGCCCTCACCTTTATTCCTATAAGTAACCCATTGCTTAGTCAATTTAGACCTTGCTTTAATGTTTCTCAAAATCCTTGCTGGAGTGGATAGACACTTCTTGTGTTCCCTCCTCAGGAAACGTGTCCTCACTGTGAAACACTCATCCAAAGAAATGCTTAGATGTACACAGATCAAATTTGGAGGGCACTTTGTGTGCAACAAGTTGAATTTCTGCACTGATAGATCCTATTTAGAGAGTTGTAATACACATTAGCAACAACAATATTCTTAACAGGTTTTAAGTTTTTTTTAATCCATTTAAACTTTTCTAAATGCAGTCATTTCAGAGTTTAGCTACTGGGATTGAGAAATGGTTCAGGGGTTATAGCTTATGACTCCTAAGCAAAAGTACTTGAGCTTGGATCCCCACATCCCACTTCCATTCCACCCTTAGCACCCAGGTAAAAAAAAAAATCTAGACATGGTGCCTAGTTGTAATGTTAACACTGTAAAGTCTAAAACAGGAGGATATCAAGACTCTTTTGCCAGTGTGTTTAGCCTAATCATTCCACACGAAGGTACTAATAAGGAACACTTTCTTGCAAATTGAAGTAGAGGAATAAAATTCAAGGTTGAACTCTGGCCTTTTTATACATGTACATACACACGCACATACAACTACACATGTACTTGGTACATGTGAGCACTTGCACATACATACACAATCACACCCATGTATATAGACATACTTACATATACATGCTGGCACACACGCGAGTGACTCCACTGAAAGTAATAATCATAATTATACATGAGCATAAAAATCAAGTGTCATAACATTAGGAGAAACAGAAGGAACTGGAGGAACTCTGTGAAATACTCCTCCATCAAATATTGCCAACTCCTCAATGAAAGTATGTTTGCTCAGCTATTTAGGAAGGCAAGACCTAAGCATTCATTAAACAAACCCTAATTAAACTCTGAAGTACGCATGCATCAAAGCAAAGAAGTTGATTGATTTATCTTTTTTTGTTATTTTAGACAAAAATTAAAATTAACCTTTTATAAACAGTGAATTGAATAATGAACCTACCAACAAGCAATAATGGCTAATGTTGCATGTAAGCTTAAAAAGAAAGTGCCAGATCATTAAGAAACATTGAAAAAAATTGAACATATAAGTAGAAAGAAATAAAAGTACAATTGTGAATTTTCTGATCAGTCATAAGCAGAAGAAAGTCAGCAAAGACATAAAAGAATAATCAAACAGTAAGCTTCTACTTGGTATGTATAGAATTCTTCTCTAAGACGATAAAGTGTTCATTATTTTAAAGTGAACATGAAGCACTTATGAAAAGAGTCATATTCTTATTTATAAAAGAATCCTTAACAATATAAAAGAAGTTGTCAGCATACAAAACATGCACTTTAAATATAATTGAATTAAGCAATAAATCAGTAGCACAAAAATAACAGTTAAGCCTTCTTATCCATGAAAAATAACAACATACTTTCAAGTAGTTCACGGAAACTTTTGAATAGTCCATGAAACTTGAAAGAAAGAGTCTCAAGAGAAATAGGAGACTATTTTAACAGGAATAAGATGAGATATAATAAAATATACAGGACACCACTGAAACAGTCCTTAGTGGGAATATGTAGGAAAGGATATTTTGTTTTAGATGAAAAAAAAAGGTCTCAGACAAAAATGGAACAGATATTTTGGTAAAGAGTTGTCAGTTTCTTAGGAAGCCATAGAAATGCTACGTTGATGAACAATTCCCCTCTAATTGGCTCAATAGACATGAAACACATCCTTATGAAGACAGTTGTAAATAGAAGCAGTCCACTAGCCAGTGGATGTGTAGGCTACTATTTTCACACACTGAACCAGTATTGTGCAATAAAAGCCAAGAATTTCAAACATGGTAGATCTCAAAAACATTATTCGGGTTTAAGTCAGACTGCCCAGCCTCAAAACTATGTGGGTTTCGTGTGCCTCAAATTCAGGGATAGCATTCAATATGCATTAAACCATGAGGAGTTATGCTACTCGATACTTAGGTATTGGAACTCAGTCACCCTTCAGATGCCTTTTTTCTTACTTCAAATATGTTGAGAATATTTGCCCTGTATGTTTTAGAAGTTATATTTGATACATTTTTCCTTTGTCTATTGAAACAATATTGATAATTTATTTTGAATTTCAAATTAAGTTTTCTCAACTGTGATAAACCCCATTTGGTTATACAATATGCTGTAAGATCCAATTTGCTAGCACTTGGCTCAATATTTGAGTTCATGTTCATGAATGTTAATATTTCTCTTGCTTGTGCTACACGGGCAACAAAAACAAGCTATACTTTTATCCCAAACTGTAGTAGTCTTACACAATGAGAAAGACACTTATTTCTTTCTATTCCCTGGAAATCTTCTTTGTGCTTTAAATATTTAGTAATTTGCTACAAAGGAATTTCAGATCTGAAATGTGAGTGTGTGTGTGTGTGTGTGCGTGCGTGCGTGCGTGTGTGTGTGTGTCAGAAGGTACTATGTGCCCCTATGGAGCACCAAACGTGACTTCAGGAATCATCCAGGATTACTTCTACCTCCTTGTTTCACTCTGGGATTTCCCAGGCCCCAAGTGCAGGCTCTGTTATTTCTGCCTGGCTTTTGTAAGTGGGACCTGGGACCTGAACTCAGAACCTTTTGCTTGAGAGACAGAGTCTTACTCCTGAGACATCTCTCCAGTCCATGATTCATTCTTTTTAGAAGTCATTTTTTTCTAAATCTTTCCTCTTTCTTAAAAATTTTGGGGTTTTTTTGCTAAAACTTTCTTTTTAATTTTCATTTTTTTTTCAAATCGAGACTTGCAGCTCATCTTGGTGTACAAATCTGTAGGCATGATATTATTCATGATGTGTTCCTATACTAATGACTTTAGGACTTGGAGTGCCCTTGTCTCATCTTCCTTGATTTGCGTTAAGCATCACTTCATGGAGTATGTCATAATGACATCAGTAACACCAGATCCATACTTTGTTCTCTTTCAATTTCAACTCCGTCTGGTGGTCTGCTAAGATCCAGGGAAAATGTCATTGTTTTTCCTGTCCTCGGTTGGTACCTTGTACTTAGATTACAAAAGAGCACACACTGGAAAGATTATACTTTTTTCCCTTGGAAAGTTGGGCAACTCCTTGAAATTTGATTCTAAGATTCCTTTGATTGTCAATATAGTAAGTTACTTAAAAAAATACCATCTCCTGTTATTTGAACTCCAGTTCTATTTTCTCACATGAGCAAATGGAACTCTACGATAAAAGGTTTGTTTCTCTCATTAAAGCAGGATTTGTTCAAGATGACCTGGAGTTTTTTGTAGTGACAGAGAGTAAAGAAGTGCTAATAAAATTTCACACATTGGCAGAGCAAGTTGAGAGGGTTAATTGATGAACCTACACCTAAACAGTGTACTTTTCTTACTATTTACCATTTTTTTTCTTCACAACATTCAATGATTAACAAAATTTCATGATCTTTCTGTATTCTTTATCATATGTTGCATGAAATGTTGCATAATTAAATCTTTCAGGCAGATTTTTAAAAATCAGTCATTATTTATCACTTCTTTCATCACATTGGGGGCCCATTCATGCCCCTGAACTTTTCATATGAAGCTACTCTGTGAGAAAAAAAATATATAGCAAGTGTCCAAACATATACCTCTCAATACAATGAGGCCGGTAACTCTAGTTCCACCATACTGTAATCCAGATCCTTTAGTATTCTTCTTTACAAAAGCATGGTACTTGCAAACTCATTGGTTCATGGAACAGTTCATTTTTCATGCTTGATGTTCTACTGAATGACTCTTTATAAGCCATTGAAATAAAGTTAATTAAAACACAAAGTATGTGTGTGTCTTCTCAGCTAACAACCATTAATTATTTCATATGTACCCATATATTAAGCGATAACGTCTAACCTTTTGAAAAGAAAGCGTGAGAATTGCACTGAATGTTACAACTACAAATGAGTTCTTCAAAGCATAATTTCCAAGAACAAACTCAGAGTCAAATAAAAATAATCTGTGCATAAATCTTAAGATATTACTTGCCACATAGTGATAGAATACTTATAGAAACTGTTTTGGTATTTGGATGGAAAACTCAGCAAGCTGCTCTTGCAAATATGTATTGATTCCTTAATGCATTTGTTTTCTTTAAATGTATTCACTTGTAGTCTCATCTGGTTCTTTACAGTAAAAATTTAATCATAGGTGTTTGTTGGTTGAGCACTTTGCAGTCTTTTAAAATTTCAAGGACTTGTAGCTAACATCTGAGATTAAATAAAGGAACTACTGGCCTTGTAAATTACATAAACAGCTTTTTATTGAATATTACTTTTTTCTATAGAACTTGCTACTCTTTTTTCCCAGGGATGTTCAGTAACATTGATCTATGAAATTGCAGACGTTTTCCAATGTCAGCTTTAAAGTGGCGTGAAAATGGCATGTGTTCAGTAAAAATCATGCTTTGAATTTTGTGTTTTGATATTCCAAGCTGGTGATCAGCTTGCTGTCCCTACTCTTTTGTGAAGTAGGCCTTGGTGGGGTGCTGTGGCTGGCATCCAGCTCCACAATCAAGAGAATGGACAGCTGAAGTTCTGTAGATCACTGTATACCTGACCTCCTGTGTTTCCTGTGGGTATGTATATGAGATGAAGGTTCTTAACAATACTCTTTAATTTTTTTTATTTATTCAATTGTGTGTGTGTGTGTGTGTGAGTGTGTGTATGTGTGTGCGTGTATGTGTAGAACCACGGGCGAATTCGGGAACCACCATGGACTGCCTCCGCTTCCTACCTCCTTCTTGTTTACTCTGCCCTGGAATTCACAGGCTCAGTCCTACCAGGACCAGAAACGCAGGCTGCCCCCACTTCCACCTGGCGTCTATACATGGGGTCTAGGATCCGAACTCAGGACCTTCCACCTACAAGGCAGAGGCTTAACCCCTGGGCCACCTCTCCAGCCCCCTTAACAATATTCTTATAGGATGATGGATTTATTAGGCTACATTGTACAGTGAGAAGTACTTAATTTGTATCCTAACCCCCCCACACACATACCCACACAGCAGAGAAAAACTAAATTGAATAGAAAATAATATTTCAAGCTGTGTCTTAGGATTCAAAGACCAAAGCAAAGTATTTTATGCAGTGGATTAGACCATGCACTAATCTCCATGATTTTTCTTTTTGAAAGTCAATTGGGCTAAGTGAGGAAGTAATATTAAAAAGCCTAGAAGAATGTTGTTTTATTCAAAATTATTAAAACATAAGACTTCTGCCTTAAATAATGGTGTGATAGAAGGTCTGATTTATAATTACTTGGCCTAAAACAAAGGGAATTTTCAGGGGATGATAGAAGCCAAGTGAGAGAGAGTGTGCCAGCCAGATATCAGTGGAAAAATCCAATGCATGGCCTGACTGTGACCAGATGTAGGTTAGGTGGGAACTAGAAAGGATTAGGTTTAGATTTAGGATTAGGTCCTGCTATAAGGGAGAATATTGAGCTTTACTTAACCTCATTGTTTTCTTCAAAGTAAAAGGTATAAGACTAGGCTTTTTATATTACTAAAACAAAAAACAGGAGGACAATGAAAATGACAGTGTCAAGGACTAACTTTCTAATTGCCTGGGACAAAGGAAGAAACTAGGTCAATCCCTTCAGTTGTTATACAGACTTCACCTATGAGCAGCCATAGCCCAGTTTAAAACTAGATTTCCCTTTCTTTAGGGAGGGCAAGGGAAATGTTTGGGAAGAGGAGATAGTTGCTGGAAATTTCTCCTGTGGGGTCTAGCTCTATTTTAATATTTTCCCTTCTGATTCTGACATCAAAGTTATTCCAATCATAATAGATCTTTTCATCTGTAGAATGGAAAGGTGGTTCATGTTTCTGAAATTTCCTTCTTTCAGAACCCAGGTCAAAGCACCTTTAGCATACGCATGCTATTTCTTCAAGAGGTGAGTGACATGGCGACAGCTCTTGTATCTTCATTTTGTACAGAAGCTCTGGCACCAACCCAACTTGGGACTAGTGGCTCTAGTCTTCCCACTCACTCCCTGCACATTAACTCTTCTCCCTATTATGGCTATTACCCATGACTGTGGTGGTATTGGGAGCAATGGACTTATTCAGGACATGGATCTGTTGGGAGAAAGGTCATTTGAGTATGCTTCCTAGTAACCAATGTCTAGTCTACAGTGCCTGCAAGGGACTTTGATGTCAGTGAGAGTCTGCTATTTTTCCTTCTTGTTTCTGTGCTTCATTTATTTATATGTTTCCTCAGAAGTTTCATCTGTATTCACAGAAGTCTTTCTCACTGTTCTTTTCAGTCATCTTTATGTTCAAGTTCTCATGAAGAGCCTGCTGACAGTTGAGTGCAGACTAGCTAATGTGATCACCCCACACCTACAAGCCATTATGCTGGTTATTCTAGAAAGCTCACGGACAATACCTTTCATGATGCCAAACATGTGGGTCTTTTTAAACATGGATGAGATGACCAGAACCAATTGTTCCATATGTGGATGGATAGAAATCAGAACCATAGTAATGGGAATAATTTATTTTCTATTGAACAGTAAGTGCAATTAGGGATGCCTGGTCCTGTGGAGACCATGCCCATTATATCTCTAGTCTTCACCTTATTTCCTTAGTAACTTCTGGGCAATGCCAGATTATAAAAGATTGTGGTTCTGCCCATCACTTCTCTCTCTCCTCTCTCCTCTTCCAGCATGTGGTCATACTGTGGTTGCTCTGTCCTCTCCTAGCCATGTGTTCATGGTGGCTTTCCCTGTTTGCTCAGACCTTAAGCTGTCTCTGTTCTAGTGCTCTGTACTTAAGGCTGTGGCTTCCTCTTTGTCTCCTTGGACCAGGCATCCAAGGTTTCTTCCCTTTTCTCTTATTTTCATTTAAATTCCTTGTTTTAATCTCTAAATGTTTTCTGGTTTCAATCTTCACCACCAGAACACACGAACCCCAAAGAAAAACCCCAGAGCACTGGGATACTGTTTCAGCCAGTTTATCATTATTGCATCAAAATGGTGATAATCCACTAAATGGATGAAAGACTTTTTTTTTGATGTTCATAAATTTAAATGTCCCAGGTCATGGTTGGTTGGCTCATTGCTTTTCTGACTTCTGGTGAAGTCACAGTTTTAAAGCACATGATAGAGGAGGCTGCTCACCTCACAGAAACATGGAAGCAGACCAATGAAAGAAGGCTGAAGTGCCAACAACCTCTTCAAAGATACACCTGAGTGACCTTTCTCCCACTATATCCATTTCCTAAATTGTTCACAACTCCCAGTACTACCACAGGCTTGGTACCAAGCCTTCTGCACATGGGCTATGGGTAACATACAAGATCTAATCTATGGTACTATAGAAAAATCTCTTGGTGAGACTTTTTCTCAAACTAGAACCATTGAAAATTAAAGTTGCTGAAAAGCTAGTGAAATGGATTACTTTTTACACAGAGTATTAAATATGGGTACAAATTGCTTTTTTAATTTTAATTTTGGCAAAATGAACACAAGTGAAAATTGTGTGTTATATATTTTTAAGTTCATATTCAATGGTGTTATTTTAGGTTATCCAACAAAACTCCAGAAGTCTTTCATCCTGAAAAGCATGTTTGTTCATTAAATAATGGCCTTTCTAGTCTTCCCTGAATCCCTACATTTTCTTCTTTCTGTCTGTTGCTTTGAGTAGTTTCAGAGTCTCAAAGAAGCAAAATCATAAAGTATTTTGTAAATGGCCTTATTCATCTAGCATAATGCTCTCAAAGGTCATTCATAATGTTGCAAGAGTCAGAATTTTCTTCCTGTTTAACACTGGAGAAAATTCCATCTTATGTTCATGCCACATTTTGTTTGCATATTTGACTGTCTATAGACAAATCTTTTAGTTTTGGCTTCTCCATTTAGTCACACACATATCCATGATTCGCCACCACCCAGACATACTAAGTGGAACTTTCAAGAAATGAATAATTTATATGTTTTAAATAATATTGTTTATATTATTATATCTTTTATTATTGATTGCTATATATTAAGTTTGCTTTTTCTTTCATTTAAAATCAGTATAAATTAAACCTATAAAATAATGGATTTCATTATGGCATTTTCAGACATGTCTGGAAGCTTTCTTAATGTACATAACTCTTAAATTAAGCTTTATCATAGGTAAACCTGTGTAGGAAATTAGTCACAATTTTAAGAGCTACTAGGGGTCTGGGAAAATGCCCCTGTGTTAGAGGTGGGTTTGTATCTTTTAGATGATACTGCATGATAATGGGTGTACAGATAATTTTCATAAATCCATTTCATATTTTGGATATAAATAACAAAAAAATCTTGGTTTCTTAGAGTTATTTTTAATGTTTTGAAGAATCACCAAACTGTGAATGCTCAACTTTAATATATGCTTCCTCCAAAATATTTTTGTCTCTGACATTGCCTGCAGCAGTGTGCCATCTGTACAAAAGGTAGAAGAAGTTTGATGGAGTAGCTGCACAGATTAATGGGAAGCAAAGGAAGTTTTGTTAAAAGTTTGAGTTGGCCCTAGAAACAAGTGAACAATGGTTCACTCATCAAGTGCTGACTGTGTAAGCATGAGGCTCTGAATTTTGATCCTGAAGCACTCACATTAAAATTTAAGAAAAAATGATGTTTATAGTTCATGCCTGTAATTCCATTACTGGAAAGGCAGAAATACAGGAGGATCCTGGAAGCTTCCAGAACAAACAATCTATCCAACTGATGAGCTTCAGGGAGAGATTCTGTTTCACAAAATAAGGTGGAGAAACTATTGAAGAACAGTTCCAACATAGATGTCTATTGTCTACATGTATGGCTGCAACCATGCACATACACACATGCACAGACACATACATGTATACAAATAGTCCTTGTGATTTTATTGCATCATTTATCACCACACAGATTCAACAGGCAGTGAAAGAAATGAGTTGACTTGACTTTACCCATCACTATCAACTATCCTGTTGCTTTCAAATTGTGCTTTCTGTCATTGGAAGCAGGCATGGGGACTTGGAAATGGGTTTGTGCTATCACTGAATTGTGTGAGCAGAAGTACTGATAATTTTTTTAGAAAGGAAGTCCCAAGTAATAAAAGGTTATCTATCACCTGTGTGTGACATTCTGTTAAAGCTAAGTCTGAGGATATTATTCCCCAGTAATGATTTTATCCACAAATGGATTTCATGTTATTTTCTGCCCACGATTGATAACATCATGTGGGGAGGACATTTGTGTTTCCTTCTAGAATTCAGCATAGACTTCTGGGCTGGTGAGATGGGTTAGCAGGTAAAAGCACTTGCACATAAACTTGGCAACTTGAGTTAGAGCCTCAAAACTCAATTGGTGAAATGAGAAAAATGACTTCTGGCCTCTGGCCTCCACACATATACACTGTGGCCATCTTTTTGTTCTCTGTCTGTCTTTTTCTCTTTCTCTTTATTTCTGTCTCTTTGTCTTTCTTTCTCTATCTCTCCAACTGTCCCCTTTCCCTTAATTAATTAATGAATGAATTAATTAATTAATTAATTACCATATTTAAAAACAACAACACAGGCTTTTCTGAGTCAGGGAAAAAAATAGTTTCACAAGGTCCTGGAAAAATGTCAATGACCCTTAAAAGCAGGTACAGGCTAACACTCAACTACTTTACCTTTTATTTACAGATCGGCCCATGAAATATCTCTGCCTAAGTCTTGCTTTAATTATTGATTATATGTTCCTGGACTGAGCAAGGCATGAAAATTTTCTATTTACCTTTTAAGGGAAATGTTCTCAATTTCCATTTACAAGGTCCCTGGCAAGACTCACGTCACAGCATTAAACAAAGCACAACTAATATTTGTTTTGTTAGAGGGGTCTGGCTTCCAGGAAAACATAAAAGGTTGAGTATCTTTCGAAAAGGGAAAAAATGATAAAAATTGACTCAATTAGGTCTAAAACATCCAATAAGGCACAATTTCTCAGACCACCCTTGAGTGTTCTCTGAATGAATTGCTCTTGAAATCAGGACTAGGGAATCTGAAAATCACAGATGCTCAACCCTCACTGCTCTTTAATTTCTAGCTTTCATGGAACTGTGCTAGAAGCTTGGGGGAAAACTGTAGTGTTCTTGCTTGTAAAAGGCAGTCATTAGAGGACAAACATGCCATGAGTATGCTAGGTAGTGAGATAGTGAGTTCTATAACCATCAGACTAAAGTTTCAATGTCATCCCTGTGTTTCATTGAAAGCCAAAGGACACACAAGGTAAAAACTAACAATGGGTTTGAGAAACAATTCTTTCCATAATATAACCAGAATACACAAATGCTCAGAATACACAAATAAAAAGTGATAAATTGTTATGAATATTAATTGTTGCAAATCTGAACAACAATCGGAAATGAAACTTTCTCTCATAAGCAACAGAACTCAGGAAAAAGGTTCACAGTCTCAAAGACAAAATTCACCTACAAAGAAATTGTTAAAGTTATTTTCTCTCTCACAAAAAAATCCCCCACCAAATGTATAACCACTTGAATGATTTTGACTATTTCACTTTCATGAACAAAAACTAATTTTCATCCTATTTAAAATATCACTCCAGACAAATTTTGTAACCCTTTAAGATGTATGTTATCAGTACTATGTTCCAAATGGCTAATTTCTTACAATAAAGTCCAATTTCCCCTCCATAGTTGAATGTCATGTTTTCTCATCTACTGAGAGTTAAGAGACTGCTCCAGTCCACAGATTGCAACCCAGTTCTTAGATGAGCTTCATTTTGTACTTGCTTCCTCTAACATAGTTTCTATCACTGTCAATGTGGTGAGCTTGAATGTTGAACCTGTGGCCTTTATTTCTTTTTACAAAGTACAATGCAAATGACTCCAAGCAGATAATGAGATTCACGTAATGGGTTGGCATATCCCATCGAAGACTCTATGTGAACAGTGGCCAGAACATTGTTAGTTCCAAGGCTGAACTTTGTTGCTTGGAAGTAAGTACTTTGAGTTAATCCATTTAAGAAAATTTTCCAAAGGATACAGTGAAAAATCTTTGTATTTGGATTGATTGATAAGATTAAATGGATTTGGGGGGCTTCTACAGTGAAATAGCTGCAAACTAAAAGGCATAGCTGATCATTTTTCCTTATCTCAGTGGTTACAATGTTCATCAAGCACTCTATTGAGCAGAACCACTTAAAATTTTGGAATTAGGAGAAAAGATTTTTCCTCATGTCTCTGAAAATTCAAAAAAGTATATGATTAATTTAATCACATTGTTGCTTAAACATTACAAACGATCAGCTATAGAATTTTCAGAAACTATTACTGTTCAGATATTAATAGCCAGTGACTTTCATTTAGGGTAGTAATTCTTCACCAGATCTCTCTGATCACATCACTCCATCTTTTGTGGATGGTAGTATTACATTTTCTTAAAACATTCTCCATCATATTACCCATTTTCATATAACATAGCTTCTCCTATTTTATACAAATGTTTTATCTTATCACTTGAGAAGAAAAGTACAAAGTGTACAGTTGAAGGGTAAATAAAGGTGTGAATGAGTTAGAAGAACAGGATAAGTGAGATGACTGAGTGAAACAAAGCATTTGCCACCAAGCTGGAGGACTTCAGTTCAATCCACAGTACCCATGTACAAGTGGGTATGGTCCTGCATGCCCGTAACTGAGCTCTGGAAGGAAGGATGAGGCAGAAGCTTGCTATCCAGCCAGCCTAGCTTAAATGGTGTGTTTCAGGTTCTGTTGTAACTCTAACTCAAGGAGTAAAACAGTAATCAATAGAGAAAGGCTTTTGGCTTTCAAATGTGCATACGTATGCAGTTGCACATGTGCATACATGTACACAGATATGTTTGCAATCTATCACACATGCATACATACAAACAAATGGAAGGGAAATAAAATAAATATATGAATAACTAAGCAAGTATTTAAATAAAAATACCTGAAAGGAAATATAGCTAGTTCATGGATAGGGGAGTTCCATTATGATGAAGATGTCAGGGAAAATGTCAATGAGAAGAGAACATGAGTAAAACGAGTGCTGACATATGGAGGGAAGGTTATGTGAACCCTAGAGAAAGAGAAGAGACAGAATAAAGTTCCAGAGGTATATCCAGAAACATATCAGGCATATTTAAGGGACAAAGAGATTGATCAATGCATGTCAGAGATACCAAAGTAGGTCATAATACCAGAGGAGAAAGATAACATTGGCCTTGATAGTTCACTGAAAAGAACTTGGCATTTAGATTCAATACAAAAATGGAGTTTTTACATTCACATATAGCAACATGAAATGAAATTAAACCTTACTCTTATTTAGTACTTATTACTATTTGGGACGTATAGTTTTCTAGTAGGGCATAAGTGTTGAACAATTGACTTTGTCTCACTTGATATTTGTCAATAGTTTTCCTGAGTAAGATTAGAAGATTGCATCTATGAAATTAGAAATACCTATAATTATTGATGATTTAGTGCTCATATCTTTCAGCTATTCCTTTCTTCAATAAGTACCTGTCAACAATTTCTATATATAAAGATATGAATTCTGGGAGGGATGTTTCATCTTGTTCTCTTTCAGGATTAGCATAATTGCTGATATATGTGCCCAATCAATATTTTGTGTTGAATAGTAAAGTATAAAGAAGTTGAAATATAACTTTGAAAAGAAATTATTGACCAATTTTATGGGATGTACTTTTAAGTGGAAGAGAAAGTCTTTTCAATAAATGATTGTGTTAGTTGTGAGTGAAATGGAGGGAGGATAATTTAATCATGATGGTTATTAGTCAGCTGACAAGATGATTACACTCTATAAAAACAACATGAACAGAAGTTGATAAAACACTAATTAGTGTTTCTGGAGAAAATAAGAAGGAAAAGGCTAAGATTACAGTTTGCAGGTATTTATTACTTGTTTACAGCACAATTATGTCAAATGGTGAAGTGCATCTAACAAAATTAAGCCAACTTTATACAAATGGTGTCAAGATGCTTATTCCATTGTTTGAGAATATTTAGAAAATAATCTTAGGCTTGGCCAATTGAGGACAAAATTGATTCTGTGTACATATCCACCAACAAGGAAGCAAGTTTATTTCCTCTGCAGCTTTACTCAGAACAACAGTAGACTCAGACCCTCAAGAGCAATTTCCAAGAAGATGCTGATTTCACTGAGAGATTCACATAGATAATTCATGAAAGGCTTACAAATGTCAATTTGCAAATCAAAGGAATATTTGTATCTCTGGTTCCTACATTTCTAAGGAGAAAGGCATCCATGTTTAGGTAGAAAATGTCATTTGATGTATAATTACCTGTCAGTTTTCAGGAAAAAAATAAATGAATATTCAAAGACCAAGGAAGAATCATTCACATAACAAAAATAAAATATCAGTGATTGTTCTGGAAGATATGCAGTAAGTTGTATTTTCACATTCCTTGATGTCCATCTCAAATTATCTTTCCTTATATATGTTAAAAGAGGAATTGACTCTAGCCTACAAAATCTTTATTTCTAAGAAGCAATGTTTATATTTTCTGAAATGAGAACCTGATGAACTATTTCAATAAATGGTCAGATTATAAATATTTCAAGCTGATCAAGCCAACTACTCTCTTCAAGTTTACCTTTACTGGTTGAAATAACTTATGTAAGTAAATAGGCATGTCTGATAAAACTCAGTACTTACAAAAGTATGCAGTGGAGTGCATTTGTTTATGTGGTTTGCATATTAAAGGATTACGAGATTCATTAAACTCTGGGAGTATGAGCTATTTATCTGATGACAACTTGAAACATTCCAAAGTTATGAATTTTATATCATATCAAGTAATATCAGAAACTCACTGAATAATTCCTATTTATTTGAATTGATTCAAAATCTAAATGAAAAGCCTCATTTAAACTTGCCCAGATTCATACACTTGGGAAGACAAGGAAAAGGGCTTTTTTTTTTCAGTGACAAACATTAATAAAAGATGTTTTAGGAAAAAGATGCTTGAATCAAGTATTCTAAATAATTTTCAGAGAAGTTTTTTGTAATTCTTAGGAGCAGAAGACATACTAGATACAGGCAGGAGCTTTGTTAATAAATCTAATGACTTCAACACTTCCATTTCAACAATTCTTAAAAAAAGAAGTATTAAAACTCCTCAATCTTTGAAATTATTTCAAACAATAAAATTAATGATATTGTGAATTAAATGGTTTTAATGGCATCATAATACCAGGAAACCATGGTAGAGATGGACAATATCAGCTGAAAATCTCCAGTTGCTAAACTAGCCACCATAGGGAGTCTCAATTGCCTGGGGCTTTTTTATTATTATAAACAAGAGATTTGGTGTTTTCTCCACACATTACACTATCACATCACCCCTCCTCCCATAGAGAATCTTCTTCCGAGCAAACATGCCTTCTACCCAAAGATCCCTTCTTGTACATGTGTCTCACTGCGTCCAATAAGGCCTTCTTGCTCTTGTATTTGTCTGGGGTACCTGCTGTGTGAACGCTTTTTTTGGGAGATTCCACGCAACCACCAATTCACCCAACTAGGAGTTCAACCATAGACCAAAGAAACCATTACGCCAAGGTTCAACTTGACCAAGGAGTGTATTAGCATTCATTATAGGAGTATAAGTGAGGGTTAATTACAGAAGGAAGGACGAATCAAAGGCAGTTACATCATCAGAAACTCCGACTCACCCAGCATGGGTGAGACTCAGAAGCTACACCCCTGGGGTTCTCTGTTGTATGACTTGTTAGGAAAGTCTCCTCTAGACTGCTGGAATGCTCTCACTCCAGTAGTAGACTTTTGCTGGTCTCTTGCTCTCTGACTTCTAGGTTGGCCTCTTTAGCCGTCTCTCTCAGGCTTGTCTGCTCCCCAGGCTTTTTCTAACTGACTTTAACTCCTCAGAGGTCTCTTTGCATCAACTTGGCTGGCAGCTGTTGTTTGCATCCTGAAGCCAGTCTTCCCCTGACCCCAAGCTCCTCAGTTTCAGGAAGCTCCTCAAACTCATGAGTTATTTATTTGCTAAGATTGGGGCAAAATTCAAGAGGGCTTCCCTGAGGAAAAAGGGTTATCGAACAGTTAGGAAGTAGTTCAGTGTCAGTACCACTGATACATGAAATTCCCATTCTTCTGTCCGACGTCGACCACCATCCAGGAGTATTTCAAGAGGGGTGAAGAAGACATTTGGAATTCTCTACCATGGACTCTTTAATTCCAATGATTATAATTCCATGCTTGCCTCAAAGGATTCTTTCCATGGCAGTTTCCACACTGTGTAGGAAGCTAAAAGGAAGACAAACGTCAATAAATGGAAGTTTTCTGCTCAGTAAAGCACTCAACTGGTTACAAAGCAGAAGCGTGTGTAGTTCTAGGCAGAGCACATTCAATGCAGCTTTCAGTAGCATCTGTGGGGTTATCTTCATTCTTATTTTTTCATGTTGATTATCACTCTGTAACATTTGATTATTAGAGATAAACACTTTATTTAACTGAGAATCACAAATAGCCTTGTTCTGAATAATTTTTGAGAAATATAATCTCCTAGTAGTTTAGCTTTACAACCTCAGCAGAGAGAACTATCAGTGAAGGCTATTTTAAAGATGTTTTAGGTGTTTTACTCTTTTGATCATTCTGGGCTCTTTCAAATCTGGTAATTTAGACCAACAAAGGAACAATTTTTTTCTTTTTTGGCATGTGTATGTACGTGTGTGTGTGTGTGTGTGTGTGCCTTTGGAAATCCACAGATGACATCAGAAATTATTCTTGATTGCTTTTCTACCTTATTGCTTTGTTCTTATTGCTTGTTTTCTAGGACCAGAAATTCATGCCGACTCAATGTTTGTCCAGAATTTTTTTTAAAATTAGAATCTGGGTATCAAAGTTCAGGTCCTTTTGCCTACAAGGCAAGGGCTTAAACCACTAATCCATCTCTCCAGCCAAGAAGAGCCAATTTCTTTTTTTTTAATACCTTTTTTATTATTATTTCAACTCATACAAACTTAATAGGTACACCAGTCCCTCCCTCCCTCTTCCTCCCCCCGAACCCCCTGCTCCCTCTCTCCTCACCCCTCCCTCCCCATTCCCCAATGCCTCCCCCCAAATTCCCAGAGAGTCCTTTCTTGTGCATGCCTGACTCTCCTCTGGGCCCTCCTCTCTGATGACGTACAAGGACCCAGTTGCATTTCCTTGAACCGTTTCCCGTGTTCCCCTTAAGCATAAGAACATTACTGTGGCTGCCAATCCCTTGCCTCCAAGGATCTTGGTGCCTTTAGCAGATGCTAGACTTTGTGAGGTCAATAGTGTATTGGACATTGCGCAGGGCATGCAATGTCCAATTATGATTGTTTTGGCCCTAACTTGTGTGGAGTATCTTGCATATCATTGCTCCTCCCATCCTTTTGCTCTTACACTCTTACCGCCCCCTCTTCCACAAATTTCCCTGAGCTTCAGGATGGGGAGAGATTAGTCTGGCCTAGTTCTAGGTGGTTGATATAAGGTCTATGAAGTTCTGGATTGTAGTTTGTTGATTTTCTTTTGCAGTTTTGCTGCTCCTGCAATGCCCTTCACTCCATCTTGCTGGGCACTGTATGTCACCCCCTGGTTAGAGACAAAAAGCTGTTAAACTGAAGTCTTATTATAAGAGCACATTCAAGGGTAGATGTAATAAAAGTAGGAAACCTCAGTGAGGGAGGAGTTAATCACCCATTTGCAAAATGGTTACTTTTTATCTGCCAGACTATATGCCCTCCCCTTCTGGTGAGATCACACCCCCTCAGTTGTAAATGATCAGGAACAAAATGTCTGTGAACATAACCAAATGTCTCATTGTTTACTTGCAGTCCTTGATGGAGGCCTATTTTCTCTGCTGTAACATGGTCACTTCTCTCCTTGTTTCTGGTGTGGCCCTCCAACCCCATCCCTCCTGTTCATAATCCTTGCAATTACTGTAGGTAATACATAGATTTATCTATGATGTCTCAAGGTGGGCTGGGTGGGTTTGGTACTAGGAGCCACCTACTAGGGAGTACATATGGTGCTTAATTTTCTGGGTTTGGGATACTTCACTTAATATAATTGTTTCTAATGACATCCATTTCCCGGCAAATTCCAGTAATTCATCATTTTTGATGGCTGAGTAGTACTCCATTGTATAGATGTACCACAGTTTCCTTATCCACTCATCAACTGTTGGACATTTAGGTTGATTCCATAACTTTGCTATTGTAAACAGTGCTGCTATGAACATGGTCGTGCTTGTGCTGTCCAGGTGAACCTCTGCTGTATGGGGGGTTATTCCCAAAAGTGGAATAGCAGGGTCATATGGCATTTCAATCTTTAATTTCTTTAAGAATCTCCAGATGGCAAGAAGAGCCAATTTCTTTTTTTTTTTAATTTTTTTATTATTATTATTATTTATTCAACCGTGTGTATGTGTGTGCGCACGTGTGTGTGTCTGTGTGTGTGTGTTTGTGTCTGTGTATGTGTAGAACCACGAACGAATTCGCGAACCACCATGGACGCCTCCACCTCCTTCTGCCCTGGGATTCACAGGCTCCGCCCTACCAGGACCAGAAGCGCAGGCCGCCCCCGCTTCCGCCTGGCGTCTATACGTGGGATCTGGGATCCGAACTCGGGACCTTCCGCCTGCAAGGCGGAGGCTTAACCCCTGAGCCACATCTCCAGCCCAAAGAGCCAATTTCTAAGTCATGATTTTGTTCATCCCACTCACCACAGCACTGACTTTATCAATTGCCCCTAGACTGTAATGCTATCCCCATATATTGAGGATCATTACATACATTGTGTCTATTTGTGCTGGTTTGTCTGGAACAATACGAGGTTATGGCTCTGGTCTCAGTAAAATGACTACTAAATACACTCTTGATATTGTTTTTGTTTTTTGGGGTTTTTTTTTTTTTTTGCTGTGATTATTTGTTTTACTAAGGGAAAGCAACTTGACCATTTAAACATTTTTTAAAAAGAAGAAAGGAAACTTTAGTATGTTCCCTTGTTTTCCTTAAAATAAATAAGAATAGAGAAGGAATAAGTTTTCTTTGGAGATGGCTCTGGGGCTAAAAGAACATGCCACGCAAGCATGACAACCTCAGCTCAACCCATGGAGCCCATGAAAAACCTGATGGGATGACTTGCGACTGTAATCCTAGCATTTCTGTGGTGAGATGGGAATGAAGACAAGAGAATTACACAGAAACGCATATGCCAGCTAGTCTGAATTAAGCAGAGGAACAGAAGTAGCATAAGCCTGTTTCAATTCAGTGGAAGGAGAGAACCAACTCCTGACCATAGCACTTTGACTTCCATGTGCATGCACCTGCACTCATACACAAATAAAACACAGAAATAAATAAATGCTAAAATAAGAATAGTGTCCTCAGTCAACAGATTTTCTCCATTCATTTTCCAGTCAAGGCCAATATATCAACCCTAAATGAAGAAAACTAATGTTTTTTTTGCTTCTTGGTCAGTGTGATCAGTGAGTAAAATGGATCATAACTTGTGCAATCACAAGAGGACCAATGCTCCTGACAGCAGCTTTCGCAGATGGATGGCTGTCATATAACCCAAGTAGGTCCCTATTCTGTTGTGTCATATTTCCCGGGAGAGATGACCAGAGACCCTCAGTTTTAAGTACCAGTTCTCATTGTACGCAACCAACCGGTTAGGTTCTAGAGTGCCTAGGTGAATTGTATGGAATTGTAATTCCATGCTTGCCTCAAAGGATGTATGCCATCTCTTCCATGCATGTTTCCACAACTAGGTTACTAATAGACATATATACTCACTGAGTAGGAAACTACAAGGAAGATTGACTACCAATATTTCCCAATTTATTCATGCTATTTAAAGCATAAATATCTGTACTTGAATTCAGATAGCTGTAAAATATTAAAGTTATATTGCTCTCTTTGTTTTAAAGCCCACAAAATGTAACTAATTGATGGAAGAGTTTCATTTGCAGAACATTTGTTCTGGGGATCCAGCCTGCCAAATAATTCTGGGGTTCCAGTTTGCCAGATAATTTTGTCTAAATCACTTGATTTTTCTTTCTTGTTTACATGTATTATAGCTCATTGCCTAAATTGTGTTTCATTTGAAATCATTGTTTGACAAGACAGATTATGAATAAATGAATATTGATATAAATAACAAATGAGTGCTATTCCTCATGCTTCAGCAAATCATGCTTTCAGTTCCTAAAGGTGGGATAGTCTGGGTTTGGGCAGCATCCATTACATATTGCCATATGTATTCTTTCTTAGAAAACATGACAGAATGTCATGCTTTCAGAATTATACATAGCTTTAGGTGGTCATATGTACTGTTTTCTTTCTCCAGTAGTGTAATTTTATACATATTGATTGACCTCTCCCATCTGCTAGAATTTTTCAGGGAACAGATCTTATATTTGCTAAAATAATTGTCATGAGGAAAGTATGTGGCACTGCAAGATTTTGCTCTATCAACTAATTTATTCAAAATCCTTTGGATTCAATGGTAGGAGAGTTCTGTTTTTTGCTTTACATCCTACATAAAGCATAACAATATCAAGAGATTTATCTAAATGTAAATTGCAAGAACCATGGCAAAACAAAAAAAAATTGGGAAATAGTGTTCTGAGTTAACTGATAAAGATAAGCTAAAGTTGTAAATTTCTGCTCCTTATAAATGTTACCATGTTTTTTGGTGGGGTGTTTTCGTATTCAGTGGATTACAAGTCTACCCGAGAGAGCAAACTCTACACCAATTCATGTCTGGTATACTCAGTGGAAAGTTGTATGAACACAGAAACAGAGTAGAAGGCAATGGGCCAATGAAGAACATGTTAGAATAATAATAATAAAAGAAGAAGAAGAAAGAAAATGAGATAGACATATGCATGGAGGCCAAATAACAACTTTCAAAAGTCTGTTCTCTGCTTATGTAGGCTTCAGGGATCTAATTCAGGTTTCCAGGCTTGGTCATAAAATACCTTTAGCCACTGACACTTCTCACAACTACAGTCAGTACTCTTTAAAGCAACACAGATTGTAGTATTTTGTCATAGAACCACAAGGAGACTAAGACAAGAAATCAATTCTTTCCTTTAGGTCTCACATATTTTCTTTGAAAACCCTTTATCTCCAGGTTGGTATACATTTTTTTAAATTTTATTATTATTATTATTATTTATTCAACTGTGTGCATATGCGTGTGTATGGGCGCGCGCGCGTGTTGTCTGTGTGTGTGTGTGTGTGTGTGTGTGTGTGTGTGTGTCTGTGTATGTGTAGAACCACGGACGAATTCGCGAACCACCATGGACGCCTCCACCTCCTTCTGCCCCGGGATTCACAGGCTCCGCCCTACCAGGGCCAGAAGCGCAGGCCGCCCCCGCTTCCGCCTGGCGTCTATACGTGGGATCTGGGATCCGAACTCAGAATCCTCCGCCTGCAAGGCAGAGGCTTAACCCCTGAGCCACCTCTCCAGCCCCAGGTTGATATACATTTTTAAGGGATATTCTCAATGTCTTATTTTTGGGGAAAACTAAGCTGTCCTTGAACTTAAGATACTGACTCAGTCTCCTAAGCATAGGCATTTATTTCAAGCATAAGCTCCAATGCTTGGCTCAAATTCTATATTTTTAAAAGTTAAAAGGTAACAGTATTGAGACAGGGGAGATGAATCAGTAAATATTAATGCATCAAGTGCTTGGATTCTCAATTTCATAAAACACCTAATACAATTATGAAGAGCCAGATAGGTTTTGATACAGTAATAGTAGAAGACTTCAGTACCCCACTCCCATCTGCATATGATATTTGTCTTCCAAAATAAAAATTGAGAAGCTTAAGAGATAAACTATACATTGATGAATGTGATATGATGCCTGTCTATAGAACATTCAGTTCAGTAGCCATACTGAAATATTTCCTTGTATCTCATCAGATCATAGAGGAATAAAACTATAAATAAATACCCAGAAATAGTGCATAGATTTGAAGAATGAAAAATATGCTTTTGAATGAATAGCAAGTCATGGAGTGATTAGGAAGCTGATTAAATAATTCTGAAAATAATGAAAATGAAAGACTTACAAGAACTTCTAGGAAGCATCTAAGGCAGTTCTAAGAGAAAAGTTTATAGCTATAGGATTCATATTAATAAACATGAAGCAGAAAAGACCTAAAATCAATGGAAAAGGTAATTCTTTGAAAGCACAAAGACTGACTAATTTGTAGTCAAATTAATGAAATGAGAAGAAAATGAAGATTTTATAAGGAAAGCCAACAAAATCCAGAGTATCATTAAGTAAAACTTAAATGTTTTATATATAAATATGCTTCATTTCATTTTTTTAAAATAAAGTCTCCCTGTGTAGCTTAGGTAGGCCCGAAACTTGCTGTATAAACTAGGCTGTCCTTGAATTCAAGATGGTACTGTCTCAACCTCCATGGCATGGCAAGAAAATATAAAAAAATACATTCTTAGCTACATATGACCTATCAGGATTAATTGAAAAAGATTTAATCCATTTAAACAGACTGGCAATAAACAATGATATAAGAACTGTAACAATGTCTCCTGCAAAACCAAAAGCCAAAAGCCAGGACTGGAAGAATTCACTGCTGAATTCTACTGAACTTTTAAGGAAGATCCACTGCCAACAGTTCTCAATCTATTTTCAAAAGAGATGAGACACTAGTGAATTCATTTAATAAAGCCATTGTAACCCTTATAACAATTCAAGTAGAAAAATGTGAACTGTTAAATTGAGATAGGAAACTGCTGAAATCCCAGAGACAGTCAAGTGAGGACATTTCAGAGACAGGAGCTCACCCACACACCATGGCCTGCATGGTGCTGCTGCTTCCGTGCTGGTCTCGAGTTTCTCTTTGATAACAATCAAGACCATGGGCCAATCTGGGTTCCATCTGGACTGCTGGTTTATTAACCATTGTGTTTGCATCTGTAAAGTTTTGCCTTTGTTCTACCCATGCCCTGCTTTGTAATAAAATAACAGTACAGACTGAGCTTGTGGGTAGTTTATGGAGAGAGATATCGACTCTAGATGCCCACATTAAACTCTTCTCCTTCACTCTAATTAGTGTTTGAGAAATTATTCCACAACACAACACTGTTTAATGATACTACAACAACTGAAAAGAAAACTGTACACTATTTTCCCCGATGGATATAAATGTAAATTTCTCAATAAAATACTTGTAAAGTGACTTTACACGAACATGTTAAGGAGATCTTTAATCATGATCATGTTGTCTTTAATCTCAGAGATGCAAGATTCACCATATGAAAGTCAATAAATGTAATACAACGCATAGATGTGGGGGGGTGGGGGTGGCCTGCGTTTTTGGTCCAGGTAGGGCGGAGCCTGTGAATTCCTGGGCAGAGTAAACAAGGAGGAGGTGGAGGCAGTCCATGATGATTCCTGAATTCGCCCGTGGTTCTACACACACACACACACGCACGCAGGCACACATGCACACACACACACATGCACAATTGGATAAATAAATAAACAAAAAAAGAATATCTTTTAAACATTTCTGTAGTGAAATAGTCTCATTTAAACAAAAAGAACAAGATTCTGAGACTAAGTGAAGGTTTAACATTCAGTCTTGAGAATGACAGAATTCCTAAGATATTAAGGGTCGCTGAAGCAGAAAGAGTGTAAAGAATGTTTGAATTGGAAGATAAAGTGCTGTGAGATGTGACCCTCCAAAAACATCACTGACACTGTACCCCACCACAGAGGCAGTCCCTGATACTAAAGTTTTAAGAGACCCAAATGTCAATAATCTACTATGAACTGAGGAAAAGAAGCTTGTGGAGCCCTACACAGTACTAATGAACGGTGGACAACCAACAGCTTAGGAGTGAGGGAAAAAGAGAGATTTATACCTAGGTAGAGCTTACAAGGTTCCAAGAGATGATCACAGTCCCAGAAGCACAGAAGGAATGCTGATTCAGCCCAGTGTGCACAAAACAAAACAAAGCAAAGCAAAAAAACAAAACAAAAAAGGAGGAAGATGAGAAAGATTGTTTGAAGTCAAGGAGATGGGGAGGACAAAGGGAAAAGTAAAGAGAATTTTCATATACATGTATAAGATTGTTGAAGAGTAAAATGCATCAGTAAAGAAAAAGAGAATGCAATCAAAGGAACTTGATGAGCATATGCTGAAGAAGATAGTTAGTCATAGGGATTTGAAAAATGTTCAGTATTACTGATCAGGGGAATGCATATCGAAGCCCCAGTGAATTGCAGAGTAAGAGCTATAGCTCACCAATAAAGATTTAGCATCAATGGCACTTTTCAGGTAGAGCTACTACCAGAAACCAGGGAAATAAGACTCGTTCTGTATGCAGTCTTGCTTACGTTAGAAGTGAGGGAACTTGGGCTAGCTAGATAGTTCAGAGCACAAGGTACTGCTCACAACCCTAACATAGAGACCTGAGAATATTCCCAGATACCCACGTGGAAAAGGCAAGAACTGACTTTTGGAAGTTGTAACCTCGGACCTTCACCTATATGTTATGCATGCACATGGACACCTTCCCTCTCCTTCTACTTTCCCCTCTCTCAAAAATAATAAAATATTAAATGAACATGAGGAACTTTTCTGACTCTCCACTTCCACTATTTTGTTAATTTTTTCTTTAAATAACAAAAGTTAGAAATCTTTACAGGTCGGCGAAAATGATGTTTACTCCTAGAAATAGACAATGTCTGCCATCCATATCACATGTAATATGTCTGACAAGTTATTTGACTTTCTTGTGCCTTGATTTTTTCACCTGCATAATGGACACAATGATTACTTAATAAATAGATTCATGTTAACTATTAAATTGGGAGGTAGAAGCACATAGAACACTTGGGCATTTAATGTCTTAATAATTACCATTAAATTAAATAGCATGGGTTTTTCAAACTGTATTACATTGTTCCAGTTCTGTATCCCTCCTATTAGGTCCTTGTTCATAATGCCTTACTCCTTAAACAATCATAGTTTGAATGTGCTGATAATTAAGAGTTCTGCATTTCTATAAACAATATAGACATGAAGGATCCAAATAAAAGCAGATTATGTACTGATTTAAAAGTTGAATGTAGGGGCTGGTGAGGTGGCTCAGGGGTTAAGCCTCTGCCTTGCAGGCAGAAGGTCCTGAGTTCGGATCCTAGACCCCACGTATAGACGCCAGGCGGAAGCGGGGGCGGCCTGTTTTTCTGGTCCTGGTAGGGCGGAGCCTGTGAATCCCCAGGCAGAGTAAACAAGGAGGAGGCGGTCCATGGTGGTTCCCGAATTCGTCCGCGCACACACACACACACACACACATACACACGCACAATTGAATAAAGAATTAAAAAAAAGAAAAAAAAAGAGTTGAATGTATATGAATCTGCTCCAGTTTTTCAGGCAAAATGGATGCGCACAGTTGTAAGAGTCCTGAAGTTTTTGGTGATGGTGGTGAGAAAGGAGGCAAAATTGTGTCACAATCAGGTCCTTATTTAATAGCTGAAGGGCAGTGGAGGAAGAGAAGTCTGATCTACATCTAGATTTACAGCAATCCTATGATTGTCTTTTGGGACACCTTACCCAGGTACTCCAACCCTTCCCAGCTCTTTAGAACTTTCCATCACACCAACAGAAAGTAACAGAGAAGATAGCTAATAGCTAGTGCCACTGCTGTGATAAAGGGGGATGATTCAATATCATCAACTGATTAAAAGAAGAAAATTTCAGTACAGCATATTTACTTTTCTCTCTGTCATTCCTTGGAGGGAAATTTGAAGAACAGAAAGAAAACTATTATGTTATTTAAACGATGATCATTATAATATTTTGTCTCTAAGAGAGAACATTTTTGATATTTTATATAGTAAAATGAATATGAGAGTTGTGAATGAGGATTTAATTTCTGTTTGGTATTTAAATTTTAACTTTTCATTAATAATACTAGGCTATTCTTCTGGCTTTATTAATTTAAATCCATTCCACTAACCTCCAGAACTGTGAAAACGATCTTTCCATAGTATGGGAAGACTATAATCTCATGAGCAAAGGATCTTTCTATAGTATGGAGACACTATGATCTCATGAGGAAAGCATCATTCCATAGTATAGGGAGACTACAAGCAAAGGGTTTTAGCCTACATCAAAGGCTTCCATTGCTAAGGATCAGGTTGGGGAGCGACATGATTTATTACTTTACTGAGCATGTATTGAATAGGTATTGTTCCAATTTCCATATTTGCAATCAAGGAATTGCCTGTCATTTTACTTAGGTATAACACCATCTTGGACTTTGCTCCCAGTAGCCATGGTTACTAAGGCAGAACAATACAGTAGAAGCCAGACCTTGAATCCTAACCAAAGTGGGAAAATGGACTTTATCTCTGTTGCTAATCCATTTCTTCTTAAATGAATTCAAATATTGCCTCCTGGAGGAAGCAGGATACTCATGAAACTCAAGAAATATACATAAATTCAAGAAAGCTGAAAGTAACAAGAATCTTTCTCCTCAATGTTATGGAACAGAAAACAGCCTCAAAGGAGCCCCTCCCGTCTGTGAGCTGGGTCAGCTGTAAGTCCAACAAACAAATCCAAGGTTTCAACCTTTCTTCATCACTTCTGTGGTGGACTTTTTGGTAGGTGTAACTGCTTCTGCGTCATCCCTGCACCTGTAGGTAATCCCTCACACAACACCTTGTAAGTAATCCCAATAAATTCATTGATTTACCATTAGAATTTTGTGTAATGATTAATTTGGTCAGTGTTGGTTCCTTATCTAGACTGACTAGACATTTCTGTGGCATCTCTCCAGCAAAAATGTCGCACAGCCCAAGGCTGGTAATAATGTTTGGACCTTGTCCTGAAGAACCATACTGTATAGCAGCAGACACTAAATGGTCATGGTAAGTCACAGGTGGTAGAATGCTGGGAGTGCCTGCCTCTCCGTGTAGTACTCTCTGAGTCACAGTGGGAATAAAGAGAGCAATATCCCTGAGGAATCTGGTTCTTGATAAGCAAATTAGCTGGAAAGAAAAGCCCTTGGAATTCAAAAAAAATGCAAGTTATCTAAAAGCTTGAATTTTAAGTTAGAAGAAAAGTGAGACATCTGCCTTAGCCTTGTTTTGGTTCCATTGAACAACTTATTAAAGTGATGGAGACAGTAAAGCTATAGGCATGCTGATTAGAAGCTTTCAAGATTCTATAGACAAACTTCTCTGATCAAAGTCCAAATGTGGCCTAGGGACAAACATGATGAGAACCCTCCCACACCTCACCCCCACTCCAGGCAAGGCTGATTTTCCCTGTGGCAATTCTCTATTCATCTCTCCATGAGGCAAAGGCAGAAAAATTGGATGCTTGTGATTCCAAGTAGACATATCTACAGTGCAGACTCTTACTGTATCTTCAGTTCAGGTCATGAACGTGGTAATTAGCAAATCAGTGACCTCAGTGCATAAATATACCTTCCCTTTTTATGGGTTTGCTAAAATAACTACTGAATTACCTGATACTTAAACAATAAGGTATTTATTAATTATTATGTAAAGGACATTTGCTGAATTACAGACCATAAATCTCAGTGAATACAATGTTTGAGCTGTGGTAAATTTCACAAATAACCATGGTTCTACCCCTACTTCTGCCATTGCTTCTAATTCTTAGGAGAAGCTGAGTTTAATATTTGGGTTTAGTTAGGAAAAATGATTTAGGAACTGGAAACTGATACATGAAATACTACATGTGATTCCAGAAACTACAATGAATTCTTTAGTTTAAGGTAGCAATGTCATGCTATTGTGCAATAATAATGTATTAAAGGCTTATAATGTATGTCAGACACTACTCCATAGATGAACATGTATCAGTAAAGTAAAGGCTTATAATGTATGTCAGACACTACTCCATAGATGAACATGTATCAGTAAATAAGAACATGCATCCACTACAAAAGATAGGCAAAAAGATAGGGATTGCCTGCATTCAGGAAACAGTGGGTTTGGTCATCTATCTTACAGCAATATAAGTGGATGGGCCCTTTCCCCACCCACCTGGGACACACTGCAACCTAGGTAAGCTCCCCCTGAATCACCCCCAAACCCCAGGCAACCACTAGTCCCAGCTCCTCCCACCAGCCAGCAAGAGCAGAGCTACTCCAGGCC
Source organism: Typhlomys cinereus (assembly GCA_023101885.1). Taxonomy (NCBI): domain Eukaryota; kingdom Metazoa; phylum Chordata; class Mammalia; order Rodentia; family Platacanthomyidae; genus Typhlomys; species Typhlomys cinereus. The sequence continues at coordinate 1,218,676 of JALPQD010000388.1, read as the reverse complement.
AACTAATTCAGTTCAGTCAAAAACACACAGAAATTGAAAGAAGGTCTTAAAAGTTAAAAAGAACAATGCCCAAGTTAAAGTGCAAATCCATGACAAACAAAACCCAAGAAAACAAATCTCTCACTGAAGGAATTAATCCCATAATGATAGACTCCAAGCAGAACAAATCCACAGAATATAGCCAAGAAAGCCTGACCCAAGATAATGACTTTCAAAACATGATCATTACCATAATCAATGCTATGAAAGAGGAAATACAGGAGAAGTTAAATAACCGCATCGACCACTTTGAAAAGGAACACAACAGACACTTGGAGGAGTTGAGAAAAACAGTTCAAGAAACAAAAATAGGCATAGAGCAGTTAAAACAAACTTAAGCAGAGTTTAAAACTGAACTAAAAGACAAGTTATCTTCAACCCAGAATTCAACAGAAGTCTTATCAGCAGAACTAACAAAGCAGAAAACAGAATTTCAGATTATGAAGACAAAGTGGGAGTATTAACCAGCTCAATGGAAAGGGTTGTTAAAGCCAAAAAGATACTCGAGAGAAATATTCAAGAGTTATGGGACAGCCTGAAGAAGCCTAACATGCATATTCATGGAAACCAGAGCAAGAATCCCAAAATACCACACCTGAGGAAATTTTTCAAACTATTATCAAGGAAAATTTTACTCATCTAAAAAAAGAGAGGCCCTTCCTAATACAAGAGGCATTCTGCACCCCAGATATGATGAAAATAGAAACTCGCCATGGCACATAATAGATAAAACAGTCCACATTCAATACAAATAAATGGTGCTGAGAGCTTCAAGAGAAAAAAAAACCAAGTCACTTTTAAAGGTAAACCTATTAAAATAACAATCGACTTCTCAATGGAAACAGCAAAAGCAAGAAGAGCCTGGAGATACATACTTCAAGTACTGAATGAGCAAAAATGTCAACCCGAGCTGATATATCACAAAACTATCTGTCATGATCCTCTATATCAACCACCTAGAACTAGGCCAGCCTAATCTCTCCCCATCCTGAAGCTCAGGGAAATTTGCAGAAGAGGGGGCGGTAAGATTGTAAGAGCACAAGGATGGGAGGAGCAATGATATGCAAGATACTCCACACAAGTTAGGGCTGAAGCAATCATAATTGGACTTTGCATGCCCTGCGCAATATTCCACACACTATTGACCCCATAAAGTCTAGCATTTGCTAAAGGCATCAAGATCCTTGGAGGCAAGGAATTGACAGCCATAGTAGTGTTCCTATGCTCAAAGGGAACACAGGAAAGGGTTCAGGGAAATGCCACTGGGTCCTTGTATGTCATCAGAGAGGAGGGCCCAGAGGAGAGTCTGGCATGCACATTAAAGGATTCACTGGGGATTGGGGGGGAGGCACTGGGGAATGGGGAAGAAGGGGTGAGGGGAGGGGGAGCAGGGGAGTAGGGGGGAGGAGTAGGGAGGGAGGGAACTGGTGTACCTATTAAGTTTGTATAAGCAGAAATAAACTATCTGTCATGATCAAGGGAGAAAGAAAACTTTTCTAGCACAATGACAACTTGAAGGGATACATGTCCACCAAATCAGGCCTTCAAAAAATGCTAGAAATGATATTCAAGCTTGAAGAAAATCAAGCATATCCAGGAGGACAGAAGGGAAGTATAATACCACCAAAACCTAAAAGCAAAACAATACACTTACAAAAGCCACTAAACATAATAAATGTCCAGAATTAAAAATAATTTCTCCATTATAACATTAAATATTAATGGAATTAACTCATCAACTAAGAGACACAAATTACAAACTTGGATTAAAAATCAGAACCCATCGATATGCTGCCTGTGCGAAACCCATCCACTACAAAAGATAGGCAAATTCTAAAAAAAAAAGCTGGTCCAAAATTCTGCAAGCTAATGGTACCATTATGGTGTTGGACAAAGTGGACTTCAAACAAAAAAAAAAATCATAAGACACACAGATGGATACTACATTTTAGTCACAGGTACAATTCACCAGGAAGACTTCACAATACTGAACATATATGCACCCAATATGGGTCCCCCAACATTCATTAAGCAAACCCTACAACATCTAAGGCGAGAAATCTACCACAAAACAATAATTCTTGGGGATTTCAATACTGCCCTTTTTACATGAGATAGACACTTCGGAACTTAATCAAACCCTTAAAGAAATGGACCTTACAGATCTCTATCGAACTTTTCATCCACGCACCAAAGAATAGACATTTTTTTCAGCAGCACACGGAACTTTCTCCAAAACAGATCACATATTGGCCACAAAATAAATCTCTACATATACAGGAAAGTTGAAATTCTAGCCTGTGCCCTATCAGACCACCACGGTCTAAAGTTGGACATCCACAACACAATAAATAACAGAAAATACACTAACTCCTGGAAACTTAACACTATGATGCTGAAGGAGAATTGGATTCAGGAAGAAATTAAAAAGGAAATTCAAGATTTCCTGAAAGCAAACAATAATGAAAATACAACTTACCAAAATCTTTGAGTCACAATGAAAGCTGTTCTAAGAGGTAAGTTCATAACTCTTAATGCCTACATCAAAAAATGGAAACATCAGAAATAAATAACTTAACCATGTAGCTTAAAGCTTTAGACCCACTAGAGCAATCTGATCCCAAAAGTAGTAGAAGAGAGGAGATTGGCAAAATAAGGGGAGAAATATCTGAAATGAGATTAGGAAAACAATACAGAAAATCAACTAGTCAAAAAGCTGGTTCTTTGAAAAAATCAATAAGATAGATACAGCCCTAGCTAAATTAACCAAAAGCAAGAGAGAGAAAACTCAAATAAACAAAATTAGAAATGAAAATGGAGTTATCACTATAGATACACAAGAAATCCAGAGAATTATAACATCATATTTCAAAAACTTATACTCAGTGAAGTTTGACAACACAAAAGAGATGGATGAATTTCTAAGTAAACACAACTTACCTAAATTGAATCAGGAAGTTGGGAATTACTTAAATAGTCCTATAACATAGGAGGAAATCGATGAAGTAATCTCGAATCTTCCCACCAAAAAATGTCCTGGACCAGATGGATTCAGCACAGAGTTCCACCAGACATTAAGGAGCTAATAACACCAATACTCCTTAAACTGTTCCATCAAATAGCAAAGGAAGGAACACTACCAAATTCCTTCTATGAAGCTAATATCATCTTATCCCAAAACCTGATAAAAATACACTTAAAAAAGAAAACTATAGGCCAATCTCTCGGATGAACACAGATGCAAAGATTCTCGACAAAATCTTAGCAAATCAAATTAAAAAACATATCAAAAAGATCATTCACGGGGATCAAGTAGTCTTTATCCCAGGGACACAAGGTGGGTTCAACATACACAAATCAATTAATGTAATTCACCATATAAACCAGTCCAAAGTCCAAGACTACATGATACTCTTGATAGATGCAGAAAAAGCTTTTGACAAGGTCCAACAGCACTTTATGACCAAAACCTTAGAGATAGTTGGAATGTAAGTAACCTTTATCAATATAATAAATGCTGTATACAACAAGCCAATAGCAAGGATTATACTCAATGGGGAAAAACTTGAAGCATTCCCACTTCGATGAGGAACTAGACAAGGCTGTACACTCTCACCACTTCTATTCAATATTGTACTTGAAGTCTTAGCTGAAGCCATAAGATAAGAAAGGGACAGAAGAGGGATTCAAATCGGCAAGGAAGAAGTCAAGCTATCCCTATTTGCAGATGACATGATCTTATACCTGGGTGATCCCAAAAACTCCACCAGGAAGCTCCTGGAACTAATTGAGAAGTTCAGCAGGGTGGCAGGATATAAAATAAATGTGCAAAAATCAGAGGCCTTCCTATATGCCCAGAATGGAAGAAGTGAAAAAGCCCTGAGAGAAACAATCCCATTTACTATAGCCCCTAAAAACATGAAATACCTTGGTATAAACCTAACCAAGGAGGTAAAAGACATTTACAATGAAAACTTTAAAACCCTAAAGAAAGAAATTGCAGAACACATCAGAAGGTGGAAAGACCTCCCATGTTCCTGGATTGGCAGAATCAACATTGTAAAAATGACCATCCTACCAAAGGCAATATACAAATTCAATACTATACCAATTAAAATCCCAAAGCAATTCTTTAAAGAAGTTGACCAAACAATCTCAAAATTCATATGGAGGCACAAAAGACCCAGGATAGCAAGGCAATCCTGAGTAACAAAAACACTGCTGGAGGTATCACCGTACCAAACCTTAGTTTATACTACAAATCCATAGTTATAAAAACAGCCTGGTACTGGCTCCAAAATAGACACACAGATCAATGGATAAGGGTTGAAGACCCAGATATAAGCCCACACAAATACAGCCATTTGGTTTTTGACAAAGGGGCCCAAAGAATCCAATGGAAAAAGAACAGTATCTTCAACAAATGGTGCTGGCAAAACTGGATGTATCCACATGCAGAAGATTAAAAGTGGACCTGTACTTGTCACCATGTACAAGACTTAATTCCAAATGGATCAAGGACCTCATTATAAGGCCAGAGACTATAAAAACCTTAGTTGAAAGGATAGGCAATTCCCTCCAGCTAATTGGGCTAGGCCAACAGTTCCTGAACGGACATCCAATAGAACAGTCACTACAACCAACACTCAACCGATGGGATCTTGTGAAATTAAAGAGCTTCTGTTCAGATAAAGATATTGTAACTTGAGCACAAAGGCAACCCACAGAATGGGAGAAAATCTTCACAAACCAAGTATCTGATAGAACTCTGTTATGCAGAGTGCAGAAAGAACTTAGAAAACTAAACACCAAGTAAACAAATGGACCAATTAAAAAATGGGCCTTGGAACTTAAAAGAAACTTTACCAGGGATGAAATTAAAAGGTCTAGCAAATATCTTAAAAAATGTTCCACATCCTTAAGCCATCAGGGAAATGCAAATCAATACCTCCCTGAGATATCATCTCAACTGGTCAGGATGACAAAAATCCACAATACAAACAACACCAAATGCTGGAGAGGATGTGGAGAGAGGGGAACTCTCCTACATTGCTGGTGGGAATGCATACTCATACAACCACTCTGGCGAGCTGTCTGGAGATTCTTAAAGAAATTAAAGATTGAAATGCCATATGACCCTGCGATTCCACTTTTGGGAATAATCCCCCATACAGTAAAAACTCACCTTGATAGCACAAGCACAACCATGTTCATAGCAGAACAGTTTATAATAGCAAAGTCATGGAATCAACCCAAATGTCCCACAGTTGATGAGCGGATAAGGAAAATGAGGTACATCTATACAATGGAGTACTACTCAGCCATTAAAATAATGAATTAATGCAATTTTCCAGGAAATGGATGGAGTTAGAAACAATTATATGAGTGAAGTATCCCAGACACAGAAAATTAAGTGCCGTATGTACTCCCTAATAGGTGCATGCTAGTACCAAACGCACTTAGAGACACTCAAAGATAAATCTCTGTAGTACTCATAGTAATAACAAAGATTATAAACAGAAGGAATGGAGAAGGAGGGCCCCACCAGAAACAAGGACAGAGAGGACCATGTTACAGCAGAGAAAATAGGCTACCATCAAGGACTGCAAGTAAGTAATGAGACATCTGGTTAAGTTCACAGACTTTCCTTCCTGATCATTTGCAACTGATGGGGTATGATCTCACCAGAAGGGGAAGGCATATAGTCTGCCAGATAGAAGTAAACATTTTACAAATGGGAGACTGACCCCTCCCTTACCAAGGTCTCCTACTTTATTCCATCTACCTTTCAATATACTCTTATAACAAGACTCCAATTTAACAGGTTTTTATCTCTAGCCAAAGGGTGACTTTCAATACCCATTAGGATGGAGCCAAGGGTATTGCAGGAGCAGCAAAACTGAAAAAAAAAAAACTCAACAAATCATAATTCAGAACATCAGAGATTCCATATCAACCATCTGGAACTAGGCCAGCCTAATCTCTCCCCATCCTGAAGCTCAGGGAAATTTGGGGAAGAGGGGGTGGTAAGATTGTAAGAGCACAAGGATGGGAGGAATAATGATATGCAAGATATTCCACGCAAGTTAGGGCCAAAGCAATCATAATAGGACTTTGCATAACATGGGCAATATCCAACACATTACTGACCCCACAAAGTCTAGCATGGACTAAAGGCACTAAGATCCTTGGAAGGTAGGGATTGACAGCCACAGTAGTGCTCCTATGCCTAAGGGGAACACAGGAAAGGGTTCTGGGAAAGGCTGCTGGGTCCTTGCACCTATCGGAGAGGAGGACCCAGAGCACAGTTTGGCATGCACATTAAAGGATGCTCCGGGTATGGGGGGAGGCACTGTGGGATGGGCAGGAAGTGGGGGGAACAGAAGGTGGGGGGTAGCAAGGAGGTCGGAGGGAGGGTGGAGGGTGGGAGGGGACCAGTGTACCTGTTAAGTTTGTGTGAGCAGAAATAAAAAAAACGTGGATAGGCATGGAGGAGAAAGTTAGGAAAACCAGATGTAGAATGTAAATACAGGTCATTCTTGCTTTAGACAGTAAATGAACCAACCACTTAAAAATGCATATATTCATGAGTATATATAAATGTATAAAACATGCAGTAAGTACATAGATCACAAACTTATATCCACTGAAGATTAGTACCATACATCATTATATCATTGCCTTGTTAAAAATACAAACTTTCAAAAGTTAGTATACTTTAGATTATACTATATGCATATGTATAACTAATGCATATTCTCTCTCAAGATTTCAAATATAAAAATAAATAAATGCAAACTTAAACATAATTATATGTTAGCAAAACACATAACAATCAAATTTTGGTACTAGGAATAAAGAGTATTCTCTAAGGAGGAGCAAGTATTCTGAAGGTTGGCACTACAGTATGCAGTGGAAGGTACTGCTACTGGTCAATTTTACATATGATATTGTGGCTTCATAATCATGATGTTAGGTAGCAGTAAAACATGGAAAGACATATTCCTACTACTAACACACACACACATACACACACACACACACACACACACACACACATACACATATGCCCCTCCACACCATCCTTATTCAGTAAAAAGTAGGTTAAAATTTTTTTCTCATCTGGTGTTTATCCTTAGGTTGGGATGCAAAATTAATACAAATATACCTCTTTGGAATACAGAATTATAATACAAATTTATATCACCCTTTCTATGCATAAGTGAGAAGACCATACTACTGAAATAAGTCTAGGCTTATTAAGTGTTTCAAGCTTTTGACAAACATTATCCTCCAAACCATCAATGATACAGAAATTCCTATAATATAGCCTGCACAAAATTTTTATGGACAAATAATTTATTGCCAAGGATAATTTCATATAAAAATCACTGAATGCATGAGGAAATTATTCTACCAATTGTCACTTGACACAACGAAAAAAGAAATAGCATCACAGAATTTGGTATAATGGGGCATTCTGAAAGATGGTCTGAAAAATAATTTTGCTAAAGTAAAATAAAGAAGAAATGATAGTTAAAGACAAGTAACTCACAATAAATGCAAATGTCAGAGACTTAATATAAGTAAATTTCTATAAATGAATAGTGGACATTAGTATTTGAAGAACTGAAGATAATTAGAAGAATAGACACAGTCAAAAACAGATATGCTAACTGAAGAATACACTTAAACATATTCCCTAAAATTCAAGATAGTCATCTTAATGAGCTTCCAAATAGAATACTCACCTGAAGACATCACCACCATTTTAAAATTTGTTAAAGGTGAGATTTATGGAATCAGAGATTCTGGGATAGGGAAATCAGCAATTTATTTTTAAGAACTCTTCATGCGATGCTGAGACATGCTGAAGTTGAGAAAAAGAAAAATAGAGAATAGAAAAGAGACCATGAGAGATACAGGGACATCCCAGTTCAAAGATATTCTCCAAAAATTCATGGGGTAGGTAATACAGAGGATTTTCTTTAAAAAAAAAAAAAAGATCTCTATAAGAAAAGGCTTAAAGGAGAGGGAAGAACAGTAACAGGACAGAGTACACAGTAGAGAGTGGGGCTAGCCTCTAAGTAACCAACTACCTGCTTACAAACCCCAAACCCCTCCCCCCTCCATGACAGGAAACACACTCCCAGCACTGTAAACCAGTTGAACTTTCCTCTAAACAGCTCTCATTTTATTTTGGATAGGAGAGGATATCAATACCCAGACAGGACACAGCCTAGTGTCACAGGACACAGCCTAGTGTCCACAGGACACCCTAGTGGAAGGGCAGTGAAAAAGATAACAATAGCCAAACAGAATGCAGAGTACCTGAGGCCCTGTAATGCTCACCCAGAATCAGGCCAACCAAACCTCTCTCCATCCCAAGGCTCAGGGAACCTTGAGCAGGAGGGGATGGTAAGATTGTGACACCCACTGGACAAGATATTTCGTTCAAGGCAGAGCTCCTGCATCCAGAAACTCATTTGGTCTGTCACAGAGGCCTGAAACGCCACTACTGCAGAGAATCCAGAGGGAACACAGGGAACCATAGAAACAGATACACAGAGGATGGGAGGGAGTGGGGTAGATTGATGAATGGAGGGGAAGGAGGAGAGGAGGAGAAGAAGGTAGGGGAGGTAGGAGAAAGGAGGGGGACAGTAAACTGTAAATGAAGGAAAAAACCAAATGTTTTCATGAAAAAATAAGCAGAATTATGAACCATAGTGGTGAAGGAAATTAACAAATTGAGAAATGTGTGTTTATGTAAAGAAAGAATAAGATAAGAACACAGCAATTATAGATAGTATGGTGAAGGTGCAAATCATCAAAAATGATGACATATCAAAGGAAACCAAAATGTGGACAGTTGAAATGGAAGTGTGGGAAGCCTAGTGGACAGTGAAAAATATAAATCTGAGTACTCAGTGAAGGAATCCACATGACACTCAGGGGCCACACATACAACATGAAAATAGGAACGATACTGGCATGGAAGAAGATGATGTACTGGGAATTAAAATGTAAAAATAGCATAAATTCATTATATTCACATATGACACTTTAATAAAGTTTAAAAAGTTTAAAAAATAGGTGATTTCATAAAATCTGGAAAAAAGAAATTGGGAAAAACCTAATATTTAATGAGAACAGAGCTTCATTTCTATAATGAGTAAAGTTCTTGCAATAGGTGGTGGTGATGGTTACACAAAACCATGAGTGTTCTTCTTAGCACTTAACCATACATACACTTCAAATGGTCAAGATAGAAAATTATGTTTATCCACGTGCAATGACCGGCATAGCACTGACCCCCAAAATCTAGTATAGATCACAGGCACTAGGATCCTTAGAAGCAAGGGATTAACAGCCACAATAGTGTTCCTATACTGAAAGGGAACACAAGAAAGGGCTCAAGGCAATGCTACTGAGTCCTTACACCTCATGAAATAGGAGGACCCAGAGGGAAGTTTGACATGCACACTAAAGGATGCTCCAGGGAGGGAGGAGGGGGCACTGGGAGAAAGGGAGGGAGGGGGGAATGGAAGAGAAAAAGGGAGGAGGGAGCAAGGGAGGTCCGGGGAGGGGTAGAAGGAGGAAGGGACCGGGGTACCTATTAAGTTTATGTGAGTGTAAAAATAAATTAATTAATTAAAAAATAAAAATAAAATAAAATAAAAAGAAATGAAAGCAAAAATTAAAAAGAGAAAATTATTGTTCATCATCTTGCTGCTGTATGGAGTCTACTGGGAAGTTCATGTGAAAGAGTATTGGTGAATACAAGTTGCTTACCAATAAACACAAGAAGTTCTCCAAATTCTACAACAAGAAACATTTTCCTGGGTCAGAAATTTCTCAATAACTGGGAGTAGCAAAGAAGCCATGACACCTTGAACGGGTCTTAATTTAATTGGATACCACCACTGAGCAACTTATTTCTCTGGTTGCTTAAAAGGTAGAGTAATCATGTCATAGTAGAGACTGGTAGTTGGGTACTATTAACAGAGGTGGAGAGCCTTGCTTATGGCAGCTGTGCACTCTGAGAAGCAGCATTAGGAGCCACCATACTGAGGGACCAGGGTACACTGGAGCCATCCATAGACAACACCAAAGAAACATGTAAATATAAATTCCAAAGGATATGAAGGACATGTTTCTGCAATGTATTTCCTACAATGTCAAGTTTTTTATGAAAAATTATCAAAACCAAAAAAAAAAAAGCAGAAATCAAAAAAAAAAGAAATCCATGAAAGTGTTATCTGCGTACAGGAGTAAGAGGAAGAAATAAAATCTGACTGTAAGAGCAATGATATGTCAGGTTAACAGGGAGCAAGAGTTGAGGATATTCTCTGCAGAGATATTCACACACATAGCTAGAAGGAACCATATTGAAATACATAGAATGAAGCAATGATGACAATATTTCATCGAACAGAAAAAAAAAACTTTGAAGAGAAATGATACTTAAATAGAACCACATGGAAATTTTGGAGTGAAAAATTCACCCAGCAAATTGTAAAATTCACTAGCTGTAGTCAACGTTCCATGGAAGTTCCTTGATTTGTATTGGAGATGAGTCCTGATGAATGCAGAGCAAATGGAAAATACTGTAAGTTGAAAATGTACCTAATGCACTTAAACTTCCATGAACTGTATCCTAACAAGGCAGTGCATGTAGAGTACTGATTGCTTACTTTCCTGGCATGTGGCTAACTGAGCTGGGTTTACTGTCAATGCCCATACCCACATAGTGCTTAAAAGAAAATACCGAAATTCAAAGTGTTGTTTCGATGGACTTTATTTGCTTTCAAAGAATTGTAAAGTGAAAAAGTCTTAAGCTGAGGAATATATTTCAATTGATAGAAAATGGAATCTGTAACCATGTGGTGATTAGGCCAAGCAGTATATATACACGATTGTCCTTTAAAACGTAAGGAAAAATACAGTCTCATAAGACACATAACGAGAATGGATTGCTACACCACTCATACTGTGGAAAACAGTAAAGTAATTTCTATGGGTTGAATTCAAGTGGTTTAGAAATTAATGAAAAATAGTGAGCATTAGCAAAGGTAATTATGTTATTATGAAAGAATATGAATGTATATTTATTCACTTTTTCTGTTTGTTAAAAGTAATTACATAGCACAATCTGCATAAAACTGTGTTACTCATATAGGGATATTTGAAAATCAGAAAGCTGTTGTTTTTCACAATAACTTCACAAAGCTGTATGGTTAGAATGAATTGTGCCACAAGATGCAAAAATATAAGAAGCAAAGGAAATTAATAAAGGGTATAAAAAGGGGCTGGAGAGGTGGCTCAGGGGTTAAACCTCTGCCTTGCAGGCAATAGGTTCTGAGTTCGGATCCCAGATCCCATGTATAGATGTCGGGCGGAAGCAGGGACGGCCTGTGCTTCTGATCCTGGTAGGGCAGAGCCTGTGAATCCCAGGGCAGAGTAAACAAGGAGGAAGTGGAGGCGTCAATGGTGGTTCCCGAATTCGTCCGTGGTTCTAAACACACACACACACACACACACACACACACACACACACATACATACACATGCACACACGCACACATGCACAATTGAATAAAAATAATAAATAAAAAGGGTGTAAAAAAGGAATGATTAGCGAAATGTTCAAATACAAACTTGAAATCCTTCCTGTTTTCAGATTAGTTAATGATAAGCTATCTAAAATAATTTTCATTTCTACAATTGGGATTATAATAAATTGATATAAACATGCATAAAATGATAGGACTAAAATGGACAAGGAAGAATTGAATGACATCAACATAGTTTTCCATGCCTCATTGTGGTCATTAATACTAATATGTTACAGATTCTGAAAAGATTTCTTCTATAAGGTATTCACTATAAAAAAATAATGAAATTCATCTGGAAAGGGGTCAATTTTTTGTCTGTGAAGTCTTTATCTGTGTAAGCACATTTATTAATATTTAATCTTCCTAATTGCAAGCATACTGGGTGGTTGTCTATGACTATCTCTCTCCCTCCCCCCAACATATTTTTGCTGTTTTTTAAAAATTATTTTTTTATATTTGCAATCTCTTATGTATAAAAAACACATTTGCTCATAAGTACCCCTATCTCCCTTTCCGCTTCTCCTGGACATTTCCTTAGCATATCCACTTCCTACCTTCATTTCCTAATTTTTGAAATTAGAAAATATAAGATAATATGTAAGCAATAAAAGAAAACACACTAAGGACGTATATAGCTATGATTGAGCTCCCAATTCTACATGGTTAAGCACATAAGAATAGGAAGAGTGCAATAGGACGCAGAATACCATACCAGGAAATCACAGTCATTGAATTGCTATAGGGCTATATATTAATATAAAATAATATATTTTATTTTATTTTTAAAATAAAAACATTGGGCTAGGGATATGGCTCAGGGTCCAAAGTCTTTGCCTTGCAAAGAAAAATATTTCCAGATGCCAAGTAAAAATTCCAGACAGAAAGAGTAGCAGCCTGCAATCCCAGCTCTGAAAGATGGAACCTGGAAGAGCACAAGGCAAAGCAATATGGAGGTAAAGCAATCAAGGATGGTACTTGAAGTCACCCTTGGGCCTCCTCAGGCATATACATGCTTATGCACATGCGCATGCACACACACACACACAGACCCATACACACCCACTCATGCACAAAGATACAAAATAAAGTAAGAAAGCAGAATAAAATGAAATAAACTAGAAATGTTGGTCAGGAACATTGCACAATGGCAATAACATCACTGAATCAAAAATACATTATAAGTGACTATGTATTTAATAAAAGCTCTAAAACAACATAAAATAGTATAGAATTAGGGGAAAGAAGTAAATCAATGCCAACAGTTGAATCCTTCAATGGGCCTGTTTCAGTAGTAGGAAGAACAACGATTCAGAATAGCAAGAATGTGTAAGTCATCAACATGCACATATGCAAGCATGCACACATACATACCCACTCCTCACTTTGTAGAAAATTTATTTTTAAATGCATCAAGCTAGCAACTCCATCTTCTATGTCGGACATTCTGAGAATTGCAGTGTATTCCCTTGCTTTCACATGACCCATATCAAATATTCTCCTCGAATACTCCAGAAATTTCTTCCTCATTTCAAAAGTCCCACTGAAATTTAAGAATAAAGGCATTTCCAAGAGGCAGTAAAGAAAATAATTTCCTCCCAGAGCCTTTGCATATAATTCTAGTTACCTGGTTCAGCTCTGATCTGTATGCCTAACAATATCTCTGGGGATGAAGGGGAACTCCATTTGGTCACAGTCACTGATGAGAAGCTGATGAGCCCATCGCCTCTGGATTCCTCCCATTGGTAGAAAGTTTTTCTTGATAGAATGTTGAAAATTAGCTTGCTTGTTATTTTTGCCCATGGTGCGGAGTGCACCCTCTGGACTGATAAAGAATAAACTGAAATGGCTTCTCATTCTGGATTCCTACACTGATGTCCTAGCATTGCATATTAGTGAATTCATGTTAAAAGCACCATTTTGAATCCCTCTCTGCAATGCTCACCATTCACCCATTTAGTCATGGTATTACACCATACCTCTGGTATAAAGAGACAGGACAGGAAATCATAAAAAGAAGTAAGGCCTTGGGGACGTGCCCATAGATTTATCGTCAATTAACACCAACAACCTGCCCATAGATTTATCATCAATTAATACCAACACCCAAACTAACCTGTTTCTCACAACTTTATCCTCCTACTTCTATTTAATTGATTACCAATAATATGAAGCCTTCATGACCTGTTAGTAATACATCACTTGTGATTGCCTGTGAAAGAAAACAAATGGCATCTGAACTCAGTTTTGTGCCACGCTGCTTGCACAGTACAGATGATGTCTCAGCCATGCCACAGGACCTTGAGCTTCTGCTGTGGTTTACCAGCCCTTACGCTCTTCCTTTGTCTCTGTGTTTCAGTACGAGTCAAAGTGAGCCCTAGTTTCTGCAAAGCAGTGATATGCTCTCAGTTGCTAGTTATTTTCCAGGAATGTCTTTTCTTATCATGCATTCAATTAGTCATTTTAAAAAATACCTTTATCGCTAAAAGGCAAAGCTAGGATTAATGCTGACCTATTTTTTTCCTAGATTAGTGTTGTTTCCCTCCTGATTTTGTCTCAACCCATAAACTATATATTCTGTTATTAATGTGGTGAAACTATTTACATTGGGAAACTTCACCGCATTTTGTTAAACTCTGTATTTCAATGATTCCACCTGTGCTCTGACCACCACATTTTCTCATCTGAGGTTCTTGTCACAATTTTTAGAAAGACATTTCCTGCATTATTTATCATAAATTCATCTAAACACCACCCCACATTTTTAAAAATCTGTTCAAATTTTAATATTATAAATTTAGATGGTGTTGGAACTCTGCTTTAGGAATTCTATTCTTAAACATTATGGTCGATCACCAAGAAGTGAAAATTCTCCCTCAATTGCTCCGGGGCTGTGTGAAAACTGAAAGTAACAGAAAGTATGCTGCAATTTGGGGAGACCATAAGGTTTCCTATGGAATGGAGAGGTTTCTTTCCTCTCGTGAGGAACACAATTCGAAATCTTCATAAATGACAGAAGGACCTTCAAGTATTGTGGCTCTCTGGTCAACATAAAAATGACATGAGCCATATTAATAATAACCTTTGCAGAGTGGCTGAGGGACAGTAGTTGCTCCAGCCAGTAGAGAATTCCACCGAGGTCACATGCCCTGCTCCCCTTGTACTTACAGAAGCTTCTCTTGGCTTCCTTACCCATGCACTTATGCTGTAGCATCTCACAGCAGCAGTAGCAGGAACAAGCACCACAGGAAGCAAGATCCACTCTGGACTATTTTGCATAGAGGGTGTTGTTTTCCATTGAACATAGATCCTCTGGAGATTTTCTTGACAAAGAGAATTGGGTGAGACTAACCCAGCCACCTGTGTAGCACTTTCTAGACATGGTGAGGATATTTGCAGACGTCATCATGTTCTACCCAGTGATGTATGCTAAAGTGGTTATCGCCTTACATCCACTTAGATGCCTATGCTGCCCAATAGCTTTAATTTTTCTTGTTAGAGAAAAAAAAAATCTGTGCAAGGAATGGTGATTCCTTTTCCACCTCTCAGAAAATGTCATGAATAAATCTAATGCTATCTGGTGTCGCCATAGGTGGGACAGACATAGATATGGAATTTCTGCTTATCCAATTTGAGGAATGGTGAAAAGCTTTTTATTTATTATTTCTTAATAGCCCTGAGTGAAAATGATGTTCTTCAATAAGACGCGGGAAGGGCAGTTGACCTTTAGAGCTTAGAGGACTGATCTTGGGACAATGAATGATATCAGCCCTGACAGAAGGCTGATATTTTGGAAAGCCAAACTGACTAATGAGAGAAATCAGATCTATGGGCTACAGTAGTATTCTAGTCTAGGAATAAACATACACATGAAGCCAAATTCTTCTTTTAGAAATTTTATTTGTCTCAATCTGTTGTTGCATTTTGTTTAAATTCTGTTTGAGGTTGCTTATATCTGATAACATATGAAGGTTATCTTTGATGAAACTCTCCTCCTTGGAGTCTGGGGGAATCCTTTGAGCATGGATAGTTTATGTAAGATAAAATTTAATAAGATGATGCTGAAAGTGATAGGGAAGGAAAAAGAGAGGGGGGAGGGATAAGAGAGAGAGGTAAAATATCTCTCTTGGGAGTCTCATATCATATATCCTTCTGGATTGTCCCTCAAGGACTGAACTGTCCATCACAGCAGAGCAAATATGGCAGCATAGTTGGAGGAATGAATGTAAGGTAGGTAATGCCTGCATTCATGAGCCTGAAAAAGGGAGAGTGAGGGACAGGTTGAAGGAGCATATGTTGTAATAGGCAATCAGGAATTACCATTTGCTCTATCAGTTTATTTAGAGGTTAAAATACACCTTCATGGTTGAAAAAAGTTAAAAAAAAATCCTAGGTGCAAAGCAATTGTTATTTATTACAAGCAGTTATGTGCTATTTTTCCATGTAGTCACTCATTGAATCCTTAAAATAGTCTCTTGAAATGGACATTATTGTATCTCACTAAAAGAAAAAGGACTCTGGTTATTAAAAAAAAACTGTGTAATTTCTGACCCTAATACCTCACAAAAAAATTGTCTAAAACCTGCAGAGACCGATTAAAAGAGAAAATAGTCACTGATAATAGTGGACACTTTCCTAATTTAGAGAAATGTTCTCTGAATTTCTTTGCTGAATATGGAAATAAGAATGTCTCAGCTTTCCTTTTACTGAATTTTATTCATGGTGGAAGTATTTGACCATGTATCCTTTAAGAGCCCTAATAATTCTTGCAGTATATTCCTCTGATGCAAACACTTCAAAAGTGAATTTAGGAGATTTTAATACCTTGTCCATATAAAGTAGTTTTGAGCATGGATTTTTAGCGAGAAAAACTGCAGTGTGAGGCTGAATCTTTCTAGGAATTTAGAGAGAAAAGAAGTGCTATTTGTGGAATAATTTGATGTAAATACATATTAATAATATTTAGCCTCTCCAAGACCATCACTGAGTATAAGCTTTAAAACAGGCAATTGGTAGTCATTACACATCAGTTCCACAAATAAACATGAAGACAAAGATAACCCAGTAAGACCAGGACAACATTCATGCCACAAAGCAATGAAATGGGAATCAGTCAGGTTTGAGAATAGCCCAACCACTTTTTAGCCTAATGAGAAATGATTTGACCTCTTTGACCTCAATGACTTTATATTTGTAATCTTTAAATGTCAAGCTTATCATACATGGTGTGTGAGTTTGTGTTCATTATAAATGTATTTATTCATCATCATCACCAGTATTCTTTCAGTTCATTAGAAATTTTTCAGCAAATAGTGAAGGCACGTCTGAAAATATCTACTGCCTGAATTAAAAGCAAATCACATTTTTTAAAGTTTTTAAATCCCATAAATTAGTGTGCACAATTATTAACCACTAGAAGTTTTTTAATCTAATGGGTGATTTTTCCTGAGATCCAAAAATTAATTAAAATATGGTAAACATTAAGTCATTGACATGTAGAGATTATTTTTCTACGTTAGCAAGTTTTCCCTTGCTTCAGTGAAATAAATATTTTCAAGGAAAGAATAGAGAAAGCTCAGTTGCTGAATTATCAAGCATATCTTCTATACTTTTAAATATCTGATCTCAAAGACTGACTTCTAAATTTCATAAGAATACATACTCTAAAGCAAAGGCATTCAGATATGTCTGTATCATTTCACTTGAGATTGTGTTCATTCAATTCTTGTTGTTAGAAGTCAAATAGTTGTGCAGGAGAAAACTTTGTTCTGGGACTGAATTTGAATAATCTTATTTTCTCTTTTAATATTTATGAAGATCCTCAACTGAAGTCATAAAGTATCTGTCCACGTTCTTTTGTATATTTGGTTCTATTTATTGGATTCTAGCATTTACTTCCATTGTGTCTTTTTTGAAGCACTAGGCATGTGTTCCCATCATGGTAGGGGAGGGTTAGTGATTAGTAGACAGCTGGATGATCCCACCCATTACTGTGCCCTACTCCTGATCCTCCCTCTTCTTCAAGCCTTCTCTCACATAAAGACCTCTCTTTAACAGTTTCCGTATTGTTGGATAGGAGAGGATCTGATCGTAAGGTTGAGAAACTCTAGTAAGGGGAGGGGGGCACCCTGACTGATCCAGACAGAAATAAAAAGAGGAAAAAGGTGTGAGCTTAACAAATATGTTCATTCTGTGCTCCCGTTGAAGCTCACCTTTCCCAAGTGGGCTTGGGAAGTCGCACTGCCAGGCGTAAAGGGAGAAGGTTTCCTAGGGCTTAAGAGGTTATGGCCAGTTTCTGGAACCTTCTATATGTAGTCTGGAGACACCCACTATTCTGTGGATATGCCAGGTAATGGGAACAGTTGGGTGAGTCATCTCAAACTGTTTTGCAAGATATGGTTTGCTCTCTATTCTGATAGCACGTTCTGCTCCTCCATTGACCTAACACTCACCACCCAGATAGGATGCAATCTTGTGCAGCGCAAGAAAGGCAAAATGAGTAATAACAAACAACCTGAATACAGAACACTAGCGACCCTACAATGTTCACTTAACCAAATCTCTCCCCATCCAGAGGCTCAGAGAACTTTGCAGAAGAGGGGGGCCAGTAAGACTGTAAGAGCCTAAAGATGGAGAGTTCCATTGCTGGACAGGCCATTCCGCTCAAGATAGGGCGGCATCAGCCGGGAACTCATGGCAACGAGACTTGCATAGTGGTGGATATGTCAACATGCCCCCATGGGCTGGCTCAGATCTCAGGAGAAATTTTTCAGGCAGTAGAATTCTTAGGGTCTAGGCGTCAGACAGAGGTAGCGTAATGCCTATATCAACAGACCACCTAAGGAAGGACTTCTCTGTCTGCCACAAAAGCTGAACCCCTATGAGAAGAGGTGATATAGAGGGACCCATAGAAACAAAGGACAAGAGAATAGGAGGGAGTAGACTGGACCCACTGCAGAGAGAGGAGGGACAGTGGGATGACAGCAGGAGGGAAGGGAGGGAGGAAGGCAAGGAAAATGTATATAAAATATAAATTTAATAAATTTATTTTTAAAATATATTCATTAGGTTTGTGTGTGTGTGTGCACATGCGTGTGTGAGTGTGTGTGTGTGTGTGTGCGTGCATTCATATGTGTGAGTGCATATGCATTGTTTGGTCAGAGGACAACACTGGGGTTGATCTTCAGCTTCCATCTTGCTTGAGACTTGATCTCTTGCTGCTCTACAAGGTTCCAAAGATTATCCCACTGCTGACTCCTATCAAATACAATGGAGCTATCATTTCTCATTAGGTTATAATAAGTACTGGGGATCTGAACTCAGAACCTCATGTTTGTGTGATAAGTGGTTTACCTACTTAACTATCATCCCAGCTCTCAGCCTCTTTTAGATAGGCTTCCTTCTCTTCTCGTAGTATTTAAGATCAGCAATAGCGTGGCCATGCTCTGAGGTAGTCCTTATCCCATAAGGTCTTACTGGAATACTCTTCCTGCAAAGAAGGGGCCTGGTGTGTAACAAATGCACCCGTGTCTGGGTGATTTTTCTTTCCACTTCGATTTGTTTCTGCTCTCTAACTCATATTCTCTGATTTGACCATTCCCTCATGGACTTTATGTCATCAAATTCTCTCCTCATCTGAAATCAAATAAAGCCCCTCTGTTTATTTTCCACTTAGTTACTGCCTGCAAATGTTTATCAGGCATACTAATGTCTAGATCATTTATGCTGTGGCTTATAATGTATTTCATAATATCACATGTATTAAAGATGCTTCCTGATACAAAATTATTCCAATCTTATGATTTCTACTCAATTTTGCAAGCCTGTAATTTCTCCCAGGTGTCAGGATTACAGTAGCAACAGGGACAGAGTCATAAGGTATCTGGTTGTAACCGGATGCTTCTCTGTCTAGTATATTTTTAAGTTAGTTCATTTTATTTTGTATTTTTCGCTGGACCCTGGTCCTGATCACCCATTCTATATTCTTCTGTATTTTGAATTTCTATAGGCTCCTGTGCTTTTGGTTTTAGTTCAGCTCATTTATTGCAGACATGAGTTTCTCTGAATGGACATTTTAATCAGTTGCACCATTTGCCAAAGGGAGATTTCGAAATAAGTAGGCTGCAGTAACCACATTAATATTAATGGAAGGTAGGATTCGTTTGTATTTTATTTGCATTTAAGTAAAGCCAAAGAATTTCACAGTAGACAATGCTAACCTGCTAAACTGACAGTCAGTTGTGGCTTCATTTGCTTATTGGTAGCCTAGGAAATGAGGGCTGGAATAGAAATCTCCTAGTAGACTCATTGGAAGCACCACTCAAACACTTCTACCTTGCCAGTTGCATTCAGAAAATATATATGGTCTTTTACTGAAAAGACTGCTTTATTTATAATAAGTAGAAAGGAAGTATTTATAGAGTTCTAACTGGAAGGAGAATGAAAACCTGTGGGAACGTCACGGTGGTTATTTTCTGACTTTTGAGAGTTCAAAGGAAATGTCTATGAAAAAGGCATATCTCTTATCCAAGACAGGTATAAAGAGGCAGTAAAAGCTGTAAGTGTGACATGTCCTAAGAACCAGATGCCAGAACCATATCTTTCTATGATCTGTTGGCTCATGAATAGGAAGATCCCAGAACCAATCTGGAATGTGAAAAGGGCCTGAACATGTGCTGTTCTGCAGCTGACAGAAGACATAGGAACACGCCACACACACACACACACACACACACACACACACACACACACACACAAGCTCACACATATAAACACAAAAAACATACACACACAAACACATATACTTGCACACAAACAAAACATACAAAGGAACACATAAAAACACATATATATGTACACAAACACACAAAACAAACAAAACACACACAAACACACAAAACATACACATACAAGCACACACATACAAACACACAAAAATACATATATACACACACAAAACATACAAACTAACACACAGAAACACACACATATATACACACAAAAAACATACACACAAACACATACAAACACACACATACAAAACATACACACGCAAATATGCATGTACAAAACATATACACATAACATATACATACACAACACACAAACACAAGCAAGCACAGACACACATAAAAAACACACACAAACAAGATGTACACGTATACACACAAACACACATGCAAACACATATATACAAAAAATATGCACATGATACACACAAAAAGCATACACATCTATATACACACAAAATACACAAAGCATGCACACACATACACATGCAAAACACACACACACATGAAACATACGCACATATACAAAATATACACTTGTGTGGAAAAATAATATAGATAGTGTTCAAAAACAAATTTTCCATCTAAAAAGCTGCAAGATGATACTACTGATATAGATTCTATCAGTAGACTAGAGTTATTTTTGTTTACGTGAACTTGTTATGAAGGGTCACAATCTTAGTGCAAACATTATTTCTCCATTCATATCCATCCTTTATGATGCGACTGTGGAGGTTCTTAGAAGTCATCCTGAATATAGAAGCTTCAATATGAATTGGTTTCAACATGGACAGTCTGATTTTTCTGTGCATAACTAAAGACAAATTTAGACCTAAGTCCTCAGGATCAGAATGGTTTTGCACATTTTATAACACAAGCAGCAGAACCTTGTTAGTGCTCTATGTGACATGCTACGTAACCATGCTACGTTTCTGAGATCCACTTGAAATTCACTTGGCTTCCTTGGAAGCCTGTTAACTATGGAGGTTTGTTTGGGAAGATTTTTATTTTGAAGTCTCATTATTTTCAAAAACCTTAGCTTTAGAAATATCTAGAGAGTGCCACCTTGTGGTCATAAGTAGTAAAGTGAGGTGGAGAAAACTAAACTGACTGAAGGCTTTTTTTTAATACTAAGCTTGATAATCCAAATGCTTTAAATATTTTGCAAACCACACAGAGATATTCATGCCAAAAGAGAGTGATGAAACTAACATAAGCTACAGAAAATCATTCTTTCTCTGTTTCAATATCTTGATACATGAAAACTATAGTGTTATAAAAAACGTGTTTATGCAAATATACAGTGATATATAAACATATATGTCTTTCCCTCTATCTCTCTTCATGTATATATGTGCATATTTATAGTTCCCTTGGTAGTTTTTAAGAAATACAAAAGACACAAATATTCTTTTTTTTTCCACTCATACAAACTTAATAGGTACCCCTTATCCTCCCTCCCTCCACCCCTCTCTGGATTCCCTTGCTCCCTCCCCCCTTTTCCCCTTTCTTTTCCTAACCCTCCCTTTCTCCGAGTGCCCCTCCCCTCCATCCCTGAAGCATCCTTTAATGTGTATGTCAAACTTTCCACTGGGTCCTCCTCTCTGATGAGGTGTAAGGACTCAGTGGCATTTCTTAGAGCTCTTTCTTGTGTTCCCTTTTAGTATAGGAACACTATTGTGGCTGTTAATCCCTTGCCTCTAAGGATCCTAGTGCCTGTGATCCATGTTAGATTATGGGGGGGTCAATGTTATGTCATTATACAGGTCATGCAAAGTCCTATTGTGATTACTTGGTCCCTAACTTGTGTGGAGTATCATGCATATCGTTGCTCCTCCCCATCTTTAGGCTCTTACAATCTTATCACTCCCTCTTTTACAAATTTCCCTGAGCTTTAGGATGGGGAGAGATTAGACTAGCCTTGTTCCACGTGATTAATGTAAGGTCCCTGATGTTATGAATTATGGTTTGTTGTTTTTTTTTTTCCAGTTTTGTTGTTCCAAGACACAAATATTCTTTAAGGAAGAAACACTAGATTTATTTTTTATCTTCATGTTATTTGGTTATTGCACCTACCTTGAATCCAATACACTTGCTAATTTTCAGATATATGTTTAAAAAAATTCAGCATGAGAAATAATTCCTTTATTGAAGATGTGCCAGTTGGATACAGGTATCAACTTGAAAACTGAGGGCTGAGCCTTTGAGCATAGCTATGAAGCATTAGTTATTAAGAGAAGCCCCAAGTAGACTCGACAAAGATTATCTAACTGATGTGGAAAGACCCAACTCAGATGGGTGAGACAATTCCCTAGCCTGCTGTTTAAGATGGATAGAGCTAGTTCAGTATTTTGGCATGCTTAGGATACAGGTACTCCATTAAGCGAGAATGGATTCTGTACTTTTATCTCTTTGGGTGGGCATGGTATGGCCCATTTCCTTGGCTTCTGATAGTATGAACTCCTCTGCCATGCTGATAAAGTATTACAAAGAATTTTAAGCTGAAATAAACATCCTATAAGTTGTTTGGGTCCTGTAGTCATATCAGAAGCATGAAGAGTAACTGAATCAGAGGAGAATCTGTTTGTGGATAGAGAACTCTAATAGTTTTCTGTCGGTGGCAACCCTTACCTCAATATACAATACACAATGTTAAGATTCTTCACCTATAAAACTGAGGCAGGGAAAATCTCAATTCTGGATATTCTGGTGGTTCTAGTTTTTATAATTGGGAAGTCACATATAGTATTCCACTGTGGAATACTAAACTAAAAATAAATCAAATAAAGACAAATGCATCTTAATAATAAGTATGAGAATTTATGTTTTAACTATGGTTTCTCAATGATTGTTGCATGTGGATACCTTAAATTTAACCTCTTAATTTCTAATGGTTGGAAAAATAGATTTGTATACAAGGAAATTGTAGTAATTCTTCTAAATGAATATTGTTCTTGTTAATGAGCTGTTTCATGCACCTCAATTGAAAACATAATGGATAAGATCAGATTACTCTTATCTTTGTTTTCAGATGTGGTATGTATGGCTGTGTCTCCTGTAACTGATACCTTAAAGACTTTGACTTTGAAGTGTGTGCATGCACCTATGTGATTTCTGTCTGTCATAGGCATGTCATATAGAAAGAGAAGTTGACTTAGTCAGGAAGCACTTTTCAATGACCATGTTAGTTCTCTTGCATTTCTGCCCATTTCATCCTCAAAATCATCGTTCACTTTCCACTCATCACTCTTTTTCACCTGAAATTTCTTCTGATTTTTCTACACAAAATTAGGCCATTATCTAATGTCATGTTCCTCCCCTAATTGCTTTTTATGTGTCAAGGCATCTCCCCTCTGTGGTGAACAACCTGGGAATAGGGATTATGTATTTTCCCTTTTTAAAGTCCTGCTCAACATCTGTTATGGGATCTAGCTGCCAATGCTCTAAAAATGTTTTGAAAGAATATTTAGAAAAATTTGAAGCATGGCAGTATCTGTCCTTGCCTATGGAATATTTTGGGAAATGACTTAGTGGGCATGTAAAATATGTCATTTACTTTTCAATATCCTTTGGTTAGGAACAGAGTTTAGTTGAGCTCTTCTGTAACAGAGAAGACAGACATATAATTGATTAAATTACCATGTGAGTGAAATGTTTGAGATGTGAAAGGCACTATCAAGAAATTTTCGTCTTAGCAAGTAACTGCATGGGAAAATCAAGAAATACTGAGAGGGCAACATTTGACCTGCAGAGAAGCCATTCTGAACAGAGACACCTATGCATGCAGGAGAAGAGAGAAGGTTCCAGAATTTTTCTAACAATCATGTAGTCAGGGCAGCAGAACCATGTGAATAAGTGAGCCTCATGCTGTCACCTCAGAAGATGTAAATCAGATCCAGGTTTCAAAGGATGTCATGTCTCTTGCAAAGTAGCTGGGATTAAGCTACAGGGATTTAGTCTCTCTCAATCTTGCTTTTCCCACATATATTAAACATCTACATAGTTGAGTAGAATTAGTTTACATTATAAGAAAACCACTTGTGGTTCCAGGTTTCTGTGACATTGAGAACCATATCTATGAAAGTAGTCTCAGTATAAGACCACGACACAAGTATTTTGTGTCTTCTAACCTTCTTGTGAGAGAGTTAAATACATTTCTCCCTGACTCCCAGAGATATTCTTGTCTGCAGAACTCCTGATGCTTTGTATATCACATAAAATTCTCTGCTGTCTGTATATACCTCCCTCAACTTGCATTTGGTGATAAATTTTTCCTGAATCATCCCATAAATTTGCTAAACCATTTTGCTAAGCATTTCACAATTTCTACCTATGGCAACCTGACACACATCTTCACTCCAATAACAACATAATAGTTGACTTTTTTCTACACCATGAACATTTTATCTATATCTTTTTGTTTTAACATTCAGAGAAAAATGTGGATTTAATTATTATTTGCAGATCCTAAAGCATTTGGTATAGGATTTGGGTCATGATAAGTTTTAGCATCATCTGGGTTGACGAAATGGCTCAGAGGTTAAGACTGTCTTGCAAGCAGAAGTTCCTGAGTTCGGATCCCAGGTCCCACATAAAAACACCAAGTTGAAACAGTGGAAGGCTGCATTTCTGGCCATGGTGGGCAGAGCCTGGGAAATCCCAGAGCAAATCTAGGAGATAGAAATAATCCAGGATGATTCCCAAAGTCACCCTTGGGCTTCCACAGGGACACACAGTGCTCTCTGATATATATACAAAATAAATAAACAAATTAATTAAAAATATTTTTAAAAGTTTTAGCATCATCTGACTCTTCTGTGCTTTTCTTCCCCTTCTGGTCATTAAATAACATGGGAAATCTAAGAATGAATTGTAAAATCTGACACTATGTACTATAGAGTCCAAAATTTAAAGAGCATTAGTTTGTTTCCACATGACAAAGACAGAATGTAAATTAAAAAGTGTGATAGAGTTGGAAAAAGGGAATACAATATTATTTTCTTTCTTTTTTGTTGCAAAAAAACTAACAAATCAACTGGAGGAAGGAAAAGATTATTTTTGACTCCTGTTTAAGACAGTCCATGGTGAGGGAAGACCCAGTAGCTTGTGCTTGCAGTACAGAAAGAGAGAGGCACTCTTGTTCTCAGCTGAGCTCATTTTCTTCCTTTTCCTTTTGACCCATCCTAGGGGCCAAGCCCATGTGATGGTACCACCTGCATTCTGGTGGATCTTCCATGCTTAGCCAAACATCTTCCACACGTAGATAAACATCACTCAAACTCCTTCAAAGTCATACGCAAAGTGTGCCTAAAGTATGCTCCTAGGTGAATACAAATCCAGTTAACTTGACAACGAAGATTAACCATCATTTGTCTACCTTTGACCACTTGACACCAAAACACATCAAGTTTGAATTATAATGTGGTCCTAAAAGACCACTTGAAGAAAAATGCATTTATTCCATCTCCAAAAGTCCCCATAGTCCTTAACAGTTAAAGTGCAAAATCCAAAATCTCTTCTGAGATTTTTAAACTCTGAGGCCTTGTTAAACCAGTATATAACAATACAGACTAAACATTCCTATTACAAAAGGGAGGGATTGAGTGGAAGCAGAGCAAATTAAGAAACAAGTTAAAGCATGAATGAAATACAATAAGGCAAGCAACAAATCTTGTAGCTACATGTCTAGCACTTGGGGATCTTGGTGGCATTTTCAGGTCTCCAATAGTCTCCACACCATAAGCTTTACTACCTGTTGTGGCTGGGTCTACTCATGTCTCTTCAGAAGACATCACATAGGTAGTAGCATCTCCAGTAGTCTGAGGTCTCCATTACATTTTAGTCTTCACCCTCACATCTTCAAACAATGACCTCTTATGGTCTCCTTGCAGGAAGTCTTTTCCTGCTACACATGTCTTTGACTCAATGGAACTTTGGAACCTTGATATGAAACTGCGTGGGTCCTCTAAATTCTATTTTGTATGCCTTAAGAATTAGCACCAAGACCTGCATGATTGAGAATAAACGACCATCAAACTGCTTAAGGGAACAAGGGGTTTATTTTCTTACCAGTAGTCCAGTTACACTCTATCCAGCTTGACAGGAGACCATGCACCAACACCAGAGCCTGAGGGAACTGGCCACCATCACCACATAAAAGCTGCTGAGAGAAGGATGATCCTTACTTACCAGACCAGCATGTCTGGCCAAGTGTATACAGGATGCTGACTCTCTCAATCAGCTCTCTCTATTTTATTCCAGGGCCTAATTCCACCTACCTGGGCCTTCCCCATCACCCAGACAATCTCCTGCAGGTTTATTCTGGACTTAGCTCAACCATTAATTCTCTACAAATGTGCCCAGAGCTCAAACCCTTGACACCTGTGTGTAACTATGACATAGATGATAATGTCAGTATCTACTACCACTGGAAATGCACTCTGGCGCCTTTTTAATCACAACTATAGGTTTTCCCCTATGTGGTTTCATGACCATATCTGAGAAAACAATACTTTAGCTGGTTGCTATTAAGCAAGGAAAACCTTCAAGCAACATTCTCAATTCAAGTATTCTCCTTTCAATGAATTCACATTTCACGTGTTGGTGTCTTTTGTTAGTTTTCCATTCCCAGACCAGTTAAGGAAGGAAAGAAGAAGGAAGAGCAGGTTTATTTTTACTAACCCTTTGAGGTTATGAGAATGACTTTAGCTGTGGTTTTAGGAATACGTGTTACAATGTGACTGCAATCCAGAAATAGAGATGATTGTTCATCATGCTTTCTTCTTTCTCTTTTTCCCTTTTTATTAAACTTTTGACCTCAGTACATGATACAATGCCACCCACATTTAGGGGAAATCTTTGTCCCATGTTAAATTCTCCGGAAACTGTTTCCTATACACATTCAAAAGTTTGTTTCTTAAGTGATTAAAAACCCAGAAAAGCACCAGTGAAGACTGACTGACTGTCACTACAAATGAACTGTAGAAGCAGCAGGACCCAACCATCTAAACTGAAGTAGTATGGTATGGTGCATACACAAAACTTATTTCAAGGTAGCGTTGCCAGTAGAAGAATCTATTTGATTGACAGAGATGATCATCCTCCTAAGCTTCCAGAGGTAGCTGGGCTCAGTGACATCCTAAAGAAGGTGCTATGCCTGCATTGCTGCAGTTAAGTTCATAACCAAATGACTTAAATAAACAAGAGGTTTTACTTTGGCTAATGATTGTCTGGTTACAGTTCATTGTCCAGTTTGGCAGCAGAACCCACAGCAACACCAAGGGCTAAGGGAACTGGCCACATCATATCCACATAACATCTGAGAGGTATGATCCTCACTTGCCAGTCCAGCATGTCTGGTCAAGTGTACAGAGAGATGCTAATTTCCCTAACTAGCTTCCTTCATCTCATTCACCTTTCTAGGTACTATTCCCACCCACCATGGGCTTGGCCTTCTCATCAGCTAAGCGATGTCCTTCATCTTCATGTGGGGGTTTAACTCAAAAATGAATTCTCTACAAATGTACGCAGAGCTTGAACCCTCAACTCTTAAGTTGATACTTGTATCTAACAATGGCACCGCCAT
The DNA here is from genome assembly GCA_023101885.1 of Typhlomys cinereus. Taxonomy (NCBI): domain Eukaryota; kingdom Metazoa; phylum Chordata; class Mammalia; order Rodentia; family Platacanthomyidae; genus Typhlomys; species Typhlomys cinereus. The sequence continues at coordinate 1,190,651 of JALPQD010000388.1, read as the reverse complement.
TCACAAGCTGGATCAAAGGGCCAATAAAGCCCCTTGTAAGATCAGGGCAGTTACTGATCTTCATTGCTGTTTATAAAATAATATTTGTTTGTAGTAGAAAATTTTGAACATAATGGAAAATATTAACACTTTTTAATATTACTATGAGTATATAATTTAAGATTATATTATCTAATGACACTTGAATCTTGATTTTTATTAAGTAACACATTATGAAAGTTTTTTGCATACCTTTAGAGTTTGATTTTTTTAAAAAAAAACATGGCTATATGATTTCATGCTCTGCCTTGTATCACAACTTACCTATGGAGGGGAACAGATTTCTTTTATTTAATACATTTTTTATTATTATTTCAGCTCATACAAACAGATTTTTAAAAAAACTGCTGGATTTGCAGTAAAGAGCAAAACCTATGTTTTCTAAATGAAAAGTTGAAATTGGCTCAAAAACTACACAAAATATTAAGTCATATCACAAATATACCTCAAACAGTTTAAATATTAACAGAGAAATATGTTTTCCTTTTACTCCAGTTTGTATTCTGCAATATCCACAACAAAACACACACTGGAACAGGGTTGATGGAGTTAGTAAAACAACTTTGTCAATTTAATTTCCTTAAAAGGCAATAGCTTAAATAAGCACAAGCGTTCTTGAAAAAAGTAGTATCTCATTTCTAAATTAATAACTTTTTATTTTGCTGTGGGGAACTATCCAGTGGCAGGCAAAGGAGAAACTGCCAAAGAAGCTACTAAAAGTGCAAAATTTTCTTAGTAACAACATTTCTCTTCTGCCTCTCTTTTTCTAGCAAGAAACACACCCAAGAGGCATGGTTTTGGGTAAAGTCTCCCAATTTCTGGTCTACTCCACAAGAACATTTCCAAAATTCTACCTCCATTTCTGTTTAAATTCAAGTCAGGCATGGATTTTGAGGTTGTGGCAATGGGATATCAGCCTGATCTATATAACCAGACCATGCCTCAAGAAGGAGAAAAATGAACAGTGCTCATTCACTAAATGTAGTCAATAGCACACAGAATAATTAATGCGTGGCTAGCAAATTAACAATAATAGTACCATCAACATCACACCCTTAAAATTAATGAGGGAAAAGTAGCAATATATTATGCTAGGAGAAAGTTATGCTAGCTGCAAAATATGTTTTAATAGGGTAGTTTGTATAGAATAAAATATCAGTTCTGGCTGTATGCAGTCAATTATAGATGGAAGAGGTCAGTCAAAGGTAGCATATTGATGTGACCTGAAAGTTATTCATGTAATGATGCAATCCTCTGCATCAGATAAAGATACATGGGTATAGATATACAGATACGGTCAGACACATAAACAAAACAAAGTGTGCAGCCACAAACAAAAAAAGTATTGAGTGCTTCATGTATATCATGCTATTTAATTTAGTAACTTAGAGGATCTTACTGTATTTCTCTTTATTCAAAGAAAGAGAATCTGAAATTTCTGGGTGATCTTACTCTAAAACTAAACTAAACTGTAAATCTAAAACTAAACTGTGTGTGTTCACTGAGATGCTAGTCTACTATTGTTGCTGCTGCTTCTGCCGCTGCCAGTAATAACACTGATGTTCTAGTTATCCTCTATCATTGTACATTATCATTTGTTGAATAGTTATTATCGATTTCAGGGTGCTTGTTTTATGAACCAAAAGCAATATACATACACTATCCTCTTTTATCTCCACGGTGCCTATGACTGATCGGTAGACATCTCTTATTTAGTTGATGGTGTTTAATTGATGGTATCTCCATTTCTTCAGAAATGGTTTGGTTTTGTGTATTTCATATGCAAGGACACACATATCTAAATTAACCCAAACTGATTATCTCTCCCAGAAACACAAATGTTGGTAACATTTGAGAGGAGCCCAGTGGAGGCTCAAGCATCAGTTCAGGTATCCCCAACTAAGACTCTTACTCTATTTGTCTGAAATATTCAGTGGCTCAGTTGCTTCCTTTAACACTGTGAGATTCAGTATAATTATTTTCCTTTGCATCTCTTAAACATGAATATTTTCCAACATCAGTTAGTCATTTTGATCTCCAGCTTGAATTCATTTCCTTATCATCCATTTCATAGATGAGACTACTGAGATTCAAAGATAAGTTCTTTGAATTTAGAGATAAGTTCTCCAGATTACAATTACAGAAATACATCCACTTATAAGCAGCCCTCCTAACCTCAGCTTCATTTTTTTTTCCTGGAGCTTTCTCAGAGAGCCTAAAAGCGCCACAGGCAAGGGAAAACTGGTGCACTGTGAATGTGCACCCTATTTTGCAAAAACAAAAAGAAAAAAAAGAATAATATTTACAATCTTTACCATTCATTCAGGCTATTAAAAGTGCTCTCACCTACATTGCTAGAAGAGAGATTTGAAGACCATTTGTAGGGTCAGATACAAACTTAATACTGGGAAACTTTGGGGTACTAAGAAGAAGCCACAATACCCAGGAGAGTTGATGATAGCAGGAGACACAGAAATATTAACCAACAAGTTTGGGAATATCTGGTAGATTTCTATTCTGAACTACAATTTTGGCCATTTCAGTACAAATGGACTGAATATCATCTCTTGATAAAGGTGATCTTTGAAGACCTGGCTACAAAAGGAATCCCATTGAAGTATGCCAGGCAGAAGCATATGGTTTTATTTGCAACCCCACTTCTGAGAAGACAGAGACATGTAGATACCTTGGAACTGTTAGTAAGTCAGTCTAGCTGAATCAGTAAACTTCAGGTTCAATAAGAGAATGTGTCAATGAATAAGTAAATAAATAAAGCTGAGGACTGTATCTGACATCAATCTCTAATCTTCACATGCATACATACATATGTGACCAAGCAACCATGCAAATGCATACACACTGAAGATATATACACAAATATTCCCATAGAAAATGTATTTCCATAAGGGTATTTGTATCTTTTCAGTTTCAACAGTCCTTGGTAAAATAAATACGTTTCTATATGCTTGCATTTTGTGTTCATGTGTTTAATAATGCAAGATACCTGTGATAGTCATACAACAATCATTTTGGGCATATGATAAGGTCCTCTTGTCTAGTAAAACAGACAGATAAGTTTGAGTCTTCTATTTTTTTTTAGTTATTTGACATGTACATAATGAGTTTGACTCATTTTCACCCCATTTTGTCCAATCTTATCTCTCCTCCCACTGAAAACCTTCTTCCCAATCTCTCTTTTGTTTCATTTGTGTTTGTGAGAGACAGAGACAGAGAGATACAGAGACAGACAGCTAGACAGACAGAGAACCCTTAAGTTTCTTAAAGTTTCCTCACATTAGCATGTATCTGGGCACTTGATGGAGCATGCAGAATATAACAGTGGGTGCTCCAGAAAGAGTACTGAGGAAAGTACATGAGGAGCCTTCTTTCCTTTCTGAGTAATTTGTCTTTTGGAAGTAGCAAATGCCTCCTTCCTCCATGAGGCTCTGCATGGGTTCCCTCTGTTCTATGTGATTTTTTCATCCACAAAATTGTTAACCAGAGTAAGGAAGTTAAGCAGATGAACTGGACCTGAGGGGAGAGCAAACAACGAGCTGGGCCACCAGACAGCTTCATCACTTTAATTACGTAAAAAAATAGAAATCGCTTGGCTGGCCAAGATTCTCATTCCTCAGCCTAAACAATAATAGTGGTTGAGCCTGAGGGTCTAAATCTTGTCACTTATTGATTGCACTATTTTTTTTTCAGAAACAGAACCATGGATGTAATGTACAGCTGCTCTATGATCTTAGAGTGGACGTGATGGTGGCTTTTAGAGAGTTGGGAATGAATATTCATTGCTACAGAGTGATCTGTGCCACTCTCCCATGATCGGTTTGCTAGGTGTCTGCTTGACATCGTGGGTTCTTCTAGAATAGTATAATGCTTTCATGAACTTTGCTTCTCTAAGCAGCCAGTTCTGGAGTAGGAGGAAATAACCAAAGACACTATCATAATCACAGTATTTCTAAGTGTTCAGAAAGACAGAAAAATATAAATCCCTGGGGACATGGCTGTCCAAGGAGATAAGACAGAATGCCGAAATTTCATGACATGGGCACCAAGGTGGCACATGCGAGGACGGATAATAAGGCTGGTCTGAGCAGACAGGTGGCACAGGTCAGCTTTACTCTGCCATGGGGGGCTTCCTCTTATTGCTTGGAAGAGGAATTTTCTTCTCCCATCTTCAGACAACTGTATGTTTCAACAAGAATCATTATTCCCTCAACAGACTATTTCTATTTTCTCTTATTTCCTTTGGTTTTCCTTTTTTTGTTTTTGTTGCTGTGCACGTGTGTGTGTGTGTGTGTGTGTGTGTGTGTGTGTGTGTGTGTGTGGTGTGCGCCAGAAGGCACTTAAGTATGTGTAGTGGTCCAAGGGTGACATCAGGAATTATCCCTGATTCTTTTACCACTTGACTGCCTTGATCTCTTTGGTTTACCAGTTTCACTTTCCAGGGCTGGAAGTACAAGTCATCATTACATTACCTGGCATTTTTACATGGGATCTAGAGATCTGAACTCAGGTCTTTTTGCTTGACAGGCAAAGGCTTTATTCCTTGAGCCATCACTTCCAGTCTTCTTTTTGTTTTCCAAGACAGGATCATGCTGTGTATGTAGTCCAGGCTTGCCTAGAACTCATGATTCTCCTGCATCAGAGTCAGCATTACAGGTGCGAGCACCAACATGCATGCAGTCCGACTACTATTTTCTTTTTTCTAAACTGCATCTTTCATCCTTATTTCTACTCTCCATGACCACATTCATCATCTTATCCATCAGCCTGCTGTGAAGTTCTATTATTCTTAGTGGGAGTGGAGCAACTGTCCACACTTGTTCAAATGGTAATTAATTGGCTATGTGTTACCATTTCCAGATTGAGACTATGCAGTCTGAAATGGTACTAAGATCCATCAGAGCACATGCCAGCATTGTGCAGTTTAGGTTCTCCTGAATTGTTTTTCATTAAACTCTTTCAGGAAAAAAAAGCTTTCTCTCAAGTAGTCCAGAAGATTTTAAATTAGAAAACTAGTTACAGAGAGTAGATAGAAAAGCAACTTGGAAATTAGCAAAAAAAAAAAAAAAAATCAAGTTGCTGTTTCCTTAGGCTATGAGGATAAAGGTAGAAATGAATTTCCAGAGTCCAAGAAATGCATGACCTGAGTGAGGCAGAAATAGCTGGAGGGAGGGTCAAATGTCCAAGAAGGGAGATGCCCAGCAAGAGAAAGAACCGTCAAGATTTGCAGACCTCGCCAGATGTTAACACTGCAAAAAACAAAGTGAGAAGTAAGGACTGAAAATGTTCATATTTGCAAACAAGTGCAATGAGGAGCGGAGAACAGACCCTGGCTGCCATCCCCCCACACTGCAAACTTTAGTACAGCATTCTGCACATACGCAGTGCCCAGGCAATCTGGCATGTGGACACTGGGCACATTTGCCTTCAAAAAGCATCGTCCCGTGTTTACTGCAGCATTGCAGTCCTTTCACAGCCTTGACTGAACCCTGGAAAACAGTTCTGACTCATAGGAAACACAGTCTGTAAACCAACTCTGAAAACCGACTAAATAAACTCCCAAGTAAAAGGAGCCTTGTGCAAAGGTATGCCCACCTGCTTGCCCCATATTAGCAGAAATGAAAGTGCTCATTAACACAGTAAGCACCCGTTCTTCTTGAAGCAGTAAAGTCGATAGTCTCCAGAGCTACCTAAATATTCTGCTTGTTTCTAATGAGAATGTCAGCTGACGGAAGCAGCAGCCATTATACAAGCAAAGAGGGTCTGGTGCGGATGGTCTGTACCTGTCCTGCATCAGGAAGGGCAAGGGTGGGAAAATGAGGATTCTAGAAATTTAAATATTATATCTTATATAACTTTTTGTGATCTGTAAGATTCTTAATTTTAGAAATGCTAACATATGAAAATCTATTTCAAAGTGTCATTTTACTCTGAAATGCATAATTATGTTTATAACAATCAGATATATCTATAAATATGTCTATATTAACTATTGAGAGCTTATGTTATATCAAGTGCTATACAAAAAGCTTTTGTAGTCATTTTTCTTTACAATAAATATAGATATAATCAGGACTGATATTTAGTTTCTGTCCATTTTGTGAATGATAAGATTGAGGTTAAAAAGCTTGCCTAATGTTAAAAAGAATATTAAATGAGGTAATAGGATGTAAAATTCATCTTTTATTTATTTACTTAATTAAAAGAAAGAGAGGGAGAGAAGAATGGATATACATATATATCCCATGGCATGTGTGGAAGTCAAAGGACAGCTTGTCAAAAATCAGTTATCATCTACCATGTGGGCTTCTAGGAGTAAATCTTTGATCATCAAATGGGGCACCAGGCAACTAACCCACCGAACTATCTTGCTGACCCCAGGATTTAAACCTCAATCTTGACCTGCTTCCATGTGTGATAGCTAAGAACACTCTGAAAATTGATGGGATTTGAAAAAGTTCAAGGAGAAAAAAACAGCCATATGGCAATATTAAGTAAAAAACAGGATTTTTTAGACCTTGTATTTTGTTAATGTGAACCAATTTCATCCACTTCACACAATTATGCATTAAAAGCACACTTCGTCCACATGTGTATGCTGATGTCTGATCTAAAAAGGAAGCTGTGATAGATGATGATGTGTTGGTGTTTAATTATAATTGTCAATAGTGGCAGGGACAGAGGCAGCTCCAGAGAGCTACCACTCCTGAGCAGCCCATGAAGTTGTTTTCAGAGACCTCTACTCAGGTAAAGTGGGATCTTTAGCTTTGCTGCAGACAGACCTTCAACTCAAATGAAAACATGGGTGGGGTTGGTCAAGGAGACATTGATGTTCAAAGTACTTTTATCTTTATTATTTATTTATGAGAGGGGACATGTGTATCGTGCATGCATGGTGCATGGGTGGAAGTCAGGGGGCTTTTGAAGACAAATCTCTATTTTTAATTATGTGGGATTCCAGGGATCAAACTCAGGTCATAGGGTTTGCAAACAGTTGCATTACCCTCCAAGCTGTCATTGTCATACAATAGCCATAAGTATTTTTTGGAGGATTTTGCAGCTGTTATCTTTAAAAGGTCGTTAAAAATTTCAGTGAGAGCACAGAATGATTGCTAAAGGTATGAAGGAAAGGATTACTCTCAATAAAATAAAACACCAGAACAAGGAGATTCCAGAATCTAGGTTATCTTTCCTGTGAACAAAGATTTGTGGGACTCCTATCCAGGGTCTTTGGCATCCAGCCCTTAAGACTAGTGTGATGGTCGGTTGTGGTTTCCAACTTGATTGCTTCTGGAATCAGTAACTCTGGAAGGGTTTGAATAAGTTTGAATAAGAATAGGAAACCTGGAAGGATGAACTGAGAGCAGAAGACCCAGCCACAGCTGAGAAGCACCTTTCAGCACAGGTCCAGCTAGAAGAGATCTGAGCGAGACATCAGTGCTGCTTTTGCCTGCCTGACCTAACTCCCTGCCTGCAAATGCATCTCCTCTGCTGTGGCTTCTGCTGCTTCCATCCGTCCCTGGTGTCAGTAAGAACTGGGCTTCTTTTTTTTTTTATAACATTTTTTATTATTATTTCCGCTCATACAAACTTAATAGGTACACCGGTTCCCTCCCTCCCTCCTTCTCCCCCTATCCCCTTGCTCCCCCTCCCTTCACTTTTCCCTCCCCATCCCCTAGTTCCCCCCCATTCCCCAGAGAATCCTTTAATGTGCATGCTATACTCTCCCCTGGGCCCTCCTCTCTGATCACGTACAAGGACCCAGTGGCATTTCCCTAAACCCTTTCCTGTGTTCCCCTTAAGCATAGGAACACTACTATGGCTGTCAATCCCTTGCCTCCAAGGATCTTGGTGCCAGAACTGGGCTTCTTGAGCCTTCCAATTTCCAGTTTGAACGCTAATGACTCTCCAGGAACCTTCTAGGATTCCAGAGCAAGACTGGAACAGCTGAGGTGGCTTCCAGCCTCCTGGCCTTGAGCAGCTACCAGTTTTTGGCTTCTCTGATGTACAGACAGTAATCATTGGACTACCCAGCCTGCACCATGGCAGGCAATGGGATAAGTATCCTCTCCATAGCATGGATTCCTTCCATTGACTCTCTTTTTCTAGAGTAGAGACTAATACGCCTACTTTAGCCTACTTTACTGTTATTTTATATTCTTCCTTGAAAGGAGTTTTAAATAATGGAAATATTGTCCGACTGTAAAGATAGGTCAGGCTTAAGACTCCGCCTTAGAAGCAGAAGGACCTGAGTTCAGATTCAGATCCCAAGGACAAATGCCAGGTGGAAATGATGTAGGCTGCACTTTCGATTATTCCCTGATGTCACCTTTGGACCTCCACAGGCATACACACACACACACACACACACACACACACACACACACACACACACACTTGCTCACAAATAGTATAAAAATTAAATTAAAAAGAGAAATATTGTCTCTACAACACAAACCTTAATAGGAAAAAAATTGTTAATTGTGCTGTAGTATTTGAATCTCAGCTGGAGAGAAGCTTCAGGCTCTCTCGGACTAAGGAGTTCCTTTCATATCTCAGGTGTTTTCAGTTTTCCTCATCTATCTCTTTCCTGATTCAGAATGCTCTACTTTGATGGTGGGAATGAGTAGTGTCATAGTTGGGCACAGGTGTCAATTTGACAGTTGAGGGTTGAGTTCTGGGCATATTTGTAGAGAATTAGTGGTTGAGTTAGGCCCAGAGCAAGCCTGCAAGAGATTGTCTAGCTGATGGGAAGACCCAGCCCATAGTGAGCCGGATTAGCCCTTGGAATAAAATACAGATATCTAGTTGAGAGAGTTGGCATCCTTTTGTACACTTCGCCAGACATGCTGGTCTGGCAAGTAAGGATCATCTGTCTCTCAGCCATTATATAGAGATGGTGTGGCCAGTTCCCTCGGCCCTGGTGTTGGTGCATGCTCTCCTGTCAAGCTAGACTAAGAACTGTAATTGGGCTATCAGTATAAAAATAAATCCCTTGTTCCCTTAAGCTGTTTGATGGTCATTTATCAGCAACCATAGAGGAGAACTGCAACAAATACCTTCTCTCTCAGTAAGTTTTAATTCCACCCATCCCAGTTCCTTGTATTTGAATCCTCAGTAGGTCCTCAATCAGTGAAGAAATTGATCACTTGAGTTACTGTCCCTATGCACGTTAGGATAGAGGGCCTGAAAGATTGATTATGCCTTGTTAAGTCAGCATCTCTCGCTCATCAAAGGAACACAGGTGTAAATTCACAGACATGTCAATTAGTGGGTTAGATTCTCAGTTTTACTGGGGCATTTGCAAAAAATAAATAAATAAATAAATGCAAGTTATCTTATTTATATTTCACCAGCCAAGATGATAAAATATTTATTTAGACTCACAATGAATTCTCATAAGCCTACAAGGCTTTTAATTATTCAGTCATCTCTCTTAGTGGTATTGTTTGTCCCATCCCCGTGGCTAGCAGAAAGTGCTTTCGGAGAAGATGAAGACCATTTCAACCCAAGTGCATCAGCTCAGAGTCCTGTAATTACAAATCCTGGTAAATATTAGCTCTCTCTAAGTGCTCATCTCGCTCCCAGAGCTCCTTCTGCAGAGGAATCACCAGCCATTCTTTCCCCTTCTGCTCCCTTGAAATCTGCTTTCCTTTGTATCTTCATCAGATACTTTGTTGTTTTGACTTCTCATTAACTCTAACGCTCCTTGAGTCACACAAGGCAGAGTGGCTTTGAGAATTGAGAGCTAAATTGACTTGCATGAATAGTCTCTCAGAGCACAATACTAAAGACCAACCTACCTGAAGTCCAGCCTCTTTTGCCTCTTGCTTTGAGAAACAATAGCTCTCTGGTGAGGAAGGGTTTACCTATTTCAAAACTTTTGGAAATTTCTAAGACCTTTCAATTTCAATGACTTACTTATTACAGTTTAAGCACTGTTCTTCTATAACTCAGTCATTCTGGTTCAAATTTATTCTAAATGATTTATAAAATAATAGTGGCACTACCTTAGTCAACAAAACTTTTGTTTTGTTTTTCTGGAAAAGAGGACAGGCATGAGGCATACGGTTTTCTAAAGTGTGCTGTTGGCTCTGCCTTCAAAGAAAACCAGTTCCCATTCAGGTCACTTGTGTGTCCATTACACATGGATGCTCTTACTCTCTTCTCTTTTCATAGTCTATGTACCTCTGTTAGCAGATTCATGTTGGGTCAACAGGGAAAGAACACACAATATGGTTTAGTCTTTGATCTGCACAATCCCTGACCAAGTGTGGCAACTGCACAGACGTGGGTCTTTCAGAGGGCAAAGGCGAAATCCATTTTAAATGAGATCTCTAGACAGGAGTTTGAAAGATTTCCCAGACCAAGCAGATAGGATTTTCTGGGTTTGTTCCCAAACTTCCCCAAAATCTTTGGGTTCATTACTTCCTTCCCTTCATCTTACTTTTGATTCCCATTCCTTAGTTCTCTCTGCTACTTGAACAACAAATGTCAATTCAAAGTGATAAGTCAAGTTGGAAAGACTTAATTCAAGTCCTCTTCAGCTACTGGGGAGTTTAGATTAAGCTGAAATTCAACCTCATTGAACATGGGATCCTGTACGTTGAAAACACTTCAGTATCTGCTCATTGGCCTGAGCCATTCTAACCACCGATTTGCCTCACAGGTTTTGGTCCTTCTCTTACAGAGTGTGCACAATGTTTTCAGCTTTTCTGTATATCATCTAAAAACCAAACTAGAACAACAACAGCAATAGAAATATATTCTTAGTATTATGATTTTCTGAACTATTTCCTAGGAAGCTGTGTCTTTAAATAATGTACTTAAGAAGAAAACATTACCTGGAAAAAATATAAAGCCTCAGAGAGAGCAGTTATGGACATTAGCTTCCTGGATAAAATATCAGCATAATTAAACAATCATCATGCATGTATCATAAGATAGAAAAAGACTGCACTAATTTGTGCCAGCCCTTGAATTCTGTTACATTAGCCTATAACTCATATCAAAATGGATGAAGAAAGACATTCACCTTCACAATGGGAAGACAAGGGAGAGAATCTATTTGTTCACACACAGGAGCTGAGTTAGGTGTGATACAAATATGATGCATGTTTGTACCATCTATCATGAAAATTAATATGCAAATACCTAAGCCCTAACTTAATGACATTTAAAAGTGGGGATTTGGGGATCATCAAATGAGATTAGCACCCTAGTAAACATAAATCCAGAGAAATCAACCATCTCTTCTGCACTTTAGGGTACAGTGAGAAAATCATCATCCATAAGCCAGCAGGAAGGTCTTCTACAGAGTCAAAATTTGCTAGTATCTTGCCCTTGCCCTCCTTAGCTGCCAGAGTTGTGAAAATTAATTTCTGCCACTGATAATCTTCTAATTTTTTAAATAGAAGACTAAGTAGGCTTTCAGCTCTTAACCTGCTCTTGATTTCCTCACTCCTCCCTTCTCAGATTATGTTTCTTTCATGTTCCTGAATGTTGTTGCATAACATGTCTACCTCTTGGAGAAGTAAAAAGTCACCAGAACTCCACAACCTAACTTTTATATGAATCTCATTCCACTCCTACTCATATAGGACGTCCACCTGCTCCAAGACACCCAGTAATATCTGTACTGAAATGTTGCTGTCTCAACACACAGTTGGAGGCAATGACTTTTACCATGATCTGAGTACCATTAATTTCATGTTAGTAGAGACATGAGGTATCGATAGAGTGCACACAAAGCATGTCAAGGCCCTTGGATCAGTTCAAATAATCATCATAATAATAATAATAACAATAATAATAATAATAATAAGAAGAAGAAGAAGAAGAAGAAGTGGAAGAGGAAGAGAAAGAGGAAGAGAATAAAAGTAAGAAGGGAGAGGAGGAGGAGGAGAAGGAGAAGGGGAAAAAGAAGAAGGAGGAGAATAAAAAAGAAGAAGAAGAAGAGGAGGAGGAGGAGTAGAAGAAGGAGAAGAAGAAGAGGAGGAGGAGGAAGAGGAGGAGGAAGAGGAGGAATTTGGAGTCATGATAATTTTCTGAAGAATAGGACTATCATGTGGTCCTGAATGAAATAGATGATTCTAGTCAATTCATTCTTTCAGATACAATGTGTTCATGGAGGAAAGACAGATTAAGAAATGTGACCCCAGGACAAATGGGGGAAAATGGTAGACAGATGTCCAGTGGAGGATCAAGCCCTGAGCACTACTTTCAGAGCGAGAGGTTAAGGAGGCAAGAAAGAAAAGGGTAAAAAAGATTGTGGAGGAAACATTAACATCACAGGAACAAAACATCACCCTGTGATCTGAAAATAGTTGGGCCCCAGAAAGCAGAGAGCAGATTCCTTTATTATACATGATGGAGGAAGATGGAGGAGGAGAAGGAGGCAAGAGAGGTGAAGAGACCCTCTTTAGTCCTGCAGTCATTGTTAAGGAGATGAAGTATAGAGAAATGAAAGAATCTTTGGTGACCAATAATGGTAGCTGGCCAGGTTTATGTTGTGGGAAGCAAAAGAACTGGAAAGACTAGTTACCTTAGTTCCATGAATTGTCATTGCTTAATCAAAATGAAGATCTTTGCTAAATAGCTATGATTGACAGTAGGTAACTTAAGTTCCCAAGTTAGCATCTTTTGCAACAACACAAAGAGGATAATAAAAACCTTAATGCAATCACTTTAAAAAATCAAAAGAAAGGATGCCTAAGAAAATGTCAGACACAGGACAATAACCCTATGAATGACTGTGCTGCCACAGCGGTCAGTGTGTCCAGCAGCAGTGGCCTCAGTCACAGCCAAGCTGAAGAGACGTTGCTGCCCTCTACAGGAAAGAAAGACTGCAGGCTGTTTTGCCAATGATGACAAATGAAGGTCATTGATCTTTTCACAAAACCTCCCAAATTCACGCCAGCCCTTCACCCAGGGCTGACCTTCCCAGCAGTTGATACAGTTGACCTTGCAAATGATAAGAAGTGGTAATTAGCCGCGCTCTTAACTCATCCCAATCATCACACCAGTCATTTTAATGTAGGTGATAAAACTTGTAATTTTTATGGGGCTTACCCTGCAGATCCAAACTATAAAATATGCAAGGAAAGATAGTGGGTAGCTGAAGGCTGGGCTACCTGAGGTTTGTAAAATATGACCCTAATGAACACAGATCAGTCCCACCAACAAAGCTTCAAAGTCAAGGAAAACAGGTACCCGCAATCATAAGAGTAAAAAAGAAAAGATATTGTCTTCTCTTCTTATTTATTTTTGAAGGTTTAGCAGTGTCACATAAGCAAATGTAAACACCATTAAAAATCACTTTATATAATGTCAAACACAGTATATAACTAGTGAATTAATTATCTAAGTCCATTACTTCCATTAATAATTTATGGAATCTACCATCAGCTTACATTAGTTTTTGTGAATGCATGCTATATCTACGTCTAGATCCATACACCTATATTTTTGGTATCTCCACCTCTGACATCTCATACTTTTCTTTTTAACCTTTCTGCTCACAATTACATTCTCAGCAGTCACCAGAATCATTTGCTCTATAGTCTCTCTACCTAGACATTTACACTAGTCTTATTGATTCTCTATCATGCAAATCTTTCCTGTAAGTAATTCTAGCAATTCAAATTGTATCAGTAACTATTAGTAAGGAAGACACACTGGCAAAGGTACACCAAATACTGAAGATAAGTTAGAAAAAAGAAAATCATGTTTCAGTGAAAACCCATTCCAACTCAGAAGATGATTCTAAGAAATTATCACAGTTGGAATAGCTCAGGGTTTAAGGCATCTCTTTGCAAACTTGGTGACCTTGTTCATTCCCTGGAAGCACACGTGGTGGAAAGAACTGAGGATTTTTACCTTTGCACCATGAATTCATGAGCTCTCTCTCTCTCTCTCTCTCTCTCTCTCTCTCTCCCTTCTCTTCTTTCTTTTAGTTCAGATAAATAAAATATTAAAATTATTAGAAAAATTTGTTATATTATGACACCAAATGTCTGATATCCTCCACCATAAACAATCTTGTAAACAAAAGGAACATGTATCTAACACCCTCCTATCTCATATCACTTTTCTCTAAGTCAGCACTCAGAGAACTTTTCTATTATGAAATAATTCTGAGCACACTCACCATGCTACTGGATTAGGTATGGAGTACCAATTGTTACTTTTTCAATTAGTACCTTGCAAACAGGTAGTATACAATGCATATCATCTGATCCCTGCAGAGAACATACCCAAATTTCTTTTCTGGGAATATTGGATTGAAGGGGATACAAAGGTCCTCTGTGCATTGCTGCCAGCAAATTCTTATGGAGCAGTGAATCTCTCTTGGTTAATAGAGAGGTTATCACAATTCCTTTGTAAGATTTCTTTTCTTTGTAAGATTCTCCCACTTCTGGAGATCATTATTCTTTGAACATCAAAGAAAATTCCATCTCTTTTATATCCAAGATCTGACATCATGAATCTTATGGTCAAATTACTTCTTCGACTGCTCTCTTCACAGCTATTTATAATTTTATAGCATGATAATAGAAACTAAACTTTGTATTTTTAGCTATCCTATTTCTAAAAATCTCAGTCTCTACTCTTTTACTCTGTGTATAGGACCACCTATATTTTATGAACTGTGCAAAAATTAAGTGATACAGATGCAAGCTGGATAGATTAATGTCTAACAAAGATTCAGTGGTCAATAAATCTCAACTTATTGTTCTGAGTTTTCTTGGGCTGCTTCTAAGTGCCTTCCATAGCTTATGAACTTGCTTCTATTGTATGTTGACCTGATTGCAGCCATTCTTAGTGACACATCATTCATTCATTTAGCCTACAGATTTGCTTGTGTATGGGAAGGGGTGTGCAAGTATATTCATATTCATATGGACACCACTGTTGTTTGCTTGCTTTATTGAGACAGGGTCTCTTATGGGCTCAAAGTTCATTATTCAGATTAGGCTTTCTGGCCAGAGTTCCAGACATCTTCCCATTTTTCCTTCACAGGGCTGTGTTTACAAGTGTGTATCATCACATCTGAGATGGTACGTTGATTCTGGGGCTACAGTTCATATCCTCAAGCTTGCAAGCCAAGCATTTTGCCAACTGATGATTCAGTTTACAGCCAGATCAAACATTGAAGTCCTCACATTCCAAACATGATTTCACAATTATGCCTTTCTGATAAGTTTCTGTGAACTAAAGGATTCTTTTTTGGTACTGAAAATTTAACTTTGAGGGTTATAGTATTCTTATTGTTTAAATCCTGTGTGTGTGTCATCCACTATATCTATTCTTTTTCTAGGCCATTTCATTTGGGGATGAAATTTCTGATATGCAGAGATTTGCACTCAAAATAAAAAATAAGGCAATCCAAGAATAACAATAGACTAGCATAATACCAACTTATATATAATATAGAAAAATAAACAGATTATGTCTGTTCTAATGTAAACATAGATCAAGGAAAATCACAATAGAAAAATTTTGAGTGGTAATTTGGAAACACTAGTTCTGAAATAGACTCTAACCCATAGTGAATAGATTAAGAGACAGAAGCACAGAAAAGGAAATTTGCATCTGGAAATATGTATGAACAGTCACAAATAGAGATAAACACACTTTAAGCCTTAGTAGAGAAGTTAATACCAACCTTTCAAGTTGTTGTGCTTCCAAGGTCAGTAAATATTTCCATTTGGGTTTGTTACTTGTCTACTTGTGTTAATTCAATATATTCAGAAGCTCTGGGAGCATACTGGAAATTCCTCAGTAAATTTTTAGCAGTGTATGGTAATGATTTTAGAGATGCCTGGCATGGAATTGCCCTAATATTGTTTCACACTAGGAATTCATATTCCAAAGAAAAATACCTGCCACAGTAAGAAACCTTTGGAGGTGGAGATAGGAGAGAATTAAACTTATGGCAACAACAAAAAAAGACATTTTCATGTGTTGCTCTTCTGATTAATCTAATCTGCATTGTATGAATACCCAAAACATGCAGTCTACCATCTGGAAAAACCACAGAGGAAAGCTAGAAGACTAATGTTTTATAAATCTCCTGATTCGATTCCAACAATCTTTGGTCTCCAAAGTATTATAAAACACACAGAGAACCAGCCGACTGTCTTTTCTTTTCCAACTTTCTGACTCATGTTAACTACTTTCTGTTGTGAAACTTGGATTGTGTCTATAATTCTCCAAAATATAAAGATTAAAATATTTTGAGAAATTACCTTATGATGATATAAACAAGATAGAAAAATCTATTCACATTCAACATTTTGCTTATAGAAATACATTATGTGACTAATCTATTCAAAATTTCTCAGTGTTACTGGGAATTTCCCACAGAAAGAAGTGCATTTATTCAGTAAAATACATGAACGTGTCAGGTAAGAGGTAAGCAACTCACATTCCAGTCCCTGTCATTTCAAAGAAATCATTGGGAGAGAAGTGGAAGTAGGACTGCGAAGTAGGAAGTATGAAGGAGGAACACTTACTATAAGAGTAAGTTGGCATGTCATTAGTCACAATTTTTTTTAATATTCTAGCCACAGTTCCAACAGGCCAAGCAATCAAAACTTGTAGATGCAGCCCTGCTATGGTCCTGATTTTGCATTTAGGACATATGATGTTTTTGTCTTGTATTTTCTTCTTTTCTTTGGTGAGTGAACATGCTTGGCAAGTGATCTCCCATTGAAACGCCTCCTCAGGGTGTGGTGTTCTTGAAACAGGGTTCTACAAATCTACAGGTTCAAGACATGCTAGTCTTGAGCAAGTAATTTCCCTCCCTGCCCTGGCCTCCCCTGTGCTGGTTTTAAAGTTATGCATCAATTTTTTCAACCTGTTCACTTGACTGAATTAAGCTGTGCACAGATAGAAGGCGGTATGTGTTTTTCCTGCTATCTGTAAGAATATTTGCAGAAAAGCACTTAAAAGAGGCTGAGGAGATTAACCCTTACCAATACAATGTGGATATCATCATCAAATCCACCAAGGGAGAGAAAAATATGGAAGAAGAATCAAGTATTCTCCATTATGCATCTCTCTCTCTTTCTCTTTTTCTCCTTCTCTCTTTCCTTGTGTGAGTGTGTGAGTGTGTGTGCGTGTGCGCACGCACATTCCCTCTTAGTTCTTTGCTCTTGCTTTCTGTTCTTTGATTTCTTTTATTTGTTCATACATTTTCTCTTCCAATGAGAGTAGAGATAATTCTTCTTGGACCTTTCTCTTCTGAACCTTAAACCTTTTCTTCATTGGCTAAAGAGCTACATCTTTGGTTTCTCTAACTTTTCAGGATTTTAACAATACTACTGACTTCACTAGCTCACATTGTCTCTCTTACATATTAATATCTTATCTGTTTAAAAATGTTTTGTTCCTAATTAGTCTTGACTAATGAAGAATATAACTATATATTTGGCAGGAAATTTTCTTTTGCTCTTTTATGTTGATCTATGGGAGTTTAAATTTCTGCTTTACCACATCTAGATAATAATATCTATGGTGTAAAAATGAACTAATATAGAAATATCATAAGATAATTAGCTCAACCAGAGCAGTCAACATGTCCATCATCTGATATAATTGCTATTAAAATAAATAAATACACTGATATGTTGCACTATATTATAATTAAGAGCTCAGACATTATGCACAGTGTTGCAATGAATATGAGATTACACCTGTCTCTTTCAGACTACAATCTTATTTTGCTTCTGGTACATACCAAGGCATGTAATTATGAATTATATTCTAGTCCAGTATTTATCTTTATGATGAACCCGTGCCGATATATACATATAATGATCATATTCTATGACTATGATAGATACCGGTCTCAACTGACTTTGACAATTGAGGGTTGATCTCTGGGCACATTTGTGAAGATTTAGTAGTTAAAATAAACCCTCAGCAAGTCTGCATGATATTGTCTGATTAATGTGGGAAAACCCTTTCCATAGAAGGTAGGACCATTCCCTGGACAAGTGGATAAGATGGAAGAATCTGGCTCAGTAAGTTGTCATTCCTCAGAATACTTGGACAGACATGCTGTCTGGTGAGTGAGGTTTGTCTCTCTTGGCAATCTCTGTGGATATGGTGTGTCCAATTAACTCAGCTCATGGTATGGATAGGACCTCTCCTCCCAAAGTGGAGGAAGAGCTGTAAACGGACAATCATAAACCTAAGTTAAACTCCCCTGTTCTCATAAGCCATTTGATCATGATTATTAGCAACAAGCAGGCAAACTGTTACAATTAACAGCACTATTTAAGTATTCATTCAGCAGCACCTGCCCTTCATGGCACTCTATATCTGGAGTCTATGAGTTCTTTTCCAGCCCCATGGATTCCATGCCTGGGGTCCATGAGTTCTCCAGGATGCCCCTGCCCCTCATGGTATGCCATGTCTGGAGTCCAGGAGTTCAGTTCTTTCTCTCTTCAAAAATAAGTTCATTCCTCATGTGCTTACCATCAATTTTTTTTCAACTTTTGCCAGTATCCATTCTAACTGCTGTGTGGTGATATCTCTTCATGGTTTTCATTTTCATTTTCTGGCCGCTTGTGGTTCCTGGAACCTTTACATTCCTTTTGACCTTTCAAAGAATGTCATTTACTTAGAATAGCTGAAACTTTGCCACATTTTTACTTATCTCCCATCAACTTTTGGAGTGCCAATCATTTTATGAAATGAAATTGTCAAGGTATCTATAGACAAAACAAATTAACAAAAATATCATCTACAGTAAAAATGGTAGAATTTGTGCTCAAGATAGGAATAAACACTAATTTAGTGATTTTTAAAGATTAAAACTTTCTGAAGAGGTTTGACGTCAAATATTCTATTCTCCTCCCTCTGTTCCTGTATGACCATTTTGGAATGAGATACATAGAACTGACTGGCTAACTATGCATTTCTGAATATATAGAATTTTTTTGAGGACCCAGGGGAATCACACATTTTAATTGACTTCATTTTATCTGAACTAAATTTAGATGAATATTTGTAATGGATTCATTACAAAACTCTTAACTAGACTCTTGAATAATTGTAAGATTAACAAATGTGTAGTATGAAATGATTTGAAGTGCTAAACTGGTAAAATTACAACTAGTATAGGGTGTGACAATAGGTGAGTTATGTAGACAGAGGTTCTGTGTGAGTGTAACCTCTCTGCTTCTGAGTGTTTTTGGTTTAAACACAGCACTTGGAGTTTGGCACTGGACTGTTAACAAAGAACAACTGCTACTTTTCTTTTAATGATTAAATAATGCATTTTGCTGTTTTTTTCTGTTGTTTTTCTTACCCTACTTCAAACTATTTGTGCATTAAAGAGAATTCAAGATGCATTTTTCTATACTTTAGTATCTTCTTTCTCTTCATGCATTGGTATTTTCTCATAACATTAATTAGTACCTTCATCTGTGGTTTCTGTGTTCATATACATGCATATATGTGTTTTTTCTATTTTTACAAAATAGCATAACACACTAGATATTATTCTGTACATACTTTCCTGGTTAATACTATGAAGCCATCCTATGAATCAATATATTATATCCAGCTTTTTTTTGGCTGATTGTTTATTCATAAAACAGATGACTATAAACCCTTTAGGTATTTCCCTCTACATTATGTAAAACAATACATGTTTTGTGTATATATCCATAGGCATCTGTACTTTAATTATGATAGGTGATTGATTATGGAGTTTACCAACATATGTATCTTGGAGTAGAAATGAACTCACTGTATGAGATGTCATAATTTCTATACATTTTTTCAGCAGTGAGTGAAATAAATCTTTTCTATTTTGTCCAAGAGAAAACCTGGCAAGTTAATGGTTTTATTTTCCATTATCCAACTACTAATGAAGTCGATTTCAACCATGTGCCTATTTGCATTTGTATTTAGGTTCAAACTTATTGTCCATTCTGGTATTGAATTGTTCATTTTAAAAGAAATCCACAGATCATTTTATATTAAAGAAGATATCACTTTTTTCCAGGAATATGTGATTTCAGCATTTTATCCCACTTATTCATTTGAGTTTGTTTTTAGAGATTTAGTCAAATTAAAATTTTGACTAAATGTGTGTTAATATGCCAGACATTTTTATATTTTATTTTCTAGTTCATATCTTCTGATTTTTCTTCTGCTTTTCACAATGTTATGCAAATGGTTTTACAAAAAGTTTTATCATATTATGCACTGTATTTACAGATGCAATTCATCTGCTGTGTGTGTTTTGCCTATAATATGAAATGAGGCAGTCTTTTATATTCTTCTAACTGACAATGTTATTCAAGATGCCGAAATGAAAAAGATGAAATAGCACTGTGAGCTGACATAATGATAAAGATACTTGCTGCCCAAGCCTGATAGCCTGAGTTCAATCTCCAGGCTCCACAGAAAAAGATGTACAAAAAGAACCAACCCTACAAAGTTATCCTCTATACATTCACCAACACACATGTTCACTTCTGCACATCGCATATACATGAATGAAGTATTAACTAAATTCTTCATGTCTGAAGACATGTCTGAAATGACATGTGTTTTGTAAAACATACTTGAGGTTCAACGAATAGTAGGAAAAAATAACAAAACTAACAAAACAGAACTGATACGCCATTTGTTATGACTGAAATATTCAAAAGTCTTTCAATGGCCTTTCTTATTTTAAGTGCCTAAGGAGGCCGAAGGAGGCCAAAAGTGGACATTGGTTTCTTTTCCAGATTATTCTCCATCTGTATTGTTCCAGAAAGAGTCTTCCACTTGGCCAGTGAGCTTTAGTTATCTTCCTGCCTCTGTCCCTCCCTCCAGACCTGGGTTTGCAGGCACATGTTACCATTAGCAGCTTTCCATGTGCATGATGATCTGAACTCAGGGTCGCAGGCTTGCACAGCAGCTGCTCTACTGAGCCACCTGTCCAGCAATTACCTTCCTTTAATTTTTTTCTTATTAATTTATTATTATGTAATTAATCTGTGTGTGCTGTGTATCTCTGTGTGGCGTGTGCGAATGTAGGGAAGAGTGGGGGTGAACATCCCCACATGTTTGTAAGAAGAGACCACCAGTCTTATAACCAGTCATAAGCCAAAACAAAACCTCTTGTTTCTTTAAGCCATTTGGTTATGAACTTATCAGCCACAATGCAGGTTAACAGCAACACATACCATAAGTACTGGAGCAATTTTCTAAACACATTGGCCACATTTTTGTTCTTTCTCTTAATAATTTCCATATTTTTATTTCCATATTTTATTTCAATATATTTATTTATTTAGCAAAAATAACAAATAGGATGTTTTCCTCATCCCCATTTATTAAAATCTTGATATTGTTATCATTGTTTTATAGAATTCTTCACATTAGGTATCTCATATTTCTTCTTAAATTCATGTCCAAGCTCTTATTAGCTTTTTTGTCAGCATAAATTATTTTTTTCTGCTTCCATTCTGCTTATTACATGAATAATGAAATTATTGAGAGTTGTATATTTGTTTTATAATTAAACACCGATTTAACTTGTGAAGTTCTACTTATAATTTTTGCATGGGCATTTTTTAAATGCAGACAGATTATAATCAATAACCTAAGTTAATTTTGTTTTTCTAATGTTTTGTCACATTTTAAATAATATTACTTTAATTAAATATACGAAAACTGATTAATATTGATGTTAGTAATTATTCTTCCCTTGGTTCAGAGTGGTTTCAACATTTCATATTTTAAAACATAAATGACAACATTTACTATTTGTTTGGGGTAAGTAAATAGCATTATGTGAAGGAAGTTTTCTATTATTACTCTGTTACTTACACTAGGAAACACTATTTTCCTTTAGCTTACTGACAAATTCTTTATTTAATATGTTGTACATATTTTATCTTAATTATAATCATTTTTCATATTTTGATAGAATGACATTTAAAAGGTTCTTCATTCTTAATAATACTTCAAAAAGCTCATATTCTACTCTGACATGTAGCTTATATTTTACCTCGGAATTTTACAGGTTGATTAAGGAATTATTTCGTGTCTTTTGCCTGTATTTAGCAGATTTAAGACAGTTTGTGCTAATCTATAATATTTTTATTTATTTTTGTTGAATGTGATTTGTCATCCAGGCATAAAGTGAAGTCACATTAGACTGTACCCCTAGTCCCATCTGAAGGGGATGTGGATTATCAGCTGTATATATACTAACCTGGAGGAAATCTTATGAGATACAGAAAGTAAGCAGGCCATAAGTCTCAGACAGTCACTGAAACTAGCAAGATTCAGGGAGACAGGCTTCCTCAAAATAAAGAAGAGCAGTGAACAACTTCTGAGGGAGAAGACTCCTAAGGGGAGCCTGGCAGTCAGAAGAATGATGCCTGGAATCCCAGCTGCCAGTGACCATGCATGAAGTGCCAGGGCTACAGCTTCTGCGTGCTTCCCCCAGTTTGGGATGGACTGTCTGGTAATGAATTTGCCCTCAAGTCATCCCTGCTCTCGTAAGTAACCCTAGCTTACACTCTTGTAAGCAGCCTCAATAGACTCATCAACTAATCAAATTAGTGTCGGGTTCAATCACGTCACAGGGCACCCTATGGTGTGAACAGATGTTTCTATGGCACTTCCCCCAGGAAGTAACAATTTTCTTAACATGTACTGATTGTAACTATGAATGGGATTCAGTGTGGTATTTTCTTATATAGACACAGTGATCATAAATTAAAGTCATCCACTCTTTATTATATTTTCTCTCACATGTACCCTCCCCATTGCTAATATAATCAATATTCTAGTTTCAGACAGTATAGAGAACACTTAAACCTTTTTCCTCCACTTAAAATAATGCCTGCTTCTACCCACTTATTCTAAGCAGAACATCATACCTCGTCATTACCTAAGAATTATCCACTCTATAGATATGTATCACATTTTATTGAATACATATCTATTTTATGTCTATGTTGCTACCCAAATATTAGCTATAATGAATAGTGGCTTGATCAGATTCCCATGAGGATATCTCTACAATGTGTTGATTTCATTTTATTTGGATATACTCAGAAATGAATATCTAGATCACAAGGTGTATCTATTTTTTTGAGAATTTTCATATTATTCACCATAGAATTTTTCCAGTTTACATATCCACAATACTGTTTTAGAATTTCTTTTTTTCCCATGGCTTTTCTGTCATTTATTGTTTGAATTCTGATGTTTTCCTATTTTTTTTTTTGTGAGTCTCTTGGCCTTCACATCTATGAGACAGTTGCAGGCATCCTAGCTATTTTAGGAGAACAGGCTGACAAAGTACAGATCAGCAAACCATATTTAGTAGACCACCTTTCCTTCCTCCCCATCACTAAATTACACCAAATGACAAATTACGTTTTTTTATTTATGAGCTTTTATTTAGGTCTGAAATTATGCAGATGAGTTTATCTTCAATTCACAATTTTAATATTTTCTCAAGTTATTTTGGGCAAATGCTACTTAGAAAATCCTGCTTATAAAAAGTTTTATTTTGCCACTAGCTAATATGGAGTGTTCTCATAGAACTGTAAATGAGCTCAATATTCATTATGCAAATGAATACAGCCAGACAAAATTAAATGGTTTCAGCTTGGTGGCATCATTTAAGGAGTCTAATTTGGGGGTTTTCTTGCGGTCTAGGAAGAGAGAGCAATAAAATCCATATTATAATGATTTTGATCAATAATAAAATATTTCAAATAGAAATTCCATTGGACGAGGTATGATCTACAAGAGACTACAGGAAGTGAAAGAGTTGATAGTAGGTAGGTATGGAACAGAACTCCATTGTGTACTGCTCTGTTCTCAGAATCTCCCATGCCATTTCTAAGTACTGTAATCAATGCTCAGATTTCAGTGTTCGATCTCCAATTATTATTGCCAGGATTCTGATAACCAAAGAGATCATATAAAGTTAGTATCAAGCAAACAAGGAAATTTTCTTGATGTGTTGAACACCTCACGAAATTCTAGCACTATTTGTAAAGGAAAGCTCATGGACAAGTCAACATGACCTGCACAAGATTTGAATTATCAATATTTCACCAAGAAGGGGAAAGGTTACAAAGGAAACCACACACCCCTGAGAGAGGATAATTGAGCATTAATGCAGGATGGTGGAGGTCAGTATGGGAGTACTTTCCTTAGTGATAGAATTATTTATGCATCATTCATGCTCTTGTAAGTGCTTGTTATAGATCAATACAGGATCATACACACACACACACACACACACACACACACACACACACATAGATACGAGGGCAGGAAAGTAGGAGGCAGATCAAGATGATGCTAGACAAGCAAAATTACTCTACAGCACTTAGCTAGTGAGCAAGTACAATCCAGTGTTTATTTATATTCATTTCCAATATTCTTGCTTTTATTATAATGCTCTAATATTCATTTATTTAGTCTATTTAAGCACATATATATGCATACATGGAACTCCATGTATGGATCTGTAACAAAATGTCCAAAAGAACTGTAAAACAATTGACAGCAATCATAGAAGATACATTTGATTGAGTAAAATAATTTTACTAAAAAAAAAATTCTGGGGGCTGGAAAGATAACATGGCTGGCAATGTGTTTGTCCCACATGCATGAAGTCCCAAGGTCAACCCCTAGCACCTAAGTGAATGTCAGGTTTAGCAGTGTGCACTAGGAATCCAAGCACTCAAGAGGCAGAGTCAAGAAGATCCCTGGGGTTTGGTGGTCAATCAGCCTAGTTTACTTAGTGAGTTCAAAGCCAATGTTAAACCTTGTCTGGTAGAAGGCCGATGATATTCCTGAGAATGACTTCAAGGTCATGGTAATGTAAATCCCAGCATTTGGGAAGTAGAAGTAGGAAGACTGGAAGTTCAAAGTGAACTTTGACTTCATATAAGCTTACGGCCAGTCTGGGCTTCGTGAAACCTGTCTCAAAAATCCAACACAACACAACACAAAACAAAAATAAAAACAGTTAAGGACCATAGATCATAGAAAAAGAATTCTATCTCTTCAATCAGTAATCCCAAACCATGAAGAGACATATTGTCTCCTACCTCAACTGAAAACTGAAGAATGGTTGAAATCACACAGCTCTAGATAGAATCAAACAAAACTGAAAATGTTCCCAACAAGAGGTAATAGCTGGCTAATTTTAGAAAAAAATAAACAAACTTTTAAAACCTATACATCTTAGTGGAGAAAAAAGCAGATTGGTACTATTTTTTTAAAAATGTAAGATTCCTTTTATAGCCAAAAAAAAAATCCTGATATATGCAGTATCATCAGATGGTGCATTGATAACCCATGACGGGCAGATACTTTTTTAAACTACGTTATTTATCAATTTATCTTTATTTCTCAGGGAGGGAGGAAGGGGGCTATACTTCAGATTTCCCATATCACTGGGAAATGTAGGACAGCCCCTATAATTGACTTAGAATATTTAAATAAGCCTGGCTTTTTAAAGAAAGTTGTAATTACTTTGATGAAGTTGTCTAAACACCCAGCTATCCTGTCCTTCAGAATTATATAGGAAAGACATGGTGATTTCTCTAAAGCCTTCTGCTAATCTCCAGGAAGTGTTTTTGCATGGTAAAGATCATTATAATTTTTCTTATAAGCTATATTTAAAGAATTATTATCATAAAGAATTGCACTTCCAAAATAATCAGAAATCTGCTTAGCAGAATGGGCAAATGCTCAAGTCCAACATTCCACTGGGAGATGCAGACAATTTTGTATGCAACTCACAGTAGGTTTATGAGTCTGCTTCCCACAAATCTCCCTCTTGCTACACACGCTGAGACCCTGAGATAACACCATGTGAAGCCAGTTCCTCACTTGAGACAGGCCTCTGAGCAAGGTGTTTATCTGCCAGGCAAGGCACAATCACTCTTCCCTTGGATTTTGTTCTTGCTATCAGGGTAGCAAAGTGCCATTTCTGCTCTGCTGTGTGTTAGTACTCAACCTTGGGAATCCCAGTCATAAAACAGCGGAGTAACTCTAATGAGACATTTCTCCCCTAGCCTTAAAGACTTCACACAAGTGCTTTATATAAGAACCTCAGAGAGTTACTTTGAAGATGAAACCAGAGGATATAAAGTTATTGTGAAGATTTTGACAGACCACTAGGAAGAACAGCTTATGTACTCAGAGTAAGAAACAGAAAAGAGTGGCAGATGAAGAGTATGGATCTCCATGAATAAAAGGGACAACATGTATATTTCAGAATAAGTCTGACGGTATGTCAGATGGTCTTTGCAAACTTGGTGTGAAGGAATATGGCTCATTTCAGGTATTAATTGACAGCAACAGCCTTGATGGAAGCAGTATTTATTTAGTATATTACAAAGCCATGGGGGAATTTGCAGAGTTGATTGTCTTGTTTCATAAATGTTTCAGTAGATTTGATATTTAAAGCATGGCAGGATAGCACAGCAGTCAAAGAATTAAGCATTTTTTTTTAGATGAAAAGACTCTGAATTTTGAAATAGTACATGACATGTTTAAGGTCATAACAACAACAACAAAAACCTTTAGGATCACTCCTTAAATGAAAAATGGTCCTGCAAAAGAATGCAGGATGGAGGAGTCCTGTCCAGGATTTTCAAAGTCTGGATACTTTTTAACTCAAGTTGGCCACCACAAGCTTAACTTTTCTTCCTTTTCTCTTTGCTAAATACTTCTGCACATGGTGTCATGGCAGTTCTGATAATGCCCATACCTACTTTCAGAATCCTTTTTATCAAAGCCCAACATCTCATTAGTCTATCAAGTTGATTTCTCACCTTCACTGATTAAGATGTTTTCCCATTTTTACCCTAAAGAGATAACACCTAGCTCCTTATTTGCACTTATGAAAGAGTTCTACTTAAACACCAGCTTGCTGCATGTGAAGTGTATATATTTTTGAACCTGAGAGTTAATCATCGCCCAATTACCATCTTAGACATTACTTGAGAACTTTGTTTTTCTTGTTTTCTATGCACCTGATATATCATGAAGGGCCAATTTTGTATGGGAATCAAATGGCTATATATTTATCAAGATGGTTCAAAACAGTATCCAGAGGGAATTAGGGAATGGATCAAAACAGGTAGGTGCTAAATACATTCAGGAAACCATCTTAAATCTCAAGACAGTAAGTCTTGGTTTTGGAAGAGATTTTGTAGGTCATGTCACCTCTCTGTGTCATTTCTTTGATTGTTCTACTTAGTCTTCAGAATGCTATAAGCAACATTCTTTTTTATTAGCCAAGGTAATCTTGGCTAGAAATGCTTCCAAATGTGAAAACATTTTTATCATGGTTTTATTTGGTTTTGTGTATTATATATATTTGAATCAATGTCTTAATTCCTGAAACTTACACTACTGGTTCCATTACACTCACTTGGAACTAGTTATGAAAGCAATAGGTCTGTCTTAGCCATTCAGATAGTTAAGTAGAGTCACCCAGGTTTTGTTTTAGGTGTTGGTCTATCTACTATCTCTCAGATATAAACTTATCATTCATCCTACAAACAGCAATAAGAAATCCTGGGGAACAGAAGGCAGTAAAATATAAATATGAATATAGTTCTAAATTTCCTTGTTCTTTTGCACAGCTGCCCCTGATTCCAACTGGTTTAACTTGCCTATTTCCACACTGCCAAGGATATAGAATGTAAAGATCACAAACTGCTGCTGGGTTTGGGAGCATTGTCCCCAGGAGCCCAATTGCAGGAAGCAAAAGTGAAGGAGGAAGTAGATTTCATGAATACAAATATGGTCATGTGTTTGTAGCCCTATGTTAGTGTTGAAGTGCTGACACAGGAACTAAGAGGGTTGTTGCACGGCCTTGAAGCACTCCTTCCAGGCGGTGTGTTAATGACGGAAATGATAACCATCCCCAGTACAGTCCTGCAGCCTCCACTTAAGTAAGACTCAGGTAAGAACAAGAAGCTTCAGGGCTGGGGATATAGCTCAGTGGTAGAGTGCATGCTTACCAGACTCTGGGATAACTTGAACAATCCCCAGAATGCCTGAAAGAAGCTTTACTATGGTATATAAACAGCGTCTGGTACAATGTTGTGATCTCCCCATCTTCAATACCATTCGTCTTAGATAACAAACCTATTTTATATTACTCCTCTACTCAAAGGACAGTTTTGCCCTAAAGTTCTCAGTGAGTAAAAAAGGCCATGAAATAGGAGCTATACAGCATGAAAATAGCAGGTAGGATCTTCTCTAATCTATCTTGTGTATGTAATATTTCATGTTTATTGCTGGATAAAAAGGCAAACACAGTAGAGATGCAAAACAATTGTCTTATTTCGATGGTCCAAGTCAGCAATAATGAAAACAGCAAACTAATAGAAATTGGGAAATAAAAATACAATTTGCAAAATTCCTTCAGAGATAAGAAAATAAGGTAAGATCCCTTGTTCAACTAGAAGTCTATGATTTTATTGACATTTTTACTGCATACAACTGTGACACTGGCAACATTGTTTATTATGCTCTAGTTATATGAAATGTTCAAGGCTGAAGAAACAAAATAAAGGTCATGGCTCTGCATGGTCAGATAACTGACTACAGTAGATTATAAAATATCAATAAACACTGTGATATTGTCATGGTTTGAAATGTGAGTTGTCCCACACAGAATCCCATGTTTGAATCTTGAGTTGCTTGGGAAGGTCATGGCATCTTTAGAAGTTGGAGCCTTGACGCAGGAATGCAGTCACAGGGGCTAGGCCATGGGGTTGGTTTGCCCTGCTCTCCTTCAGTCAGCAAATCTGCTTTTGCATTTTTATATTTCTTACCCCCATGGTGGATATGATTTAGGCCACCTTCAGTTTCTGCTAGTCAGCCATGCTTTTTCACCATAGAAGACTGTACCTCCCCTTCTCCCTCAAGTTGCATGGGTTTGCACAGCACTGAAGAAGAATAATCGGTACAGACATTATACGATTAGAGGTGTCAGAGCCATAGAGTGACATCATATAGCAGCTCAACACCTTCTGTCAAAAAGAGCAATGCTTTCTTAGCTTTCATGGAACATTTTATACATGACCCAGGAAGATGTTTTCATAAATTACAGAAAAGAAAGGCCCAAATGAATTTTCTCAGACTCTCAGTTATAAGAAAATAATCTTAAGATGTGAATGGCTTTAAATAGACAAAGTGTAATGCTATGGGATTCTCAAATTCTGTCTATGGAGAACTTAAATGTCTAAGTACATGGAAACTATATAAGTACATGGAAACTATGTAAGAGAAAGAGAGGTTTTTTCTTAGGATTTAAATTCTAGAGAATTACAAATCAATCATTCTCTTTTCTAAAATTCTTTCCTTTTGTCTAGCTCCCTCCTTAATATGGTCAAATATAGTTAAGTTTATATAGCATAATTTTCCCTTAATTAAGGACATGCGAATGATTGTTCAGTCATTTTTCAATGTACTGTCATAGACACAGATGTTAACTGCCAGTTGAAAGCTCAGAATTCTGGATACATTTGTAAAGAATTGGTAGTTGAGTCCTGGGCAATCCTACAAAAGATTGGGACTGAGTCCTGACCAAGTGAATAAGATGGAGGAACTAGTTAAGGAGGTTGGTATTCCTTAGTATATTTGGCCAGGCATGCGGGTCTGGCAAGTAAGGATTGTCCCTCTCTCAGCAATCCTGTAAATATATAGATAAGGCATGACTAGTTTCCTTGGCTTTTGGTTTTAGCATGGACTCTCCTGACAAGCTGGGCAAGGAACTGTAACCAAGAATCATAAGTCAAAATAAAACCCTTTATTGCCTTAAGCTGTTTGGTTATGAATTTATTGGTAATAATGCAGAGTAACCACAACAAGCATCAATATTTCTTCAAAGTTTCCCCTCAACTCCTGCCATTTTCCTCCATGTAAGTTAATTAAAAAATAAGAATCAATCTGTAGTTAGACAGAAAGCCTCATTAGGATTTCAGAATGAAGCAAAATAGACATGGAGAGAGAAGTCTATGATTCCATCAAGACCTGCTCCCTGATTCCAAACTGTGCCTGAAGTCGAGACCATGAATAATAATCACATCCATAAATTATTTTTATTGTTTAATCTAAGTTTAATGGGACTCAAATGTCTATGGGGGGGAAGGGCTTTAAATGTCTATTCATTACTCATGGATAAAGGTTGTCTCCCAAAAACTCTACAGAGGAGTTTCTCCTTTGAAGGACACAATGTATGTGAAACTCTTTATGCATCTTTTGAGTAGTTTTATGTCCACCTTAGCAGTGTATGGGGCAGATTTTAAAGTGGTTTCTTCACTGCTGCCTCTGTCATTCATACCTTTGAAATGTATGTGAGGAATGAGACCTTCAAATTGAATGTGGGGTTCAGAAAAAAAATGGCAATAGTAAAATCACTAGATCTGCCCATTTAGATACTTAGTAAGTAACGGAAGTGTTAAAAGTGACCAAAGAAGCACCCAACCAGATTAAAGGCTATTTATTCATTTGAGTCCCATGGCACCACTTTGGAGTTATCAGAATGGAAATATTTAAACTTTATGACTTCTTAAACAGAGCACAATGAAAACAACCTCCAGCTTTCCCAGCGAAATTCACTGTTTCAGATGATCATCCTGAACTGTAGCTCATTTGTGCCCTTCTGTGACAAAAAGGCACTAGAACACCACTAATGCCTCCAATTCTGGCTTTGTCCTTCATTAATTCAGGAAACCAGATGAGATCAATATCTTCTTGAAGTCCTAGTGTGGTGGCATCAACTCTTAAATGATGATCTTGTGAGAAAGCTTAGAAGTGAGGAGATATATTGCCAGAGAAATCAATATTTTTAACTCAGATAATTGCTTAGGCTTGATTTAAAGTTTCAATCTTTGAGAGTTATGTCCATGAATGAGTATTTTTCCCACTAAACCCGGAGTTCCAGTGCAAAACATTATCATTCTAATATTATCATGGTTACTTTCTTTTCTACTGAGACAATGTTCAAGCACAACATAACAGAGGAAGGGGGATTTATTTGGCTTATGGCTGCAGAAGGGAGATAGTGCATTATGGTAGGAAATTCATAATGGAAGGCATGACTGGTGCCAAAAGAAGGAAGCTGGTTGAAGCCATCAGTATCACCATGAAGCCACCAAACTTCAAATCTGAACCCTATGAAGTCTCTCCTTCCAGCAAACCTTCACTTCTTAAAGGTGCTATCACCATCCCAAACGTTAACATCTAACAATAACCATGAGCATCTTACTTCTTTCTATCTTACTGTTATGGTCTATATCTTTCAGAAACTTTTGGAATTGCCACAAAATTGGGGATTCAATTTAGGAAGCCAGATGTTGAATCAAACATTCTCTGAAAATGCAATCCTACTAAAATTTAAAAGCACGTTTTGTTAAACAAAGAAAAAAAAAACCCAAGTGTTTGGGCATCTGAAGTATATCAAAGTCTTACGGGAGATTCATCAAGATCACAGGGACCATTGCCTTCCAATGCATAAGAAGTGTCTGTAATGTGCATATCCTTTCCAAAGTATACTAAGAAATTAAAAAATGCAAGTAATCTTATTTCATTATATATTATTTGTAATTAAGTCTAAGAGGATGTTAAATTATTTTCAAATGTAATTAACAAATACCTAAAATAATTAAAATGTGTAAAGCATTGTGTTTTATGTTTTAGTTAGCTTGTTTATTTTAAAAATTTAAACAATTAAAAAAATCAGTTGAAAACATAAAAATATAAGGACCTTGTCTGATTTTTCAGTTTGGAGCTAAGTGGATAATATGAAACTGAAATACAATGATTTGCTGTTAATAGAGAAGTGGAGAAATTGCAATACATTTCTAAAGACTGACAGTGGGGTAAAAGGAATAGACTTTACTATACTGAGTGAAAATAGAATCAAATGCCAAGATTCCACATAGGCAAGTTACTGATTTGGGAACACTTGAATTAGAGGCATTTACCTTAAGCCTTCTACTTTCAGTAGAGATGAACAGTAGCACAAATCATACAGCAAAGGAAAGTTTCAAACTCCTTATAGGAGACCCACAATAGCACTTTTAGGTACATGAAGATTAAAGATTTACAAAATTGTTCCTTAAAATAATGAGGCAAATCTCAAAGACAGTTTTTATATCCATGAAATTTGCAACATTTAAAGCCAGCAATATTTTAAATTAAAATGTCATTATCTCTGAGATGGCTGAGGAAGAAGGAAAGGAGGGGAGGAAGGAAGCAAGGAAACATCCTTCAAGCCTTTATGTAGCTAAGAATCCTCTGTTGGATCCTGGTGCATTGCTTTAGAAGTGAAACATCCCCCACAGGAGTGTGTGCTTAAACACTTGGTCAGAAAGGGAAGTACTGTTTTGGCAGGTTGTGGAACTCTTGGGAGGTGAGGCATAGCTGGAGGAAATGGATCTCTCCAGGAGAGGCACTGAGGGTTGTAACTCAGATCTGCTCTATGTTCTGTGTCTGCACCATAAATCTGCTGAGATGTGAGGAAGCAGCTTCGCGTGCTTCCACTTGCCCAGAGTCACCAGCCACCGCTTCCCCTGCTGTCACAGACTGTATTCCCTCAAAAAAAAAAAAAAAAAAAAAAAAAAAAAGAGCTGAAATGAACCTTTCCTCATCCAGTTGCTTCTTGTCAGGAATTTGGTCACAGCATGGTCAAGGAAAAATATTCTTTTATATTTCACCAGCCTCTGTTTTATACTACCTCAGTTCTTTTGGCCCCATGGATTAGCAATTGAACCAGGTGACTCTGTAGAAATCATAACACCTCCACTCATTAGAAACTACTAACAGGTTCTTAAATAATGACCAAATTTTTATTTCCTTTTGGAAAAACAAACCACAATATAAAACTTTACACTTTCCAAACATTATATATAGCTCAGAAAAGAATCTTTATGTAAAATAACATACTTTGTCTAGCTCCTACAAACTGTGTAAAATGTTTGAGAGACTAGTTTTTAGCTATTTCACTCAGTTTTTGTGACTCATTCTTTTCTTTATCACTGAGATTTTCCTAATTAAGATTCCAGTTGTCACTTTTGAAACCTTTTAACCACTAGTGGAGTTTATTATCTCACCAAACCATCAATTCAACATGATTTTTAGACTTGCCTAGCATATGAAATTAAAAACCCAAAGTTAAAAATTAAATATTTTGTTTACAGTTATCAACATCCTTCACACAAAATCCACAGGAGTCTTCTATTTACATGGAAATAAAAATTTGGTCATTATTTAAGAACAGCAAACAATTGATAGATTTATTCACTCTTTTCACCTTTACCTTTCCAAGCTTCTAGTACTATTGCATGTTATTTTTAGTCCTAGGATATTCAGTGATAGTATGTTTGCTACTATGAAACGTAAATATAATCCTGATTGCTCCTACTCTTCACTTCATTAGAAGTCACTCAGAGTATCATTTCTACTGTCTTACAAACGCTTACTTAATAAATCATTTTCCATAATCCACAAAAAAAAGAAACTACTAACAGGATATTGGGTCATCATTTCAAACAAGAAGATAGAAACTACTAACAGGATATTGGGTCATCATTTCAAACAAGAAGACCCAAGTTAAGTCAAATCCTGGATTTGGAAATCCAGGAAAAAAAAAAAACAAACCTGTTTTTTCTGGAATTGCTACACTTTAGATATCAGTGCCCATTCATCTTATTGTGTTCAGAAAGTGTTTCCCTGGGGGTTGAAAAGATGGATTAGGGGTTGACTCTGTCTCACAAGCAGCAAGCAGAAGGTCCTGAGCTCCAATCCCAGGTCTCCCATAAAAAACACCAGGTAGAAACAGGGGCAGCTTGTACATCTGGCCCTAGTGAGCAGGGCCTGGGAAATCCCAGAGGGAAGCAAAAAAGAGGTAGAAGCAATCCAAGATGATTCACAAAGTCACCCTTGGTCCTCCACTGGGACACACAGTACCCTCAGATACACACAAAATAAATAAATAAAATTTTTAAAAAAGAAAGTAAGTATTTCCCAGCAAATGGGAATATCCATAGCACACTGGGAAGTTTGAAAGCATCAGTAGAATATGGTTGGAGTCAGGGACACATATATAGGGAGACACTCCTCAGACTGAAGTATCTGACTATCCTAACTACTTCAGAAAACTCTTTACTCTATAGAATCTCTGATATCCTTTAGACTTTTTGAACAAATTATGTTCTTTATTATGCTGCTGTTGGCTAGGCTTCTATTTCTTGCAACATGAAATGCCTTGACAAGTTTATAGACTAAAATTCTTCTTAGTAAAACTTGGAACATGGTAGAAGGATAGAACTATGACCTTAGTGTGACTTCCAGTCCAGTGCAAAAGTCATCAGAAATTTTGAGAATGATTTTGATATAATCTGAATTATTAGCATTCATCTCACCTCCCGACCCCACCTCTCATTTGTGGAGTGCCTTTATTTTTCTTCTAATCAAGAAAATAAAACTACTTTTATGCAGTTGTACTTAGACATTTAGAATAATTATTCAAAATCACTAAGAATAACTCAGATTTACCTATGTTAAAATAGCTACTGATTGAGCAAAAGTTTTTCTTCTAGTAGAAGAAAAGTCTCTATATTTAAAATCAACCTTTGAAGGAAAATGACAAATATCACATTAGTTTCAGGAAGGCAGTGATTCTGAAATGGAAAAAATAGAGGTACAAAATGGGAGAAGATGGAAAGGAAGAAAGAAAGAAAGGAAAGAAGAAAGTAATGAAGGAAGGAAGGAAGGAAGGAAGGAAGGAGGAAGGAAGGAAGGAAAGGAAGTAAGGAAGGACGGACCAGGAAGAAGGAAGGGAAGGAAGGAAGGACAGAAGTAAGCCTGAAAGAAAGAAGAAAGAAAGAAAGAAAGAAAGAAAGAAAGAAGAGAAAGAAAGAAAGAAAGAAAGAAAGAAAGAAAGGAAGGAAGGAAGGAAGAAAGAAAGAAAGAAGGAAAGAGAAAGAAAGAAAGAAGGAAAGAGAGAAAGAAAGAAAGAAGGAAAGAAAAGAGGAAGGGAGGGAAGGAAGGAAGGAAGGAAGGAAGAAAGGAAAGAAAAAAAAAAAAAAAGAGGCCACCAAGAAGAGAAAGTGGTGCTGTGTGTCTGGGGGTCGATCCTCGCAGCAGTAGGTCTGATCACCTGTCCACAGGTAACTGATGGTTAATCTTCATTGTCACTAAACACAACTGAAAGCAACTTTCTTGATAAGGTAATTGGGGGTGGAAAAAGCAAACTCAACTGTGGATGGCACCTTCCAGTGGCAGCCAGATAAAAGGAAGTCCAAGGGTAATGTTTTCATGCTTGCCTTCCCGCCCCCATTCCTTGCTAGAGAGCTCATTTATTCTGCTTGCAAGTTCTCTGGTCTTACTGCTCTTGACCTATTGCTGCTGCTGCAGCCACTGTTGCTGCTGCCACTACTAGTACTGCTGCTGTTTTGAAGGGAACGTTGCTTTACTCATATCAGAACCCAGTTTCTTCAGGTTTCCCGTATCCCCCAAAGACCAATGACTCTCCAGAGGTCCAGAGACATTCAGTGCTATGGTCAAATACTTGAATCAGGGGTTTCACCTGTAAAACAAGGCCATGGTTATATATATCTGTACATTTCAGTCACTGTGAGGATTAAGTTGTTTAGTTAGGTATAAGGTCATTTTGAGCTGAATAGTCTTCACTTCACTTATTCAGATCAGCTTACCAGTGTGTTTCACCACTTTAGGAACTTTTAGGCTGACAGACAGCTTATTCTTCATCAGGACTAATTATGCTTTTTGGAAAATACAAGGTATTTGCAGGAGGTCAGTGTGTCAATCAAAACTGAGATTTGGTCCACAGTCAGCTCCTGCCTGGATATTCATACACAGTGCTGCAGTCATCTACTCAAAACCAGGTTCTTCCTTTCTTCCCTGTTGCCAACTTCTGGTAAGTTCTCCCACTTCTTGTTTCTTCTAAATAATGGGTGGTAGTGCCTTCCATTTGTAACTAATCATGCTGTATCTTACCATTTTCTGTTGGCTTCCTGTACTTTGCAAGTATTGTTGAATTAACTTCATGAATTAAGTTCATAAGTTAAGTTGTTGCTGATGTTTTTTATGTTTTTATTTATTTTTTACTCTCAGTGCATTTCAGCTAAATCTATGGATGTAGGATTTTTAAATTATTTTTTCTACTTTTACAAGCATATTGAGTATTCATCCCAGTTTCCCTCCCTCCTTCTTTTCTCCCATCCCTCGCCTCCTTTCACTATTCCCTCCCACTCTTTCCTACCCTTCTGCCCTCATGCCTCCATGGACCTCAGGGTTCCTCTGTTTACTCCTGTGGGGGTTATGATGAGCTGTTTTATATGTGTCTTCTATCTTTTCTATTGGGCAATTGCATGCTTAGAGGAGTGCTCATCACATAGTATATTGTAAACTATGGGTTATGAATTGGAGAAGTCACAGGGATAACCATGGAATATTCCAGATAAGAATAGCAATCATTACAAGTATAATGAAAAAATTGTTTAATATTGAAATTATAACTCCAAGAATCAAGAAGTTCAACCTACTATTGAATTCAGAAACAGCGCCGAGAGAGCTGCTTGCAAAAACAAGACAAGTAACAGCTATCAGGATATGTATTGAATGAGGAAAACAAGAACTTAGCAAACAAGAATAAACCCCATTTTACTTAAACATGACTATATGCCTTTATTCGAATAAAATGCGATATAAATGAGGAAGAAAATGTGAAGTGTGAAATTAAGAATCGTTTTTTAACTATGCTAAATTATTTAGAAAACAAGCACACTAGAATAAAGCTAGTTATTTTCATTTTTTAAAGTACCCTAACAAGTATGTCTATGTATCCTGCTTACAGTAGTCTTAGGGGAAATATTCAGATATTAAGTAGGTTGGAAATCTAGTCTTATAACCTGGTGAAAGCATGCCAAATAATAAAAGAATGTATGGAGAGGAAGAATTATGGAAATAAGAGGAAGGTGAGCTTTTCATCTTTCTTATTTTAGAAACTGGAGGGAAGTTCTCATGATGAATAATAACATTATTATTTGTGGAAGGGAAAAATACGGTGATCATGAAAAATACAGATACTCGACTGCATGCTTCTTCTTACAACTCATGCATTTAAACAAGCAAGCTATTGCTTGCCCTAAGATAAATATTGGAAGTTTCCTTTATGAGCACATTTTCTTTCTTTATAAACAAAGAATATGCAAGTTCCTTAAAAGTCTTGCCATCTATTTCAATAAGTGACACTGAATGTTATCAGCAACTTACTTCAGCAAGAATTCCTGTAAATAGATTTAAACTCCAGATCAGCCATTGCTGCCAACAGAATTACATATTTACAAATAGAATGTGGTACACTACCAGGCTTGAGTGTGGCTGCAATACTACAGCAATATTCCATCTGCCAGGAGGAAAGAAACCTAACCCTGCAATTCTCAGAGAATTGTTCCTTAAGACAGAGGGAAGTACCAAAGGGTTCAGCCCTTCAGCAGTCTTGACCATGGTAAAGTAAGATGTTTCACTTTCTATCCATTGCTGGTTAAAGGACTTACTTTTCCCTCTTCTCATTTCTTTTCCAAGATACATATTGTCTCACTGACCCCTGTGAACTAGTCTGATATCACTGTCATATTCTCAACTCTTAAAGTTGAAGGGTGGTCCTAATTGCCTTCACTCTTTATGGTTAAGGCAAAGAAAATACAAACAGAGTCTGTTAAATCAAGTCAAGTTTAAAGTAAAATGTGCACAGAGTTCTACATGTTCAGGCAATAGGGATAAGCCCACCAAGATTGAATTTATGTAGGCTAGTTTTATTAGGGCTGTTCAATGAACTGAGAAGACATTTGTGTAGCTAAGAGCTCTATAAACTCAAGAAGTCTATTTTGCTTATGCTCAGTTGGAAGGAAATAACTATGTATCCAATGCTAACTATATAATATATCCTAATAGAATCTTCTGCCAAGTATTGAATTTATGTATCGAATACTGATGGAAAAGAAATCTAGAGCTATTCTAAGTTGCCAAGCTATTTTAACGAAACAGAAGATAGAAGCTGTTAGTGGGATATTAGTGGAGAAACTGTTCCAAGAGGCTTAGCTAACTCTTCTCTATAACCAATCTTCACTCTGTTGGATTCAGATCATTCTCCCTGTGACTGATGGTGAAAATGGGCTGAGACACAGCATAATGAAGTGGGATGAATAGCTGGTCTTCCTCAGTGGATAGTACTTCTTATGTAAACACTTGGAATGAAAAGTGACAAGAAACACATGTAGCATTAATCAGCAGGCTATAGCTTGGACACTTTACAGGAACAGAAGGATATAAAGGGATTGATAACAGAGTCAGGTATCTCAAAGAACCTAGCAATTAGAAATTCTGGTTGGTATTGAGCCCATTACCTGTGTTTCTCCTCAGGAGATAAAAGGGCACAGTTGATGTGAGGCACCCTGGATTAGGGGTTTGCACCATCAAAGACTAAATTGCATGGACTCTGTTGCCTTCATAGGATTGGTAATCGCTGTATTCTTACACTTTCACAACTTCAAGGAACATTTAAAGTTTTCACTGAACCCTTGATGCTGGGAAAAACTTTCAGAAATAGCAACTGACCAATCTCATACAAGATTACTATCATGATTTGGATGTGGTTTGTCCACACAGGTTTCTGATAAGAAAACTTGATTCTAGGTAATATTGTTGGAAGACAGAGTAGAATCTTGAAAAGTGTAGAACTTAGCAGAAGGGTGACATTGAAAGGAATTAAGGTTTCACTGTGGGACCATGAGTTGTAAAATCCTGATCTTGGCCTCTGTACCTCTCTGTAACTTTTTGTTTAGCAATATGAGCTCAGCCTCTCACGTGACATCTACCATGATGACATCATTCCTAGGACCCTCGCCAGCAGCTGAACTCATGCAACTATCCCTAAATTTTGAGCAAAATGAACAACTTTTCTTTTTTTTTTCTTTTTTCACCTTTCCATTTTTTCTGTCTTTTTTTTTTTCTCTTTGTCTCTCTTTTAACAAAATAGAATCTGGTTATATATTCCCAGAGTGACCTGGAACTCAATATTTAGCAATGCTGACCTCAAACTCACTATGATCCTTCTGTTTCAGCCTCCTGAGTACTGGGAATATATACATGAGTTACTGTGCCTGGCTTAAACACCTTCGAGTATTTAATTGTAGGTAATGAGAAATGGCTATTATAATCACATCCTTCCATAAGATCTGAAGTTTATACAAGTCCTTTAGAATGTGAAGAATTAAAGGGTATTGATGTGAACTCAGTTAGAGGATAGAACAGATATGATTTCTTTCAATATTTGGCCTTTGAGTAAGCTTTCAATGTCTGAACTTAAATTTCAAAGGAAATACAACTGACTCTATGAGATAGTTATCTTAATCTGATAAGAGTTTTTTATTAGCATGAGCTATGATATGGTAGTGGTTGGAAGGAGGAATTAAATGAGAAATAGATACCTGAAAAAAAGAAATATTTATTACTTAGTAGTTGCTAAACACATAGAAAGCAGCTCATATGTCTGACACTCATGAACCTTGAAAAAGAAAACAATTAACAAATGGGGAAACATTTGCTTTAGTGGAATTTGTATTCTACTGAAAAGAGACACAAAATGAATAAAGAAGGTAACTGAAAGTGCTGTTACCAAACTGTCAACCCAAAACTTAGAAAGCGGAGTCAAGAGGATGTACTATGTAGTCAGACACAAATACAAACAAAAACACACAAAAATATTACTAGATTTTTAAACACCAAGAAGCAAATGCCATATACAGTAGCTTGTGCTGGTAACATGAGGTTAGGGAAAATATTTCAGACTAGATGATACAACATCATCTTTGATGTGGGATTTTTGATCTGAGACTTGAATTGAGAGGACTGGGGCTTGAAAAATGCCAAGAGAAAAAAAATTTCAAGTATAACAAGCTTGATGATCATTATTCTTTCCTTTTTAACAAAGGCGATATTCCAAAAGTACAGAAGTCAGTGTGGATGATTTTTTAGCTGAAAGGAGATCCAGGGATCAGTATGACAGGTAAAGACTGGATACAAGGCTTAAGATGTCTGGAGAGAATAAGAGAAGGAGAGAGAGAGCAAGAGAAAGCGAGAGAGAGTGAGAGAGAGAGAGAGAGAGAAAGAGAGAGAGTAAAAAGGGGACTGTAAGAAGGGAATAGACCCTCCCTTTTCGCCCCACCCCCCGCTCCGCCGGTCGGGACGCGTAGGCGAGATCCAGCCGGGCCTCAACGCGCGCTCTAGGACCCCAGGTCAGCCCACGGGGACCCGGCTCCGACTCCCGCCATCCAGCCGGAGCCGCGCGGGGGCCGAGAGAACGAGGAGGACCTCCCCCTGCGCCCGGGCCCCGCCCCAGCTGCCCTCGGGTTAAATAGCTCCAAGCCGACGCGCCCATCCTCCCTTTTCGCCCCACCCCGCTCCGCCAGTCGGGACACGCACGCGGTCCACCCGGGCCTCACCCCTCTCCCTAGGTAAGTCCCCGTTCAGGCCCCGCCCACCAGTACCCCAGGCCAAATAATTCAGTTTAGTGAAATTGAGAGATCTTAAGAGTTAAAATGACAATGCCAAAGTCAAAGTGCAAATCCATGAGAAGCAACACTCAAGTAAACAAATCTCCCACTGAAGAAATTAATCCCATAATGTTAGACTCCAACAAGAACAAACTCGCGGAAAAAGGCCAAGAAAGCCTGACCCAGGATAACGACTTTCAAAATATGATCATTACCATGTTCAATACTATGAAAGAGGAAATCAGGGAGGAATTACATAATCGAATCAATCGCTTTGAAGAGGAACACAACAGACATCTGGAGGGGTTGAGAAAAACAGTGCAAGAAACAAAAAGTGGCATAGAACAGTTAAAACAAACTCAAGCAGAGTTTAAAACTGAGCTAAAAGACAAGTTATCTTCAACCCAGAACGCCACAGAGAGTCTTATCAACAGAACTAATGAAGCAGAAAACAGAATTTCAGACCTTGAAGATAAAGTGGGAGTACTAGCCAGCTCAATGGAAGAGGTTGTTAAAGCCAAAAAGATACTTGAGAGAAATATCCAAGAGATATGGGACACCCTGAAGAAGCCTAACATGCGTATTCATGGAATACCGGAGCAAGAATCTCAAAATACCACCCCTGAGGAAATTTTTCAAACGATCATCAAGGAAAACTTTCCTCATCTAAAGAAAGAGAGGCCCATTCATATACAAGAGGCATTCCGCACCCCAAACAGATACGACCAAACTAGAAGCACACCACGGCAAATAATAGTTAAAACACTCCACATTCAAGATAAAGAACTGGTGCTGAGAGCTTCAAGGGAGAAAAAACAAGTCACTTTTAAAGGCAAACCTATTAAAATAACAAATGACTTCTCAGTCGAAACAGTAAAAGCAAGAAGAGCTTGGAGAGACATACTTCAAGTATTGAATGAGCAAAAATGTCAACCCAGGCTGATTTACCCTGCAAAACTATCAGTCATGATCGAGGGAGAAAGAAAAATTTTCCAGCACAAAGACAACTTTAAGGGATACATGGCCACCAAACCAGGCCTTCAAAAACTGCTAGAAATGATACTCAAGCGTGAAGAAAAAAACAGGCATATCCAGGAGAACAGAAGGCAAATATAACACCATTAAAAGCGAAGCAATATACTTATAAAAGCTACTAAACATAATAAATGTCTGGAATTAACAATAGTTTCTCCATTATAACACTAAATGTTAATGGACTTAATTCACCGATCAAGAGACACAGATTACAAACTTGGATTAAAAATCACAATCCATCAATCTGTTGCCTGCAGGAAACCCATCTCACCACAAAAGATAGGCACGCTCTAAAAATAAAAGGCTGGTCAACAATTCTACAAGCAAATGGAAGCAGAAAACAGGCAGGGGTAGCCATTATGCTATCAGACAAAGTGGATTTCAAACCAAAAAAAATTATAAGAGACACGGATGGATACTACATTTTAGTCAGAGGTACAATTCACCAGGAAGACTTCACAATACTGAACATATATGCACCCAATACGGGCCCCTCCACATTCATTAAGAAAACCCTACAGCGTCTAAAGCAAGAAATCAACCCCCAAACGATAATTCTTGGGGACTTCAACACCGCCCTCTCTACATGGGATAGATCAACAGGTCAAAAGCTTAACAGAGACACTTTGGAACTTAATCAAACCCTGAAAGAAATGGACCTCACAGATCTCTATCGAACTTTTCACCCACGCACCAAAGAATACACATTTTTCTCAGCAGCACACGGAACTTTCTCCAAAATAGATCACATATTGGGCCACAAAATGAATCTACACATGTACAAGAAAGTTGAAATTCTAACCTGTGCCCTATCAGACCACCACGGCCTAAAGCTGGACATCCACAACACATCAAACAAGAGAAAATACACTAACTCCTGGAAACTTAACACTATGATGCTGAATGAGAACTGGATTCAGGAAGAAATTAAAAAGGAAATTCAAGATTTCCTGAAAGTGAATGATAACGAAAATACAACTTACCAAAATCTCTGGGACACAATGAAAGCTGTTCTAAGAGGTAAGTTCATAGCTCTTAATGCCCACGTCAAAAAAATGGAAACATCAGAAATAAACAACTTAACAATGAAGCTTAAAGCTTTAGAGAAACTAGAGCAATCTGATCCCAAAAGCAGTAGAAGAGAAGAGATTAGCAAAATAAGGGGAGAAATATCTGAAATCGAGACTAAGAAAACGATAGAAAAAATCAACCAATCAAAAAGCTGGTTCTTTGAAAAAATCAACAAGATTGATACACCCCTAGCTAAACTAACCAAAAGCAAGAGAGAGAAAACCCAAATTAACAAAATTAGAAATGAACATGGAGTTATCACTACGGATACCCAAGAAATCCAGAGAATTATAACATCATATTTCAAAAACTTATACTCTGTGAAGTTTGACAACACAAAAGAGATGGATGAATTTCTAAGTAAACACAAATTACCTAAATTGAATCAGGAAGTTGTGAATTACTTAAATAGTCCCATAACATATAAGGAAATTGAGGAAGTAATCTCGAATCTTCCCACCAAAAAATGTCCTGGACCAGATGGATTCAGCACAGAGTTCTACAAGACATTTAAGGAGTTAATAACACCAATACTCCTTAAACTGTTCCATCAAATAGCAAAGGAAGGAACACTACCAAATTCCTTCTATGAAGCTAATATCGTTTTAATCCCAAAACCTAATAAAGATTCACTTAAAAAAGAAAACTATAGGCCGATCTCCCTGATGAACACAGACGCAAAGATTCTCAACAAAGTCTTAGCAAATCGGATTCAAAAACATATTAAAAAGATCATTCATGGGGACCAAGTAGGCTTCATCCCCGGCACACAAGGTTGGTTCAACATACGCAAATCAATAAATGTAATTCATCATGTAAACCAGTCCAAAGTCCAAGACCACATGATACTCTCGATAGATGCAGAAAAAGCTTTTGACAAGATCCAACAGCCTTTTATGATTAAAACGCTAGAGACAGTAGGAATGGAAGGAACCTTTATCAATATAATAAAAGCTGTATACAACAAGCCCACAGCAAGGATTATGCTCAATGGGGAACAATTGGAAGCATTCCCACTTCGATCAGGAACAAGACAAGGCTGTCCACTCTCACCACTTCTATTCAATATTGTACTTGAAGTCTTAGCCGAAGCCATAAGACAAGAAAGGGACATAAGAGGGATTCAAATTGGCAAGGAAGAAGTCAAGCTATCTCTATTTGCAGATGACATGATCTTATACCTGAGTGATCCCAAAAACTCCACCAGGAAGCTCCTGGAACTAATTGAGAAGTTCAGCAGGGTGGCAGGATACAAAATAAATGTGCAAAAATCAGAGGCCTTCCTATATGCCCAGAATGAAAGAAGTGAAAAAGCCTTGAGAGAAACCATGCCATTTACTATAACCCCTAAAAAAATGAAATACCTTGGTATAAACCTAACTAAGGAGGTAAAAGACCTTTACAATGAAAACTTTAAAACCCTAAAGAAAGAAATTGCAGAAGACACCAGAAGGTGGAAAGACCTCCCTTGTTCCTGGATTGGCAGAATCAACATTGTAAAAATGACCATCCTACCAAAGGCAATATACAGATTCAATGCTATACCAATCAAAATCCTAAAGCAATTCTTCAAAGAAGTTGACCAAACAATCTCAAAGTTCATATGGAGGCACAAAAGACCCAGGATAGCAAAAACAATCCTGAGTAACAAAAACACAGCTGGAGGTATTACCATACCAAACCTAAGTCTATACTACAAATCCATAGTTATAAAGACAGCCTGGTACTGGCTCCAAAATAGACACACAGATCAATGGATAAGGATTGAAGACCCAGATATAAGCCCACAAAGTTACAGCCATTTGGTCTTTGACAAAGGGGCCCAAAGAATCCAATGGAAAAAGAACAGCATCTTCAACAAATGGTGCTGGCAAAACTGGATCTCCACATGCAGAAGATTAAAGCTGGACCCGTACTTGTCACCATGTACAAGACTTAATTCC
The DNA here is from genome assembly GCA_023101885.1 of Typhlomys cinereus. Classification (NCBI taxonomy): domain Eukaryota; kingdom Metazoa; phylum Chordata; class Mammalia; order Rodentia; family Platacanthomyidae; genus Typhlomys; species Typhlomys cinereus. The sequence goes on along the minus strand of JALPQD010000388.1, from coordinate 1,145,950 downwards.
AAATGGATCAAGGACCTTGATATCAGGCCAGAGACTTTAAAAGCCATAGTTGAAAGGATAGGGAACTCCCTCGAGCTGATTGGGCTAGGCCAACACTTTCTAAACAGACATCCAATGGCACAGTCACTGCTACCAACTCTCAACAGTTGGGATCTTGTGAAATTAAAGAGCTTCTGTTCAGATAAAGAGATTGTCACACGAGCTCAAAGGCAACCCACAGAATGGGAGAAAATCTTCACTAACCACATATCTGACAGAGCTCTACTGTCCAGAGTGCACAAAGAACTTAGAAAATTAAACTCCAAGGAAAACACTGGCCCAATTAAAAAATGGGCCCTGGAACTTCAAAGAAACTTTACCAGGGATGAAATTAAAATGTCTAACAATTATCTTAAAAAATGCTCCACTTCCTTCGCCATCAGGGAAATGCAAATCAAAACTTCCCTGAGATATCATCTCACCCCGGTCAGGATGGCAAAAATCCACAGTACAAACAACGACAAATGCTGGAGAGGATGTGGGGAGAGGGGAACTCTCCTACATTGTTGGTGGGAATGCAGGCTCATACAGCCACTCTGGCGAGCCGTCTGGAGATTCTTAAAGAAATTAAAGATTGAAATGCCATATGACCCTGCTATCCCACTTTTGGGAATAACCCCCCAAGCAGCAGAGGTTCGCCTCGATAGCACAAGCTCGACCATGTTCATAGCAGCACTGTTTACAATAGCAAAGTCATGGAATCAACCTAAATGTCCAACAGTTGACGAGTGGATAAGGAAACTGTGGTACATCTATACAATGGAGTACTACTCAGCCATCAAAAATGATGAATTACTGGAATTTGCTGGGAAATGGATGTCATTAGAAAGAATTATATTAAGTGAAGTATCCCAAACCCAGAAAATTAAGCGCCGTATGTACTCCCTAATAGGTGGCTCCTAGTACCAAACTCGCCCAGCCCACATTGGGACACTCAAAAGTAAACCTATGTAACACAGTAATTGCAAGGATTATGAACAAGAGAGATGGGTTAGGAGGGCCACACCAGAAACAAGGAGAGAGGAGACCATGTTACAGCAGAGAAAATAGGCCTCCATCAAGGTCTGCAAGTAAGTAATGAGAAACCTGGTTAAGTTCACAGATGTTCTTTCCTGATCTCACCAGAAGGGGAGGGCATATAGTCTAGCAGATAAAAAGTAATCATTTTGCAAATGGGTGATGGACCCCTCCCTCAGTGAGGTTTCCTACTCTTATTACATCTACCCTTGAATGTGCTATTACAACAAGACTCCAGTTTAACAGCTTTTTGTCTCTGGCCAGGGGGTGACATACAGTGCCCAGCAGAATGGAGTGAAGGGAATTGCAGGAGCAGCAAAACTGCAAAAGAAAATCAACAAACCACAATCCAGAACTTCAGAGACTCTATATCAATCACATAGAACTAGGACAGCCTAATCTCTCCCCATCCTGGAGCTCAGGGACATTTGCGGAAGAGGGGGCGGTAAGATTGTAAGAGCAAAAGGATGGGAGGAGCAACGATTTGCAAGATTCTCAACAATAGTTGGGGCCAAAGCAATCATAATGGAACTTTGCATGCCCTGCGCAATGTCCAGCGCACTGTTGCCCTCATAAAGTCTAGCATCTGTTAAGGGCACCGAGACCCCTGGAGGCAAGGGATTGACAGCCATAGTAGTAATCTTATGCTTAAGGGGAACAAGAGAAAGGGCTTATGGAAATGCCACTGGGTCCTTATATGTCATCGGAGAGGAGGACCCAGTGGAGAGTTAGGCGCACACAATAAAGGACTCTCTGGGAATTGGGGGGGAGACACTGGGGGAAGGGGAGGGGGGAGGGAGGGAACTGGTAAAAAATTTTAAAATGTATAATTAAATTTTTAATAAAAAAAAAAAAGAAGGGAATAGATTTAAAGGAGAAAGGAGGATGAATGAGAATGGGTTATGGAACACACGTAACATAAATACAGAAGGGAGACTGCTGTTTGGTCCCAGAGATCTGAAAGAGCAGATGAGACCAATGGGGAAGCTGATAAGAACAAAGAAAAATAATGTATGTCCTTAAAAAATCACAATGAAATCTACTGTTTTGCATGCTTAATGAACATGTAATTTCATATATCAGATTTTATTCTAAACACAGAGGAGAATGGTTAAAACTTTTAAGACTGTTGCACCAGATTAACCTGCAAGAGGAGCCTGAAGTACCAGTGATGTTTTTCTCACGATTTGGAGATATGCAAGTTTGAGATCTAGGTGCCCACAGGGCTGGTCCCTGGTAAATTGCCTCTTCTTGCAGCCAGGAATGACCTGTGGGGTAGGTCCTAATGGTTTCTCTGTGTGTGTGCACTTCTGATATGCCCTCTTCTCATGGGCAAAATATTGCGCTAGGGTCCCACCATAATAACTCACGTTGTTTCCTCAAAAGCTTATCTTCAAGGACAATTATTGTAGGTGAGGCCCTGCAAATTTTAAGTTGCAAAATTCAACCCACAACACAGGAACTGCGGGACATAGGCTTATAAATTGTAAAACATCACTCTTAGCTGCTGTGGAGAGCTTGAATTTGGAGAGATAGAGCAGTTATTGTGATGTCCAAAGACTCAAGGTCAATGTTCCCTAAATGTACTTTAAGCAAATACCTTTTGAAAAGACTTCAGTGTTGTTAGATGCATGCTCAGACACAGAAATGCCAACCTATTAGCAGTTCATGGAAGATCTGAAAGTCAGGGTTCAATACAAATAAATAACCTTGGATGTACTCAAAGAAAAAGCTTGCAAAATTCTGTGCAGGCTTCTTTTCCTTCTCTTTTAAGGATTACAAGGTCATGGACTTTTCTTTCTATAAATTCCAAGAAAGGCTCTGCTGGATCATCAGTAGCAACATGAACACTATAAAAGCCTCATAGATCATAAGCTCCTGCCTTCTACATGGGGCAGTTTGCAGTTGTTATGTGAGCCCTGAATTAGTGATTTGTGGACAGGAGCTCATTTACTATGGCCTTTCGGAGCTTCTGTTAGAGCTGTAGACATATTGGAACAGGGATTCTTTTTCTCTGCCATACTCAAATGAAGCAGAAAATGAGAGAACTTGTTCATGAGAAGGGCTAGGGTGTTGGAACCTGTTACAGATGCAGCTAAACACCACCTTAAAGCACATGTTCGAATTGAGAGCAAATCTTTGAGGAAAGCTGCATTGATTACTCTTCTGCTAATATAATAAAATACTTAACAAAAGCAACTAAGGAGGGAAGACTTTATTTTGGTTGACAGTTTGATGGTACAGACTCTCATGGCAGGGCAGGTGTAACTGAGAATAGCTCTGGCTGGGATAGCAGGATATGAGTCAGCTGGTCACATCACAGTTTATACTCAGCTTAGCCCCCCCCCCCCATTTTTATTCTGTCTGGATTTCTAGCCCATGGAATGGTGTAACACACATTTACATTGCATCTTCTTTTCATAGTTTAACCTCTCAGGATACTCCCTCAACAATACATCTGGAGGGATGTCTACCAAGTGATCCCAAGTCCAGTCAAGTTGACAATGAGGTTTAGTCATCAAGCAGGAATTCTAACTCTACTAATGTTAGGCTGGGGGGGACGGGGGGTGGAGCGAGGGGGGGGATGAAGCAACTTGAATATGGTCACATGAAGTGTAGAAACAAACTCAAAACTGATGTGCTTGAAAATTCATGATTCTCTGCACACAGCTGTTAAGGTTACTGATCATGGTGAAGGTGAGCCAAAATTCTAGAATTGCAACAATCAAAACATATGTATTCAGATGTGCAGGTTGTTAAATAATTCTAATAAAATATAGCAATTCTATATGCTTACATGTTATTGCCTCTCAGCTGTAGTTTCCCTTCTATGCATCACAAGCTTGGACTCTGCATAGCTTGCAAATTTATAGTAATGGGGAGAATGCAAGTTTTGGAATAACATGAGCTGTTTTGATTTTCTGCAGCACAGGGATTTTCTTTTACCAACTAGTAGCATTTCAGTGAAAGAAAGTTGAAGAAAAATTTCATTATTTTTTATTGCCCCATTCAATTAATCTGTGTGTGCGTGTGCATGTGGTGTGTGTATGTAAATGTATACTTACACTATTTAACAGAATTGGAACATTCCATTCCTTATAGCCTGTAATGCATACTGCATACACTTCCACATTAACCTACAGGTAGAAAATGGCTAAGTTCTACAAACCACAATCCAGAACTTCAGAGACTCTATATCAATCACATAGAACTAGGCCAGCCTAATCTCTCCCCATCCTGGAGCTCAGGGACACTTGCGGAAGAGGGGGCGGTAAGATTGTAAGAGCAAAAGGATGGGAGGAGCAACGATTTGCAAGATTCTCAACAATAGTTGGGGCCAAAGCAATCATAATGGGACTTTGCATGCCCTGTGCACTGTTGCCCTCATAAAGTCTAGCATCTGTTAAGGGCACCGAGACCCCTGGAGGCAAGGGATTGACAGCCATAGTAGTGATCTTATGCTTAAGGGGAACAAGAGAAAGGGCTTATGGAAATGCCACTGGGTCCTTATATGTCATCGGAGAGGAGGACCCAGTGGAGAGTTAGGCGTACACAATAAAGGACTCTCTGGGAATTGGGGGGGAGGCACTGGGGGAAGGGGAGGGGGAGGAGGGGGTTCGGGGGGAGGAGGGGGGAGGGGTGGGGGAGGGGAGGGGGAGGAGGGGGTTCGGGGGGAGGAGGGGGGAGGGAGGGAACTGGTAAAAAATTTTAAAATGTATAATTAAATTTTTAATAAAAAAAAGGAGAAAAAAAAAGAAAATGGCTAAGTTCTGTGGTTATGTCTGTTTTCCTGTGAAAACAAATACTTAAGGGAGAAAAGGAAATTTATTCACCTTAGGACTTCAGAGTGGAGAGATGACATGGCTGGTGACTGAAGCTGGAAAGCTAAGTCACTCCCATCTACCTGGCTGGCAAGCTTCCTGGAGAGTCTCTCTTCTTCTAGGTCTTCTGTTCTGTAGATCTTTTATTTGGTCCACTACTGAGAGGTTCCAATGAGATCAAATGCTGGTCTTTGTATTGTAAATGAATTGATCCAGATAATCTCTTGGTAATGCTAGGCATGTCAAGTTGACACCCAAGATTAACTATCATATATATGTATACATATATGACTTTTTCTTTCCTAGGCACTTTGTAGTATAGACTCTTGAGAAATGTTTTCCTCCAAGAATCTTTTACTCATAGTTCTGGTGACTCATTAATGTGGCACCAGAGACAAGCTATCTCAGACTTGCTTTCACCTTTGAGCACTTGATAAAAATTTGATGCACATATTTATGGGCTTAGAACACATCTGCAGTGACAAAGGCAAGAAAGCTCAGCAGGTAAAAGCATTTGACAATGACCACCAGAATTCCCCAGAACCTGCATCAAAAGTCAGCTAGGGTAGATCACGTTAGTAATCCCAGTGTTCCTCACAGTAAGATGGGAGGTGGAGACAGGTGGACCAGCCAGAAGCTCTTGGGCCAGGTATCTGGGAGTATTCAGAACAGCAGAAGCAAAAATAACAACAATAACAACAAAAATCCTGCCTTAACCATATCAAAAAGAGAACTGACTCCTGAAAACTGTCCTCTGATCTCTGCACACATGCTTTGGCACATGTATTCCTACACACACACACACACACACACACACACACACACACACTAATAAAAGTAATAAAATGAAAAGATAAGATATAAGAAAGAAATATATCTTCATTGAGGTTAGAAGACACTATAATAATCAATATCCGAGGTATACATTTAGATACAAGGGAAGTTTATGCATTTTTGTATATCTTTCCATTGAAAATTTATTATTTCATAATTTTAAAAAAGATATTCTCTAATGATTTGGACTTTCATATATCAATACAGTAAATCTGTTTTCACCCCTTATTCCCCAATCTAATTCCTTCCTCCTTTTCTCACTACAAGCTTTCTTCTTTCCTCTCAATCTACCTCTTACTTTCATGTCTCTTTGCATGTGTGGTCAATTGAATTTAATCTGTGTTGCCTTTGATGGTGCCTAAATGCTTGTTGGAGCATGATTAGTATAAACAAGATAAAAAAAGCTTCTATCTGAGCTGTGAGCACCCACTGAGGGACTTAATACAAATTAAATCCTAGTTTAAATGCAGCTGTTAATACTGTAATTATTAACAGTACAATTTATACATTCAGAAAATAATTATTCTCCACTTCTGTGCAAGATACTCTGCAATTTTCTGAAGATGTATTAATAAACAACAAAAAAATCGTTCTGTGCTTAAATTTCTGCTAAATGAGAATAAGGAAGCTTAGAGAAACCATTGGAAGCATAAATTCACTTTAGTACAAGCCATAAATCATGGCGTAAGAGAGGAATAAACATGGGGAGCAAGAGAGGTGACTAAGCAGTCATCTACTTCACCACTCAAGTAAAGCCTTTCATCTTGGGAGACTTATGCAGAGACTCAGATCATAAGAAATTTAAGACAAAAGTCTTGGGGAAAAACTATCAATTTAAGAAGAGTAACTCTCAATATGAGAAGGAAATTGGCATATTTGAAGTATGAGGGAAGACCGGGTTTGTTGAGCAAGGGCTAGGGAGACAGTTCTATGTAATCGTGATTAGAGGATGTTGCAGTTCGCCTGCATGGTTGCTGATAAATGACCATCAAATGGCTTAAGGGAACAAGGGGTTTATTGTCTCTTATGATTATCTGGTTATAGTTCTCAGTCCAGCTTAACTAGAGAGCTCATGCCAACACCAAGGCCAAGGGAACTGGCCACACCATCTCTATGTAATGGCTGAGAGAGGGAAGATCTTTACTTGGCAAACCAGCATGTCTGGCCAAGTGTACAAAAGGATGCCAACTCTCTCAAACAGATGTATGTATTTTATTCCAGGGCCTAGTCCCACCCACCATGGGCTGGGCCTTCCCCATCAGCTAGACAATCTCTTGCAGGTCTGCTCTGGGCCCAACTCAACCACTAATTCTCTACAAATATGTCCAGAGCTCAAACCCTCAACTGTCAAGTTGACACCTGTGCCCAACTATGACAGAGGATATCATGGATCTCTGACTACACAGACTTGCAAACTATGCTCTGGGTTCAATTACATTCTAAATGCAGTTCTGACCTCTGTAGTACATAATAGCAAGTCACACTGCATAAACAAAGAGAAAGTGAGTGTGATTCATGGAAAGAATGTCTTTGTTTTAAAAGCATACAGGTTTGTGCGTCCCAGTTTCCACTAGGCCTGTGAAGATAAAACTGATGATTCTCTTGTTTAGAGTCTCCTGCTCAGAGAATATGATGCAGTGCAAAGACTAGCCAGAGTAAACGTCAGCCAAGTGAGTGGATGAAAGATTAAGTGCTGCCAGCATTACACAGTAGCTAAATTCTTAACCAGGGGGGGGGGGTCTGCCACTCTTGTGCTGGACATTTTCCCAAACGAATTGGTTGTATGGCCTTGCACAAGAACATTTTAAATCTCTAAGATGTACAGTCTAGCTTGAAGTGATCGGTTCCTGGAAGGTTAGTCTTTCCTGAATTGAGTGGGTTTGTTGCAAAGGAAGGCCACTTGAAGATGAAAACTGTCCCCACAGAACTTGTCTTGGAACACCAGATGATCAATCATCTCTGCCGTAGTCACGGATCATACCGGAAATATAAGGCATATCATACAGAGGAGAGACATGAGATTTCCTTTAAGAATGGTAGTAACTGGGGGCTGGAGAGGTGGCTCAGGGGTTAAGCCTCTGCCTTGCAGGCGGAAGGTCCTGAATTCAGATCCTAGACCCCACGTATAGACGCCGGGCAGAAACCGGGGCGGCCTGCATTTCTGGTCCTGTGTGGCGGAGCCTGTGAATCCCGGGGCAGAGTAAACGAGGAGGAGGTAGAAGCGGTCCATGGAGGTTCCCGAATTCACCCGTGGTTCTACACACACACACACACACACACACACACACACATACACACACATGCATGCACGCACACATGCACGCACGCACAATTGAATAATTAATAAAATTTAAAAAAAATTAAAAAGAATGGTAGTAACTGACCACTTGGTGTGTGAGTCAGAGTTTTCTAGAGCAACAGAATCGACACACTGAATAAGGTACTTACCAGATTGATTCACACGACCCAGTCCAGGCACCCCAACATTAGCCGCCTGCACAGGAGAGGGAGAGAAGTCAGTAGCTGCTAAACCCACAAGGCTAGATTGCCTAGCCAGTTCATCTTCAGTCTCCATTGCATGGTCGAGGAAAGTGGGTTATGATGTTAGCAAGGAAGGGCAGGGAAAAAGCAGCAAGGTGCCAACAAGGAAGAGAAACATGGCAGCAGCATGGCAGGAAGACCAAGAGGCAAAGGGCAAACTTTTGCTTCTCAGACTTTTTACCTGGGTAGACACCAGATATGTCAATCACATTTAAGGTGGGTCCTCTTACTTCAATTAAACTGACCAGGGAATCCCCTGCTAGTGGACTCAACAGTTTTTCAGTTGGTTGTTCCCAGCTCCAGGAAGACTGGCAACCAAGATTAATCATCGCACCTGGTCAATGCAAGATCTGCTGCTTTGGCTATAGCTGGGCAGGAGCTAGTGTTTGTTGCAGTTCACCTGCATGGTTGCTGATAAACGACCATCAAACAGCTCAAGGGAACAAGGGGGTTATTTCCTTACAACAGTCCAGTTACAGTTCATACTCCAGTTTGACGGGACAGCGTGCACCAACACTAGAGCCGAGAGAACTGCCCACATCATTTCCATGTAATGGCTGCGAGAGATGATCCTTACTTGCCAGAGCACGTCAGGCCAAGTATACGCCAACTTTCTCAGCCAGCTTTCTGTGTTTTATTCCAAGGCCTAATCCCATCCACCATGGGTTAAGCCCTCTCCATTAGCTAGACAATCACCTGCAGGTTTGCTCTGGGCCTAACTCAACTACTAATTCTCTACAAATGGGCCTAGAGCTCAAACCCTCAACTGTCAAGTTGACACCTGTGCCTAACTATGACAGTATTTTACTAACTCTAAATTCTAATCAGGAGAATAGGACTTATATGTCACTGGTTCAATGCATCACCATAGGACAGCTTCATTCTCATCAGGGAGCTAAGTGCTTCTCTTGACCCTGAAGCTGAAAAGCCTTACAATCCACAGCCAGGCTCTTTCTACATCTGATATGTAAAAATATGTAAATTCCTGTGTACTTCCCAAAGCACACTGAAGAGTGTGTAAAGCCTGTATCTGCTCTGAACATCTGCCGAACACACTCTTCCTAACCTTGGGTTTGGAGGGAGAACACAAAACTGTTAGACCATTTGTTCCTTACTACAGTAAGCCTCAGGTTCTTACTGGTAAAGTGTGTAACAATGGCAGCTTCATATGATTGATGGAGTAATAAATCAGACAACGAAAGTTAGGAATTTAATGTCTTCCCACCAAACCACTTAATTCACATGTTTTCATCATGATTCTTTTGTATTAACATCGATTTTTTGAAAGACTACTTTAAAAATATTGTCATGATTAGTCTTTGACACTCTCTTGTGTTTTGATTCTGAAAGGAAAGCCTTACTGGATTCATTATGCTTTAAATATTCTTTGCTTACATTATATTAAATACGAAGTAGACATTACACATAACTGTATTGCTGCTAGTATCACATTACTAGGTGATATATATATATATATATATATATATATATATATATATATATGATGTAGTTATAGATTACCCATCTATTTACACACACACACACACACACACACACACAATACACATTGGTCAAAAGCCATTACCACAGCTACCATGTTGATATATAGAATAGTTTCTGGAAAAAACAACACAGATTATTTATATTCTGTAGGCTTTTAATTTTTGTTCTTCTCTGTCATTGCACATGATCCACATTGTTTGATAAAGGATTTAATGCTGGAATTGCACTATAGTGAGAGCTTTATTCTTTATCTGCTGCCAGCATGTGCTGTTGTTATTAGACAGTGCTATCTAATCTGATCAAAAATTTGAGAATTGGGCCTTAGGAATCATCAGAGATTTACAGGCCTGCACAACTTCTTACATTGTCCAACATAAGAAAAGGGCCAAGCAGAGCTCTGAGCTCCACTTGCAATCCTGCAGCAGGACAGGAATAGCATAGGAGGGAATGATTTCAAAAGACAAATAACAACTGTATACAGTTAGAAAAATGACCTGCTAGCTATTGCTATGTGATTTTACTAATATTAATTTAGCTATTAGTTCATCATTTTTCTTAGTATACACATACATATATACATATATAATTTCAATAGCTATGATGTTTAAACTTCATTTATTTCATGCTCCTATCCTAATGTTTTTCATACATGTCATGCCTAATTCTTACAAAATGTCCATTGCAAAATCAACAAAGGTTGTAAATGAAGAATCAAGAGAAAATGGAAAGGAAGATGAAGAAGGGAATGTAGAAACGGAGGCAGGTGTTGATGAAGAAGAGCATTTAGACACAAACTGGAAACTCTGAATTTGGAAAATCAATGTGTGTCTTTACAGAGAGGGAAGCTTATTTTAAAATAAACCTGTGGACTTTCATAGTCAAAAGAGTAAGAAAAGAGAAATGTGGAAACCATACTCAGAATGCAGTGACCTTGCTTGGATTTCTACACCCCCCACACACACACCTCCATGGGCATGCCAAGTAAAATGCTTGCCCAGTGATTGATGACAGCATCAGAATATTGGCTGAGATCTCATGTTTTCAAAAGTGAGAAACAACAGAAATGCAGAATCACTTATTCTTGTAGTCAATTGACCTTCCAGAAGCAAGAAGAAAGAGCCATGTCTGTAAGGGCAAAACACCCTGATCAACTTTTAAGTACGTGCGAACTTAAGATTGGATGAAATTTATGAAGCTCCTAGTCGGATGCTGAAGAAATCTTTCTATTATCACATTCTATGGAAGTGGAGAGTAACAGAGGGGAGAGAAGCTTTCGTGAATGGTTGAATAATCAAAGGAAATAAAATGAAGAGGGGCTTCGAGAGAATCCAGGAGGGTTATAATATGAGCATAATAAAAATGACTTGATATAAAATCCTTGGGAGTGTTTGTATTTGGGCTAGAGATAAGGAGGGGAAGGAGGAATACAATTCTTTTGGAAACTGATTTTCTCTGGACTTTGCATATGGGCGATCTCTCTTAGAAGGATGCTGTCTTTGTGTGCAGAGTCTATTCAGGAGCTGTCTTTGTTCAGGGTACTCTTAAGCACCTCTGAAATGAATGAGACCTCAGATTTTGCTACTGAAGGAAATGTTTCTAGTTTCATTTTAAGGAAGCACTGAACACAAAGTTGGCTTTGGAAATAAGTGGAGGGTCAAAGGATATTTTGTGATTATTAAGGAGCTGTGTTTTCACTTCGTGTCTGTTGTCTATAATTTATAACTATATCTTCCTGGCCTCAAAGTTACATACTTGGTTTGCATAATAATAGATAGCATGCCATCTTCATTTTAACAGTTTTTTTAAAGAACGATATAACTACCCATAGACAAAATAAACCCTAACACTTTAGGCATACATTTAGTAGAAAATTAATTCTAACAGTTTAGACAATTATAATGTACAATTTTCATTCTTATATTCCAGGAAAACCAAAGTCAGTTAAGGTCAGATAGTTTGTCTTGTTAGTTTTTCCATAATATTGAGATGCATAATATTTTAAACTATGTTAAATGTTTCATGTAACCTACATCTTGGGATATTTTATACAACAAATGCTTGTGTCATTTAGAAAATCTCCACATTCATGGGTGAATACAATCTACTTCAGCATTCAACAAATTACTGTAGGACATGTAATGCAAAAAGAGCTATGAGGTCTCCAAGTTTTGGCTTCCCACAAAATAGATTAAATTAAATAGCCTCTGAATCTAGCATCCAGCCATCCTTAAAATAATGAAGAGCTACCTTAAATGTAAATAAGAAATCATAATCATTATTCTACTATAGATTATTTACTTTTTGAGACAATATCTTATAATAAAGCTGACTTGCTTCTGCCTCCTGGATTCTGGGACTATAGTTATGACTAATGAACTCAATCTTTTTAAAACACTTTTATTACTTTTTCTATTTGATGGCGTTCATATATGAATACAATGAATTTAAATTATTTTAAACCTATATTACCTGATTCTATACCTCTCCCTTTTCCCATTGAGAATTTTTTCCCAACCAGTCTCCCTCAACTTTCAAGTCTTTCAGAGTGTGACCCATTGAGTTTCACCCAGGTTGCCTGAATTATCATATGTCTGGGCACTTACCTTAGACGCACCTAAGGAAAAGATAGAAATTGATCATTCTTGCAGTTAAAGAAAATAATAAAAGCAAAGATACTGTAAAACAAGACAAATACAGGGACCTTATAGGCTTCAAGATTAGATAGAAAATGCTTGCAGCTGATATCTGGAGATGAGACAGCTTACCCAGTAATTTAGAGAGATAGAAACCAATTCTGAGACATGCAATGAAAAGTATTATGATTCTGCCTCTAGAGATAGATGATCATTGTAGTTCAGTTTTTCTCTATCTGTATCTATAAACATACTCTTGGAGATCAAAGACTAAATGTCTCACTTTTGAAAGATAGGCAGGATCAATTGGTACTTGGATATTGGGGTGCTGGAATGATTCTACGAAGACATGAAAGTTTTCATTATTTCTATTTTCTGGGGTCTCTGGTTTGTTTCCATTCTGCTTCTCCTTGACATAATCATCCCTCTTCAAAGACAAACTCTCCTCCTGATGGCCCCCTACAGGAAGCACATTTGATTTTCTTGCTTTTCCTGTTCTCTGCAAACTCTAGAAATGATCATAGAATAGAGAAAGAGAAACCCAGTTTGCAGAGCTAGAATGAGAGGGGTTTGAGAAGACTTCTGTCATAGTTAGGCGCAAGTGTCAACTTAGTGTCATAGTTAGGCACAGGTATTAACTTGACAGTTAACAGTTTGAGCTCTGGGCACATTTGTAGAGAATTAGTGATTAGGTTAACCCCAGAGCAAACCTGCAGGAGCTTGACTGATGGGGAAAACCCAGGTGGGTGGGATTGTGCCTTGGAATAAAATACAGAGAGGTGGTTGAGAGAGTTGACATCCTTGTGTATACTTGGCCAGACATGCTGGTCTAGAAAGTAAGGATTGTCTCTCTCTCAGCCATTGTATAGAGATGGTGTGGCCTGTCCCCTCAGCTCTGGTGTTGGTGCATGCTCTCCTGTCAAGCTGGACAGACTGTAACTGGAATATCAGTAAGAGAAAATAAACCCTTTTTCCCTTAAGCCATTTAATGGTCATTTATCAGCAACCATGCAGGTGAACTGCAACAGAATTTGGTACCAGGAGTGAGGTGTTGCTAATAAATCTGACTGTGGATTTTGTGGCCTTCGAAAGGTTTTGCTGGACAAAGTTTGAAATGTTTGAAGATTTTGACTTTGTGGATTATAAATACCATTCTGCATAGTTTAATGGCCATTTAGATAATGAAAATGCTGAGAGAGTTGTGAATTGTTTGGTCCCAGTTTGTGAGGAAGGGAACAAGACTTTGGTGAAGTTGAATTTAAAGAGGATAGATTGGTTTGCTTGATAGAGAACTATGTTGGTGGCCATGAAGCTCTGGATGTGGAAAGGGCAGGCAGAAGAACAGCTGCCGTTGTTGGAGTAATGAACATCAGTGAAGAAAAACTTAGTGACGTACACTGGGATGGTGGAAGATATGAATATTATCATGTGGTGATTCAATGGTATGAAAACCCGGATTCCTTCAGGGACCAAAAGCCCAAGTTGAAGTCATTTCTTGCCCATTGGAAATTTCAGCTACCTAGAAAGAGGCTTTTCCAGAGTCAGCATGCTAAAGTGAGTACAGTTGTAGCTCTAGTGGACCAAGCTACGTTTCAGCCTCCCTGAAGAATCTGGCAGCATCCCCCACAAGGTACTGGTTTTGGTGTAAGATTACAGGGCTCATGGAGGGCAGCAAAAGCTTGGCACCAAGTGGCAAGTGTAGAGTTCCTGCAAGGAAAGGTGAAACTTATACTTTCAGAGGTGAACCCAGAGTGTTTGAGATGGCCAGAACTGTAGGATGTATGCTGAGGACAGCTGTGAGTGGAGATTCAGCCTAGTTCAAAGGAACTCTGCTTCTACAACTTTGAACTGCAAATAGGGACTGGGAATGGCTAGAATCTTTGATCCACCTTCTCTACATGATAAGCAACAGAAGGTGGAATTGAAGTAAATGATGTGGTATTTGATTTGCTGGACTTTGATCTTTTTAATTTTTTTTTATTTTCACGATCCTTCTGTTCTAATGTTTTATTTGTTTTAAAGTATTTAACTTATGATTTAATACACTTTTAAGGTTAAGAAACTTTGAATTTTTAAAATGTTGGAACTGAAGTTTTAATAAGGGAACATTTTAAATTTGTCTATGAAATGTATTTATGTTTTAAGATAAATTTAACATCTGTGGGGACGAGGATTGAAGGTTACATTTTAAAAATGTTATGTTTTTGTGTCAAGTTGATAAGGGATGGAGTGTCATAGTTTGGCCCAGGTGTCACTTGACAGTTGAAGGTTTCAGCTTTGGACACATTTGTGGAGAATTAGTGGTTGGGTTAAGCCTAGAGCAGGAGTTTGTCTTGCTGATGGGGAAGGCCCAGGTGGGATTAGGCCCTGGAATAAAGTACAAAGGGCTGGGTGAGAGAATCAGCATTCTTGTATATACTTGGCCAGACATGCTAGTCTGGCAAGTAAGGATCGTCCCTCTCTCAGCCAATATATAGAGATGGTGTGGCCAGTTCCCTCAGCTCTGGTGTTGGTTCCTGTCAAGCTGGAAAGGCTGCAGCAGGATGATCAGTAAAAGAAAATAAACCCCTTGTTCCCTTAAGACATTTTATGGTCATTTATCAACAACCATGCAGGCAAACTGCAACGGCTTCAGAAGGTCTTTCATATGGGGCTGGAGAGGCGGCTCAGGGGTTAACCCTCTGCCTTGCAGCTGGAAGGTCCTGAGTTGGATCCTAGACCCCACATATAGGCCTGCGTTTCTGGTCCTGGTAGGGTGGAGCCTGTGAATCCTGGGACAGAGTAAACAAGGAGGAGGTGGAGATGTCCATGGTGGTTCCCGAATTCATCTGTGGTTCTACACACAGATAGACATACATACACACACGCACACACGCATACACGCACAATTGAATAAATAATAAATAAAATTTTAAAAAAAGAAGGTCTTTCATATACGCACACGGACACTGTGGTACTGGTGCAAATCCTCATCACTTCAGTGGGAATACAAAAAGCTTTGGACACAGAGCTATTGTGAGGACTAAGCAGAGTAATACATGGTAATAGGGATTACATCTTCCTTTCCCAGAATGCATCTTTACCTTCCATTTTGAAGGTGCCTTTGGACCAAGCTAATAAAACTGGGCTCTGTAAATTCATCTCTTCTTCACATTAAATGTCTGTCTTCATTGCAATCCAGAATTCTTCAGTTCCTGGTGACTGTCCCATTCACTAAGAACCAAAGTAAATTGATACCTTTATGCTTCCCTTCTGTGAGTCTATTTTGCAACTTGCATCTCTGATTTCCAAGAGTTTCACATAAGGAATTGAAAATGATCAGTCTATTTATAGATAAGGAACCTAAGCCACAGAAATACAGAATAATCCATGGAGATACACAAGTAGAACCTAGTGAAATATACTGGATGCCTATTTACTGAAGATTCAGACTTGTTTGTCTTGTTGGAGGCTACATTAGTCAGCGTTCTCTAAAAGAATGGAAACAATGGAATGCATACATATATATGCATTATTATATTATATTTAAACATATAATATAATGTATTATATATGCACATATAATATGGACAGAAAGAAACTGTATTGGATTAGCTTAAAAATCTAGATATTCCAATAATGGCCTACTATAACTGCTTAGTTCAGCAGCTAAATATCTTAGCAGGTTCAATCTGGTGCTAAAGGACTGGAGAATTTCTGAGCTTTAGTCATGTTGGAGAATCAAAAAACTGGATTCTGATGTCAGAAATCAATGGCAATAACAGAGAAAAGGAATCAAGCTTTTCTTTCTTGCCCCTCCTTTCATCTGGTCAGCTACTAGAAGATACTACCCTCAGTTAGGTTAGGTCATTGTGTTGCAAATATCTTAATCTAGATAATCTCTTCAAGCAGAGTGATAACTAATCTGTTAGTCAATCTCAGGTGCCATCAAATTGATTGCCAAGATTAATTATCACGGATGCCTTATCTCTTGGAGATATTCAGGGCCTGATTTGCTATGTTTATTAAACTTTGAAAAGTAATAGTGGAGAAAAGAAAAACTGCACATTACTGGATCTGTGGTATTCTTTCTATTTTATTAGGCAATTAGATTTTTCTTGAACTAGGGATGCAGTTCATTCCTAAGAACATTTCCCCCCATGCTTGAAGCTCTTGGTTAATGCTCAGTGGTGCCAAAAAGCATAGATTTCTCAAGATACATTCTCCAGTACATAACCACACCAACAGGCCCACACATGCATATGCAAATGCTTTCTGTCTCTATCTCTCTCTCTCTCTAACTGGACATCTTTCTAAGCTGGGGCCAGGAGTCTGCACCATTCTCAGCTATCTTCTCAGTCAGGCTGCTTTCTCAGTTCCATCCTGTAATACCAGAATTCTGACATGCTCACTTTTCAGTTGTTTTTTTTTTTCCCCCTACTGGTCATACATCAGTGGACTTAAGTAACTTCTTGAAAAATAACCCTAATTTTTTTCCCCAAGAAATAACATGGGTTCTGGTGGTCCACCACCTGTGCCTGTGCCTGAATCTCATACTGTATATAAAGCCCCAACTTTGTCTTTTAATAAGTGAGGCAAATGATTTCCCCTGGATCTGTCATCATCTGAGGATGATGGCACCTCTTAATTTTTCCACTGCCAAGTTAATTGAAAAAGTGTGATTAGTCTGAAGATTTATCCCATGCATGTGAAAGGGATAAAATCTCCCTAATTCAATAAAGTAGATATATACAGATGACATATCTATTTCTGAATGCAACTACATAGGAAACTCAGAAAATTTCTATTTGTAATTTCTAATCTCCCAGGCCAAGATAAGAAGTTCTCTAAATAATTTAATGGAAAAATTTGTAGGTTCATGATAATATGCTCCAATGTAGCTATATATCTTCTGTGAGCCATCTTTACCACAGGAAATATAACTTATCCATCTTTCCATTTCCAAAGTTTCAATTGTTAGCTAAATAGCACTTTGGAGAAATCTCACAGCTATTTCTACTAATCATAAGAAAACCACTCTACCTATAATGGCCTACTTTATGTCCCTATAGTGTATTTCTAGTGCCATCAGGTCAATCTTGAGTTTTAGGTAGATGAAGGGAAAAAAATGCCTTGTTATAGTGATGTATAGGCAGAATCAATCTCTTGTTCATGGAAGATCTAGTTCAAATTATATTAATTTTTCTTCATATAAGATAGCCCAGAGCACAAATATGGAAAGAAACTTTTCCAAGTTACCTTTTTAACAAGTGTTAGAATTAAACAACCTACTAAGTCATTGGTACTTTTGCAAATGCATCATTTACATAAAGTTGTTGGTTTAAAATATTTTAAAGTTACCCTGTGCCATTAATGATTTTTTACCAATGCAATTTGGAAAGCAAGGGAGTATTCTAGTTGCCCAATCCACCTAGCATGACCTCCTCTAATTCAGAATATTGAATTTCTAGTAGATATTTATCCATCGTATTTGTCTTGATTTATGCCAAGTCCCTTTTTCAAGGGAGTCTAGGAAATGTAGCTTTTAGTATTCACCCTCTCCAGAGAGAAAGTAAATAGAATCAAAGTAGAGAAAGTCAATGTAAGCTATTTACTACACACAGTGTTTAGGTCCTACACTGTAGCATAATGTGAAATTGTCTATAATGGACTTTGCCTTGAGGGTTCCATAAATTCCCGTTAAAAAGCAGTATTATGTTATGCTTCCAATAATTCAATGTGGCCAATTTTGCTTCCAGTGTTGGAACACTTAGCACAAATTTATAGAGAAGATTTTTCCAATCATGAAAATGGAACCATAGTTAGTTAGTGGCTTTAGTATATCATTCCTGTGCATGACAGGAATCAAAGGTGAGGAAGAAAGCATTTATTTAGCTTATAATTCCAGGTAACTGAACATCATTGTGAGGAAGTTATGGTGCCAGCAGCTGGAAGGAGCTGGTCTCATCACTGTCACAGCCAACAGGGAGAGCAGGAATGCATGCACACATGCTTACTAGTGTTCAGTATGGAGTTCTAAATGTCTTGCTCTAGGGAATGGCCTCATCTACAATGAGCTAGGCCTTTTCACATCAATTAGTGCAACTAAGATCATCTCCACACATGCCCAGAGGCAAATCTAATGGGCAAAGTATCTTTTCAATTGGCCTGGAGGCCTAGATATCAGACTGATAATTAAGACTATCACAGTAAGAAAACAGAACAGCAAGGCACAGACCAAATGAATTTGAAACCAACAAAGGACAAAAAAAGGATCAATGTATGTTTTCTCTCAGACTAAAATTTTTTATGTTATATTATTGTTCACTCATAAGGTTTATGTTCATATAGTTCAAGACTCATCAGTATTTTTCCCTATTTGGTACCAGTCTTAATACCATAAGCATTAGAAATGTACAATATGCATAGTTTATCATTTGGGAGCTGGCATGTGACATGAAGAGAAAACATACCCCATGCATATGTGAAAACCAGAAAGAATTAAATAAGATTTCAGAGGGGTCACAGAGTAGCGAGGGTTCCTTTAGAATAGGAGAAATTTGTATCTGTGTTAATGTCATTTCCATCACTGAGGCAAAACTCCCATGCAGAACAGTTTGAAGAAGGAAGTCTTTCCTTTGGTTCATGTCAGCTAGCTCTGTTGTTCCTGGGTCTGTGGAAAGACAGGGCATCAGAGCTGGACGAAGAGCATGGCAGAGCTTGGCTGCTTGTCTTGATCACTAAGAAAAGTTGCCAAGGTGTCCACTTGATAATTAAGGCTGAGATTTGGCTGAAGAATTGATAGCTAAGGCAAGCATAAAGGAGAATATCTAATTGGTATGGGGAGACCCAGCACATAGGGATTGGAACTATTACTTGGACAAAGTTAATAAGATTGAGGGGACTGATTCAGTACTTTGGCATACGTCACCATACTTTGGCAGATTACTAGACTGCCAGGTGAAGTTTGTTCCTCTCTTGGCAATTTCTGTAAATATAGTGTGACCAGGTTCCTTGACTTCTAGTGTAATATTGACTCTCCAACCAAGGTTGATTATGAAGTATAACAGATAATCATGAGTGAGAATAAAATCCTTTGTTTCTCTCTTTTGATCACGAGTTTATTAGCAACAAATAGATACACTGCAACATCTTGCAATGGCCAGGAAGCAAACAGATAGGAACCAACCATGGTAAGGTACACTCTTCAAGAACAGGTTCCCAGTAATCTAACTTCCGTCAACCAGGCCCTACTTCAGAGCTTCCCACTGATGAAGTTAGCAGGAACCAAACCTTCAATGCAGAAATTCTTGATGAACATC
Organism: Typhlomys cinereus; assembly: GCA_023101885.1. Taxonomy (NCBI): domain Eukaryota; kingdom Metazoa; phylum Chordata; class Mammalia; order Rodentia; family Platacanthomyidae; genus Typhlomys; species Typhlomys cinereus. Next base: position 1,126,261 of record JALPQD010000388.1, on the reverse strand, counting down.
TCATGTTCAAAGCATAACACTTGGATAAATAAGTGAAATGACATATAGATGTGCATCAAGAGAGCTCTGTCTCTGTGGAAGCAAATGATGGGTTTTCCATCACTAGAGCAAAATGATGTCAACCCTCATTTGAAGAACATGCTTTCCTAATGTCACTGAGCCACACGTTTATTACTTGTTCATCTACAAAGAGATGACTTTTGAGCTTCAAGTTTAGTTTTGCTGAAGACATTGTCTTTTCTCCATTTTGTGCAGGCCCATGTGCTTGGTTGCTCAGGGATTTTACAGGTATGAAACAAAAGCTTCGAAACAGTATGCTTTTCTCTATCTTCAGTAACACTAACCTCGAAAAGAGAAGCACTCTTGGTGCACTACAGTGGAAGACAGATCTCTGGGTCTTGAAGGCATTAACTGTGCATATTCTCAGTGTCTTGGTATCAGCCTGGTATGCTCAGGAAACCTGTGAAGAACGGATTTCAGCAAACTTTGGGACATTGCCTTTGGCTTATGACTCTTGACTGTTTCTGCCTTGGCAAAGAAGTACATGCCAACTTGTGCCATGGAATCCTGCAGCCAATAGTCTTTCGGGGAACATGCATAATTTAAAAAGAAAAGACAAGCACCCTCAGTTACCACAGTGGTAACTTCCTGGATTTTCCCAGAGACCCATAGAGCTCCCAAAGGTACCCGTGGTTGTATTTACTACTGGTGTTCTCTTGAATATGGAGATTAGAAAAACTTGAGCAAATTAGGAGGCTGGGGAGGTGGCTCAGGGGTTAAGCCTCTGCCTTGCAGGTGGAAGGTCCCGAGTTTGGATCCTAGACTCCATATAAAGACGCCAGACCGAAGTGGGGGCGGCCTGCGTTTCTGGTCCTGGTAGGGCGGAGCCTGTGAATCCCGGGGCAGAGTAAACAAGGAGGAGGTGGAGGCTGTCCATGGTGGTTCCCGAATTTGTCCGTGGTTCTACACACACACACACACACACACACACACATACATACACATACACACACGCACAATTGAACAAAAAAAATTTTTAAAAAAAATTTTAAAAAACCAGCAAATTAGATACTAATTTGTATGAGAAGTGAAAACTACTCATAAAGGCAGTAACATACACAGATGAAGAAAAGAATTTTCTGCTGAAATATTGAATGCTTTTTGTTGCAGAGTGGCATATATTGGACGTGATCACTTCAGAAGGCAGACACTTTCTCACTTCATTTTATCTTTGCCTGGTCACCAGATATTGTTTCATTTCTACAAAAGCAGGTGGACTCTAATCTGCAATTGTGAGGTTTTCCTGAAGCCATTCCACAGTAATCAGAACCACTGAACAGAGAGACAAGTCACTGGGTGATTTGATCTATGCAGTGCAGCCAACCCAATGCACAGAGGTATGATGCCAAAAACAACCCCACTCTCAAATGTGTTGCACAGTTGTGCACCACTTCCAGAGAAAATCTTAAAATGTTTGTTAGCTTTGCTATTTTTCTAAAATGAAATCATGTCAGAAACACAAGAGATGCCCAAGTTATCCTTTAGTTGAAAGCATTTCCTTAATAACCCCATATTGCAAAGTGGTTTCCTAATTCATTTTGTGTGATAAAGAACCATTTGTGGGATGTGCAAAGTATTGAACAAACCATAAACACTACTACTACTACTATTGATGAAAAGCTATGTGATTCAAAACTTTAAAATAAGGCATAGCAATAAGATAATAAATCATTCTTTACCACTGTATTAAATATTGTTTAGCAAAATATTAACTACATAAAGACAATTTTTAAAATATAAGAGGATCCATCAATCAGCTATGTTTTCTACTTTAAAGCAAATTTTATAAAAGGAGAATACTATTAAGCTTTTTAGCAGTTCAGTGCCATGTGTCAAAATAAAAGTTTTAGACCATTTTTTCAGTAGATTCCAAAGTATCATATTTAAAGCAATTTAGAGAAAATAAAAGTGATAGTTTCCAGACAGCCATGATAGGTGTTGAAAATGTGATCATTGATAATAAAACCACTTATTAGAAAGGCAACATAAAGGATTCAAACATGTTTATTGAAGGATGGAGAAAAACAGACCAAGTACATGCTGTTTCAGTCATGCATTGTCTACTCAGTCAATTCAATGTCTATTATAACAGTCGAGTTACTGAAGTTTGCAACACAAGTGTAATTTTTGAAGTTCCATTAGAACTTAGAACCCAATAAAACACAGGATCACAAAGCAAAATCAGTGGTGGTCATCTTTATGATTCTTTTCCTTTTTACAGCTTTTCATCTGGGAATAGCATCAGACTTAGAAAAGCTACAAAAGTAGTAGAAGTCCCTTATATTCTTCATTTAACTTCCTCTGAAATTAACATCTGACATAGCCACATTAAAGATGCACAAAAAGTGAGAAATTAGTGCACATAAAAATCATTATGAAACCAGATTTCATTTTGGGGTTCGTTTGTCCCAGAAGTTGAAACCGGAACATATGAAGAGGTTAAAGCAGGATGCAGGGACAAAACTTTTGGATCCTCAGTCTGAAAGGGGCAAAGAGAACAACAAAGAACATAGCTTAAGAGCAGAGAGCTTGGGAAAGGGCCACAAAGTCTATATGACTGGAGGAGAAGCCCAGAAGAGAGAGGAAAGATGAAACTCTCAGACTCTGTCTAGAGGGGCAAGGACTTGCTGCTGAGGGGGCAGAGCCATGAAACTTACAGGGCTAGGCAGGTTAGAATAGTGACTTTTACTATTGATTAGTTTTAATTTTTGTCTAATTGATCCATTTTTGTCGAAGGTGGATTTCTGGTGATTAAGCCCATTCTTTTCTAGAAATAAGGAACTTACCTGCTTGGGAAAAGCTTATCTCCTTATCTCCTTTACAAGCAGCAGGTAGGAAATTTGAATCTGGAATTGTGTAGTGGATTCCACAAGACCTTCTTAGTTACTCTAGGATACCCAATAGAAACTAATTGGGTTATTGTAGTTCTGAATACTTTTGTTAAATCTCATTTTCCACACGTAACTTTTCTAGTGTAGGACTTATGTGGGTTTCACGCTATATTTAAGTGTATTTTCACTTGTCTCTTACAACTTCTGATAATTCCCATTTTTTGGACCTCCATGACACATTTGCATTTGAGCCTCTGTGTGTGTGTGTGTGTGTGTGTGTGTGTGTGTGTGTGCATTTATATGTCCATGCATGTGTCAGTGTTCCTATATATGTTTGTGTGTGAGACGTATCTTTCAGTGCACTCATGAAGTAAATACAGAAGGATTGTATCCCTGCAAAACATGAGGATACACAGCTGTGTAACTTAGTTCTGATTGTTTAAGTCTCTTTTGTGTTACTATAACAGAATACCTGACTCTGAATACTATACAAAGAAAAGAGTTTTGTTGGTCCATGATTCTGCTGACTAGAAAGCTTAAATAGCACAGCAATAGCATTTGCTAAATATCAAGGGCCTTTAAAGGAGGGGTCACTTGGTGAAAGACCAGTGAAGAACATAGGGGCAACGAAGTGGGAAGACTGGTTTGCTCTTAATCACAGCCCCCGGGAACTGATGCACTTGGAGAAACAGCAAAAGTTCCTTTACTGTGGCTATCTGATCACATCATCTCCTGCTAGGCCTCTGTCTTAAAGGCCCATGCCTTTCAATACCATTACACTGGGGACCAAACTTCTAGCACACAAAACACCTGACCAGCAAATCCTGTACAAAGCAAAGTGCTGCTAATAGTAACTTTGGTCACTTGATTAAGAACTTATCATGTTTCTTCTGTGTAAATTTGTACCTTTTCCTTTATGTGGATATACATTATAATACTATAAATTTCTTGTTCTGCACTGGACTTTGGCACAACAGCTTTAGTGTCTGTTGCTGATTAAAATGCCTATAAAATCGTGAGGCAATATTTACCAAATCACATTGTTCTTTATCAGTTCTATTGAGTTATTTTACTGTTCTTCTTAAGAGATTCTACCATTATTACTGATGCTATTCCTTCTTGGCCTATCTTCTATTTCTACATTTTTCTCAACCATTTTTTAATTCTGTTCATCATTTGACTTCTCTTTGCTGACTCCGTGGCTTACTTCATGGATTCTTTAGGATCCCATATTTAATTGTGATCTGAGTAATACACTCCCTCTGAGATAATGTAATCTGTTTTTCTTACCTGCATAATCTTTTCATTTTTCCTTTCTAGCATTTTCCAACTTTTTGTTAGCTTTGGTTTTCATTTTTTTTAAATTTTTTATTCATGATAATATTTTTAATATTTCATTTGCTGAGAGAGAGAGAAAGAGAGAGAGAGCGAGAGAGAGAGAAAGAGAGAGAAAGAGAACATGATCAGGGGCCTGTGTGCCACGGTGCACATGTGGAAGTTAAAGACAACTTTTGGAAGTTGGTTCTCTCCTTCTATCATGTGGACTCCAGAGATCACACTCAGGTCCAAGGTTTGTCAAGTGTCTCCTTCACCCACTGATCCACCTCATAAGACTTTAAGACAGTTTTTGAGTACACCTTATATTTCATTTTCTTTCAACAGTTAGCTTTTGAAATTATTTCTGGAGAATACCACAAAAGATACATTTAGACTTTTGCTTTATAAATTCTACATTTCTGCATGTACTTATTAGTTTTTCTCTCATGCTTTCATGTAATGGATTTAAGAAATGTTTTAGGAACCTTCTTTAGAGTCTTTAGAGTCTGTGGTTGATAGATCCTAAATTTCACTCTGTTTTCGTGCCTCTTCTCCAGTTCAGAGAATAGTGATTGCGTCTTCCTATTGTTCCTTTTTTTTCCTTCAAAAGCTGTGCATATCAAGCATGCATGCTTTTAAGTCTCTTTCTCTAACCTATGCTCTGATCTATTCAGACACATTTTCAGTATGTTCATAATAATGGCAGTGGCATTGCATTAATCTTAGACTTCATAGTAAACTTAGTCTCCTCTTTTTCCACAATTTTTTTCAATCTGTCTTTGCCACAAAGGTTCAGGCAGCGGGGTTATAGAGGGATCACTGGGGTTCACAGCTGAATCTGGTGATTCTTCATGTTTCCACTTCACTTATTTTAAAATAAGAAATTTTCTGTTTTTAAACTTTGCAGAAAGTATGATGTGCATTCTTCCAGCTCTTCTGCATTGTTTTGGAAGAAATTTTATGTTAAATGAGCAACCACCTATACTTTCATCTGTCTAGACAATTTTTAAAGTATTTTTTTGTCTTTCATTTCAGTCCTTCACCTTTGCCCATGATATGTGATTATAACATAAGATTCCAAAAAAGTGATAGAAATATTTATAACTATTCTTCTCAAAACAAACAAGCAACACGAGCATAATTTGTATAAAATACAATAAAGAACTTTCTAACTAAGAGTGCCCTCATTCTTTAGTCAACATCAGAAGACAGTAGAATCAAATTGGTGATTTAACATGCTTTTAATTAGGAAGAACATCATGCTACTAATTCTTTATTTGCCTATGTATGTGAGTATTTGTTTATTGTGTATCATAAAGCATAAAGTAAAAAGATACTTTGCATTTTCCACGTGATTCAGTTGTTTGCATCGATGACATTACATTGCCAAAACATCACATAGTTTAATTGATTTACTTTCTCACATTTTAATCTGCATTGCATCCATTTTAGAGGGTTTATAGATCTCTTAAACTTTTCACAAACCTCTAGCCGAAAACAAAGTACAATATTTTCACTTTTGCAAATGATGTTGAATTTCCACTCTTCTTTCATTCCCCAGTGCTGCTTTTACAGTGTCTGATCCACAGCTTGTATTCCTTTAAAGTCTCTCCTCCATGTTGACGTGTTCCCATCAGTTGTCAGACGCACTGTGGTTGGGAGACTCAGGAGCTGCTACAGTTAATAGGGCAACCTTGAGGCTGAAATTGTCAGACACAAAGAAGGAAAAGCAGCAGCTTTAGCAAACAAGTGCTCCAAGTCCCAGAGTGGTGAGACCAGAGTGAAACTTATGTAGCTAAGAAAGGTCAGAGGGAAATCGGTGGAGAGAGGGAGCAGTCAGACATGAGTGCTGCTAGGGACAGCAGTGGGGAATACTCAAGGGGATTCTGTGGCCATATCTGGGCCCAGCGCTACCAACAGCTTTCTTTATTGTTTCCACTTGTTTCCAGGTGGTTATTTTCAGACATGGGTGGCAAAGGGGTTTCAACTTTCTAGTTAGCTTTAATCATTGGGTGTGAAATAGGGAATTTTGTAAGACATACACACACACACACACACACACAAATACGGTATAGCCCAGAATACTAACATTTCATATTTTTTTTATTTCAGGCATATTTATCAATAACTTTGACTTTGACTCATGGACAGATCTTAGTTTCAACAGTTAATTTTATTGCCTCTTTGCCTATGAGAAAGCTATCAGGACTTCTTAAAAATAAAAAAAAATGTTTGTGTTGATTGACACTGTCTGCCCAAGATTATGAAAAAAATATATAAAATCTTATTGAGTCAGGCAGGGTGGGCCACACACAATCCCACAAGTAGGGAATTGGAGACAAGAGGGTTAATGTAAGTTTGAGGTCATTTTCATCTACATGAAAATTTCAGGCCAGCAAAAGCTACATAATGAGATCCTGTCTCCAATGCACACCCCAGCAATAAAACACATCCATGAGATGTCAGCATATCACAGTCTGTATGCACATGTCAGAGCGTATACTGGATGTAAACAATTGTTTAAGCAAGTGATGGGTGGTGGCAGGCAAATGGGCATGTCAACTTCATGACATGCTTTATGATGGCACATACCAGAGACAGAAGTAAGATTGGTGATGATCACTACTCCATCAGTGTATTAGGGATAAAACATCTAATAAAAGTTGAATAGCATTGTCTTATTTCACTGACTATAACATGGGATTTTCCAATTTGTATTTTTATCATGGATCTGAAGCATATTTTTTTCAATATTATATAAAACAGCAATGTAGTAAATGTCTAAATTCATTTTCTCTTCCAATTGCCACCACCATTTCCTTAGGAAAGCTATGCATTGGGTGAATGGTAGAGGTTAAGTATCTAGGAACTGATGTCTCCCTAGAGTATGGAGTGAATTTGTAAGTCAGAGATTATGAATGTGACTGTGTTATCAAATTATTAGTTAGCAACTGTATGTAAAGAAGTGATTGTGGATTATCCAAGTGGACTCAAGATCATCACAGATATTCTTAAAAGTGGAAGGAAACAAAAGAAGAGAAAATCAGAGTGACTGAATTGAGGAGGCCAACCCTCCAACTGGCTGTGTTTGAAGCAGGAAAGAACAGAGACTGTGAAATTCATGCAGCCTGGAGACTAAGAAAAGCAAGAAAGGGATTCTTTTTTAGAATTTAACTCACAAAAACCTAAACTTCATTTCTGATTGAGACAATTTAGAATGATAAATAAGTCCTATTTTAAGCTGCTAAATTTGTATTTTGCCAATAAGAACCATAGAAAATTTATCTGTTTATCACTGTGCTGGAAGTCCAGAGTTCACAATTTGTCTTACAAGGTTCTTTATAATCAATTGCGTGCCTACCTTCATCTGTCTCCTGCTTCTGTTTCTGACCTAAAAACACCAGCTTTCCTGGATACCCATGGTACCAATATTATTTTTCTATTGAGAATAACTCTCAGACTTGCAAGTGTTTCATTAGAAGTTGGCAAAAGTTTAAATACATCATCACATGGTGCTATCATGATGTCTCATTCACAGTCTCTGTGTCCCCCTTGACAAATGGTCCATTTCATAAGTGTGCTGACTTTGCATCTTGTTAATCTCTGTGAAACAAGGCCAGGTGCATAATCTGTTTCACTATATGTGTTGAGTGATTGGTGAGGCTAACAGAGATGAGAGATGTGAGGACCAAAGAAAAAAAAAACTTCCCAAACTATTAAGGAACAGACCTGGGATTGAAATTAAGACATTTTTGTTTGAACACTTATCATAACACAAATCTATTTTAGGTACTTTGAAAAGGATTTCTATAACTAAGTACATGGAACACAATGTTTATGTAAGCAGAGAATGCATCCATCCTTAAAAAGAAAGATGTTTGGGAAAAGACATTCAAATACAGACTGTATCATTGAACATGGTGACAATATGCACTATTCTGGAAAAACAATCCCTGTACTTTATAGAAATGGAGGAATTTTAATTAAGGAAAAACAAATGTTGGTGAAACTTCTGAAGATTTCTCTGATTTCAAGATGCTTCCCAATATAAACAATAACATAAATAACAACATCATAATGTGCTCACCCCACCCTACACACTTTGGTGTTTTATTAAATGCTACTGAGAAAGTTAATTTCCCTAAGTTATTCAACTTCAACTCTAGTTCCTGAAAACAAAGTTATCCTACCTAACCACTAATAAATTGACTGAATGTTAAATAGCACTTTAATTTTATTTCATTAATGTTCATTAAACAACTAAAAAAGGAAAGAAGTTGATTATGTCAAGCTCACAAGTTTTAATTAAAATGGAAAGTGGCAGGAACTCCTAATTTGCAAACATGAAGCTTCAGACAGCAAACACATAAAGTTTACTGAACACATCACAGGGAAAAATACTTAGCTGTTAATTAAAATTTTAGTAGTTTAAAATGTCTCTGCAAGAAACATAAATGGCCACTTGATATAACATTGTTCCAGTGTATATGGAAAAAGTCACAGACAGTCATAAATATTGAAGACACATTTTGTCATTGTGCTTTGGGTCACATGGACATTTTATGAAGAAAGCATGAAGTGAGACCTCTACTGTCTTGTAATAGAATGATGTGGTTATAGTGCAAACTTGAGTTTCGACTGGTTCCCAGAGTGGTTTTGAATATTTCCCTAAATCCAAAGAAACTTTAGTTTCCTATGCCCATTGAATGAAACAGTACCTAAGAAAAAACTGCATTTTTTTCTTATCTTTCTTCCATTTGCTCATTTCTATATTCTGACAGAAGATATTTGCAGTTGCATGAGAACTGGCTTTTCAATTAAAGAACCACTAAAGGTTAGGAAAAATTATTGATAAATGTGTTCACCTCATCAATCTGTGCCTTGGAGAATTTAATTCAGATTCATGTGACAGCTTGTCAACTCAAAGTATGTTGAAAACAAAGTTTCTCATTATCTGAAAGAGTCAAAAGAATGTAAAAGTCATCAATTCTGTCTCTTTCGACAATAATAAATCAGACATATTGTGATTCCATGTAAGATGAATAATGCTCAGAAAATGACCAATGAAGCTCACCTAATGTTATGGGTATATTCGTGGGTCAGGGTGCAGGAAGGTAAAGGTTTAAATTTGAACCTTGTGTCAAAGAATGTGGAAAACTTGCTGTTTAATTATTTTTGGCAAGGAGCACAAAAACACAAAGTTAGTTTTACTTTTAGATTTTTGGATTACATGTACTGAAGGTGAATAGAATTAAGTTAAATTACCAGTGCCAGTTCTCACAATTCAATTTGTCAATGCCCTCTTTCATTTTACAATATCTTTCCCACCTTTTCTCTCCCTACTTCTATTCCTCTCTTTCTAAAAGATAACTTATATTAATATTTAATATCTGTCTTCCCCATTTCTTTTCTGGATAATTATGGAACTAATGTGTACATGTAATAGTATTGTTTAACATATGCTTTCAATTTGCATAAGTAATGATATAAATTAAATCCTTTCTTCCTGTGCTTATCTATCATATTGCTGGAATACAGTCTATTTGTTGTATGTAAATCTTGCTCTTTGCCTTGACTTTCCATGAGATTTCATCATATGAATTGACTGTGTGTATTTTACTTAGATACTTTCTTGAGAATGAATATACAGGTTGCTTCCAATAACTGACTTTCATTATCAGAAAATATAGCTACTAAATACTGTCTCCTGGCCTCTTTATGAATTTCTGAGAGTATTCTCTGAATATCAGCATTGGAGAGGAAATTTGTGGCCTTAATGAAATGTTACAAACATGCATGCTGATCTCCAATAGTTTACTTCCCATAGAGAATGAATGATTATTTTTAATGAAAATTTGTCCATTTTATCATGAAGTTTTAATGTATTTCTTGATATTTGGGCTATTGTTAACCTTCTTTCAGATTTTATTTTTTACAGTTTTATATCCCAATGCTAAAATGTGATCGCCTTTGAAATGTAGATCCTTTGGTTCATGATAAATTTTTAACATGCTATTATTAGTTTTTTAATAGATTTATTTAAAGTTATTCCATCAGTAAATGAAATTAGCATACAATTCTGTCCTTGCATTACCCCTAATTTGTTTGGATATCAAAATCATAGTAATTACATAAAATAATGAACAGAAGCTGGAAATATGACTCAACAGAAAGTCCTGAGGGTAGATACCAGGTCACATGTTAAAATGCCAGATGGAAACAGCAGTGCCCTGCATTTTCAATGTTGGTGGGTAGCACCTGGGACATCCCAGAGGGAAGCAAAAACAAAGTAAAAGCAATCCAGGAGGATTCCTGAAGTCACTCTTGGTCTTTCATAGGCACATACAGAGATTTCTCTCTCTCTCTCTCTCTCACACATACACACACACTCATTAAATAAAGTTAAAAAAATAAATAGCAACAAAACATCAAACATGTCTATGAATTTAAGAAACATTTCAATACTTAAAATTATTTTGCCTTTAATTATTTAATAATTATTAATTATTTAAAAGGATGAGTAAATGTTTGCTATTCAGCAATGAAAGCACAAAGAAAAACAAATATTCCAAGTCTGTTGCCTATAAAGTTCTGTTCAAAATATCATCTATATGCATTCTGTTTGTGTTTTTCTTCATAACTTATGTCCAGAAAATCATTAATCAGTTCAAGTGCTATCAACATATAAACATGCTATTTTGCAAAAGAATATAAAATGTTCCCAGGATAGGTATCTCTTACATACCAATTTAGACTCTACTACCACCCACACTATAGCCAGAAGAAGTATGGACTGTTTTCAGTGGGATTGTTAAGGGATTGCTTTTCCTTGGGATTCTTATATTCCAGAGTCAAAGACTGAACCAGAATACATTGAGAGGTACAAACAAGTGCTTTATCACAAATGACAGAAGAGGGCAGAAACGCTTCTTGGTCCAAGAGACCCAAGGCAAAACCAATAGTTCTGAGGTGGGAGAGCATCAGAGCAGAAGAGATAGTTTGAAAACAGAAAGAACAGGGACAGAGCCGCCATGCGTACGTACATTGCTAGGAGAAGACAGAGCTGCCATTGCTACAACTGCATGAGTAGAGAATCAGAAGGAAACAGTGATGGGTAGAACCACAATCTTTTATACCCCTTGCATTACTAATGAGTGTCCCAGAAGTTACTGGGAAAGTGAGGTGAAGACTGAAGGGGTGGTGGCCTGGTTCCCACAGCACTGAGGTATTCCTAACTGCTAGCTGCTTAATAGAAATTAAATTCCTCCCTAGGGCATAAACTTGGAAAAAGATCCTCCTATGTCCTGAAAGACTGGAAGCAGGTTTAGTGAAGGGAATCCTTGGTCCCTGATATCTACAAAGCTGTCTGGGAAGTTATATGCATGTAAGACCTTCTGAGTACCTAGCCTGTTAACTTCATGGATTCCTCAACTTGGAGAAGGTGTGGGGCTTAGCTAGAGAAGGGCGAAGGTAGGCCTCATGGAGCACTAATGCCTTAGTCAGGTAACACCTCACATTAGTCAGCTAGGTTTCTCTAGAGTTAGATTAATCAGTACCTCTTCTCCAAAACCATGTTTTATTGACTCAGAGGTTGTTGATTGAGGTGCTTCCTAAATAGATTGTAACAATCGCCTTAGGATTTTTGTTTAATTATATGATCACTGAGAAATGAGAGTAGCTGCATGAAGTGCCAGGATCCTGAAAGGCTCCTTTCTGTTTCTCAGTGGATTAAGAGCACTCCTACCTAATTCATTTCTTTTTCTTTTCAAAGCAAGAAGGATTTAAAAGCTAGACTATATGAACAGTGACCTGTTTAGCTTTGTTCTTCATGACCAGCTTTTCAAGGAGCAGCTGACTGATCAGACAGGGGGCAAGTTCTCTTCTCTAACACACCAGCTTGTTGGTGTAAGAAGGAATCATTGGTCCTCAAAACAGCATTGTTCTGAACTGAGCGCACTGTCATCTAATTCAGATGCCAGTAATTTCAAGTTGATCAGAAGTAAATAAACCTTTTGAATACTTTGTGAAAATTAGCACCTCTCAGATTAGCACCTCCCAAAGAGTGGTTCATTGTAAGGAATTTTGTTATATAATAAAGGTTTAAAAAGCTGGTAAGTTAAGCTCAATAAGGTGAGTTATAAAAAAAGACAATTTTGAAACAGGAGTCGCTAAAGTCAAAATAACCCCTAACGCTGGATATTCAATTGCTTTTCTGAATCAAGTTTCTTCTGAGAAATGTTCAATAGCATTATTAAACATGCTTCTATTCTAAAATTCCTGAATTGTTGCCAAATCCCCATCGGGCCAGAGGGGTGGGGGGGGGGAGGGGGCAGGGTCTCGTGGGTTCAAAGCGAATGGGCGAGCTGGCCGGGTCAAGCAGCAGGCAGAGGAGGAGCTGGCTGAAGACAGCTTTATTCAGGAAGTGTTTGGACTTATATAGGGTCGGGGTCCAATCAGGTGCGGCCATCCCTCTGCTCGGGGGAGGGGGAGAGCAGCCACCAATCATTTAGCTGTTTACTAGGTCCAGGTTAGATGGCTGCTTCTCATTGGTTGTCCATCCCTCTGCCTGTATGGTTCCTCTATTAGGGGCATGTAGGGGCATGCCCGAACTTGTTTAAACTTGTCTCTAGACAGACCTCCTGGATTTCTGAGCCCCAGCTAGTGCCTTCCAGAATCCATACTGCCACACTGAATGTCTATATTTTTTCAATATAAGCAACGAAGGTAGAGCACATGATTTCACATTAAATCTAAGGCTGATTGTATTCTAAGTTTTCCAAGGAATCTTTATTATATTTATTTTTTCCCAATCATTATAGTCCTGTCCCCTGCCTCCCTCCATCCCTGCCCAATCCCCCTTACACCATCCCCTTTTTACCTTCCTTTCATCCCCCTCCCTCCTCTTCTCCCAGTGTCTCCCTCTCCCCTCCTCTCAATCAGTGGAGCCTCCTTTAGAGTGAATGTCAAACTTCCTATTGAGATGTAAGGACTCAGTGGCATTGCCCAGAGCCCTTTCTTGTGCTTCCCTTTAGTATTGGAACACTATTATGACTGTTAATCCCTTGCCTCTAAGGATCCTAGTGCCTGCGATCCATGCTAGACTCTGGGGGGTCATTGACATGTCAGTCATTGCACTGGTCATGCAAAGTCCAATTATGGCTACCGCAACCCTAACTCGTGTGCAGTATCATGTATTGTTGCTCCTCCCCATCTTTAGGCTCTTACAGTCTTACTGCCCCCTCTTCTGGGGGGGGGTGTCAGGCTCCCATTTGCACGATGGTCACCATCTATCTGCCAGAATCTATGCCCTCTCTGAATAGTGAGATCAAACCCCTTCAGTTGAAAGTCACCAGGAAGGAAAGTAAGTGAACTTAACCGGATGTCTCACTACTTACATGCAATATTTGATGATAACCTATTTTCCCTACTGCAGCACGACCCCTATCACCTTATATCTGGGAGGGCTCTCCTTCCCCTTCCCTCCTGTTTATAATCTTTGTAATTACTGTTGGAATTACAGAGATTCATTTTTGAATATGTCACTAAGTGGGTTTGGTACTGGGGTCCACCTATTAGGGAGTCCATTTGGTGCTTAATTTTCTGTGTCTGGGGTACTTCACTCAATATAATTTTTTCTAATTCCATCCATTTCCCGGCAAATTTCATTAATTCATCTTTTTCAATGGCTGAGTAGTATTCCACTGTATAAATTTAACACATTTTCCTTATCCATTTGTCAACTGTTGGGCATTTGGTTTGACTCCATGACCTTGTAAATAGTGCTGCTATGAACATGGTTGTGCTTGTGTCATTGAGGCGAATTTTTGCATTATGGGGGACTATTCCAGAAGTGGAAGAGCAAAGCCATATGGCATTTCAATCTTTAACTTTTTTAAAAATCGCCAGACTGATCACCAGAGTGGCTGTATAAGCCTGCATTCTCACCAGAAATATAGGAGAGTTCCCTTCTCTCCACATCCTCTCCAGCATTTGGTGTTGTATGTATTGGGGATTTTTGCCATCCTGACCTGGGAGAGAAAATATCTCAGGGGGGTTTTGACTTGCATTTCTCTGATATCTAAGGATGTGGAGCATCTTTTAATATATTTGTTAGACATTTCAATTTTGTCCCTGGTAAAGCTTCTTTTCAGTTCCCAGGCACATTTTTTAATTGGACTATTTATCTCCTTGGTGTTTAGTTTTCTAAATTCTTTGTGCACTCTGGATAATAGAGCTCTATCAGATACATAGTTAGTGAAGATTTTCTCCCATTCTGTGGGTTGCCTTTTGCTTGGTTTACAATTTCTTTATCTGAACAGAAGCTCTTTATTTTCATAAGATTCCATATGTCGAACATTGGTTCTAATGATTGTGCCACTGGATTTCTGTTTAGTAACTGTTAGCCTAATCCAATGAACTAGAGGGAGTTCCCTACCTTTTCAAGTAGGGCTTTTATAGTCTCTGGCCTAACACTGAGGTACTTGATTCATTTAGAATTAATTTTTTGTACATGGTGACAAGTACGGGTCCAGTTTTAATCTTCTGCGGGTGGACATCCAGTTTAGCCAGCACCATTTGTTGAAGATGCTATTCTTTTTCCTTTGGATTTTTTGGGCCACCTTGTCAAAGATCAAATGGCTTTAACTGTGTGGGCTTATATATGGGTCTTCAACCTTTATCCATTAATCTATGTGTCTATTTTGGAGCCAGTACCAGGTTGTTTTTATTACTATGGACTTGTAATATAGATTAAGGTTTGTATGGTGATACTTCCAGCAGTGTTTTTGTTACTCAGGATTGTTTTTGTTATTCTGGGTCTTTTGTGCTTCCGTACGAATTTTGAGATAGGTCAATTTCTTTAAAGAATTGCCTTGGGATTTTGATTGATATAGCACTGAATCTGTATATTGCTTTTTATAGGATGGTCATTTTTATGATGTTGGTTCTGTCAATCCAGAAGCATGGGAAGTCTTTCTGCCTTCTGTTGTCTTCTGTAATTTCTTTCTTTAGGATTTTGAAGTTTTCATTGTAAAGGTCTCTTACTTCCTTGGTTAGCTTTATACCAAGGTATTTCATTTTTTTAGGGGCAATAGTAAATGGGCTTGTTTCTCTTAGGTCTTTTTCACTTTTTTCATCCTGGGCATATAGGAAGGCCACTGATCTTTGCACGTTTATTTTGTAACTTGCCTGCTGAACTTCTGTCTTGTCTAGTTCCTGATTGAAGCGGGAATGCTTAAAGTGTTCCCCCACCGAGTATAATCCTTGATGTTGGCTTGTTGTATACAACTTTTATTATGTTGATAAAGGTTCCTTCCATTCCAACTGTCTCTAGGGTTTTGTTCATAAAAGGCTGTTGGTTCTCCTCAAAAGCCTTTTTTGCACTTATGGAGAATATCATGTGGTCTTGGTCTTTTGGATTTGTTTATACGGTGAATTACATGTATCGATTTGTGTATGATAAACCAACTTTGTGTGCCTGGGATAAAGCCTACTTGATCACAGTGAATGATCTTTTTGATATGTTTTTGAATCTGATTTGCTCAGATTTTGTTGAAAATCTGTGCATCTGTGTTCATCAAAGAGATTGGCTTATAGTTTTCTTTTTTAGATATATCTTTATTAGGTTTTGGGAATAAGATGATATTAGCTTCATAGAAAGAATCTGGTAGTGTTCCTTCCTTTGCTATTTGATGGAATAGTTTATGGAGTATTGGTGTTAGTTGTTCCTTAAATGTCTGGTAGAACTCTGTACTGAATTCTTCTGGTCCAGGACATTTTTTGGTGGGAAGGTTCGAGATTACTTCATCGATTTTCTCATATGTTATAGGACTATTTAAATAATTCACAACTTCCTGATTCAATTTAGGTAAGTTGTGTTTACTTAGGAATTCTTCCATTTCTTTTGTGTTATCAAATTTCACAGAGTATAAGTTTTTGCAATATGACCCTTTAATTCTCTGAATTTCTTGGGTATCAGTAGTGATAATGCCATTTTCATTTCTAATTTTTCCAACTTGGGTTTTCTCTTGATTTTGGTAAATTTAGCTAAAGGTGTATCAATCTTATTGATTTTTTCAAAGAACCAGATTTTTGACTGGTTGATTCTCTGTATCATTTTTTTTATCTCAATTTCAGGTATTTCTCCCCTGATTTTGCTAGTCTCTTCTCTTCTACTGCTCTTGGGATTGGATTGCTCTTGTTTCTCTAAAGCTTTCAGCTGCATTGTTAAGTTATTTATTTGTGATGTTTCCATTTTTTTTTTGATGTTGGCATTAAGGGCTATAAACTGGCCTCTTAGGACAGCTTTCATTGTGTCCCAGAGATTTTCATGTTTTATTTTCATTATTATTCTCTTCTAGGAAATCTTGAATTTCCTATATGATTTCTTCATGAACCCAATTCTCATTCAGCATCATAGTGTTTAGTTTCCAAGAGTTAGTGTATTTTCTGCTGTTTGTTGTGTTGCAGATGTCAAGTTTTAGACCATGGTGGTCTGATAGGGTACAAGCTATAATTTCAACTTTCCTGTACATGTGGAGATTCGTTTTGTGGCCCGATATGTGGTCTATTTTGGAGAAAATTACATGTGCTGGTGAGAAAAATGTGTGTTCTTTGGTGTATGGATGGAAAGTTTAATAGATATCTGTAAGGTCCATTTCAGTAAGGGATTGATTAAGTTCCAATATGTCTCTGTTAAGTTTTTAACCTATTGATCTATCCCATGTTGAGAGAGTGGTATTGAATTCCCGAAGAATTATCATTTGGAGGTTGATTTCTTGCTTTAAACACTGTAGCATTTGCTTAATGAATGTGGAGGAATCCATATTAGTGTATATATGTTCAGTATTGTGAAGTCTTCCTGGTGAATTGTACCTGTGACTAAAATGTAGTATCCTTCTGTGTCTTTTATGATTTTTTTTTTTGGTTTGAAGTCTACTTTTTCAAATAGCATAATTGCTACCCCTGCCTGTTTCCTGGGTCCATCAGCTTGCAGAATTTTTGACTAACCTTTCACTTTTAGAATGTGCCTATCTTTTGTGGTGATATGTGTTTCCTGAAGGCAGCAGATGGATGGGTTATGATTTCTAATCCAAGTTTGTAATCTATGTCTTTTGATTGGTGAGTTAATTCCATTGACATTTAGTGTTATAATGGTGCAATTACTTTTAATTCCTGGCATTTTTTATGTTTATTGGCTTTCATAAGTATATTTATTATTTGTCCTTTAGGTTTTGGTGGTATAATACTTCCCTTCTGTCCTCCTGGATATGCTTGTTCTTTTCATCAAGCTTGAGTATCTTTTCTAGCATTTTTTGAAAGCCTGGTTTGGTAGATATGTAAGCCTTCAAGTTGTCTTGTGCTGGAAAATTTTTCTTTCTCCCTCAATCACGACTGATAATTTTTCTGGGTATATCAGCCTGCATTGATATTTTTGCTCATTCAATACTTGAAGTATGTCTCTCCAAGCTCTTCTTACGTTTACTGTTTCCACTGAAAAATCTTTGGTTATTTCAATAAGTTTACCTTTAAAAGTGACTTTCTTTTTCTCTTGAAGCTCTCAGAACCTTTGCTTTGTCTTGAATCTGGAATATTTTGACTATTATGTGCCCTGGTGAGTTTCTATTTTGGTCATATCTGTTTGGGGTGTGGAATGCCTCTTGTATTTGGATGGACCCCTTTTTCTTTAGATGAGGAAAGTTTTCCTTTATGATAATTTGAAAAATTTCCTCAGGTGTGGTATTTTAGAATTCTTGTTCTGGTATTCCATGAATGCACATGTTAGGCTTCTTCATGGCATCCCATAACTCCTGAATATTCCTCTCAAGTATCTTTTTGGCTTTAACAACCCTGTTCTACTGAGCTGTTTATTTCTTCCACTTTGTCTTCGGGATCTGATATTCTATTTTCTGCTTCCTTAAATCTGCTGATAAGACTCTCTGTTGAGTTCTGGGTTGAAGACAACTTGTCTTTTAGTTCAATTTTAAACTCTGCTTGAGATTATTTTAACTGCTTTATGCCTATTTTTCTTTCTTCAACTGTTTTTCTTATCTCTTCCAAATGCATGTTGTGTTCCTGTTCAAAGTGGTTGATGCGGTTATTTATCTCCTCCTCTATTCCCTCTTTCACAGTATTGATCATGGTAAACATCAGGCTTTGAAAAGCATTATCTTGGGTATGGCTTTCTGGCTATTTTCTGTGAGTTTGTTCTGGTTGGATTCTATCATTATAAGTTTAATTCTTTTGGTGGGAGATTTGTTGTCTTGATTTTTGTTTCTCATGGATTTGTGCTGTGACCTGGGGATTGCTATTTTATCTCTTAAGACCTTCTTTCAGTTTCCGTGTATTTTTGGCTGAACTGACTTGGTTGCTGTTGCTACTCTTGAGCAGTTATTACTAGTATTTTCCTTGCAATTGCATACCCTTATGTGGTATTGGTGTTATTTCCTAGATGAGGCTATAGACTGTTAATACATCAATTAAGTTAGGTTTAGTAGACAGGGAGTGAAGATTAGTATGGAAATACACTTTTTCAGTTAAGTATCTTGGTGATTTTAGGGTGAATGGTATAGTCCCTGAAGTTGTATGGGTTTGGGGGTGGCTATATGGAAAAGTTAAAGTACGGTAACTAATAATTGAAAGGCACAAGATGGTAAAAAGGGTTTTCCTATCTTAGAGCTGGATGTGAAGAATCTGTCCCATGTAATAGGATAATTTTAAAGGACTTCAGATATGTGACGTTTGTTCCCTAGAGCTTTGCTTGGCATTTCTTTGTACTCTGTTGAATTCTGAGGAGCAGGGGGTCCGTCCCTGTCTGAGTTCTAGGCAAAATGCCATGCGTCTAGTTGTTGTATAGATTACATGGGACCTGGAGTGTAGTCTAGGGGCCTTCCCCAGTGCTAGAGCAGACTGGCTGCTGCTGAGCCGAGTTGGTGGGACAAGCTGGGATTAGCGGTGATCTGGGGCCTAGGGCACATACTAGGGGACTTACTTGAAGAGCAGGGGGTCCACCCTGGTCCGCATCCCAGGTGAAAAGGCCAAGGAACCTTTATAATATGTCATGGAAGATGATTGGACTTCAATTTATAATGACTCACCAATGGGATGGAAAAGGTTTGGCTTATTGCTTCATTGTTATCAATAAATGAGCTTCAAAGTGTAATTCGAAATTATATTTTAATTTGCCTGCCAACCAACTCAATTACACATGTTTAAAGTCAATAAACAATAAGGATTTTAGCATGTTCTACCTTTCTAGACTCTTCTCATGAGAATTCCATTTGAGTTTGTGATTTGGGCTTTGGACTTTATTACAGGTAATTGAAGGAATGTTTTGAGAAGAGTTAGGGGCCCACAAGGCATGATGGAGCAGTTAAAGGAATGTCAGAGAATCAGAAGACTGGACTTTCAGCCTGCACTCCACTGCCTGGTCGATAATAGGAACTATCTGATTTGTCCAGGTTTTTAGGTTCTCATCTGTCAAAAATAGTTAAAGTTGTCATATCTATTAGAAAATATGATACAATGAAAAAAATACCCACCATTGCACTCTTCCAAAGACGTCTGGGCATCTGAGTGCTAATAATGACATTGCTAAGATCTCAGGAGTATGACACTGTAATCTATCCTCCCATGGAGGAGCTTGCCCATGCAGGGGGTGGGCAGGGAGAGAGAAGGGAGTCACAAAATAAAATGGTGTGTATCACAGTCACCAGGTTGATGGAGAGAAGGACTCACTGTGGTGAGAGAAAGAATAAGACCAGGAAATGAGTTGTTTTACTTTGCTTATGACACACATTTCATTTTTACTTTTGCCTCCTTCAGGTGTATTTCTTACAGTGCTATGATTTTTACTCATCTGTAGCCTGACAGGTAACCATTGAGAATGTGTCATGGTTTGAATATGAGTCCATGAGTTTGAATCCTTAGCTAGTGTTAATATTTGAGAGGGTTGTGGCACTTACGAGATAAATTCTTACTGGAGGAAGGTACTTCACAGGGTCTAGCTTTCAGGTTTGGTAGTCTGACCCTGTTTCTTCTCTCTCTCTTTCTTTCTCTCTCTCTCTCTCCTGGCCTCCTGCTTCTACCTGCAGCCATGTCTTCTGTTATGAGATTCCTGTTATAATGAACTGTATCCCCACTCTGGAATAGTAAGTTCAATAAGTAACCTTTTCACCCCAAAGCAGGCTGTGCTGAAGGTGTCATCTCACTTCAAAAGAAGGATAACTGCAAGAGCATGTGAGGCAAAAGTATCCCTGTTGCTTTGCATTACTATATGACATGAAACCATGTTTTACATGTGGATATGCATTTGTGCATACACACATCATAATGTCCAACGTATGAAAACCAAGCTCAATCTGGGACAAAAGCAAAAACAGTTGGAGGTATAGAAGATGCATAGTCGTGAATGTAATGGCATAAGGAATAGAGAGAAAAATCACTTTTCAGTCTGGGAAGATGACTCAGTGGCTAAACTCCTTGGGCCACAAGCATGATGAGCTGACTTTGAATCACCAAAACACCATAAAAGCTATGCACAATAGTGCACATCTGCAGTCCCAGACTTCCTGTGGTGGGATGGAAAACTGAGACAAGACAATGCTTGGAACCTTGCAAACAGCTTGCCTGTGTTATGCTTCAGAAAACAACAACAACAAAAACCCAAATCCGACAGGGTGCAAAGTGAGGCACAACCCCCAGGTTGCCTGTGACCTCTGCACAGACATCATGACTCACACATGAACTTGTATAAACACATATAACACACGTACAAAAATAAAAAGATTAAAGAAATAAAGCAAAGAAAATCTCTTATTAATCATTTGCCATTGGATAAGAAGCCATTGCAGTAGGCACATTGCATGTATTACCTCATTTTATCCCAAAAAATATGTTCTTCTCATCCATGAGGAGATACATCTGCATCTGCAGACATGCCCCAATTGCAATAAGTGACGGGAGATTTGAGCCATGAGCTGAGCTTCCTTGGAGTCAAACGGCCAGACTTTTCCCTGCTTTGCTTCACTCTGCAAAGCAGAAAGGTTATTTTCTATTGGTTATGTCCATGTATCTCTCCTTTTCCATTCCTTCAACCATTTCCAAAAAGTAGGAAAAGATGTTAGAGAGGTGCTGTTTCACTTAACTTCTCTTCAACACATTTTGATCCTGACCCTTTAATTCACCCTGACATTTATCCTCATAGATGAGAGATGTCCCGTGCCTCTGCTTCCCGTCAAACAAGCAGAAAACTTTTCTTGACAATTAGGACATTTAGTCACCGAACTCCCATCTCCTGTGAATCATGCATTAATTAGTGCCAGCCTGGATACAGATTGTCATAATACTCACATGAATTGCATGGGTACCAAAGCCAATCAACACCTTATTTTACTTTCAGTCTTTTGAACAATGAGGTTAACCACGTTCCATCAAAACTTATTAGAATGAGAAATGTACTAATTTACTGTCATTATTGAGGCTGACATCCTCTGCCCCAGAGAAAGGCATTCTTACATCTAGACCATTTTCAAAAACATTCATGTTTTTATGAAACTAGCAACAGGGACTCACCTTCTGTCTTTCCAATGTGGAACATAACTCGTATCACTTACTATTGGTTTGAATTCTGCATTGAAAGGGCACTTCACATCTCATGATTCTGAGCATGCAGATGGAGTGATATGGCCATAGCACATATAACAGAACACATAATAACGTACTGTTGTTGGTATTATGAAAACAGCAAAAAAGATTCTTACTAACCATAATAAAACAAATTACAAAAGAAATTAACATTTAAAGCATCCCATTTCTTTTGTTTCTCTCAATAAGCACTGCAAATCAAATAAACCACTTGTTCCTGAGCACACAGGGTTTTTTTTAATCCCACACACCAAGTTCTTGTGATTAAATGAAACTTTGAAAGGCACTCACAAAGAACCCTTCTACAAAAAACCCTGCTACTTACTAGGAGTCGACAGGAGGAATGTTATTTGAGATTAACTAATTAGAAAGGATAATTCACAATGCAGATCTAGACAAAAACCTTCCACTCCTCCACCTGTCAAAACAAAATAGCAATTTGGGATAGTAACTTCACACATTTTCACCTTTGGAGGGGTATCTGATTTTACCTATGGAAGGCATTATTGCTTTCATGTTCAAAGTCAGCTGATTCCAAAGTCTGCAGGAGAAGGAAGGTGTCTCATTTGCTAACATCTAGCATTGACTTCTCCATATGCTGTGGCAAAGAATTCACACACTTGTCCTTTGTCCCGAAGAGTCCTGTGCTAGAGAAAGGGAGGGAAGCTAAGCAACTGAGGTTATTCCTCCCATAAAGTGGGGAACCATCATAAGGGACACTGGAAGCAGGACAGAGAGAGCTCGTGGAATCACGTGTTCCCAGGAATTCCCACCATCAATGCTAATCAAGGGTTTCATAGAGTATACTGTTTCAAAAATGCTCCATGAATATGTAGCTTTTAGAAATAGGCAAAATACTTAACTAACTCCTTTTAACTCTACACTACATACCAGATTCAGAATTAGTGTTTTTTTTTTTTAAATATGTTTCTTAAAAGTCAAAGAATTAAGGGGCTGGAGAGGTGGCTCAGGGGTTAAGCCTCTGCCTTGCAGGCAGAAGGTCCTGAGTTCAGATCCTAGAACCCACGTATAGACACCAGGAGGAAGTGGGGGCGGCCTGCGTTTCTTGTCCTGTTAGGGCGGAGCCTGTGAATCCCGGGACAGAGTAAACAAGGAGGAGGTGAAAGCAGTCCATGGTGGTTCCAGAATTCGTCCGTGGTTCTACACACACATACATACACATACATACATACATACACTAGCACACACATGTGTACACGTACAATTGAATAAATAATAAATAATAAAAAAATTTTTTAAAAAAGTCAAAGAATTACTCTCCAAAAAGGAACCTCTAAGAAATGTTGTCTGGACCGGTGTACCTGTTAAGTTTGTATGAGCAGAAATAATAATAAAAATGCTTGAAAAAAAAAGAATTAAAAAAAAAAAAGAAATGTTGTCCTGTAAAGCCCTCATGTTATAAATTACTAATGCAGATTCCAGCTCACTCATTCTAGGGAATTTGATTTTTCTGTGATATTTAAATATATAGAGACATTTTGCTTCAAATATGCTCTTTGACAATGGAGGAACTTGTATTTGCACGTCACTTGATCTTTATCACTTTTCTAATGCCTGTAACACATAGTAGGTCCATCACTATTTGCTGAACTTTCCACAACATCTATAGTTTTTGGCATTTTGTCTAGCTGCTAGCTTGTTTGCTAGAGATGGACTATTGTTCTGTGTATGTGTGTCTGTCATCCTCTCTGTCTCTCTTTCGTGTGTGTGTATGTGTGTGTGTGTGTATGTGTGTGTATGTGTGTGTATGTGTGTGTGTATGTGTGTGTATGTGTGTGTATATGTGTGTGTGTGTATGTGTGTGTGTATTTATGTGTGTGTTTGTGTGTTTGTGTGTGTGCTTGTGTGTTTGTGTGTGTGTGTGTGTGTGTGCTTGTGTTTGTGTATGTATGTGTGCATATTCTTAGTGAGTCCTGGTCTGTGCTGACGACCTGTCTCATTCCCTGACCTGTGTGACTCCTCTGTACTCTGTTTCTTATTTCTCAGTTCTGAACTCTGCCCATAACTTATGCTTCAAAATGACTTCTATACTTGCTCCCTTTGAGAACACACAATTTCTTACCATGCTCCAAGATATTTCCCTGGAGGCAGAGTCATAGCACATTGACATAACAAATTGGAGAAACATGATAGTTATACCTTTGTGTTCCTTTAAATTGACATTTTTTTCCATAATAAGAAAACCCATGTTCCAGAAATCCAGAAAGAATGCTATTCACTGTTACCAACCCACAGAGACCTTTATTGAGAAACCTTGTCAACATCCACTTTGGGCAATAGTCAGGGTATAAGAGAATGCTGGGCAGCTGCTATGGAAAGGATGGGCTGGCAGAGAGGAACAAGCCTTAAAAGCTTTTCTGTCCTGTAATTCAGGCAAACTAGATGGTGGAACATAATTAAGGTTCACTCTCAATTCTGTTCTCGTACAGAATCAAGCTACAATGAGAGACACAGGAGCAAAAATAGAAAGGATGATTGGTACCCTGAGGTGACATGAATATAATGAATTAATTTCCCCACAGCATTCTTGAGTCTGAATGTGCTGTGCTGGATGCGGGAACAAGTGCCAGTCATCCTGTGGCTGCCGCAGCTCTTCTGCTCTCTCTGTAACCCACAGGTGCCCATGTTCGTGCAGACATGTGATCAGTGTATTTGCTGGTTCTTTTGTTAAGTAGCAAACACTCCAAACTACCCAAATATACATTTCTGGAAATGGGAGAGATAAACAACGATGCATAAATGGAGGTCTTTATAATATTAAAGGTTGAGTGTATTTCATATGAAGGACTGTTAGTGAAGGGTAAAAATCAGTTAAAGCATGACGGATTCTTTTAAAAACTCTGAGTAAGTTCACATTTTTATATCTTCATCTGTGTGAGTGAAAGGGAGATGATTTATCTATTCGTTTTTTATGTGTGTCTCTCTCTCTGTGTGTGTGTGTGTGTGTGTGTGCATGTGTGGATGTGGATATGTGTATCAGAAGACACTGTGGAGGCACAAGGATGATTTTGGGAATTATCCTAGATTGTTTCTATCACCTTTTTGCTTCGCTCTAGAATTTCCCAGGCTCCACCTTCCAGAGCCAAAATTTCAGACCACCACTCCTACATGGCACTTTTACATGGAGTTCAAGTTCTATACTCAGATCCTTCTGCTTGTGAGTCAGAGAGAATCTTAACCCCTCAGCCATCTCTCCAGTCCATGACGTCTGTAATACATGCTTATGTATATATCATGGTTTCATGGCAGATACAAAGAAACATAATAACTATAACATATGCAAAAGAAAATGTTCACTTTTAACCGTTTACTGTATTGGCAAAATTTACCTTATGCAGGCTTCTGCCACCTGCACATTTACCTTGCTATTCTGATAGGTATCAGAGTGGGATCAGCAGGAATTGAATCGGGCTAGGTCAATAAGGAATCTTGGAAAAGTCAAAAACAAGTCAAGTTTATTGTGGAATTTAATCTCTTATATACCATAAAACTGAGGGGCTGGTGATGTCTGTACATTGTGCGGAGGGATAATGTCAATAGTGGCAGACAGACTCCAAGTGTTAGGTCAACAATAGGTGGGGCCATTACCAACAATACAGCCCTAACAATTGTTAGACATGTTAATGGGCCCTAATGGCACCATTCATTGTAGAGAAAGAACAGGCTGCCAATATGTACAAAGGTCAATGATAAAGCTCTGTGCCCATTCTGTAGATGTGCTAATTAATGTCTAAATGGCTTCCAAACAACAGGAAGAAATATGTATAAAAAAAAAACCACCTCTGCCTTTGATCCCAATTCAAGACAGGACAAGACCCATCCCTGCCTCTTGTGGGAAAGTCAACAGGAGTCAGTCTGCAACTATGCTGGCATAGGCTGGCCTAGGAACTATACTGGCATAGGAGGCACACTGCAACTGAAACCTCAAGGAATGCCCTTAACATCCATCTTCAAGAAATGGAGATCTCAAGCTTGAGTGTAGACAACTCAGAGGGAAATTCATTGTCCATGTAAACAGATGTTCAGAAGGGTAGAAGGAAGCTGGTGAGAAACACCAAGAGAGAAGGGAGGAAAGGGGAGAGAAAGATGGGAAGAGGGATAGAGTGAGATGAGGGAATAACAGAGGAAAAGGGTTTAAGGAGAAGGAGGAGGATTAGATACCTACACATTGAACTTGTATAACTAGTTAAAAAATAACAAATTTTAAAATTAAAAAATTAAAAAAATACATTTTTAAAAAGTAAATAGAGCGGTCCTGTATTATTCCTGAAGTCACCCATAATCCTCCACAGGCACACATACTCAAGTGCCTTCTGCTATACCTAGTTACACAAACATACACACACACACACACACACACACAAATGATAAAATAAGATAAAATTAATATCTGCTAATTTTCACATATGTCATCAACAAATTAGTTATATTTGTAGTTAATATAATTATTACTTACATTAGCATCTTAATTACCTAAAAATCTGAAACAAAACAGTATCATTATTTATATTAAGAAATGTATGAAATTCTTTGAGATATGGCTTAGTGACAGGGCACTCACCCAGCACACACAGAGTCACCGGTTCAATCCCCAGTTCAGACTGGAGAAAATAAAATTAGTTAAGCTCTGGTGAAATATATCAAAGAATTAAATAGGCTGAGAGTTAGTTCACATTCATGAATCAGAGTATTTAATATTATTAGGATGTCAATTCTTTGCAGTTTCATTTGTACATCGAACATAATGTCAATCCTTGGATGTTATCTCAAGCTTATTGGTAAGCTGATGTTAGATTCTTTTTTTTAGTTTTGTGTGTGTGTGTGTGTGTGTGTGTGTGTGTGTGTGTGTTGTGTGTGTGTTGTGTGTGTGTATCTGTGTGTATCAGAAGGACCTGTGAAGGACCAAGAGTGGCTTCGGGAATCCTCCTGGATTGCTTCTACCTCCTTATTGCTTCATTCTGGGATTTCGCAGGCTTCACCCACTAAGGCTGGAAATGCAGGCCACAATCATTTCTACCTAGCATGTTTACATGGGATTTGGGATGCGAACTCAGGACTTCTGCTTGAGAGGCAAAGTCTGCTGAGCCATCTCTCCAGCCCTAGAATTTTCTTTTTTTGGATAAGCAATAGACTTAGAATATTCAAATAAACTTTGAAGTAAAAGAATAAAGACAATGGTTTGACATGGCCAGATTCCAAGAATCCACAAGAATATGTGCATCAGTTACACATAATAAAGAAAGAATCCATACCCAGAATTCATGTACTTTGAAAAATAATTCATGCTAGGGACTTAATTTCCATTAGTAGAACACTTTCCTACCATGCCCAAAGGCCTGGGTTTGATTTCCAGCATTAACTGAGAATATTGTCATATGCCTATAATCATAGCAATCTGTAGATGGAAGCAAGAGGATCAGAAGTTTAAGGTCATCCTCAACTACAAGACAAAGCAAGTTTAGAACCCCCCTGGGATACAAGGTACCCTGTCTTGGGAAAAAAAGTATACCTCAAGTTGAATCATGAACATAAGCATAACATGAAAAATATATAAAATTTTGATGAACTAATGGGAGGAAACTGAGACGATCTCGAGGATGGAGTCTTTTTGCATCAAATATCATGGATGGGATCCCTGTTAGAAGTAGTTAGAAACCACAACATCATGAAAATTAAAAGTTTATGGAAGACAATGTAACGGAATGAGAAGAGAGCTCTGCTGGGAGAAATTTCTTGAAAAAGAAATACATGTTAAAGGTCTGTTATCTGATAATATAATTAGCTCTTTTAAAACACAACAGTAAGGCAACAGAAAACCCAACTCAAAATGTGGGGAGGATTCTTCATTGGAACATGAAAATAATGCAACTCTCTTATGTTTAGTGGACAAAAAGACTGTGTAGGAAAATGACCTGGACCCTTGAATAAAGACACAGAGTTATCAATTGATATGGAAAGGCTCTGCAAATGGAAACAAGCACATGCAACACATGATTATTATATTGGACAAAATCCTAAAGACTGATGGCACCGGTGCTGGTTACTTTTTTCTGTTGCTGTGAGAGAGCACCCAAAGTCATGCAAGTTAAGGGGAGAAAAGGAGACTTATTTACCTTCCGGTTCTAAAGAGGAGATAGAGTCTTCCATGCTGGCACAGCTGGTTGGCAGAAACTGGAGGAGATCTAGGCCACGGAAAACGTCTTGGAGGATGAGAGTGGCAAGACTGTCCGCTACAAAAGCAGACTTCTCCAGGAGGTAGGGTGGGACTAATGCACCTCAAGGCCACCCCCTGTGACTGCTTTCCTCCACAAAAGCTCCACCTCTCAAAGATGCCATGACCTTCCCAAGCACATGAGACAGCAGGGGACACATTACAAATTATGACAGTACCAAAGACTGGTCAAGGTGTGGAACAACCACAAATGTCATTTTTTTTTTTTTTGTTCATGGTGGGAATTCAAAATGGCACAATGCTCTTCATAATTTGTTATAAGCCTAAACATATTCTTATCACACATTCCAGAAATCCTGCTCCTGTGTATGACAAGAAAAGTTAAATTAAAACTGTTGTCCACACAAATTCTGCATTCATATATTTATAACCATTTTAATAATTGCCAAAACGTGGAAGCAGCTACGTTGTCAGTCAGTAGATGAATACATAAATAAGCTTTGGAACATACAGACGGGGCTAAAAAGTAATAAAGTGACAAACCATGAAAAGTCACGCACATTTCTAAGTGAAAAAGCTTATTTTAAATGTGCATGTATTGTATGATTCTCACTGTAGGAACCCTGCAAAAGTCAAAACCATGAAAGTATAAAAATACTAATGATTTTCAGGAAGGAAGGCAGAGCACAGAGCATTTTTAGGAGTTAAATTACTCTGTATGATACTGAAAATACATATTACTGTAACTTTTATTTATTTTCATGTGCATGTGTGTGCATGTGTCTCTGCGTGTGTGTTGATGTGTGTGTTTGTGCATGTGTACTTGAATGTGGATGATTATGAAAGCCTGAAGTTGATGGTAGGACTAATTCATGATGCTCTTCCACATTATTCTTTTGAGGCTGGCTCTCTGATCAAACCCAGAACTACCCAGATATGACTAGGCTTACTCTGGAATTCCTAGTGTTTGCTTTTTGAAGTTGACATTACAAGCAGGCCACCATACTTACTCAGCATTTAGTGGGTTTGAACAATGAAAACCACAATCCTCTTTGTGTGGCAAGTGCTTTACCCTTGAACCACATGCCAAGCTTTCATATTACTTTTTTCAAGTCCATTGATTATATAGCCCCTGGTGTGAACCTTAAATCCAACTGCTAGTGACTTATCAATGTAAGTTCACCTGTTGCATCCAATGTACTCCTCTGATGTCCTATGCTAAGGTGGGGAACATTGCATTTGTTGGGACCAGGAGATGCATCGGAACTCTGCATTACTGTTTTACTTTGCCACGAAACCCAAACTTCTTTAAACTAAAGCTTATTGAATCAAAAGAGCAATGAAATATGAACATTGCCCCCAATAAGAATTCCTTCCAGTTTTCATATGGATGTGTCTGTTTTTTAATTGACTGGCAGAAACTTTAATCGTTCCATCAGAAGTTTCTAGCAGAACAAAAGCATCTTGTGAACTACATAACTTGGTTGAAAGTACATCTATTGGTACAAAGTTTTTACTGCTTGCTATAAACAGAGAATCTAGTTAATTATATGCAAATAAGCCTCACTAACAAACACCTAAATAACTCAGGCTTGTCTTCATTAAGCTGCAAGATATAGCACAATTTTCAGGGAATTAGACAAGGAGTATTAATCAAAGATGCTTGTAATTCCTAATGAATTTATCGATTGTTGACCTCAATGCTACCACCAAAGCAAAAATCCAAATGACAAGAGCTACCTGAGTAAGCAAATGCTTCAAATTTTGGAATTAATTTGGTTGTTCTTTTTGGGGATATCCTGCCCAAAGCTTTTCTTTATAGAACTTTACTTACAGGGTAAGTAATGCTCTCTCTTGTTGTCTGCTGTACACCTAGAATTGTGAGCAATTTCTATTTTGCAGCAATCTGTAAAGCCAGTGGGGCTGGAAGAGCTTGAAGTTACTCTGAGAACTAAGGGCACAGAAAAAGGGCAGGCAATCAATAAAAAGGTAAAAGATTGAAAAGCAAAACTGAACTTTTTTCATGACTAGCAATTGGCTTTGAAGCTGGTTTCTCTCAGTTTTCAAGGGCTTCTTTTTATTTCCCCTTGGCTAAAGTGGCCTGGAAGTGACTAATTGGGCTTAATGTCAGTTAAGTGCTTCTGATTCCTTTGGTGACTCTTACAGCATGGCTGCCTTTCTGTGCAGTCGTTGCTTGGTTACTTTCTTGTAATAAAACACTCCGTTTACTGTTGCTTGATGATTCGATCGAAAAGTTTTAAGGTGTAATTTACCCCCTTGTTATTTTCTGTTTGAGCCTCTCTGATAGGGCGTTTATCTCATTCCTTGATGCCATTGATTTATTTCAATTAAGATTCCCCATGTTCAAGCATCACAATTAACTGCTGTCACTATTGATTCCCTTTCCCAGGGATTTGTATATAGTTTCAAAGTTGACCACTGACTGATTAGCATTAGTTCACTGCAGATGAAAGAAAAGCAAGGCACCAAGAATAGTCTACCACAAAACTTGCTCATAATAGGAATAGACATTACAGAAACAGAAACCGCAGAGGGAAATGTTTTCCTATAAACGTCATAACTGCATTCATTTTAATAAACTCTTCCATCATCACTAAAATTATTTAAATGTGGTACTGGTATATGTCCATTTGGCAGGTGAGGAAATTGAAATAAAGGACAACTATCCAGTTCTTTCAGATAGGGACAAACTAATATCTAAACCAAGGAAATCCAAAATTGGTATCTCTGTATGCTGCATCAATTAGAATTGAGATAAACTAATGAGGGTCATATTCCTATTAATAATGCTGCCTGTTTGGGGTGAAATATACCTTCCCTCACAGATTTTTGTTTTGGGCTCCAATCTGTGTCTGGACTTACTCCAAGCTTTGAAATGGGACTGACTGATAATGATCATTTGTTTAGTAGGTGAGAAAATCAAAATCAGAATCTAATGTTCCTTTATTTTTTATTCAGTATTTTACTGTTTCATCACCTGGGGAGGTAACAATAGGATTATTATGAAATTTAACCATCGTTGTTCTCCTTGTTAACTTTCTTCTATTCCCACCTACTGCATGAGAACAGCAGTAACTTCTTTCTGTTTATAAAAAAAATTGCATTCTCTGCTGATGAAATGAGGGTAAATAATTCAGAACACATTTACTGAAGAAACAACAGTGTTGGCAAAGCAATGAAGCACATTTCCAATCTTCTAACAAAACATACTGCATGGACGGCCTAAATACCAGAACCTTTCTATCTGAGCTTGCAAATGCTGCTCAAACCCAGAGCACAACTGTCTAAAAGCCCCGGTCTGTCCTCTGAAGCCCAAATTTATTTCTTTTTCCAACTAGCAAACCCACTGGATGCCCACTTGATCACCAGCTTGTTGCATGGGGTTTGCTCAAATCGCCAGCACATGCAAGTAAGCTCTCCCAGTGTATACATCATAGCTCCATCATGTCTTATCATGGATGAAGGGCGCAGATCAATGTGTGTGTGGGGGAGGGTAATCATCTTGTCCTTCTCACACAAGTTCCCACTCTTATTTCTCTCAGTTCATTCTTCACAACATCCCCGCCCACGGAATGTCCTCCGAGTTTTCTACATTGTTTTCTGTGACTTCTTACTTGGGCTTTTTTCCAAGGGTTTCGTAATCTGCTTTTTAAATGCACTGTCTCTTCCATGCACCCATCACATCGTTCCCATGGAGAGCTTGATGCTTTTTCTGCTTGTATTATGCTTCAGTTCAAAACACCAGCGGCCATTCTTCACTGCTTACTGAGGCAATCATTCTGCCTGGCATTCAAGGCCATCTCAGCTCTATCTAACACTTCCTCTGTTTTTTCCCCTACTTTCCCCTCACTTGCATCCTTAGTGAGGATCTGCTTCCTCATCCTTTGCTTTGGCACTTGCTCTGCCTGTCCAAATTATACTCACTCTTTTTTTATCATATTTAATATAATTTATGAGAGGGTGAGAGAGAGAGAGAGAGAGTGCGTTTGTGTATGTGAACACTCATAGCATGCATTGTGAAGACCAGTGGAAAACTTGCAGGATTTGATCCATGTGGATTCAGGGGAACCAGCTTAGATCATCGGGCTCAGCAGCAAAGTCTTTACCCACTGACCCCATCTCACTGACCCAAACACTCATTCTTTTCAGGCTTCTTCACAAACAGCATAATGGAAGCTGTTTTTGACATTTGAACTCTGTCTCTATTGTTAACTTCAAGAATTCCTCATCAATATGCATGATCTTGAACTAAGTATTAGCAAGTAAGTACCAAGCTACAGGGATTCTAACTGAAAGTGGAGAACGAATGAAAGCCTGGGTAGTCCTTAGAACAAATCCCCAAGCCAAGAATACTGATAGATTTTATTTTGAATGTGACATACATTTTTAATCGAATTAAATGGAACTCGACTTTTTCATGACTAATGTCACAGAACATTAAAAGAAGGATTCCACAGGAAATGCCTAAGGAAAATTATGACATTAACATTGCTTGCTGCTTGTAATTAAGCTAGCTCTTTTCGCAAATTGAGAATGGAGATCCTGTCACTATCCTTGTTCACAATACACACATTTCTGAGAAATAGCAATACACTTAGTCTATTAAATGTAAACTGATATCCAGGGGCTGGAGAGGTGGCTCAGGGGTTAAGCCTCTGCCTTGCAGGCGGAAGGTCCTGAGGTTGGATCCTAGACCCCACATATAGACATATAGACGCCAGTCAGAAGCGGGGGGGGGGGGGGGGGGAGGCTGCGTTTCTGGTCCTGGTAGGGCGGAGCCTGTGAATCCCAGGGCAGAATAAACAAGCATGAGGTGGAGACGTCCATGGTGGTTCCCGAATTCATCCGTGGTTCTGCACACACATACATACACACAATTGAATAAATAATAAATAAATAAATAAATTTTAAATGTGAACTGATATCCAGATACATCTAGGAACATCTTGTGAGCATTTTTCTCACAAGCATAAATGCAGATAACTTTCTGTCTTTCCTGATTCATATTTTTACTTGTTAGAAAGATGCTAAAACATAATTATTCCTTGAAAGTCTATGCTATGAATAATAGCTTATAAACCACTTGGCAAAATGATATAATGTAGAATTTATAAAACATTGTTTCAGAGCTTAAGTTTACTCCTTTGTGTGCCTTTTACTTCTACATAAATGTTTGCAATAGTTCTATGAACTATTTTTGATTGTCTTCTCTTTACAATGTAAGTGGTTACTATTAAAATGGTGCAAAACACAATGGGGTTCAGTACTGCTTTGCACAAAGATATTTTCAGAGGTATGGATCCAATTTCTACTGATTTATTTTGCATTCTCTTTTCTCTTGTCCATTACAGATGTCTTTCAAATTCAGACCAAAGTCCATTTATCAGTGTAGCTGGAGAAAGTATGGAGACAGTTATGCATTGGCTGTTCACAAGAATAAATAGCAAAATCTTTTTCACCCTTTTCCCAGGTTGCCATTGATCCAATGTTATATTGACACCTAAGAGAAAATGGCTTAAATTTTTGGCACTAATATATCTCAATGAGAAAATTTAAGATATACTCATTACTCTTTAAACAAATAAAAATGTTCAGATGTGCAAAAGAAATTCAGATATTTTTGTTTCTATGGAATTTACTGTCATTGTTGTGAATTTCATCAATTTTAAAGGGATACTTAATAGTGTCAGAAACCTGGAGATCAAACATCAGGGATTTTTACAACTGGCCAAAATGTGGAGAATAACTGGCTGTGGACTTCTCAGCTCTGAGCAGGACATCAGATTCACCTTCCCCATCCCAAGGCCTAGGCAACTTTGTAGAAGAGGAGTCTAAAGAGCTGGCTGGCTGTTGCCAAACAGCAACCTCTACTCACCAGGGCTGTTCACCCAAGAACCTCACTTCAGCGATCTCTGCTGCAAAAAGACCCACACAAATGTGGGCCCGTCAACATTTTGTCATGAAGTGAAGATGTCAAGAGATACTACATTACCTTAATTGACTATTAAAGGTTATTGCCAGGCAGGAGAAAGGGAGCTTCCTTAATTATTGGCCTGCTGCTAAGCTACATCCCAGATAAGGCACTTGCCAGGATAAACATTCCAAATATTTCAGATGAAACCCAGCAGGGAGATTGTCTGGAAAGGGGAAAATATGGAATGGGAACAAAAGGGGGATAGGATTGGGTAGCAATAGGTGAAATTACAAGAATCCATTGTATTTATGTATGAAAGTGTCAAAGAATAAAAAAAGGCTGACTAAAATAGTATGATAATAAATGGTTTATATAGGAAAAAAACATGGTTCTTGCTTCTTTTTTTCATGAATACAGCTCAGTATTCAGAAAGACATAAAGTAGTGTCGGGTTAAGCACAGTCTTGAGTCTGATCATCAGACTTAATTTCCCCAGGAGACTGAAGAGACTGCTTAAAGTTTCCAAGACTATTTTATTATGTTTAAAATGATGATAATACAGTCTGAATTTGAAACGATCATACATTTTAAATGATATAACTTCTGTACATGTTTAGTATGCTATCCAGCAAAAATATTATCTGTAGATATCAATGATTATCTATTATCATTCTGGCACTAGGCAAAAATATACCCATCAAACTAGTTATCAGCATTAAATTGTTCTTTAAGAAAAAGCAGAGAAAGGAAAAAAAAAAACTTTCCTTCCATTTGGGTGATTCATTATGTTATGGTTGCATTTCGATGTCAACTTGACAGTTGCAGACTGTTTGGGGGCAGCTGTGGCAGGTTAATGGTTAGAATGGCCCCTGAACAAGTCTGCAGGTACTTGGCTGATTACTGTGGAGAACCCAGCCCATAGTGGGTGGCACTTTACAGTGGTGGATGGGATAATAGTAGGTGCAAAGAGGAGGGACTTGCTCTTCCCTTATCCGGTATCGACTTGCTGTGCAGTCCACTTTGGGTACACGTTGTTCCCCTTTACATCTGGCCTTCTTGGTTGCTGCTGCTTCTGCCTCCATCCTTGGCTGACTTGGAGCTTCACCTTTTCCATTACATTGTGACTGTTGCTACTGCCTTTGGAGTCTGGTCTCTAGGCCTTGTTGCTGTTCTTCACCGACGTTGGAACCAGTGTCTTCAACCCTCCAGAAGAGCAAAGGCTTGAGACCTTCTCGGGATCGTTTGGCTTCGTAGAACATTCCAGCCAGGAAAGAGGCTGCTGCGGACAGCTACCTTGAAGAACACTATTTTTATTGTGAGTTATTTTTTAATAAACATATATATATATACATATATATACTACATTCTATAGATTCTGTTTCTTCAGAGAACTCTGATTAATACACATTGTGTCCATAAGCCAAGCTTGCTTTCACTTGTGTGAAAATGAAGGCCTAAATAACATCCCATGAAAAGACATGCTTCTTACTGAATTCAAATACAAGAAGGAGAAAAATACTGTTTTCTGTTTTCCTCCATTTAGCATGTGCCAGATTACATAATTCATGCATGTATATAATACATTTACCACACTATCCAACCCCTTCTTATCCTGCCCCATCCATCCATCCCCTCCTCCAAACAAAACCCTCTCCCACTCTCGGTGTGCCTGTATATATATATATGTTTCATTTGTTTTTGCTTTGTACATCACTGAGTTTGTTCAGGACCATGCACATGATGATGGAAGTGGAGCTGTCCACTAGTATGGATAACTTCCATTGGCTCCCCACCAAAGGCAATGATATCCTTCCAACAACAACCATCAATAACACAGAATTCTCCAGGGGAAGGGCTTGGTCTCAGGGGCCCCTCTCCCATCCATGAAGGGAGGTGGACAGGTCCAGTCTTGTGCAGAACCTGTAAAGGTAACCATGTTGCTGTGAGTTCATGAGTGCACCAGCGGGATTATATCTACCAGAACAACAGACTTTCCCCACTCTTCCAAGAAGTATGACTTTTACATTCCTGTACCTCCTCTTCCTCCGTGTTCCCTGAGTCTTGGAAGGGGCGATCAGTGTGTTCTGTAGAATACATGAATTATTTTTTTTTCTTTTGTCTTACAAAGTTTGGAAGAGAAGTGAGATCCTTTGCTAGTTCTGTTGCAAAAAGCCTTTCTTTCACAAGCCCGCTAAAAGACACCAGCAATTGAAATCTGGAAACCCGGACCGGGAGTCAGTCACCAAAGTAGCCTGGCTTTGGGGAGGCATTTAGCAGAGACGATAGGACTGGAAACAAAGCTTCCACGCGGATCCAGGAACAAGTCGAGCAAGGAGAAGCTCCTATCTCCATGAGTACACCAAGGGCTAGCTTTTCACCTTGAAGCTCCCAGGCTCCTACAGCTGCAGCAGGATAAAACAAATCAGCTGCTAATGCTTCCTGTCTGTGGACCACGACTCAGAGCAGTTTCCATGGAAGGCAGACAGCTTTCCGCTCAGAGAAATCCACCTTTATCTGCTCGGCTACAGAGCAACTTTAAATGAGCATGCTTGTCGAAAGCACAATGGAAAGGAGGATAAGGGGAAAGGGTAGACAAAGATGCAGACCCTGCATAACACCTGAGCTTCCACATTCAGTGCACGCACCTGCCTATGAGCTCATTAAAATAAGACGAAGATTGGCAGCTGCCTGTTCAGATCAGCTTCTTGCATGGAGGACTCAGGGATTGTATTCACTGAAGTGTCGCCAAACTATGATGTGTGACATAAAAATTAAAAGGTCCTCAAAAATACATTTAAACATGTATGAGCGTAACCGTTTACTGTTTATTGGGGGGAACTTCAAGAGCTACTCAAACCACTGTCTTTTAAATGAATGTTTTAAAAATCTGTGCCTCTAACCTAACATCACTATAAACACAAACTAAAGTCAGCTCCATTTAATGATTATCTGTAGCCCCTGAAACCACATGAATGTTATACATGCTGACTGACAACCACTGTCTTCATTGTCTACAAGAGATTTGTCACCTGAAAAAAAAATCAGAATGGGCCAGATCTGTGCAATGACATTCTGTAATTTTCCTCCTACATTTTTGGTTGGTGTTTAAATTTGTCCTGGGTGTATGAACATGCACACCACTGCAGATGTGTTCACCACACATCATTTCTCTAGCTGCAAGATTAGCTCATGAGGTGCCTGGGCACCCAGTTTTAAGAACTAGATTCTCTAAGCTCTCAGTGTTACAGAGTAATCCAACCAACTAGAAAGTCACCACAACTAGTCAACTGCTTATCAGTATCAACCAAATAAGAATTTAACTGAATTAACTTAGTAAAAACAGTGATATAGATATGTAGATATGACCGAGAAAGAAAATGATAGAAATTTAGAGTAAGAATCCTTAGAAGCAAAGGATTAACAGTCACAATAGTGTTCCTATACTTAAAGGGAACACAAGAAAGAGTTCTAGGAAATGCCACTGAGTCCTTACACCTCATCAGAGAGGAGGACCCAGAGGAAAGTTTGATATACTCATTAAAGGATGCTTCAGAGATGGGGGGAGGGGCACTGGGAGAAAGGGAAGGAGGGGGAAAGGAAGGGGAAAAGGGGGAGGGAATAGAGAGGTCCAGGGAGGGGTGGAGGGAGGGAAAGCACAGGGGTACCTGTTATGTTTGTATGAGCGGAAAAATAAATAAATAATTGACATGGGCATTAGAAAAAAAAAAGAAATTTGGAGTAAGGATGTTACCTTATAATAGAAAAAATTGAAGGCAAAGTAAATGTCTATTCCATAACTTTTATGTTCAAATAAAGTGATATTAATGATATTCAAATGTCCTTTCCATTTAACATGAAGGATAATTTTTAAAACTGCTAAAGGTGATGATTCAGCTTGGACTCAATATCTTTCTCCCTCAAGGCTATGAATGCAATTCAAAACTAAGAGAAGGAGAAGAAGGAAGGAAGGAAAGGAAGAATAAAGGGATGGAAACCAGAAAAAGGGAGAAAATAAAATATTAAATTTTAGGGAGGCCTTAGAGGAGCAGAAAAGAAAGTAATGATAGGCCAAGATAAATACGGGCTGGAAATGAAGCTTAACAGCGTATCCCTTTCCTAACATGTGTGGGGCCCCAATCACTGCAAAAAAAAGTGAAAAAATAAAAGAAAACAGGTATAAAAACTATTAAAAGACAATAAAGAGCATGCAATTTCTTTGATTCTGCAGGTTGGTAAGACTTACATAAGTAATGATAGAAAATACACCTGTAGGAAGGATGAATCACGGTGCAAACTGAGGGATGCAACACACACGGTCCACGCTCTGAGTGTATTGCAATTGTATTTGCTACAAGCTTCTCCCATTGCCAAAGTATTCAATTGCTGAACCAGCATCAATTTATGACCTACTTTCTCTCTCTCTCTTTTGACTCTGAATGTAAAAGTACATGAAGACTCATCAAGAGTTCACATCGCTGTTTCATATGGAGAATCACAGCTGACCAAAGTGCTGAGAATAAGGGGCTATGGAATGTTTAGCCCTAAACAAGGCACACTCTAACCAAGGGCTCTGGGAGCATTGCAGAAGAGGGGGAAGTGAGAATGTAAGAGCCTGAAGATAGGAAAGGATGTAGTCAGACAGTATCTTCTGGGCATGACGGAGCTGCTGCATTCATGAGCACACTGTAGCTGTGTCTACTTTCTCACTCCTTGTACAAGATTTGGCCTGTCTACATTCACCATGGAAAAGTGAGGGAAAGACCTCAAGAGGCACCGCACCTCCCTTAGAAAGTAATGAATATTAATTCTGGATGGCCGGGAAGGGGAGCTACTCTCCTTGATAACATACCATCGATATATGGTTCATGTTCCAGGAAGTGCCTAGGACATTATCATGGTTTGAAATGTGTTTCCTACAGTCTCATATGTTTGGGAAGAGCTTGGCAGCTTTAGGAGGTAGAGCCTTGCTGGAGGAAAGCGGTCATAAGGGGTGGGACTTATGGTGGATTATCTCCACCTTACTTGCAGGAGAGGTCTGTTATTCCAGTTGACAGTTTTGCAGCTCTTAGTCTCTAAGATGTCTGCAGTGACCTAGGCCTATTCTAGTTTCCACCTTGAAAGAACTGTTTCTCCCCTCTGCAACTGTAAACTGAATAAATCTGCCTATTTCCTTTAAATTGATTGACTTTGGATATTGTTTCACAGCAACACAAAGAGTAACTAATACAGACATTAACAGTTAACAAATGGGATGTATTACACTGCACACGGAGAAGGACATGAGAGCAGGAGGAAGATGAGGTGAGGTATAATAGCATAAAGAATGAGATTAACATTCGGTAATAAGGAGTGAAATGATACAAATTAATTGTATTCATCTATAGAGTCCTGAAATAATATAAATAAAAAAAGAGCTCACTTTGTCATTGTCAAGTCATTCTTATGCCTATCTGCAAAGGTTGCATCTGCCAATCAGCTATGTTGACTTTATAGCACAGGAGATACCTTAGCAAGAGGGAAAGTAAGTTTACCTGAAGAAATACAGAATGGTACAAAGATACTTCTGAGAAGCTCTGAATACTTACTTACAATTTTCAGTGATAAGTAAAAATTAATACCTAGCAGTATTAACTAGTGCCTAGCAGTATCGAATAATACCTAATAATTCTAAACCAGTCTGATTTTACTCGGCAGTAGAAGCATTGTCAAGAATCCATTCAGAATAGGAAATAGAATAAGGGAATATACATTTGGGTTTAGGCAAATTGGAATTTTGGGAGAATTTTGGGACAGTGCTGGGAGTTGCAAAGGAATTAAAAGAACTAAATAAATATAATAACCTACTGCAGCACTAGACCTCAGAATCTAATCTGGGCAAATGAGACAATGAGAGGATAAGCCAGAAAAAGAAGGTGGAAGGATGACTGAATAAGTGGACTGGAAATTTGCATAGAATGAAGGTGTTTCCATGGGATGGATGGGATCAAAAAATAAGTGTAAAATATAGGACAAGTTGCTGATCAAAAATTTGAAATTATGGTCTTAGAGGAATGACCTGGTCATTGTTGGAAATACTGACTGAGTGCTAAATATAGAAATGTGTGCTGAGTTTCTACAACAAACACATGAGAGCCCAGGGTTTACAGTAGATCATTCCCAAACCTATTAATGCCACCAAGAAACATTACAATTAGGGATAAAATGAAAAAATGGCCCTAGTGTTGAATTTGGAAGATTGACTGAAAGCAGCCCGGAGCAAAGGTGACAGATCATCAAGGGTAAAGTCACATCCTTCAGGAAAGAAGGAAATGTAGAAATGATGAGAATCAAAAAATCTTATTTCTAAATATAAAGAGCTGGTGAAAATAGACAGTGACGATATCTCTGAACCTCAGTAGTAGGGAAGAATCTCACTCATGATGGGCAGGTGGTGACAACTGATGACATAAGAGACAGAAGACCCTGATAATGAGATTTACTGCCATTTTAAAGGTAGTGAGGAGTTCAGACAGAACAAGTGGCCATGGAATTGAGCTAAATGAGAGAAGCAATTTTAGCATGGAAATGGATCAAGCTAGTCTACAAAGAATGCTAAGGGGTTGTATACATCGCTCACTTGGTATATAGCTTGCCTTGTATTTACAAAGATCTGGGCTCAATCCCCAGCACTGTATAAACAAGAAATAGAAGTACATGCCTCTAGTCGCTTGGAACATGAATCATGAACCAATGGTATACCTCTAATATAAAACTGTAGGGAACACTCAAGCTCTAGATCTCCATTTTTTAATTTTTTCCCAATCATACAAGCTCAATAGATACCCTGGCCCTCTCCCTCCCTTCACCCCTCCCCAGCCCCCTTTGCACCCTCCTTCCTTTTTCCCCTTCTTTTCATCACCCCTCTCCCCTTCTACAAGTGCCTCCTCCTTTCCTCCCTCCCAGCCCCTGGAGCATCCTTTAATGTGAATGCCAAACCTCCCTCTGAGTCCTCCACTCTAGTGAGGTGTAAGGACTCAGTGGCACAACCTGGAGCCCTTTCTTGGGCTCCCCATAAGTATGGGAACACTTGTTAATCGCTTGCCTCTAAGGATCCTAGTGCCTATGATCCATGCTAGAATTTGGAGGGTCGGTGACATGTCAGTCATTATGCAGGTCATGCAAAGTTGAGTTATGGCTACTGCAGCCCTAACTTGTATGGAGTATCTTGCATATCATTGGTCT
The DNA here is from genome assembly GCA_023101885.1 of Typhlomys cinereus. Classification (NCBI taxonomy): domain Eukaryota; kingdom Metazoa; phylum Chordata; class Mammalia; order Rodentia; family Platacanthomyidae; genus Typhlomys; species Typhlomys cinereus. Next base: position 1,085,062 of record JALPQD010000388.1, on the reverse strand, counting down.
TCCCCATCTTTAGACTCTTACAATCTTGCTGCCCCCTCTTCCGCAAGTTTCCCTGAGCTTTTAGGATGAGGAGAGATGTGCCTGGTCTGGTTCCAGGTGATTAACGTAGGGTATTGGTGTTCTGGATTATACTTTGTTGTTGTTTTCAGTTTTGTTCCTGCACCACCCTTGGCTCCATCCTGATTGGTATTTGAGGTCACCATCTAACCGAAGGTAAAAGGCTGTTTAAATGAAGATCTTACTATAAGATGAGATTCAAAAGTAGATAGAATAGGAATAGGAGGACTCAGTGAGGGTCCCATTTGCAGGGTGGTTACCATCTATCTGCTAATCCTTAACCCTCCTTGACTGATGAGATCAAACCTCCTCAGTCACAAGTCACCAGGAAGGAAAGTGAGAGTGAGCTTCATCAGATGTCTCACTACTTACTTGCAATACTTGATGGTGACCTATTTTCTCTATTGAAGCATGACCCCTCTCTCCTTATTTCTTCCCCTTCCCTCCTGTTTATAATCTTTGTGATTACTGTAGGTATTACAGAGATTTATCTTTGAATATGTCACTAAGTGGGTTTGGTACTAGGACCCACCTATTAGGGAGTACATACAGTGTTGAATTTTCTGTGTCTGGGATACTTCACTCAATATGCTTTTTTTCCTAATTCCATCCATTTCCTGGCAAATTTCATTAATTCATCTTTTTTGATGGCTGAGTAGTATTCCATCATATAAATATACCACATTTTCCTTATCCACTCATCAACTGTTGGATATTGGATTGATTCCATGACTTTGTAAATAGTGATCATATGAACATGGTTGTGCTTGTGTCATTGAGGCAAATTTTTTTGCTTTATGGGGGATTATTCCCAGAAGTGAAATAGCAGAGTCATATGGCATTTCAATCTTAAACTTTTTAAAAAATCACCAGACTGGCTGTATAAACCTGCATTCCCACCAGCAATGAGGGAGAGTTTCCTTCTCTCCACATCCTCTCCAGCATATGGTGTTGTTTATATTGTGAATTTTTGCCATCATGACTGGGGTGAAATGATATCTCAGGAAAGTTTTGATTTGCATTTCCTTGATGGCTAAGGATGTGAATCATTTTTTAAGATTTAAGTTAGATTTAAGATTAAGCTGGGGCTGAAGAGGTGGCTCAGGGGTTAAGCCTCCGCCTTGCAGGAGGAAGGTCCTGAGTTCGGATCCCAGATCCCACGTATAGACGCCAGACAGAAGCGGGGGCGGCCTGCGCTTCTGGTCCTGGTAGGGCGGAGCCTGTGAATCCCGGGGCAGAAGGAGGTTGAGGCGTCCATGGTGGTTCGCGAATTCATCCGTGGTTCTACACATACACAGACACACACACACACACACACAGACACGTGCGCACATACACATGCATATGCACACAGTTGAATGAATAATAATAATTAAGAAATTTAAAAAAAAATGAGAAAAAAGATTAAGTTAGGATTTAAGTTAGACATTTCAATTTAATCCCTGGAAAAGTTTCTTTTGAGTTCCCAGGCCCATTTTTTAATTGGGCTATTTATCTCCTTGGTGTTTAGTTTTCTAAGTTCTTTGTGCACTCTGGATAATAGAGCTCTATCAGATATGTGGTTAGAGAAGATTTTCTCCAATTCTGTTAGTTGCCTTTTTGCTTGGTTTACAATCTCTTTAATTTCATAAGATCCCATTTGTTGAGTGTTGGTTCTAGTGACTGTGCCACTGGATTTCTGTTTAGGAACTGTTGGCCTTGTCCAATCAGCTCGAGGGAGTTCCTTTAAATTAGGGAATTTTATAGTCTCTGATATAATATTGAGGTCCTTGATCCTTTTGGAATTGATTTTTGTGCATGGTGACAAGTATGAGTCCAGTTTTAATCTTCTGCATGTGGACATCCAGTTTTGCCAGCACCATTTATTAAAGAAGCTGTTCTTTTTCCATTGAATTTTTTAGGGCCCCTTTGTCAAATATCAAATGGCTGTAATTGTGTGATCTTATATTTGGGTCTTCAACCTTCATTTACTGATCTACATGTCTATTTTGGAGCCAATATCAGGCTGTTTTTATTACTATGGATTTATAGTATAGATTAAGGTTTAGTATCATGATACCTCCAGCTGTGTTTGTGATCGTTTTTGTTTTCCTGGGTCTTTTGTGCTTCCATATGAATTTTTTGAAGGCCTGGTTTGGTGGTCGTGTAAGCCTTCAAGTTGTCTTAATATTGGGAAATTTTTCTTTCACCCTGGATCATGACTGATAGTTTTTCCAGGTATATAAGCCTGGGTTGACAATTTTGCTCATTCAATACTTGAAGTATGTCTCTCCAAACTCTTCTTGCTTTTACTATTTTCATTGAAAAAAATCATTTGTTATTTTAATAGGTTTATTTTTAAAAGAGACTAGTTTTTTTTCTCTTGAAGCTCTCAGCATATTTTCTTTGTCTTGTATGTGTAGTGTTTTGACTGTTATTTGCCATGGTGAGTTTCTATTTTGGTCATATCTGTTTAGGGTGAGGAAGGCCTCTTGTATTTGGATGGGCTTTTCTTTCTTTAGATGTGGAAAGTGAGTTTCTATTTTGGTCATATCTACATGGGGTGTGGAATGCCTCTTGTATTTGGATGGGCCTCTTTTTCTTTAGCTGAGGAAAGTTCTCCTTTATGATAATTTGAAAAATTTCCTGGGCTGTGGTATTTTGGGATTCTTGTATTGATATTCCATGAACATGCATGTTAGGCTTCTTCAAGGTGTCCCGTAACTCTTGAATATTCTTCTCAAGTATCTTTTTGGCTTTAACAACCTCTTCCATTGAACTGGTTAGTTCTTCCACTTTGTCTTCAAGATCTGATATTCTTTTTTTCTGCTTCTTTAGTTCTGCTGATAAGACTCTCTGTTGAGTTCTGGGTTGGAGATAAGTTTTCTGTTAGTTCAATTTTAAACTCTGCTTGAGATTGTTTTAACTGCTCTATGCCTATTTTTGTTTCTTCAACTGCTTTTTTCATCTCCTGTTCACAAGTGCCTGTTGTGTTCCTGTTCAAAGTGGTTGATGCAGTTATTTATCTCCTCCTGGATTTCCTCTTTTATAGTGTTGATCATGGTAAAGATCAGGCTTTAAAAATCATTATCTTGGGTATGTATTTATTGGCTATTTTCTGTATGTTTGTTCTGGTTGGATTCTATCATTATGTGGTTAATTCTTTCAGTGGGAGATTTGTTGTCTTGGTTTTTATTTCTCATGGATTTGAGTTGTGACCTGGGCATTGTTGTTTTATCTCTTGAATATTCCTCTCAAGTATCTCTTTGATTTTAACAACCTCTTCCATTGAGCTGGTTAATTCTTCCATTTTGTCTTTTTTTTTCTGTTTCATTAGTTCTGCTGATAAGACCTCTGTTGAGTTCTGGGTTGCAGATAAGTTGTCTGTTAGTTCAATTTTTAACTCTGCTTGAGATTGCTTTAACTGCTCTATGCCTGTTTTTGTTTCTTCAACTGCTTTTCTCATCTTGGTGTGTTCCTGAGGAGCAGGGAGTCCTCCCTGGTCTGGGTCTGGGGCAGAAGGGGAGATCTTTATTTCTTGAAGATGGATGCCAAGGGCATTGTTCACAGTCTCAGTTGCAGTATGCCTCCTATACCAGCATAGTTCTTTGCCTATGCCAACCTAGATGCCAGTCTATGCCAGTGTAGTCATAGGCTGACTCCTGTTGACTTTCCCACAAAGGGCAGGGATGGATCTTGCCCTGTCTTGAATTGGGATCAAGATTACCTATCCCTTCCTATTCTTTCAAAATCATATAGACATTGATTAGCAGGCCTAAAAGACAGGCACAGAGCTTTGTGGTTGTAACTGTATTGTTATGTTCCTGACCTATTAGCAGACTGTTCTTTCTGCCACAATGAATGGGGCCATTAGGACCTATTACCATGACTAAGGATTGGCAGGGCTGTATTGTTGGTGGCAGTCCCATCTATTGTTGACTTTGCACCTATAGTTTGTCACTACTGATGTCATCATTCTGCCCAGTGTACAGACATCACCCCGTTTCATGGTATATAAGGAATTAGGTATCCATGATAAACCTGACTTAGTTTTCAGCTTTTCCAAGATCCCCTCTTGACCCAGTCTGATTTAATTCTTGCCAATCCCCCTCTAGTATCTATCAGGATTGTGAGGTATGTGTGCTAGTTATAGGACCCCACATAAAACTCTAGAGTTGGAAGCAAGAGTATCAGAAGCTCATAATCATCTTCAGCAACATATTGAATATAGCTTGGATAACATGAGACTTGTGTCAAAGAAAGAAAAAAAATAGAGGAGATTTACATCCTCTGTTCAAGCACAGAATTGATTTCTTTTTTTTATTAAACAGTAAACTCTGGCCTTTAAAAGTGAGATTATGTCCACTGTATTTACAAGACATCCTTGGGTTTTCTGAAAGGGTACCTAATGTCTTGATGATCTACGTGAGAACACTTTGATAGTTCTATTTCTTTTTCTCCATGCTTGGATAACTCTGGTCCCCTGTGTTTGAGAAATGCAAAATAAACAATCTTGTCACCAGCAAGGCACTTCAAGCAAATATCTCTGATGTACTTAGGTTAGTCTATGAAATTTTAAGAGGAATCTTTACATCTCCTCCCCTTCTTCTGCCTCACACATTCATTTTCAAATGTCATTGCTAATATTTTTTTCACCTGCACTTGCTAAAATGGTGCAGAAGGATTATAACCTTATCGATAATGTCAGAATGAAAAAAAATGCACTGCAAGATTTAATTTTCAGATCCCATGAATTTCTATTGATTGGAGAGGACACAGTCAGGAGTACTGAGGGAGTAATCTGCAATTGGTATCAAGAATGACTATTTCAAATGCCTTTGTGGCAAAACTGCTGCTTTGCAGAGAAATATGTAACACCGCTGATGAGAAAACTCATGAGAATCTTCTAAATACTATATTTTCTTGAAATCACTTTTAAATGTGAGACTAAAAGATAGCAATAACTTAGTAAAGCTGTGATCTTACTACTTCTAAAGAAAATTCAACTGAAGCTGCAAAGAGGGGGGAAAGGATCGTATTCAAAATGATCTTATAAAAAAAACTCACATAAGAGGAAAAGTTCTTTTTTTAATTTTATCTTAGGATTTATGCCTTGGGCTTTTACATGTCAATTATGAGAATTAGAAAAAGAGCTCTTGAAAAGAAGTAATGTTGCCTGCAGTTATGCCATTGACTATTTCCCTGTGTTGGATTTGTCATGTCAAAGTAGGATAAAACTAGAGAAGTAAACTGAGAATAAAAAAGAATATATATATATATATATATATATATATATATATATAAAGCTTCAAGCATGTCATTAGCTTGACTTCCTCAGTATTATCTAACTCAAACTCTTTTAGATCAAGGGTAAAGTGGAATGACACATGGAAACAAATAAGCAAAGTTGCTTTCTTCTTCACTGTGTGGACAGACTTAACTAGAGAGCACAGCAAAAACATGGTCCACATGGGTAGAGATCTGGTTCTGCAAATGCACAGAGAATATATACCGCATGGCAAAATCAAAATCTAAAGCCACTCATAAGACTTTTTCTAGATCAAGTCTGTCCAGGGTAAATTGGAGAAAACCCTTACCCATGTGGGAATTTGCCTCAAGCTATCATGTTCTAGTATTGGCTTGGATCTGACACAATGAAAACATTTTCCCATTGATTTATTGTGTTGTTTCCAGAAGACATTCTTCTTTCCTTCAGTTGCAGAATCATACTAAAGAAATCAAGCTTTCTCAGCAGTCTATCTTATAAAATATAACGATGCCTCTGTGTAGTTTGTTTTTTTTTTTTTTTTGGTTTATAGAATCCTTTAAATTCTACTGCAGTAAAACATGCACATCTAAAGTTAAATTTGCTGCAAGTTATGAGTAATTATGTATTTTGTGAATCACTCTTGGATTCATACATCAGGATAAAAATCCTAATATTGATACTCTGTAATGCTCATATCCATTTAGTAAAAGCAAAAATAAATGTTAAAAGTCCCTTTGTTTCTACTCTCTAGGGTTGTGAGAGCCAAATGGTGCCTCTCAAGGAATGGCGATGATCGGACATTTTCTTGAACTGAATGATTTACATTAAATTGAAATTTAAATGAGGAAAATGGCCATTGAACTGCATCTTTCAGAATTTTTCATGGCAGGGCATTTACATTGTTACTCTTGACTGCAACAATCATCAAATATTTGTCCTTTACTTCTCTCAGGCCTGTTTTGTATCTTTGAAGCTGTGGTATGGGTGACTTTCCCTGGTATACAGAACAACTTAGAAAACAGATGGGAAAAAGACACTGTGAAAATATTAGGCTTATATTTTCTTCCATCCGTCACCGCATTAGAACAGTGTTTGTGTTATGCTTCATAGCCATTGATACAAATACACCAACAACTTCTGAATATTAAAAAAAAAGCCTTGGGGAAATTTCTCTTTTTTGTCTTTTATTTCCCTATGCATTTCGTACTTGACTGACATGGTCAGAATTTCTTACTGTTCCTCACAACTTTTGAAAATATTTATTCAAAAAAGTCTGGCAGCTGAGTTTTCTTTCAATCAACATCTATTCAAGCAAAACTGCACGCTAATAGGGTCATTACTGCTATATCTAACAGAGTACTGCATAGCCTTTGCCTTCACAAACAAAACATTTGACTTGGAAAGAAGACTCCATATGCAGAGCCCTGCTTCATTCACAGACTTTTGAGAAACAAAGGTTTTTCTTTAGGCCAGTCATTTATTATTACTTTCGGAGAATTATTTTTGTACTCTTTGTTTTGGGCTAAGTAATTAGATTTACAAAACACTGATGTAGCTTGAATTTAATGGGCTTGACAAGATTTGTTTTAAAATTAGGCTATTTCCAACTAGATGTTCATTAAAAACAAAATAATGGGGCTGGAGAGGCGGCTCAGGGGTTAAGCCTCTGCCTTGCAGGCAGAAGGTCCTGAGTTCAGATCCTAGACCCCAGGTATAGATGCTGAGCACAAGCGGGGATGGCCTGCGTTTCTGGTCCTGGTAAAGCGGAGCCTGTGAATTAGGGGCAGAGTAAACAAGGTGGAGGTGGAAGCAGTCCATGGTGGTTCCCTAATTGGCCCGTGGTTTTACACACACATACATACACACATGCACACAAATGCACACACGCACAATTGAATAAAAAAATAGAAATCTAGAGATTCGTAGTATATTAATAAAGTGTTCTCACTTAATATTTTAGTATGACATCAGATTTTAGTTCATAATTTCCCCAAACATGTTTAATAACATTGTATTTGTGGCTTGTCAAAAGGTTAACCTTTAGTATACTACTTTTTCCTATTTTTCATGGATACGTATGGAATTTGCTTATGTATATTAATAATCACATATATGTGGATATGTGAGTATATGTAAGTGTATAGTTTATATACATGAATGCATGTGAAGTTTCTCTAGCCCATGTCAAAAGTCATCTCACTGACTGATCCACATTATTCTTTCTAATCCAACCCAGCTTTCACCAGTACCACTGACCATTTTGCCTTGGGGATTCACGGACTCTGTCTTTTGAGCATAAATTGCATACAAGCAGCCGAGCAATTTACATAATATCTTAGATTCTGAACTAAGGTCCTTTTGCTTGTGATGCACACTTCAACTCTGAGTCACACCCTGAACCTAACGCATTTAAATGCTACGCTTGTTTGGGTGTTTGGTAATTCATGAATGGAGTAGCACAAGATTGCAAGGTTCAATGCCCCCTGGGGAGGAGAACTGCAAGAGTACATTTTTCTTAGGTGTTTACAGAAGCAGCAAGAAGAAAATACAATGATCTGGCTAAGTGTAAAGTTTCTAGTTAGAGGTCAGTTATCAATTATTGATTTGGTAGGCTTCAGGTATAATTTTAAAGCTCAGTACTGGGGCTTTTTTAACCTAGTGGATGCCCGATGTCTTTTGTAAAAGATCCTTTGCTTCTCTCTGATATTTAAATTCACTTAGATGGTCTGCCATCCCTCAAATTTTATGAATTGACTAATGATTGAAGAGAAACCTTTGAGAAAAACCAGCACCACCAATAAAATATGACATGGATGGTTATGACTAGTTCTTTTTAGTTTTTTAATTCTTTGACAGCTTCACAGACAGATACAATGCATTTAAGCCATTTTACCTCACATTGCTTGATTCCATTCTGTCTCCTTTTCTCACTGAAAACCTTCATCTTCCCAATCAGTCTCCTTCCTACTTTCATGCCTTCTTTGTGTATGTGGTCTACTAGCTTGCCTTCATCAGGATGTGCCCTAATGTTTGGTGAAATAAAGAAGCACAATGGGGGCCATAACTCTAGAGAAATAAGATACCTTTCCAATAGCCTACTTTAACCCTCAGTAGTCCCTCAGTGATGCATGGTGTCTCCTGAGGTCTTCCCTGGTCATAATAAAGTATTGACAGGCAAAAATCACATGTGGCTGTGGAATTAAACACAACTGCAGTGAGCTCATGGCACAGCAATTCTGTCATGTCTGGAGGAAACTTGCCCAGTCTCTGGCTTTTGCAGTATTACCACCTCCTCTTCTGAAATGTTTCCTGAGCTTTGGAGGGGGAAGAGAAGGAGTGATTTAGATGTTGTGCTTAGCACAGTAGTGTTCCTATGCTTAAGGGGAACACAGGAAAGGATTCAGGGAAATGCCACTGGGTCTTTGTACGTCATCGTCATCGTCATCGGAGAGGAGGGCCCAGAGGAGAGACTGGCATGCGCATGAAAGGATTCTCCAGGGATTGGGGGGGGAGGCACTGGGGGATGAGGAGGGGAGGAGGAACAGGGGGGTCGGGGGGAGGAGAAGGGAGGGAGGGAACCGGTGTACCTACTAAGTTTGTATGAGCAGAAATAATAATAAATGTTAAAAAAGTCTAGATCCAAAATATGCAATGAGTTCCTGCAATATGAAATATGAAAAAAAATATATTCAATAAAAATTGATATAGACAAAAAAAAGATGTTGTGCTTAGAATTAAGCACCCTGTAGTCATTTATTCTCGACCTTTGAGATGGGTATGATTCTCCATTTCAAATGCCTTCTATGACCAAAGGATGCTTCTCAGTCTAGGGCTGAGAGCTTCCCTGACTTGTTCTTTATTTCCATACTAGTTTGCTCTGCTTTTTTATACTTCGGCCTTCACATTCAGGAATGAATGACTTTCCTGTCTTATTCAAGTCACTAAAAGTGCTAATTTTCTAATGCTGTTTTCCTCTTTTCACTGATCACTCACCTGTTGATAACTACTAAAGCCTTTGAAATTAAGAGAGAATTGAACAAGACTACTGTTTACTGGTACAGAAGCCAGATTGGAGATTGTGCCCAGTGTTAGAAACCAACAGAACTGTCTTGATTACTGCCAAGTAGGTAACTGTCTCTAAGCCCCTAAGAACTCAGCTGTCTGGCAGATCCGTTATTAAAGACAAAGAGGGCTCTGGTTCAACTAATCCTCCTAAACCTCGAAGGTAAAAATGATCTGTTCTGGCAGATTGTTTTTGGCAGTGGAATGGAGGATTAAGTCCTCAGTTCCTTCCTTGTCTCGGAGAACTGAAGATGTGCGCATTTTCAATACTTTGTGTGTATGGAGAAGAAACCCAGAAATACTTTCAAAAGCCTGTAGTGAAAATATATTCACACTGAAAGTTCAGAAAGTCTAAGACAAGTAACATGGTTTGTTCTACAGTAAATTATGACAGTGGGTACAGAAGAGGTGAGGGGGTTACCTCAGGGTACAGGCGATGATACTTGATCTTACATGCAGAGATGGCTGAACACTTATATTGAGGAAAGTTTTTCAGTTCATGGGCAAAACCACATAAAATTAAAGATTCAGTGCCTAGCCGCACAGATTTTATCTCTTTTTGGAGAATGCATACATGATACACATTTTGGATTTTGTTTTGAGCCTTCAGTATAAATTCATAGTCTGGTTGCTTCATCTTTCAATACTTTCCCTTAAATTGAGGTGTAGATGGGGACGAAAAATCACTGCTTTTACGTCAATGAGAGAACAAAATTAGATTCTCTGAAATTTTCATTCTAATTTTAGTTCTAAGACAACCATGCCATCTTGGATGAAGCGCTTCTCTTTTCTTGACTTCAGTTGCTATGTGTGCAGAAGTCAGCCTGCATGGTTGCTGATAAATCACCATCATACGGCTTAAGGGTTTATTTTCTCTTAAAATTGTCTGGCTACAGTTCTTAGTCCAGCTTGACAGGACAGCTCACACCAACACCAAGCTGAGGGAACTGGCCACCGTATCTCTATATAATGGCTGAGAGAGGGATAATCCTTACTTGCCAGAACAGCAAGTAAGGCCAAGTGTACAGAAGAATGCCAACTTTCTCAATCAGTGATCTATATTTTATTCCACATCCTAGTTCCACCCACCATGGTGTGGGCCTTCCCTATTCGCTAGACAATCTCCTGCAGGTTTGCTCTGGGCTTAACTCAACCACTGATTAATTCTCTACAAATGTGCCCAGAGCTCAAACCCTCAACTGTCAAACTGACACCTATACCTAATTATGACAATATGTAATAACATAGATTGCACTTCTTGCTTGCTTTCAGTAAATATGCGATTCAATGATATCTATGGTATGCATGATGTCCATCAACACTCAGACTACTACACTCCTGCTAACATGTTTTTCTCTCATCAGTAAACTAACTAGGACTAATTTAGGACCATTCTGAGAATGAGATGGTTCCTTCACAGTTTGCACACTTTAGGAAACTGTGTGTCCCCACATTATAACTAGCTGAGTAAATTTTCATTGGCATCAAGGTTTAAAATTCTTGATCTCAAGGTAACTGATAAATGTATCAGAGTTTAGTCTCTATCATTTTTTAAAGAGAACCACTGGGAGGGAATCCCATGGGAGACCAACCCTTGAAATTTATCTCTGTTTGTCCAATAATTTCAATAATTTTAAATACACTAAAAGCATTGAGAGTATTTCATTTCCCATTACCACGTGTGTCACCAGATGCCCCCTTAAATAGAAAATGTCTTTGGAGTGCTGTTCGCTAACTGTAGATGCTGATCCGATCTCTGGGGAGGCATTTTTGTTTCAAGTCTAGCAAAGAAAATGCTGGTGTTCACTAATGAGAACTCTCATGTAGGTGTGACAGAGATCCTTGTGATATTCAATCCATGAGCTGCCCTGAGCCCAGGATGTGTCCTCTGAAGTCTGAGTTTGATATTCAAGGCTGCAGCCTGTGGTAATTTAAACAAAGTGTTGGATATAATCTCAGCCATGCTAATACAAATGAGCTTAATTGAAACATTTGGTTATAGGGCAAAAGCAAATCAAATATTGCAGGGTTTTCAATTATAATCATTGGTCTTTCTGAAAGAAAGGTTTCACATGTGATGACTCCATCCCATGTTTCTTTGGCTTTTCTGAGCTCTTAGAAAAGTAATTCATATAAGTTTTTTGTTATCATAAGTGCAATTAAATCTTATTATGGGGTGTGGATGGCACATACCATTTTATTACAGAAAATTGTAATACCACACAAAGACCTAGTTATGCATGAGGCCAGTTATCCAATTTTGTTTCTCTAGCGAAATTTTCAATATAATTTTTTTGGGATTTGGTCAGTGATGAAATACAAGGTACTATGGTCTTCTCATAATACTGGAACTGAAAAGTCCTCTACTTAATAATTTTCCAGTACATTTTCTGTTTAGTGATGTTGAAGTACAGAAATGCCAGGTGTTACAACTATTTAACAGTATTGAGCATAGTAACACACAGCTCAGTTTTGTATCCCAGAGAAAACAGGCCACATACCTTATGCCCTTGGTGTGTGGTAGGCTGTAGCATATGGTTGTGTAATCAAAATTCTTAAGGTATTCATATTCGTATCTGATCAAAGATACATCTCTCAGAAACCATATTGCCACTGTTAAGTGATACATAATTATGTTCACATTTCTTATAGCTGACATGATTCTCAAGTCAAAGAGATCTCTACAACTAAAACTTTGGTCTTGAAATATAACTAAGTTTTAGATGCCCGATGTACAATAACATTGCCAAAAAGGATGAAAACTAGTGGGCCACACATGTAAAAAGACTTGAAAATAAAAGGGAATCTAATAGACAGGAAAAAGAGTAACAATGGAAAGAGGAAGGGAGATGGGATTGGGAAATAAGATCTGAAAATACTCCATAAATTCACTATATTCATGTATGAAGCAAAAAAAGAATAAAATAAGTAGAAAAAAATCAAAAAATATCCATCACCAATAGTAAGCCTTATTGAACTGTGTGCTTTAGAACTTTGCCAAGTCTCTTGTTTATTGCTCTTGTCATAATAAAACTAATGAACAAATTATTGGCTACTAGGCAGCATTGGGCAATATATTCGAAGACTATCATGAATTAAGATTTAAAAGAATAGCATGCATTGATTATTCAGATATAATTTTAAATTTCCACAATTTTCTCAGTCAAGGTATTTTTTGCATTATTTTAAAGTAAAAAAAATATATATATATAGTGAGAGAGAACAAGTGATATGCTTACATATATTTTAATAATTGCAATTTTTGCATATTTGAACCTATAGTCATTAAGACAAAGGCAAGTGTAAAAGTTTCACCAAATATAATTTTAATACAGATTTTTGCATTTATAAAGTTTTATTTCAATATTTGTTTTTGGCATTAATGTGTATCCAGTTAAATAACTAATAGAATATATTAACTATTTTTTATCAACACCATAGAATGGAGGGAGCTTAAAAATTTTCTAAATTAGTGGTATGACTTAAAGAAACTACTTGTCATATATGCACAAACATAAGAAAAGTGAAAAAAGAAAGTTGTTTTATGCCTGGTGTGGTTTATTTAATATGTAAAGTATGTACCATTGAAGCCAATGAATACTTACGTGGATGGCATATAACTTTCAAAGACCCATCACTAAAAACTTTCTTTTCCATTAAATGCATAGAATTTTGTGACAAGCTACTTTTAAATGTCCTATAACCTTGAGGTACTAATTTCAAGGACCCCTTCCACCAACAAACTCTTGGATTGTCTTTAAATTTAACCTATGCACCATTTTGAAAAGCTTTTCTCTTGGAAAAACCTTGATCCATGAAATTCCAGCCTTTTAATGAAACTCTGACATGATCTCTAGATATGCTGAGGTGAGAATGGACAGAGAATCACCTTGTAGTGGGGAAGGGAATATAAAAAGCATTGTCCTGAGAACTTACTACTCTCGTTAAAAAGGAAAAACGAGGATAGACAGGAAACAAAGACAGGAAGCAGGAGTCAGGTAGAGGAGCAGGAAGAGGAAATAATCTTGTTATATATTCAGTTTTGAATGCTCTTCCTCATTTCAGCCTGGGGATCTGCAAAGTTCTATGAAATCATAATAGTAATTACATTTCATCCATCTGTGTATTCTATCATCCTTTATAGAGTCACATATTTCAATTTGATCTATCTGTAATGGCTTATGGTATAAAACAAATATGAATATTTGTTTCAGTTAGGGTGCTGATTCAGTTTCAATTGTATGCAAGGTATATATCTCCTGGCCAGTCACAGCTGTGGGACCAGCCTAGGCTTTCAACCCCTTCATTCCTAAGAATCTCTCACTTTGAAAATTATTCTAATTTTTCTCCTATTTATTTTCTTCTATTTAGTTATTATCTACTTTTAAAAGTAAATAATATGACTTATATAACAGAGAAAAAAACTGAATTTAAATTCACAACTATAAATTAAATTGACAATTTGGAACAGATCACATTGCTATAAACAACTGTATAAATAGTAAGCTTATTGAAAAGCATGAAGTGAAGCTGGAAGTAATGCTCTGACTCTCTGTGAAATGTAGCTCCGATTGACATAAGGCCTCATACAGTCATGAATATTCATAGAGTTCGAAACTTAAGGACAAGAGATATATCTTTTATATTATGATATATATGAATATGTGTAGATCTATACATATTTGTCTATATGGATAGGTCATAGGTAGATAGAGATAGATAGATGATAGATAGATAGACAGACAGACAGACAGACAGACAGACAGACAGACAGACAGACAGACAGATAGATAGATAGATAGATAGATAGATAGATAGATAGATAGATAGAAATGTTAGATACATAACCCCAAATCACAGTCTTAATAATAAGTGAATAATAAGGGAACCCAAGTTCTATAGGTTGTTAGATTACATCCAGATTATTTCAGAGTAAAATATTGCCCTTCAACTCAAAAGCAGTAGCCACAGATTTCACTGGTATATATTTAATTTTTTTGATGTTCAATCCCAAGTGTGTCTTGTCTATGATATGTGAATTGAACTTAAAGTAGTCTTTATCATGCTCATCTTTGGCAGTTAGTTAATATGTATAGCATTATGATATTTGATATTTACATTTTTATTTATTTGTATGTGTGTGAGAGACAGAGAGAGAGAAAAAAAGAAAACAAAGAATGCAACACATAGGAGTTGGTTCTCAACCTCTACCATATTTATGACTTTTTCTCCCTTGTTCTTTCAGCCCTGTATAGTATATTGCATGCCAGGTGCATGACAAATTTACAGCCAATTCTCCTGTCTCTGTCTCCCATGTAATGGTAGTAATACTGAAATTACAAATGTACTGCACAAACTCCATTTTTTAATAGGTCCCAGAGATAGAAATTGAGACTTCAGAGTTGAGCAACAAAAATTTTTACATGCTGAGATGTTTCCCTGGCCCTTGTCTGTTATGTAACATTATCAATTCCTTTCCTTTAAAGTTGCATTATGAAATAATGCAATAGAGTGTTTTCTGTCTAATATACAATCCTCAATGGAACCATTGTTTTAGATTGGCATTGTCCTGTGTGATTGTCATTGGTCACAGAAAGTTAGTGAACACTTGACAAATAACTAGAGTGAATAAGCATGTGGATTTTAGATTTCATTTTTAAATTTCTCTTAAATTTTTTATTATTCTTTTACATTTACATTCATACAGTAAAGACTAAATAATGTAGATAAGTATCCTATATACTCTAACATGATTCCTTAAAAATTTTGCTCAATTTACTTTTTAAGTATTTTATTTACTAAGACAGAAAGAGAAAAAGATGGAGAGAGAGAGAGAGAGAGAGAGAGAGAGAGAATATGCATGCTTACCTTGGCACATAGGTGGAGGTCAAAGGACAATTTTCAAAAAAAAGTTCTCTCACTAGGCCAGACTAATCTCTCCCCATCCTGAAGCTCAGGGACATTTGCAGAAGAGGGGGCGTTAAGAGTGTAAGAGCAAAAGGATGGGAGGAGCAATGATTTGCAAGATACTCCACACAAGTAAGGGCCGAAGCAATCATAATTGGACATTGCATGCCCGGCACAATGTCCAACACACTATTGACCTCACAAAGTCTAGCATCTGCTAAAGGCACCAAGATCCTTGGAGGCAAGGGATTGACAGCCACAGTAGTATTCTTATACTTAAGGGGAACACAGGAAAGGGTTCAGGGAAAGGCCACTGGGTCCTTGTACGTCATCGGAGAGGAGGGCCCAGAGGAGAGTCAGGCATGCACAAGAAAGGACTCTGGGAATTGGGGCAGGAGGCACTGGGGGATGGGGAGGGAGGGGTGAGGGGACGGGGAGCAAGGGGTTTGGGGGGAGGAAGAGAGAGGGAGGGAACTGGTGTACCTATTAAGTTTGTATGAGCTGAAATAATAATAAAAAATGTATTATATAAAAAAAAGTTCTCTCCTCCCACCATGTGGGTTTCTGAAAATTGAACTCAAGCTATTGCTTTCAATTTAATACATAAATCTTCAAAACTTCATGTGACCGGTAGCTAATATACTGCTATATTGCATTAAGTTAGTTTTAGGACATTTGACATGGTCCCTTGTATATAGTAACTGCTCATTATTCCTTACCAAAGACAAGGAAAAACACATTTATCCATTTCCCACGTACAATGGCTCCCACCTTAAAGTCCGATTTCACTTTTCGGTGAGTTTATCCCTTTGTATGAAATCTTCTTGATTACTGAATCACTTAGCAAATTATTATAAACCATTCCTTTTTCAGGAATAGTCTACATTCAACTCTGAAATTTTCACTAGATAGAAGATCATGAGAGGATGCTAAATCAGCAAGTTTGTGAATTGTAACCCTGATTTTACCTTCATGGTATAAGAAATGTGCGAAATCACCCCAGTACCTACTTAATTCAAAATGCTTAGCTGGAAATGAAATCATTGCAGCATCAACAAAGCTTTACAGCACAGAATGCTGTGAATGAACATGACTGCTTTCAGGGTACCAGGGTCACTTTTGAGAGCTATGCTGTCATTCCCACACTGTCTGACAGTCACCAAAATGAATTCACATATCAGAGAAATTCAATATAGGAAGCATCAGAAAGTAGGTTCTATTTAATAGGCATCATTTTAATTTTCTAAAATAAAAGCATAGTAATGTAGATTGGCCCAGGAAACTGAATGCATATGTACGAAGTGAAAATGTTAACAGTGATTTTATCTAGACAGTTGCATTTCTTTAAAATGTTCACAAATTTCACATGGACTAAATTTCAAAACTCGAATATATTTTGGATGTGTAATATAAACACTCACAAAATGCAATAATGGATGCACATACTCATGTTCCAAAGGATTTTAAGTACTCCAATATGGTGCATTCCATCTGCATTCTGATTTCAGGGATAAATACCTCATACAAAAACCTAGATGGGGCTGGAGAGGTGGCTCAGGGGTTAAGCCTCTGCCTTGCAGGCGGAAGGTCCTGAGTTCGGATCCCAGATCCCACGTATAGATGCCAGGCGGAAGCGGGGGCGGACTGCGTTTCCGGTCCTGGTAGGGCGGAGCCTGTGAATCCCGGGGCAGAGTGACAAGGAGGAGGTGGAGGCGTCCATGGTGGTTCCGGAGTTCGTCCGTGGTTCTACACCCACAGACAAACACATACATACATACACACGTACACACACTCACAATTGAATAAATAATAATAAAAAAATTTAAAAAAAAAAACCTAGATGAATTTCTTTGGGATGTTCAAGGTACAAATGAAGTTATGCTTTCGATCTAGGCATGATGGTGAAGTAGACATGATTGTGTCTCTTGATGCTATTTCACAGATTGGCCAGTCTTTGAAATCACTGCCCCAGTTTCTTGTCTAGCACGTCTGTGAATCTTAAATGGTTGCAGGTCATTCATCCTAAATTAAGTTTCACATTCCTTCTGCCTTAGATTTTATCACTTTTTATAAAAACATTTTGAACTGTTTGGCTGGCTGCCAGCCTTCATGTTATACTCATGACCACTGTCTCAACTGACAGGAACAGTGCAAAGAGGGACAAGAACCAAAGGGAATTTGGTGCAATGAACAAGAACAAGGGAAAAAAGATCTAGCAGTTGGGGGAAAATGCTAACATCTATTGCATTAAAACTTTCGTCAGATATTGCATTAATTAATACATATAGAGGACTTACCAAGAACCTGTCATATGGTTGGAATAAGTTCTGTGGGAATCAAAGGAAGAAGACAGTCTTTATCCCATTGTTTGACCTTGAGAAATCACTTCCATGTTTCCACATTAACTCTCACAGTTTTATCTGAAGGGACCTGGATACCACCAGAGGTACTCTCTAGCTGTACATATGTGAATTTACAGGTTGGATTTTTTTTCTCTTTTAACTTATGACTCATCCATAATTAATTGGTATTCTTATCACACTATTGTTATGAATGATTAAGAAACCTGTCATCTTCCCATTGTGTGATAAGTAAACCCTGGTGTGTGGATCAATGAATTTCATCACAGAATATTGCCTGGCAAAACAGCTGTTTCATAATGGACATAATTTCAGGAGGGTTACAGCATATGCAGCATTTCCTCTGCCCTGCATGGTATAATTTCTTCAGATACTCCTTAAGAAATTCTTCAGTTAAGATGTGCATTTTTTTTATTAAAGCTCTCAGAATTGTTTTGCGGTCCTTTGTTTATGTCCCTTTGCCAAAACCAGAAGAAAACAAGCCAGTTTTACTCAGGTTACCAATTAATGCTGGTGAAGTGGAACCATGAAGTAGAAGTTGGCAGTTAACTTTTAAGTTAAATATGTGAAACTTACAAAGCATCTTTCATATTGCCCTCCAAACAGTAATGATTTCTGATCTGAAATTATATGCGATCAATTCAGAAAGCTGGTTTTATTATCACCATCTGTTCCTGGGGTGTATTGAAGACTAGTTCTGTGCCCCAAATTGAATGATTTCAGATCATTTCAGACCAGATTAAATATTTCTCTCTACCCTAGAGCATAAAGAACTTAAGAGTTATTATTATTAATTTAATAGCATGGAATTCAATGACATGAGAAAATGTCAGGATGCTAATTAAGATTATTTACTTTCCAGGGAAAGCAAATCTCTCTGAATTGGTTTTGTAAATGCAGGAAAAGCAGTATTTGGATAAAGTATTTTAAGCATCTAAATTTTTCACTTGGCTTAGAGAGTCTCAAAATGGTACTTTTCTATTTTGGACTTTACTTCTCAATCAAATGCATCCATACATTCAGGAGGCCTTTAGTGGGCTCTCTGAAGATAAATCTTTGCTTATCTGGGGAAGTTATTTTCACAACCAAGATTTGCTATTCTATTTTTTTCAACCAAAATCCTAGTCATGCAGAAATGTCTTCTAGACAATTGACCAAACTTTATCTTTGGAAATTGTAACACAGTAGGAAGATTAAATGAAGGTTTGGAGTATTGTAGGTCTGAGTTCAAATTTTGGCTTCATTTTAAAATATTAATGTAATTCATTATTTTCTTAATCTTGAGGAAAGTGCTTAATTTCCATGTTTTAGTTTTCTTAAAGTCAAAGAAATTTTTGCTTAGATTTGAATAAATATTCATATGGTTTTTTGCTACTTATTTCTTGCAATATTGCATGTATGTGTATATCAAGATATTATGGGATTGGAAAAATAGTTCAAAGGGTAAGGAACCAATTCATAAACCTGGAAACCTGAGTTCAATTCCTGGAAATTCTCTCTCTCTCTCTCTCTCTCTCTCTCTCTCTCTCTGTCTCAAATAAACAAATGATATACTAAAAAACTAATTATGTATACCTTTTCTGTTATTAATTAAATCTGATTATGGTTACAGACGGGCCTACACTGCATTGGTTGCCCTTGTTCCTTAGCCTTTCTTATATCTCTCCAACGTTGTGAGCTCCCCTTCACAGGTCTTGCCTACGTCCATATTTTGTTGCTCTGTTTTGTGACTCACCGAGTTTAAATATGGACATCTGTGTCACTATGGATTTGGAACCATCATTGAAAGTCTGTTAAAGTTACCGGTCAACAGAAAAGGTCAGGGTCCCTGTGAGCTCTCTCTAATCCAAGCCTGACTGATGACAAGGGCTAATCTTGTGTAGCCCTATGTCATTAGGAGCAGCTGTTGTGCGTTTATGATATCAGCAGTCTTGTTGTACGCAGAAGATAACCTTTCACAGCCCTTGTTCCCATTGTCTGGCTTTTGCATTTATCCACTCCTTTCTTCAATGTTTTTGGATTCTCACAGAGGGTGGTATAATGGCCTGTTTAGGGCTGCTCTTTCAAACATCACAAATTCTCAACATCTTGGACAATCGTGAGTCTCTGCATTATCCATCATTTGCTGAATTATCTTGTTAGACTTGAGGGTAGTTTTTTTTCTTTTCTTCTAGATACTTAGAAGGAAGTTTGATATGCCAATTTAGGTAAACAACCACATGAGTTTCCCCAAAGGACATATGATCTCCCTAGAAATACATTTTTTTTTGTATGGGTTTATAGAACAGGCATGGATTTCCTCCTGTGGAATAGGCCTTAAGTTCAATCAAGAGTGGTTGATTTCTTCCATAATAGTCAGGTCACTACTGCACATCCTGCCTGGCAGGGTGGTATTGTAGTTCATAGGGGTCACATATTCTCAGACTAATGATGTCTTTTCTTCCCCACAAGCCTGAACAGCACCTTCTGGCACTGTGAGAAAATTTCCAGGTCAATCCCTGCTTGATTTCTCTATATCGTATCCATGCAGTACCATGCAATGTCCTCAGCATAGGGTCTATTTCTGGTGAGCAACTGAGTATATTGACAAGAATCTATAGTTTTGCAGTTCTGAACAACAATGGTGAAGGTAGACACACTCAGAACTGGGAGTTTTGTTAAGTAACCTTTTTGATTCTAAGATCAACGTTTGAAGATTCGAACTGTTTACAGACAAGAATATTGATCCATTCTTCATCTGTCTATATGTTATCATGGCTGTAATCTAATTACTTTTTGTTAGGAAGAATTTATTGCTGTTTACTTTTTGGAAGAAATCATTCTTCACTTTAAAGAAGATTGCAGATTTACGGGATAATACTATAGCGTGTATAGTTTTTCATCCTTTAAAAGCAGTTTGTTTTTATGAAGTTGGAGTAGGGAATTAACTTTCTGAAATTTGGTGGGATTACTGCCAATTACGGAATAAACTATGCATTCATTACATGCATGAATATGAGACAATAGGTGTGACTTTTTCCTAGCAATCCTGTTGGCATTTTATAAATACAACAAAAATATGCAAGAGAGTTAAAAAAATCTGTTTCTTATTAACAGTTTCTCATCTGTCACAATGTGTCTAAATATCCAGTGTCCAGGCTGGTACTGGAGTTAGGGAAGGAGCAAAGAGGCAGTTCATAAGGATGGGCCATATGTATGACCAATAATAATGGATCAGAAGACAAAGTAGAGATGGGTAGGAAGCAAAGCCAGAGAAAAAGTATCCACATATTAGTGATGGGATGACTTTGCTGGTGTCCATCCTCTGAGCAGTCTTGGAGTAAGAAAAAGAATCGACTCTCAGAAGAAATGTACGATGCTGAAATATTGTGAAGCGACTGCATGCAGTTCTCCATGCTGCTTATGTAAATGATCATTAGTATCATCTTCTGAGTGTACTTGAATTCAGGTCTCTTCTACACTCTCACATACATATGCCAGTGCACATCATATTCAAATACAGAAGGAAACAATTCATACTGGAAGAAGCCACAGATTTTCCATTTTGGAATTACAGCTCACAACCTTTCCTGAATGAGTACCTTCGTTAACATTCTCACACTGTTTTCACTGCAATCTTTTAACCATAATCTAGCTACAATAAATAAATAAATAAATACATAAATAAATCTAATGTAGATTCTGATACTTTGGTTTCATGAGGTGAAGAATAGTAACTGTTTTCTATGCTTCTGAAATAAAAGAAATAATATTATAAATAAATAATAAAACATTAAAATGTGTCATAGTTAGGCACAGGTGTCAACTTGACAGTTGAGGGTTTAAGCTCCAGGCACATTTGTATAGAATTAATGGTTGAGTTAAGCCCAGAGCAAACTTGCAAGAGATTGTCTAGCTGATGGGGAAGGCTCAGCCCATGATGGGTAGGACTAGGTCTTGAATAGGTGAATAAAATTCTGAGAGCTGGTTGAGGAAGTTGGTGTCCTTCATATACTTGGCCAGACATGCTGGTCTGGCAAGTAAGGACTGTCCCTCTCTCAGCTGTTATGTGGTGATGGTGTGGCCAGTTCCCTTGGCCCTGGTGTTGGTGTGTGCTCTCCCATCAAGCTGGACTGAGAACTGAAACCAGGAATCATAAGAGAGAATAAACCCCTTGTTCCCTTAAGCTGTTTGATGCTAGTAGTTTATAAACATAATTATAAAGGTGCTTCTTCCAGAGCACACAGATATTTGCCTTGTGAAGATGTGTTTTGACCATTACATTAAAGTCGCAATGCAAGCATCACTCTTTCTACCTACTGTTCATGATACCTCCATTAAGTGGTTGACCATTCTTTCTTCCCCAAGCAAACTGTCTCATATGAAAGAAAGGCTGAAAACAGTTTGACTTTTAAAACATCATTTGGTTTAGCTGCTGCAAATTTATATTTAAGCAATCTGTTTTTGCTGCCAATAATAAACATGGACTTTTAGGATCAATAGGGATAAGTTACAAGATGTGTTTTGGGAATCTCTAACCCTAGACTTAAAACCATACCTATTACATACTGACATCTTGGAGATAGTATTTGAAATTCCATCACTTTCATGTTCTCCTGTGAAGTGCGGATAAAAGTGTCTACTTCAAAATATATAATCATACACGACAGCAAAATGATACTTTCCACCTAGGAGATGACTTTACTCATCCTGAAGAAGAGTTCAATAATGTTTTTTGCTAATTGTATTATTTACAAATGCCTGGCAAGAAGTAGCTCAAGGAAGGAAGGATTTTATTTGGTTTATGGTTTAAGAAGGAGCACAATCCTGGGCTGGAGAGGTGGCTCAGGGGTTAAGCCTCTGCCTGGCAGGCAGAAGGTCCTGAGTTCGGATCCTAGACCCCACGTATAGATGCCGGGCGGAAGCGGGGGCAGCCTGTGTTTCTGGTCCTGATAGGGCAAGATTGTGAATCCCAGGGCAGAGTAAACAAGGAGGAGGTGGAAGCAGTCCATGGTGGTTCCCAAATTTGTCCGTGGTTCTACACACACATACATACATACATACACACACATACATATGCACACGCGCACACATGCATACATGCACAATTGAATAAATAATAAAAAAATACCTTTAAAAAAACAAAAGAAGGAGCACAATCCATTATGGTAAGAAGTCATGGTGACAAGAACAGGAAGTGGCTGTTCACATCCCCTCCTCAGTTGGGAAGAAAGGACAGAAAAGAAGTCCCACTTCTTGCAATCAGGTTCCATCTATCAAAAGTTTCACAAGAGTGCTTTCAAACACATGAGCCTACAAGAACAATTGACCACATGGTTAGTATTAGTTCATAGATCTTATAAACTAAAAATATTGGTAGCAACATATTATGTAATGTACACACTCTACCTGACAAGTGCAATAGCTACTTTTACTGTTGACTTTTTAAAGATCTCCAGACAAATAAAAATAAAGAACAAAAACCTCTGTTGAATATTATGCTAAGAACATTTGGTAGAAAATATCTATATATGATAAGGGTTAAAAGGTGATAAAAAAGAATTGGGAGTACCTGGGAGAGATGGAAATAGAAATCAGAATGAAACAAGAGAGAAATGAAAGCTAAATAAGCTAATTTTCCAGAAGGAGCTCCAGATTTTTAAAAAAGCAACAAAGAATATATGGCACAACTAAGAAACTAAGAATCTTCATGAAAAATACTGTAATAATTAAATTCATCTAAATTTCTAAGACCTTTTCCAAATGACTCTAAAGCTAAAAGCTTGTGCAGAATTTACCTTTGTTACACTTTCATTATAAGTCATTAGTAGTCATAAATATTATATTACTATTTCTAATCTCCACTCAAAATGCATTATTTGAAATAGTATCTGCTACCTCCTATTTAGTAAAGTGCTGGCAGTTGTTGTTTGAGCACTTATGTATGCTCTTTTTATTAACTATTGCATAAAATATTAAAATTTAGTATATAAATATCTTGGCTTTTCATTCACCTAAATCAGATGAATTTCAATACAATAATGAATTCTATGATGCTGGTTTGGAGAATCACAGACAATAACTTAAAAGAGTGATCACGGTCTTGGGTACCTATAGATTAAGGCGAGGTCACAGAAGGCCAGAGAAGTATATGGGTACTCAGATTAAAAAGGATAAATAGCAAGAAGTGGTTAGCAAGTTAAATTTGCATCAAAACAAGCTGTGAGTAGAAAGTTCCATGTCAGAATCATCAGCACAATAAGTTTTCACTAAAAACCAATCCTATCTATGCAAACTTATTTGTTGAGTATTATAGACTTTCCCTGTATAACTCTGGGCAGAGTTAAAAGAAGCACAGCTTTCCACAAATGTGGAAAACATTTTACTAATCTCTGATTGCTACTGTGTCCCCATGGTCCTGCCTATTATTAGGTTTCTCAGCAAATCATATTCCTTCATTGCAGTGGCCATAATCACATGAATTACTAGTTTCATTTAGGTTCATCTCACCTTTCCCAGTGGGAAACATCCTTGTATCATTTTCAGCAGACAAAAATAACATTTTCCAATATGAATGGGGAATCAGAGGTGTTCAATTATGCAGCTGAACTCTAGTGTCAGGGCCATCTGAGGACCTTGTACCTTGTCCAAAGCTGTATCTTGATGAGAAAAATTCACTGTGAATACTTGATTTCCAAACTGGCCTTTTGGGTAATCTGCATGCTGATGGTTATCAAGACCTATTATAAATCCGTTATCAGAAGCTGCACCTTTGTCCCCTCAGGCTATTAATCTTCATGAGCCCTTAAAATTTCTGAGTTGTATTTAAACTGGGAATCAGACCATGAGTTTTGTAAGAAGTTTCTTCCAGTTTATTTTCATGCACCTATTGCCTATCCAATAGTCAAAATATCTACATAAGAAGATTAAGGAAAAACAATGTTTTGAACCACCAGAAAGTAAATCTGGAGAAATCACCTCTGTAGAGAGATGGGCCATATGAATCCAACATTGAAAGGATCCAGGAAAGTGGAGAGAGGCAAATGACCATTGACCTTCGCAACAAATGGCAGAATAGGACTCATTAGCTCTATCATTATGGGGAAAGAACTTGATAAAGTAACTTGTCTACATTTATAAAGTTGGAGCATGGGTCATACATCACCTACTCCAAGAAGCTGTTCCAAAACTCCTTTTGGTGTCAAACCAGCTCATTCACCTTCAGCTGCTACAGTGCTTTCCTAACAACTTGACAATAAAAAATAATGATAGAAAGGAGAAGAAATCATGTTTTAATAATATACTTGGTTCTATGTTAGCACATCTCATTGAGCTGCTCATTTATTCCTTGGCGTATTGTAAAAAAGTAGTATATTCTGGCTAGAGAGGTGGCTCAGGGGTTAAGACTCTGTCTCACAAGTAGAAGATCCTGAGTTTGGATACTAGGTCCCAAGTAAAAACACCAGGTGGAAACAGTGGTGGCCTGTACTTCTTGCTGTAGTGGGAGCCCAAAGCAAAGCAAAAAGGAGGTAGAAGCAATCCTGGATGATTCCTGAAGTCATTCTTGATCTCCATGGGCACACACAGTGCCCTCTGACACACATGCATGCACAAAATAAATAGGTTTTTTAAAGTAGTATACTCTTCATTAATTTATACATGAGGGGTCTGAGGTATTGAGAATTTAAGTAATGTCCCCATGGCCACAAAACTAGAAAGTGGCTCCAATGACAACTCAAATAATTGAGTCCAGAAGCATTTTTGAACCTACATTATATATTCTTCAGGAACACAGCCTTCTTTCTTTTGCTTTTTCATTTTCATGAGAACATGGAAAATATCTAGCTCATATCATGTGTTTCATAAATATTTGATGAAAGAATAGATTAATTATTATGAAATCTGTAGTTTTAATCATGTCTATGTCATGCCAGAGCTTTCCACACCACATATCCTCTGAAATATATTAAAGTCTAGTCTTTCAAAAGGATACGTGCTATTTGAATATATGATAGAAGTCAAAATGTTTGTGTGAAAGGGTGTTGATTTCATTATAGTTTGAATGTTTTCTGAATTAAGATGAGAATACACTAAGAAACTGTTCTAAATAGCTCCTGGATGAGAGAGAAAGGTAGGTATTTCACATGCATGATTACAAAAAAATTGGAAAAAATTAAAGAGAGTTTTGTATAAAATGTATTATAAAAGTATTATAAAAGATGAATAAAAATAGTGCTGGATTTTGTTCCCTTAGGAAACTTATTTTTTTATTGAATGTATGTGCTCTGCAATATGGAATACCCCACACGTTTTCAAATACCCTAAGGTTTTTAAGAACTAATGGTAGAGAATTGTTCACCTCAGTCATAATCTGAACCCAAAGAACAGAATCATTTTAGCTTGTAAGAAATTGTAAGAAGTGAGAGCTGATTCTTATGGGAAAATAATGAGGTTCCCATTTTGTGCATGTGTTTTTATAGATATCCTTCAGGCAAGCACATTTATCATTTCACCAAAGACTACAATTAATATTTCAAGACCAAATGAGATCTGCTCACCTGAAAAGGAACAAAAGACCCCAAGGGAAACATTCCCAGGAGGAGCGTATATAAAAAGAGAAGATGCTGCCTGAATAATGATCTTTAGATAGCATGGTAAACTTTGACTGGGAAGGAAAACATTAGTTACACCCTAGCCCCACCCGGCCTGCCAAAAAAAAAAAAAAAAAGTAACAGAAACATCTGGCAGATTCTTATTTAAAATCTTGATACAGAATACTCCTACCAGACTATATGGACTACCAGACTATATGAAAGACTTTGAATATAAAACACCAAACCAGGAAAATACAAATTATGATGTAAGACAAAGTCTTCCCTGCTGTGCACGTTAACTTTCTCTATCTCCAACATTACTGAACCACTAATTCCACAAAACATATCAGATACCTACATGTGGGCTAACAAAAAGAAAAGCAAATTCCTGCACTATACCCTGTAAACAGCAGATCTCTGAACAGAGTTTCTATCCTTCAGAATAATTTTTGAGACTACCTTTGGTAGGAAGACTTTCAATTACAACTCTGATATTTAAGAACAATGATGATACATTCATTTCAAATTCATTATCTAGAAACTAATATAAACATTTTCTTCTTTAAACTGTAGGTGTTACTTATTGAATCCAAGGTCCACATCTCCAGGCCAGTCTTACAGCATAACCTTTATTTTAGCCATTTCTTTTTTTCAAGCATCTATGTATTTAGTTTTCTAAGCCTGTGGTGCATGTGTAGGTGATTTTGCAACTTTCACACGGTCCAGGAGGTAGGAATGGCTTGCATGTTTTTAAACAGCTGAAAACTATTAGAAAGAAACTATTTCAAGTGTAAGAACTATGCAAATATTCAAAATTTAGTGTCTCCGAATAACCTTGTGTTGCAAAAAAGTTATTCAAATCATTTGCATGTTGTCTATGACTATTCTACTTAATATAATTCTGGCTAAGTGGTTACCCAAAAGCATATGATATATCTGTTATGCCTGAAATATACATGATCTGGCCTTTGTTGAAAAGCATTGTGGATCATAAAGTTGTAACAATTCATATCTTCTAGGACAGCACCAATTTAAAATACCTTTTATTACAAATACATGTGCCTCACTTAAAAACCATGCACTCTTTACATATATATTTATATCTATATATATATATGCTTGATCAATATAAAATTATTTGATGTTGAATGTAATAAGGTTATGGGATGAAATCATGCTTGGAGCAGGAATTTATCTTTATTCTGATTTTAATTTATCAAATACAAATCCCCTCTAAATACTGAAAAATTTATACTCTGTACATTTAACAGTAAATATTAGAGGATCACTATTCAGTAATACTATCTTAGGGAAGATATGTAACATGAGTTGCACATGAGTTTCACATTGAAGTTTTCTCAAGTGCATGAGCATTGATGACAATGATGCACAGATTCTGCCCTCACAATAGTTGCAAGATGGAGAACACCATCCTGATTCAGAAGCATAGCATATATTTGCTAATGATTTTCACATTATTATAACTTATTCACATGTTCTTAATAATAAAAAAGAGTAGAGCTATCAATGTTTCATAGAAAGAAACTGCTTAATTTAGAGACAATTGTCTTTCCCCAAATTTGTAAGGTTCCTATTTTTCAATAACGTAACTGGTTTACAGTAGATAGAATCTGTATAAATGTTGTTTCTTAATATTGTTTCTTCTTAATCCTTTTTAAGGGAAACCTCAAACTCCAAATTAAGTTAATAATGAAGATATTACATATGAAACATCAGTATATAAACTGTAGTCTAGTTGGCAAGGCTAATTCATATACGAGATTAACAGTTGGCAAATTTCAAAAGTGAGGTTGGTGAAGTTCAAATCATTCAACCCTGGGACAAGCATGCAGAGGGATTCAAATTTAATTCAGGAGTTCAAAAGGGAGTCACTGAAAGGTTTTGACCCAGAGAATGGCAAAATTAAAGATGTGCTTTGAAAAAACTAAGTTGATAGGACAGAGGATTGGCTAAAGAGGAGCCTGAAGTATTGCTTTAGTCCCAAAGGTAAGTAATGAAGTCCTGAAATAGTAGTGATCGTGGGAATTAACAGAGCAAGCAGGTGGGAGTCCCTATGAGTCACAGTGGATGGGACTGTGGCAAATGAGGTAAGAAGGAAGAAGAGGTAGAGAGAGAGTTCAAGGAGATGGCATTGGTTCATACTAGGTAGGTGTTGGACAGAGTTGGATGCCATCAATTTAAATAGGAAACGGAAAAAGAATAAGACTTGTGAGATGTATCATTAACCCCAAAATGGAGAAAAGCAGGTTGTCCAGCTTTAAACTCGCAGCGTATGGCTATTTAATATGAAATTGACAAGGTATGCACTGGAGCCCTTCGATGACCTCTTTAACATACTATTTAGAAATATACCTCCCAGAGCACACTGGAAATCTGCAGAACTACATCTGCAAAGAAGAAGAAGAAGTCCCCTATTATTTACAATTTACTTGAACAGATGCAGAGAGGATTATTCTTCCTTAAGTGATAAATTTCCCAGAGGAAAATAAGACCAGAAAACCTAATGTGTATGCAGCCTATTCTGAGGAACAGCAATGATTTCCCAAATACCAAAAGAAACCTGTCCTGTGTCTACAGTACCTGGATCCAGCTGCTGCTCGCTTGCCTAAGGGAAGCAGCCCTATGCTATGTTGTAAAATTATCATTCCAACTACCTTAGCTACCAGCAACTGGGACCATGGGTCATAAATTATTCCAACAATTCTAAACTTCAAGAATGTAATGAATTATGATTTTTTCATCAGAGGACATGAGGATCAATAGAAGCAGAAGGTTTCTGGATAAGCACATTCCATAATTACTCCTCAGGACTGAATAAATCAATTTAATATCACACTTCAGAAAAGTTTTCAAAATGTATTCTCCCACAGATTTATTAGAGCAATAGTGTGTACTTCATAGTTCCATCCCATCTTTTTAACATAACCTTTTAAGGAAATTTAATTTTGACTTCAAAAGGAGTTGCATAAAACATCAATTCTCTGTAACTGGATTTGACACTTTTATGCTTTATGTTTTTTTTTCTCCCTGGAAAAGATGAATCAATCATTAGGTTACTTTTCAATTTATCTTATATTTTCAATGAGGCAGCAACTTAAATTTATCAGGTTTCTTTAGCGATCAGATAATAAATAAGTGTTTAAATATTCTTCGCTTATGATCTAATAATCCAGGTAATGAGGCTGAAGGAGGCCACGTGATGCATGTCAGATTGGGCAGTCTTTCAAATTTAACAGACCTTTTGCAGTATAATTGAAGAATGTATACTTGGTAATCACTTAAACAGCTTGGAATAGTATGAATAATTAAATGTTCCAATTCTTAACACCAATAACAATATTATTGCTTCTAATAAATTGAAGATTAACACAGATCATGTACTAAATGGTTAACTTTGCTTTCTCTGTGTATGCATATATACATTGTCACTGCCTTTCTAAAGAATTAGTTGCACTCCAGAAAAAAAAAATAAAAAAACTCACCACTGCAAATTCTGTAAAGACTTAATAACTGGAGGTGGTTTTTTTTTTAATGAACAATAAATCCTCATAAAACTAGTGGTGTCTAATCATCAAAGTATCCTCAGGGTTCTTATCCACTGGATATTGTCTCTGTGAGTTTAAGCACAAGTGTGAATTCTAATAACTTATTTTAGAAAATGAAAGGAAAGATGCATGAGTATTCAGAGAGAAAAAAAAGTAACAGTGTAAATAAAGTCAGGAAACACTGACAAAGAGAGGCTATTCAATATTAGAGCAAGTTACACTTAATACTCAAAGAACTTTTTTTGTTAGTGAATGGAAATTAAAAATGTATTTGAGTAACGTCAAAAACTCAGAACCAAAAGGAAAATAGCAGCCACTAGTAAGCATGAAAACCTCTCACCCGAAGATCTAAGACGAGTCTAGCTAAGCCTTGTCCATCTTCCCGAATCAGTAGGTCACACAGAAGCATGGCCTTCTGAGCACAGGAGCTAGAGGTCATCCCAATTATGACCCTTCTATAAAAACAAAGTTAAGCCTTTGCCTTCCAAGAAAAAGAACCTGAATTCAGAAACCTAGATCCCATGCAAAAATGCAAAATGGAAATGCATTCCCAGTCCTACAAGGTAGAACCTGAAAAACCCTAGAGCACAATAGTAAAGTGGAAGCAATTCAGGATGAGTCCTGAAATTTCCCTTGGGAATTCACTGTCACATATACTCATATGCCTCTTGTGCACATGTCTTCAAACACCTTTGTACACACACACACACACACACACACACACACAAAGACCAGGATGTTTTCAAAAAAAATGAAGGAATTTTTGAAGGCAAGTCAATTATTACTAATCAGTGAAACATTGTTTTAGGATTAAATATGATTAAGATAAATGTATTTTGGAATGAGATGTTGAAAGAACATTTGAATATGTTTTCAAAGGCTGTTTTTTTGACATCATGTTAATTTTCATTTCTGGAATTTCAGGTCAGTTCTCCAGTCTTCATTTCTGCCTTTTGATTCTGAAGAGAAATGTGTACAAGGTTTTGGTTTTTAAAGATTTGTGCTTTAAAAATATCATTCTGCTGTTTGGCATCATTACCCACATCTAATATGCTATACTCTTGAAAATGAAATGATAATTGCTTATCTTCTATGAAATGCTTTTAATAAACAGGTTTGATAAAAGAATAGATTTCCCTGTTTTGTTTTGTTTTGTTTGGCCAAAACGACGATACAGAAGACATTTGTCCAAGCTTGTATTATATTAGCCAGCATTCTGAATTTTTGCTTAATGCTAAAAAACCACAAGTTTTGGCTTGCACAGCTAGGAACTCACATTAAACTCTTGGCATCTTATAAATATGTCTGGCCCCAAAGTAAATATATGCACAAAATATCATCATTCATTGCTTTTCATTAATAGTGAACACTGGATGTTACAATTGTGTTCATTTCTCAATGCAACGCTTAGCAAAGCAACCTAAATCTACCCCAAAGAAAATGTTTTTAAGATTCCAACATCTCCATGATATGGATTTTAGCTGGTATTAACAAGCACTTCCTAGCTTTAAACACCTTGTCACGGTTATGTAGATGTCCTCAAATAACTTTCTAAGCATGATTTACAGTTGAAGAAATTTTCTGATACTGGATTGTAGAATTAGATTTTCCTCTGTTGTATCCTTCTAAAATAGCAAAGTTATTTCAGGGATGACTTGCTGGGGTTAGAAGTGTAATAATCCTACCAAGGCAAAACATATGTCCAACCCCTTCATTAAATCAAATTCCAATGTTGCTCTTAGGGTGAACAGTGTCCTCAGGGAGAAAGACATAGAAGAGAGAGACAAAGCAAGTTCTTAGTGGCTAGTGCCTTACTCTACACTGATCCCTTCTTGCTTCGCTGCTTTTTGCTGTGCACTGTATTTTAAGTTGGCCAGAGGAGTCAGGGTGATGCAGGCATCCAGTTCAGTACATAAGCCAAGCAGCTCAGTAAATGAAGCACTTGTCAATACAGATTGAGAACCCTTATAAACAGCAAAAATAGAAAGAGACAAACAGGAGGATGATAAATGTGCCATTTCAGGACCCATAAAGAGTTCGCCTCCAGTATATCAAGAATGGAATCACTTTACAACATGATAAGGACAGCATCATCAACCAAATCACCCACTTGTACCTGTGCCATCTGCAGAATGAAATTTGGCTTTTAATGTCTATTAATGACCAGGATAATAAATAATCATGTGATAGGTAAATCATATAGGTTTGGTTGTTTAAAAAATGAGGGAGGAAAGAAAGAAGGAGGAAAGAAAGTAGAGGAAAAGTGGGTAGATTCTGAAAGAGTCATCTAAGTAATTGTAACCAATGTGATATTTCATTTTTATATTTTTTGTGTTTTGTTATTTATTCTGGTTTTTATATCTTTATTTGTTCTTTTCCCCACTACACCAAAACTAGGGATTTAACCTCACACATACTAAGTAAACATTCTCTTTCAACTATATAATACATGCTCTTTTCACTTCTTATTTTAAGATAGAGTGTCACTAAGTTTCATAGATGGACATGTTCTTGAAATCCTCCCACTTCAGCCTGTTAAGTGCCTGGGATTGTATGCCTAGCCACCAAGCCTGATACTCCTTAGAATTTGGCATAAAACATCCATATATTTTATTTTGTGTTCAATATGTAACTGCATCCAAATATTTGTGGGGGAGGGAGGCAACTTCATTAAAAAAAGAAGGTGTTATGGAGTTGGGGCCACTCAGGAACTCACAACTCTGACACCAAATAAGTTTTAAAAAAGGGGAAAGGTGTTTCCACTCTGTTGGTGTTGAATGAAACATTTAATGTCTGTTTCACCTGAGGTTATAAAGGCAAAACACTATATTCTGGAATGTCAGGCATTTGGTGATCTGTGTGAAGCAGACAACTTTCACAGAAAAGGAATTCACATGAAGCAAGCAATGCTTTACAGAAGAGAAGATCAAGGATCATCAGTTCACATTAATAGCTGTTCTGTAAGTCCTGTGCCCATAGGAAATTCCAAGGAGTTGCATGTTTTCCTGGAGTTTATCGTTGGCCAGGTGTAGGAGGAAGGGAGCAGGCAGGCCTGTATTAAGGTCTCTGATCAACCATTACTTACAATACCTCCACCTGGGGAGCCTGCCATTCAGGGATGATCTGTATGTGCTGCATGAGTGAATGAAACTTCTCCAAGCTACAACTGCTGCCTCGCCTGGTGCTGACGTCAAGCTGCCTGGCTGAGAGGACCAGTCCGGTCAGGATGACTCAGCAAACCTTGCGCTGGGACTTATGGGATGTTGGGTGGGGTATATATAGGCTGCCCCATACTTGTAATAAACGAGCTAGCCTGCAAGCTTGAGAGCCTGCTGTTGCCACTCGCCTGATTCCTGGAGTCTGTGTAGCTGACTTCATGCCAGCTTATCCCGGCCCCCAAGGGTCTCCGTGGGCCCTCGAGACTGTTACATCTGACACCTGAACAGGGACTTCCACAGTGGGCCTTTTTCCCCTATCAGCACCAGTGTAGGAGCACTGTGCCCCCTTTCGGCTGTTGTTTGGCACCAGTGTAGGAGCACTGCACCCCTTTTGGCAGTTGTTCAGTAAGCTGGACCCTTTGTGTTTAATGTTTTTTACCTTCATGAGAGGTGAGCGCGAAGGCTTCTTTGTTTTCTCTGTGTTTGTCTGTCCACGGATAGGGAAGGTACACACTTTGGTTCTGGTTAACCCGGAGTCTCTACATAAGGGTTGACCCCCCAGGAGACAGAACCCAGGAGTGGTCTCCTGATGGACCCTCTTCCTCCGGAGACAATGTGTGGGCACAAGGCCGTGGCCTAACCAACCATGGAAGTTCCCCACCAAGCACAAGACATTTGGGGCAGATACATTGCTTGTCTCGTCTGTTCCTCTCTAGTCATGTCTCTGGTCCTTAGTAAAATGGGCAACCTCCCCTCACACTGTAAGGAGCCCACAGTTTGGGAGCCTGATATCAACTTTCCACCGCTCACCGCCTCTCAAAGAAGCCCGCAGAAGCTGCGGGCCAGGAGGCTCCAGAGCACAGCGCCTATCTTTCCCTCTTGGTGCTCGCGCTTTCACCCGCTGTGCGCAGCCTGAGGATGCAGAGTTTTAGAGCCCAGGCAGCCGCTGCAGCGGCAGAGGTGCACACTCATGCTTCCCAGCCCATGGAGAGTGAGAAAGGAGGGGGGCACGTCAGGGCTCTAGCATGCCACGCGGACCACACTTGCTGGGGCTGTGGTAAGACAGGTCACCTCCAGAGGGACTGCCCCAGTACCGGTCTGCTGCCACAATGTAACAAGGGATTCCATTGGGCTCGCTATGACAGGGACCTACTCCCTTATTAACCCGGGTGGAGGAAATGCTTGTGTCTTCCCTCAGGACTCCACTTTGCCAATACGGGTGCCAGCTTGAGATGTAAAACCGGCAACGGAGATTGTGAAGCCTTTCTGGGAATCAGATTCATAAAAAAATCTGTGGCCACTTTAATTTTTTTCTTTCTTTTGCACTCTGATTTTTTTTTGGCATGCCATTTTTAAATACATGTATGCATACTTAATTTTTCGATAACATCTAAGGCCTTAGCTACTTATGGTCTATATCAATCACAATTGTTTTTCTATTAGATTGTAAGTTTTCTTTCATTGTTTTCTCACTTGACTTTAATTTTTAATGAATTCTAACTTAATTACATTGCTTAAGTGTTTCCTTCAGCACATCTCTCAGCAACGCTCCATCAATAAGGCCACACTACAGACGCTTATAGCCTTTGAACACCCAAGCCATGGCACCCCTAGGGACATGCTTTGAGTTTGGATTGCAGAGATTTGTGAGGCCTTGGTCCAGTCTACTATCCACATATCCTGACATGCCTTCCAGAGGCGAGGTCCTTCGAGGGCCAGTAGCCAATGACGGGTCAGATCCTGCAAAAGAGGACAACCTAAGACAGGCATGGTCCGTAATGCTGGATGCCCTCTGAGGCGGGGTCAACAAGGTCAGAGCAAAGAACTCTGGCTCCCGCTGGCTGTCAAAATAAATAAAAAGGATGGATATGTAGGAGGAACGGACCAGGCAGGTCTGAATTAAGGTCTCTGATCAACCATTACTTACAATGCCTCCACCTGGGGAGCATGCCACTCAGGGATGACTTATGGGATGTTGGGTGGGGTATATAGACTGCCCCATACTTGTAATAAACGAGCCAGCCTAAGAGCCTGCTGTTGCCACTCGCCTGACTTCTGGAGTCTGTGTTGTTGACTTCGCACCAGCTTATCCCCACCCCCAAGGGTCTCCATGGGCTCCCAAGACTCTTACAGCCAGGGATCTTGATATTCTTGGTCACTAAAAAGTCTTACAAAGTCTTGCCATGGTAGCTTCCTTGCTATGAGTTTTGTACCATTATTTTACATTAAATAGGTTGCTACAAAAGCTCAGTAAAATAACTCAGTGAATAAAATCTTTATTCCGAACTTAATGAACTGAGTCTATCATTTGATTGCCACAGGTCCATATGATGGAAAAAGTTACCTGAATTCCAAAAGTTGGTCTATGTTGCAGTTTAAAAGTGGCTATATTTTTGTGTCAAGTTGACAAGGAGTGGAGTGTCATAGTTAGGCACAGGTGTCAACTTGATAGTTGAGGGTTTGAACTCCCAGCACATTTGTAGAGAATTAATGGTTGAGTTAAGCCCAGGGCAAACCTGCAAGAGATTGTCTAGCTGATGGGGAAGGCCCAGTCCATGGTGGGTGGGACTAGACCTTGAACAGGTGACTAAAATACTGAGAGCTGGTTGAGGAAGTTGGCATCCTTCTGTACACTTGGCCTGGCAAGTAAGGGTTGTCCATCCCTCAGCCATTATGTGGTGATGGTGTGGCCAGTTCCCTTGACCCTGGTGTTGGTGGATGCTCTCTTGTCAACCTGGACTGAGAACTGTAACTGGATAGTTATAACATAAAATAAACCCCTTGTTCCCTTAAGCTCTTGGATGGTCATTTATCAGCAGCCATGTAGGAGAACTGCAACACTCTATGTGATCCATTCATGTACCATTCTCTCTCTCTCAAATAAAAATACATAAATAAAAATAGCTAGCTTTCTGCCTGGGACTCTATCCACTCAGGACCTGCCACCCCTCTGGTAAGGTCCCCTAGACCACACCCCAGCCCCCAGTCACCACTCCTTCCAGCTTGTCCCACCAGCCAGCCGGAGCTGCAGCCAGCCAGCTCTTCTGCTGGGGAAGGCGTCTAGGCCACGCCCCAGGCCTCAGGTGATCTGTGCGACAACTCACATGGCCCTTTCCACCAGGATGCTATCCAGGGAGGACCCCCTCCCCCTCCAAACTCAACAGAGTCCGAAGAAAACCCAAGCAAAGCTCTTAGGGACAAACGCCATAAAACTGAAGTCCTCTAAAATCATCCTATCACATGGGAGACATTCTTCACATCCATCTCAAAGATGAGTAAACACTTTTTACCATCTTGTTCCTTCCAGTTATTAGTCACTGTAGTTTAACTTTTCTATACAACCACCCCAAAACCCATACAACTTCAGAGACTATACCATTCACCCTCACATATTATCAAAGTACTTAACTGAAAAAGTGCACTCACATATTAATCTTCACTTACTGTCTATTAAACTTGACTTAATTGATGTACTATAAGTCTAATAGCCTTATCTAGGAAATAACACCAGTTCCAGACTAGCATACCCAACTCCAAGGCAAACACTAATAATAACTGCTCAAGAGTAGTAATACCAACTAATTCAGTTCAGCCAAAAATACATGGAAACTGAAAGAAGGTCTTAAGAGATAAAACAGCAATGCCTAGGTCACAGGGCAAATCCATGAGAAACAAAAATCAAGACAACAAATCTCCCACCAAAAGAATTAACTTCATAATGATAGAATCCAACCAGAACAAACTCATAGAAAATAGCCAAGAAAGCCATAACCATGATAATGATTTTCAAAGCCTGATCTTTACCTTGATCAATACTATGAAACAGGAAATAGAGGAGGAGATAAATAACTGCATCAACCACTTTGAACAGGAACACAACACACACTTGGAAGAGATAAGAAAAACAGTTGAAGAAAGAAAATAGGCATAGAGCAGTTAAAATAATCTCAGAGTTTAAAATTGAACTAAAAGACAAGTTGTCTTCAACCTGGAACTCAACAGAGAGTCTTATCAGCAGAACTAAGGAAGCAGAAAATAGAATATCAGATGTTGAAGACAAAGTGGAAGAAATAAACAGCTCAGTAGAACAGGGTTGTTAAAGCCAAAAAGATACTTGAGAGGAATATTCAGGAGTTATGGGATGCCATGAAGAAGCCTAACATGTGCATTCATGGAATACCAGAACAAGAATTCCAAAATACCACACCTGAGGAAATTTTTCAAATTATCATAAAGGAAAACTTTCCTCATCTAAAGAAAAAGGGGTCCATCCAAATACAAGAGGCATTCCACACCCCAAACAGATATGACCAAAATAGAAACTCACCAGGGCACATAATAGTCAAAATATTCCAGATTCAAGACAAAGCAAAGGTTCTGAGAGCTTCAAGAGAAAAAGAAAGTCACTTTTAAAGGTAAACTTATTGAAATAACCAAAGATTTTTCAGTGGAAACAGTAAACGTAAGAAGAGCTTGGAGAGACATACTTCAAGTATTGAATGAGCAAAAATATCAATGCAGGCTGATATACCCAGAAAAATTATCAGTCGTGATTGAGGGAGAAAGAAAAATTTTCCAGCACAAGACAACTTAAAGGCTTACATATCTACCAAACCAGGCTTTCAAAAAATGCTAGAAAAGATACTCAAGCTTGATGAAAAGAACAAGCATATCCAGGAGGACAGAGGGAAGTATTATACCACCAAAACCTAAAGGACAAATAATAAATATACTTATGAAAGCCAATAAACATAAAAAATGCCAGGAATTAAAAGTAATGGCTCCATCATAATACTAAATGTCAATGGAATTAACTCACCAATCAAAAGACATAGATTACAAACTTGGATTAGAAATCACAACCAACTTGGATTAGAAATCACAACCCATCGATCTGCTCACTTCAGGAAACACATCTCACCACAAAAGATAGGCACATTCTAAAAGTGAAAGGTTAGTCAAAAATTCTGCAAGCTGATGGAACCAGGAAACAAGCAGGGTTACCTATTATGCTATCTGAAAAAGTAGATTTCAAACCAAAAAAAAATCATAAGATACACAGAAGGATACTACATTTTAGTCACAGGTACAATTCACCAGGAAGACTTCACAATACTGAACATATATACACTAATATGGATTCCTCCACATTCGTTAAGCAAATGCTACAGTGTTTAAAGCAAGAAATCAACCACCAAATGATAATTCTTGGGGAATTCAGTACCACTCTCTCAACATGGGATAGATCAATAGGTTAAAAACTTAACAGAGACATATTGGAACTTAATCAATCCCTTACTGAAATGGACCTTACAGATCTCTATCAAGCTTTCCATCCACACACCAAAGAACACACATTTTTCTCAGCAGCACATGTAATTTTCTCCAAAATAGACCACATATCGGATCACAAAACGAATCTCTACATGTACAGGAAAGTTGAAATTCTAGCCTGTACTCTATCAGACCACCGTGGTCTAAAACTTGACATCTGCAACACAACAAACAGCAGAAAATACACTAACTCTTGGAAACTAAACACTATGATGCTGAATGAGAATTGGGTTCAGGAAGAAATCATATAGGAAATTCAAGATTTCCTAGAAGAGAATAATAATGAAAATAAAACATGAAAATCTCTGGGACACGATGAAATCTGTCTTAAGAGGTAAGTTTATAGCTTTTAATGCCAACATCAAAAAAATGGAAACATCACAAATAAATAATTTAACAATGCAGCTGAAAGTTTTAGAGAAACAAGCGCAGTCCAATCCCATGAGTAGTAGAAGAGAGGAGATTAGCAAAATCGGGGGAGAAATATCTGAAATTGAGATAAAGAAAATGATATAGAGAGTCAACTAGTCAAAAATCTGGTTCTTTGAAAAAATCAATAAGATTGATACACCTCTAGCTAAATTCACCAAAATCAAGAGAAAACCCACGAGACCCTGTCCCCTTCCCCCACCACTCTGGTCCGGCAGGGAATTGGCAACAATTCAGGAATTTTATTAGAATAGAAGCATGTTTCATTAGGCTATTGAACATTTCTCAGCAGGAACTTGATTCAGAAAAGCAAATGAATACCCAGCGTTAGGGGTTATTTTGACTTTAGTGAACCCTGTTTCAAAATTGTCTTTTTTTCTAACTCACCTTATTGAGCTTAACTTATCAGCTTTTTAAACCTTTATTATATAACAAAATTCCTACAATGAACCACTTTCTCAGAGGTGCTAATCTGAGAGGTGCTAATTTTCACAAAGTATTCAAAATGTTTATTTACTTCTGATCAACTTGAAATTGCTGGCATCTGAATTAGCCTTTAGATGGCCATGTAATATTTAAAAGCATGTTTTTAATATCTGATTAGAAAAATCTAGGTATGTAATGTCTCCTCTTATTAAGAAGAAAGGCCTACCAGCATTATAAAGTCACATATTCTCAGCTTTTTTTTTTTAGAAGTGTGACTTGGCTAGAGCTTAGTTATGCTGGGGAAATAAGGGAAGATAAATTGCCAAGAGGCGCCAGAAAACACATTGAGGCAGCCCTTGAGATGCAAGGTTCATAGAAACATATAATGAAGGTGCTAAGGGAAAGTGTCAGAAGTGCATGCACAGTGTTGCTAAGACCTGTGAGTTTCATGCTGGTTGAGTGATACCTCTATCCCTCATGATGCCCCTCAAGTAACTCTTATCGAGGGTGATGGTCTGGATTAAGAGCACTCATACCTAATTCATTTCTTTTTCTTTTCAAAGCAAGAGGGGTTTAAAAGCTAGACTATATGAACAGTGACCTTATTAGCTTTGTTCTTCATGACCAGCTTTTCAAGGAGCAGCTGACTGATCAGACAGGAGGCAAGTTCTCTTCTCTAACACACCAGCTTGTTGGCGTAAGAAGGAATCAGTGGTCCTCAAAACAGCATTGTTCTGAACTGATCACATTGTAATTGGCCCCTTGACTGAGGAACAGAAAGGAGCCTTTCAGGATCCTGGCACTTCATGCAGCTACTCTAATTTCTCAGTGATCATATAATTAGACAAAAATCCTAAGGCGATTGTTACATTCTATTTAGGAAGCACCTCAATCAACAACCTCTGAGTCAATAAAACATGATTTTGGAGAAGAGGTACTGCTTAATCTAACTCTAGAGAAACCTAGGCTGACTAGTGTGAGGTGTTACTTGACTAAGGCGTTAATGCTCCATGAGGCCTACCTTCGCCCTTCCCTAGCTAAGCCCCACTCCTTCTTCAAGTTGAGGAATCCATGAAGTTAACAGGCTAGGTACTCAGAAGGTCTTACATGCATATAACTTCCCAGACAACTTTGTAGATATCAGGGACCAAGGATTCCCTTCACTAAACCTGCTTCCAGTCTTTCAGGACATAGGAGGATCTCTTTCCAAGTTCCCAAGGAGGAGTTCAATTTCTATTAAACAGCTAGCAGTTAGGAATACCTCAGTGCTGTGGGAACCACGCCACCAACCCCTTCAGTCTTCACCTCACTTTCCCAGTAACTCCTGGGACACTCATTAGCAATGCAAGGGGTATAAAA
This sequence comes from Typhlomys cinereus, assembly GCA_023101885.1. Lineage (NCBI taxonomy): Eukaryota > Metazoa > Chordata > Mammalia > Rodentia > Platacanthomyidae > Typhlomys > Typhlomys cinereus. Next base: position 1,044,583 of record JALPQD010000388.1, on the reverse strand, counting down.
GATTGTGGTTCAGGGGCTGGAGAGGTGGCTCAGGGGTTAAGCCTCCGTCTTGCAGGCGGAAGGTCCCGAGTTCGGATCCCAGATCCCACGTATAGACGCCAGGCAGAAGTGGGGGCGGCCTGCGCTTCTGGTCCTGGTAGGGCGGAGCCTGTGAATCCCGGGGCAGAAGGAGGTGGAGGCGTCCATGGTGGTTCGCGAATTCGTCCGTGGTTCTACACACACATACACACACACACAGACACGCGCGCGCACATACACACAGTTGAATGAATAATAATAATAATAATAATAATAATAATAATAATAATAATAAAAAGATTGTGGTTCTACCCATCACTGTTTCCTTCTGATTCTCTACTCATGCGGTTGTAGTAATGGCAGCTCTGTTTTCTCCTAGCAATGTACACATGGCGGCTCTCTCCCTGTTCTCTCTGATTTCAAGCTATCTCCTCTGCTCTAATGCTCTCCCACCTCAGGACTATTGGTTTTGCCTTGGGTCTCTTGGACCAAGATGCGTTTCTGCCCTCTTCTGTCATTTGTGATAAAGCACTTGTTTGTACCTCTCAATGTATTCTGGTTCAGTCTTTGACTCTGGAATATAAGAACCCTAAGGAAAAGCAACTCCTTAACAATCCCACTGAAAACAGTCCATACTTCTGCTGGCTATAGTGTGGGTGGTAGTAGAGTCTAGATTGGTATGTAAGAGATACCTATCCTGGCAACATTTTATATTCTTTTGCAAAATAGCATGTTTATATGTTGATAGCACTTGAACTGATTAATGATTTTCTGGACATAAGTTATGAAGAAAAACACAAATAGAATGCATATAGATGATATTTTGAACAGAACTTTATAGGCAACAGACTTGGAATATTTGTTTTTCTTTGTGCTTTCATTGCTGAATAGCAAACATTTACTCATGCTTTTAAATAATTAATTAATAAATATTAAATAATTAAAGGCAAAATAATTTTAGTATTGAAATGTTTCTTAAATTCATAGACATGTTTGAAGTTTTGTTGCTATTCAGTTTTTTTAACTTTATTTAATTAGTGTGTGTGTATGAGAGAGATAGAGAGAGACAGAAAGAGGAGAGAGAGAGAGAGAGAGAGAAAGAAATCTCTATGAGTGCCTATGAAAGAACAAGAGTGACTTCAGGAAGATCCATCCCTGCCCCTTGTGGGAAAGTCAACAGAAGTCAGCCCATGACTATACTGGCATAGACTGGCATCTATGTTGGCATAGGCAAAGAACTATGCTGGTATAGGAGGCACTCTGCAACTGAGACTGTGAACAATGCCCTTGGCATCCATCTTCAAGAAATGAAGATCTCCCCTTCTGCCCCAGACCCAGACCAGGGAGGACTCCCTGCTCCTCCGGAACACACCAAGCAACTGAGGAGGACTCCTTGCTCTTCAGGAACACACCAACATGAGAAAAGCAGTTGAAGAAACAAAAACAGGCATAGAGCAGTTAAAACAATCTCAAGCAGAGTTAAAAATTGAACTAGACAACTTATCTGCAACCCAGAACTCAACAGAGAGCCTTATCAGCAGAACTAATGAAACAAACAAAAAAAAAAAAGACAAAATGGAAGAATTAACCAGCTCAATGGAAGAGGTTGTTAAAGTCAAAGAGATACTTGAGAAGAATATTCAAGAGATAAAACAACAATGCCCAGGTCACAACTCAAATCCATGAGAAATAAAACCAAGACAACAAATCTCCCACCAAAAGAATTAACCTCATAATGATAGAATTCAACCAGAACAAACTCAAAGAAAATAGCAAATAATTACATACCCAAGATAATGATTTTCAAAGCCTGCTCTTTACCAGGATAAACACTATGAAAGAGGAAATCCAGGAGGAGATAAATAACTGCATCAACCACTTTGAATAAGAACACAACAGGCACTTGGAGGAGATGAGAAAAGCAGCTGAAGAAACAAAAACAGGCATAGAGCAGTTAAAACAATCTCAAGCAGAGTTTAGAATTGAACTAACAGACAACTTATCTTCAACCCAGAACTCAACAGAGAGTCTTTTTTTAAAATTTTTTTTATTATTTATTCAGTTGTGCATGTATGCGTGTGTGAATGTGTGTGTGTGTAGAACCACGGGCGAATTCGGGAAACACCATGGACCGCCTCCACCTCCTCCTCCTTTACTGTGCCCTGGGATTCACAGGCTCTGCCCTACTAGGACCAAACACGCAGGCCACCCCTGCTTCCGCCCGGCGTCTATACATGGGGTCTAGGATCTGAACTCAGGACCTTCTGCCTGCAAGGCAGAGGCTTAACCCCTGAGCCTCTCCAGCCCCACAACAGAGAGTTTTATCAGCAGAACTAAAGAAGCAGAAAATAGAATATCAGATGTTGAAGACAAAGTGGAAGAACTAACCAGCTCAATGGAAGAAGTTATTAAAGCCAAAAAGATACTTGAGAGGAATATTCAAGAGTTATGGGACACCTTGAAGAAGACTAACATGTTCATTCATGGAATACCAGAACAAGAATCCCAAAACATCACACCTGAAGAAATTTTTCAAATTATCATAAAGGAGAACTTTCCTCATCTAAAGAAAGAGAGGCCCATCCAAATACAAGAGACATTATGCACCCCAAACAGATATGACAAAAATAGAAACTTATCATGGCAAATAAAAGTCAAAACACTCTATATTCAAGACAAATAAAAGGTGCAGGGAGCTTCAAGGGAAAAAAAAGGTACTTTTAAAGGTAAACCTATTAAAATAACAAATGATTTTTCAATGGAAACAATAAAAGCAAGAAGAACTTGGAGAGACATACTTCAAGTTTTGAATGAACAAAAATATCAACTCAGGATGATATACTCAGCAAAATTATCATTCATGATGGAGGGTGAAAGAAAAATTTCCAGCACAAAGACATCTTGAAGGCTTACATGTCTACCAAACCAGGCTTTCAAAATATGCCAGAAAAGATACTCAAGCTTAAAGAAAAGAACAAGCATATCCAAGAAAACAGAAGGGAAGTATAATAGCACCAAAATCTAAAAGACAAATAATACACTTATGAAAGCCACTAAACACAGAAAGTGTCAGGATTAAAAGTAATTTCTCCATTATAACACTAAATGTCAATGGAATTAAGTAACCAATCAAAAGAAACAGAGTACAAACTTGGATTAGAAATCAAAACCCATCCATCTGCTGCCTTCAGGAAACACATCTCACCTCAAAAGATAGGCACATTCTAAGAGTAAAAGGCTGGTCAAAAATTCTGCAAGCTAATGAAACCAGGAAACAATCAGGGGTAGCAATTACACTACCTGACGAAGTGGACCTCAAACCAAAAAAAAAAAAAATAAAATCACAAGAGACATAAAAGGATACTACATTTTAGTCACAAGTACAATTCACCAGGAAGACTTCACAATACTGAACATATATACACTAATATGGATTCCTCCACATTCATTAAGCAAACGCTACAGTGTCTAAAGCAAGAAATCAACCCCAAAATGATAATTCTTGGGGATTTCAATACCACCCTCTCATGTTGGATAAATCAACAGGTCAAAAACTTAACAGAGACACATTGGAACTTAATCAAACCCTTACTGAAATAGACCAGGAAAGTCTATCGAACTTTCCATACATGTACAAAGAATACACATTTTTTTCAACAGCACATGGAACTTTCTCCAAAATAGACCACATATTGGGCCCCAAAACGAATCTCTACATGTACAGGAAAGTTGAAATTGTAGCCTGACATCTGCAACATAACAAACAATAGAAAATACACTAACTCCTGGAAACTAAACACTATGATGCTGAATGAGAATTGGGTTCAGGAGGAAATCATAAAGGAAATTCAAGATTTCCTAAAAGCAAATGATAATGAAAGCACAACATATCAAAATCTCTGGGATGAATGAAAGCCATCCTAACAGGTAAATTTATAGCCCTTAATGTCTACATCAAAAAATAGAAACATTGCAAATATGCAACTTAACAATTTTACCTTAAAGCTTTAGAGAAACAAGAACACTCCAATCCCAAAAGCAGTAGAAGACAGGAGATTAGCAAAATCAGGGGAGAAATATCTGAAATCAAGATTAGGAAAATGATACAGAGAATCAACCAGTCAAAAAGCTGGTTCTTTGAAATAATCAATAAGATTGATACACCTCTAGCTAAATTTACCAAAAGCAAAAGAAAGAAAACTCAAATTAACAAAATTAGAAATGAAAATGGAGTTATCACTCCTGATACAAGAAATTCAGAGAATTATAACATATTTCAAAAACTTATACTCCATTGAATTTGATAACACAAAAGAAATGGATGAATCCCTAAGTAAGTACAAATAACCTAAATTGAATTAGGAGTTTTGAATTATTTAAATAGTCCTATAACATTGAGGAAATCGATGAAGTAATTTCAAATCTTCCCACCAAAAAAATGTCCTGGACCAGATGGATTCAGTACAGAGTTCTACAGACATTTAAGGAGCTGATAACACCAATACTCCTTAAATTGTTCTATCAAATTGTGAAGGAACGAACACTGCCAAATCTTTCTATGAGGCTAATATTGTCTTAATTCCAAAACCTAATAAAGATACACTGAAAAAACAAAACTATAGGCCAATCTCTTTGATGAACACAGATGCAAAGATTCTCAACAAAATCTTAGCAAATCACATTCAAAGAACTATCAAAAAGATCATTCACTGTGATTAAGTAGACTTTATCCCAGGCACACAAGGTTGGTTCCATATATGCAAATCAGTAAATGCAATCAGTCCAAATTCCAAGACCACATGATACTCTCAATAGATGCAGAAAAAGCTTTTGACAAAATCCATCAGTCTTTTATGATCAAAACCCTAGAGACAGTTGGAATGAAAGGAACCTTTATCAAAATAATAAAAATTGTATACAATAAGCCAATTGCAAAGATTATACTCAATGGGGCAAAACTTGAAGCATTCCCACTTCAATCAGGAAAATAACAAGACTGTCCACTCTCACCACTTCTACTCAATATTGTACTTGAAGTCTTGGCAGGAGCTGTAAGACAGGAGAGGGAAATAAAAGGGATTCAAATCAGCAAGGATCAAATTATCTCTATTTGCAGATGACATGATCATATACCTGAGTAATCCCAAAAACTCCACCAGGAAACTCCTGGGATTAATACAGAAGTTCAGCAGGTTACAAAATAAATGTACAAAAATCAGTAGCCTTCCTATATGCCCAGGATGAAAAAAGTGAAAAAGACCTAAGAGAAACAATCCCCTTGGTATAACCCTAACCAAGGAAGTGAGAGACCTTTACAATGAAAACTTTAAAATCCTAAAGAGAGAAATTACAGAAGACACCAGAAGGTGAAAAGACCTCCCATGCTCCTGGATCAACATCACAAAAATTACCACCCTACCAAAAGCAACATACAGATTCAATGCTAGACCAATCAGAATTCCCAAACAATTCTTTAAAGAAATTGACCAAACAATTTCAAAATTCATATGGAAGCACAAAAAACCCAGGATAGCAAAATCAATCCTGAGTAACAAAAATACTGCTGGAGGTATCTATCACCTTACCAAACCTTAATTTATACCACAAATCCATAGTAATAAAAACTGTCTTGTACTGACTCCAAAATAGACACATAGATCAATGGATAAGTGTTGGAGACCCAGATATAAGCCCACACAGTTAAAGCCATTTGATCTTTGACAAAGGGACCCAAAAAATTCAATGGAAAAAGAATAGCATCTCAACAAATAGTGCTGGCAAAACTGGATATCCACATGCAGAAGATTAAAAGTGGACCTGTATTTGTCACTGTGTACAAAAATTAATTCCAAATGGATCAAGGACCTCAATATTAGGCCAGAAACTACAAAAACCCTATGTGAAAGGGTAGGGAACTCCCTCGAGCTGATTGGACTACGCCAACAGTTCTAAACAGAAATCCAAAAGCACAGTCACTACAACCAACACTCAACAAGTGGGATCTCATGAAATTAAAGAGCTTCTGTTCAGATAAAGAGATTGTAACCCGAGCAAAAAGGCAACCCACAGAATGGGAATCTTCACTAACCACATGTCTGATAGAGCTCTATTATCCAGAGTGCACGAAGAACTGAGAAAACTAAACACCAAGAAAATAAATGGCCCAACTAATGGGCCTGGGAACTGAAAAGAAACTTTTCCAGTGACAAAATTGAAATGTTTAACAAATATCTTTAAAAATGCTCCACATCCTTAGCCATCAGGGAAATGCACATCAAAACTTCCCTGAGATATCTCACCCTGGTCAGGATGGCAAAAAAACCACAATACAAGCAACATCAAATACTGGAGAGGATGTGGAGAGAAGGGAATTCTCCTACATTGCTGGTGGGAATGTAGGCTTATACAACCATTCTTGTCATCACTCTGGTGATTTTTTTTAAAAGCTGAAGATTGAAATGCCATATGACCCTTCTATTCCACTTCAGGGAATAATCCCCCATAAAGCAAAAATTCACCTCAATGGTACAAGCACGACCATGTTCATAGCAGCACTGTTTATAATAGCAAAGTCATGGAATCAACCCAAATGCCCAACAGTTGACAAGTGGATAAGGAAAATGTGGCAAATTTATACAGGGGAACACTCAGCCATCCAAAAAGATGAATTAATGAAATTTGCCGGGAAATAGATGGAATTAGAAAAAATTATATTAAGTGAAGTATCCCAGACACAGAAAATTAATCACTGAATGGACACTCTAAAAGGTAGATCTTAGTACCAAACCCACTTAGTGACATATTCAAAGATGAATCTCTGTAATACCTACAATAATCACAAAGATTATGAACAGGAAGGAAAGGGAGTGAGGGTCCCTCCAGAAATAAGGAAACAGGGAATGATGCTACAGTAGAGAAAATAGGTCACCATCAAGTATTGCAAGTAAGTAGCGAGACATCTGGTTAAGCTTACTCACTTTCCTTCCTGGTCACTTGCTTCTCAGGGAGTTTGATCTCACCAGTCAGGGAGGGTATAAATACTGGCAGATAGATAGTAACCATCCTCCAAATGGGAGACTGACCCCCTTTCACTGCTATCTCCTACTCCTATTCCATCTACCTTTGAATCTACTATTATACTAAGATACCATTTAAACAGCCTTTTATCTCTGGTTAGGAGGTGGTCTCCAATACCTCTCCAATACCTTGGATGGAGCCAAGGACAGTGCAGGAACAGCAAAACTGAAAATAACAACAAGCCATAATTGGGAACACCAGAGACCCTACAGTAATCACCTGGAACCAGATCAGCCAAATCTGTCCCAATCCTAAAGCTCAGGGAAATTTGAGGAAAAGAGAGTGGTAAGATTGTAAGAGCCTAAAGATGAGGAGGAGCAACTATACACAAGCTATTCCACAGTTAGGGCCACAGTAGCCATAAACGGATTTTGCATGACCTGCGCAATGGGTGATATTTCAATGATCCCTCCAAAGTCTAGCATGGATCACAGGCACTTGGATCCTTAGAGGCAAAGGATTAACAGTCATATGTCCGGCGGCGGGGCGGGCGGCCGGCGGCGGCGCAGCCATGCCGCGGTATTACGAGGACAAGCCCGAGAGCGACGCGTGCGCGGGCGTCAAGGAGGACCTGGGCGCCTGCCTGCTGCAGTCGGACTGTGTGCTGAAGGAAAATCCCCGCGGCAGTGTCTGAAGGAAGGATACTGCAGAGCTTTACAATACTCATTTTTCGAGTGTAAGAGATCAATGTTGGATGCCAGATCAAGATTCAGAGGAAGAAAAGGATACTGACACCATTATAAGGAAAGCAAGATGAAAAAAACAAGTTTCCTTGGTCCTTCACACAGAAAAGCTAATATAGGAAACATAATTCTTGCTGCACCTAGTTGGACCAGTTTTTCCCTCCAGAGGACATTGGAGAAAATGGATAAATTCTGTTTCTGGATGACAGTTGTTTGAAGTAGTTTTTATAAGATAAATTAGTTGGACAACTATGGGCTGAAAACTTTTCTCTTTTGAGAATTGTCCCGAAGCATAAAGATTCTCGTTCGCAAGTGTGACTCTTCCTCGGGTCACTTGGGCTGCACATCCGGGACGCCGTGCAGGGACTGACAGCGGCACGGAGCTTGTCCCCGGGACTCTTGCTGTTGGTTTTGTCTGTTTCTCTTTTAGCTGCCGCATAATGGGCCAGTGTCAGCCGCAGTCCACGTTCTTCAGATCTGTGGCCCCAAAGGAGACAGTGAACATCCCCTTCCACGTCTGAAAATCAAACCCTGCTGAAGACTGAGGTCGTCCGTGGACCCCTGCTCGCATCAGCCCCTTGTGGTCTCGGCCGACTGGGTCTCACGTCCTGCCACCACGATGCAAAGGGCGCAGTCATTTTACTCGACCACTTAACAAAAAGCCAAAGAAGAATCCAAGTGTCTAATTTGTCGTTTGGTACCATCATCATGGCTTCTTTATATTTCCACAGTTCATGGGGATTGTGCCATTCATTCCCTTGATTTTTTCAAAGATCTCGATAGCGTTTTGAGAATTCCCCAGGATTACCACTGGGGTTGGCTGTGTATACTGCTTTCCTCTGGGGAAGGGAAAATGATGGATCCTTTAATGCCTACTGATGTGCTACATAGATTGTGTGTGTGTGTAATACTGAGAATCAAATCGAGGTCCTGCGCAAGCCAGGCAAGTGCTCACTACTGAGCCACACTGCCTCCGTTAGTGCTATTTACCTCCATTAAAAGCAACTTTGGTAAGAAAAAAAAAAAAAAAAAAAAAAACAGTCATAGTACTGTCCCCATACTAAAGGGGAGTCTGAGAGAGGGCTTTGGGCAATGCTATTGAGTCCTTACACCTCACTATACTGGAGGACTCAGAAGGAAGTTTGACATTCACACAAAACGATGCTCCAGAAAATGGGAGGGGGGCAGGAGGAGGCACTGGCAGAAAGGGAGGGAGGGAGGTGAAAGGAAAGGGACAAAGGGGAAAGGGTGCAAGTGGGACTGGGAAGGGATAGAGGGAATGAGGGGACGGGTACCTACTAAGCTTATATGATTGGGAAAAAATACATATAAAAATTAATTAATTAATTAAAAAATACATTCAGAAGAATATAGATTCATGAAATTTTATATTCACTAATATTCCTCTAAACTTTCAATAATTTCAGCTATGAAATGATCTGAAAAGCAGAAAGAAAAATTGGAACAATAGATGTCATGGATCAGTTTTATAGTTTCCCAAATATCAATGTACTTAAGATTTGATTAACAGCTTCCAAAATTTTTGAGAAATTATTGGATCATGAGGGAGTTTTAATCATTGATACTTTGTATTGAAGGGAATCTTAGGATTAGTTTAGTTGGGTTTAGTTGGAGGAATTGGATAAAAAAAATTATGTACTTTAGAGGAATAATTTGTTCCTGATTCCTTGGTGAACTTCTTTGTTTCCTTACTGCCACTTAGACACCAATTTTCCTCTACTATGTCCTTAAAACATTAAACCTGTCAGGCCTGAGCCCACACAGGAGTAGACCAACCAGAGTGAACCCTAAAGTCCATAGAATTACACTGGCTGAAGAGTACGATTGAATAGTGAAGGGAAAGGACAGAATGGGAGGGATAGAGAAGAGAGGGAAGCTGGGGTGAATATTCACCATACTTGTAAAAGTAGAAAATTTTTTTAAAAAGTTAGAACAAATTTTTAAAAAAATCAATGAAAGGGCAGAAATCAGTGAATACTTTTTAATAACAATCTTGCATATTTAGATTATACCCTTTAATTTCTACATTTGTGTACTTGATTTGGAATATATCTGTAGAAGTCAGGAAGCTAGAAAGAAACTCATGAAAGAGAGAGGAGGGAAAGACACCTTAAGTAGAATAGAAGATGGTAGAACACGTGACTTGTAAGTAGAGGGATGGGAATGTTTAAGCAGGATTGGGAGTGGGGGAAGGAGGATGAGAGTGGGTAGACTAATACTAAAGGTGCATGAAAAGCCTTCTAATATTGACCATTTTTGTAAGGTAATTAAAATATAATTAACTTTTTTGCCAGTGGGGGGAAAAACATAAAATATGTGTTTATCTTCATGCTCAAAAAAAAAAAAAAAAAACAGACAGAAAGTTGACCTTGGATTAAAATAGTTGAAAAAAAAGGAGTCAAAATTAATTTCATCCTTTATCATGGTTATTTTGTGAGCACATCACTGTTATTTATACATAAATATATTACATTGCTAAATAAGGACAATAAATACAATGTGTTCTAAAAAAATAGCTAAATAAAAGACCTCAAATTTTAATTGACTCTTAGTTGTTCTAAACTGAGGCTCATGCACCATAACTGGCTTAATATTTTCTCATTTACTCTTTAAAACAGAAAAATGGTCCTGTTTGGAGAAGCAATTTTGTACTCTGATTGCCTTTTCTTATCTGCATCTAAACAGCTTCTAATATCTTTTTCAGAGCAATGAAAGACTACAATGAGGAACACACACATTCCTGGTACTTTCAGAATAGAACAAGCAAAATCAAAGAAACTGACATAGACCACAGAATATGGGAAGCAACTTGACCTTCCTGAGACAGGGAATATTGCAAGAAAGAAACTTCAGCAAAAGTGTTCTGAGGTCCTTCATCCACTGTCTCTTTACAAACTTAATGCATGGATACCAGAGTACTAAAGAATATTTTATTCATAATACAAAGCCCATAAAAATAAAAAAAAATCCTTGAGTTTTAGAAGGTCTTTGTCCAAACTTGAAAGGACATTCAGAATAAATCAATGCCTGTTCTTGGAATTTTATTTAAATTGCAAATTCAGTTCCCTTTCTGCTATTTTTTTTTCATTTAAAGCTTTTTCATGTTAATACTACTCTTGCTCAGTAAGGAGAATTCATGAGTCAGAAAGCTGCACCTGACAGGTAGACAGGACTCCCCAGAGATTACTTGCAACACAGCCAGTGAGAAATAAATCTTGGAACAATCCTTTTACAGAAATTATCTGGAGAAACATGGAAAGATTTAGTGTTTGCATGTGCAAGTTCAGATCACTTCTGTTGCATAATTTGTCATTGATTGACAACATGACCACTTCGCCACACATTTATCCCAGGAGAGGATATGCCTGCACAGGAAATCCATCAAGACGGTGAGCTTCTAACACTACAGAATGGGAAACCTTATGAATTGATGTGCAAATGCTGTGTGAAGGGAACAATTTACATACTATCCTCAATGTCAGCCAGCCAAATGTCCATACTATAAAGGCAAGGGATCTATAGTCCTTCACAGATCTTGTGAGCTTCAATTTCTCATTGATCTCATTTGGTAGATTAGGTAACAGCAAAGGGAACTAGACAACCCCCACCCAAAGTAGTTCTTGTTGATATATAGAAACACTAATTGATCTAGTCACCCTATTACCCATCCAAGCTCCTGATGTTTAATGAAATTCCATAGCGCCGTGGTGGTGCTTATACTCTTCTAGAAGACAGATCTATAAACATCTAACTTTCGTGCAGAAAAATTTTAAATGTGGTTATGAAATGGCTGGTGCCAATGACTTTCAACAAGAAAATATAGCATTGAAAATGATATTTGGGAAAGTGAATTAAGGATCTCGGAGAAGAACCTAACAAAAATGTATGAAACTTTACAAATAAAGTGCAAAATATTTTATTGATGGACACAAAAGTAATGTGATCACCAACTGACCAAAAGATATGATTAATTATGGCTGAGCAAATGAATTGTACAGCTGTAGCCATTTTCTAATTTAAATTTGAATTCCATCAACAAAAATTATATTAAAGCCCTACAGGATTTTTCAGAAACATTAGGAGCAGTGCAATTGCCTACCTATTTATCTGTATCTTCATCTACATCTGTGTATATGTCTAAGTGTCTGTTGTTATTGAAACGAAAAATCGGTAGAGCGTTTTTTTTTTTTTTTTTTTCCAGATGTTAAGGCAGGATTAGAGCAGCCATGCCGGGATGGGTCTCTCAAGGTTTTTGGAATTCCTGAAGGTTATCCCCCACTGCTGGAATCACCCTAAAGGAAAGCTCCTGCTGAGGAACTGACTCCTCTCAAAGATAAGATGGCCAACTTCCCTATGAAAGGATTATGGAGATTTCAAACAACCCAGGAGCAACTGGGTTGGGCCCCAATGGGTATTAACCAATGGGCGAAAGTTTCCCGGGGCTTTGTCTAGGTGTATAAATATACCTGGCCCTGGCAGCCATCTTTGGCGATCTAGCCCCTCTTGGCACTCTAGTGCCATGAGTCCGTTTCCAGCTGCCTACTTCTCTTGGAGGTTTACCTAGCCCCTCATGGCACTCCACGTCTGGAGTCCATGATTTCTAACCTTTCTCTTCTCTAATAAACTCTACCTTAATCCTCTATACGTGTTCTGGTTTCAGTCTTTAACTCTGGAACGTAAGAACCCTACGACATTAGGATGGTCAAGACCATTTCCCTGCAACAATGTGTGGTTTATAAGGTTCTTCAGTATGTATGTGTGTGTGTCTGTGTTTGTATGTGGGTGGACATATATATGTATAGGTATATGTACAGGATTGCATTTGAGTGCATGCTCTTGTGGGTGCCCAAATGTGAGATGAAGAATCATTTTCTCATTGCTTTTCCATTTTATTGTTGTAGCCTGAGTCTCTAAATTAATGGCATTTAATGTATGCCATTAGGGCTAGTCTGCTCTAGCCAGCTTGTGCTGGGTATTCCTATATTCCTTATTCCAGATCTAGATTTAAAGGCAGGCAGCCATACATTTGTACAAGGAATCTGGAGATTAAAACTTAGGACCTTTTACTGTGAATAAAAGACTTTAGTGACCAAGCGATCTCACCAGCCCTAAAGAACATTTTTTTAAAAAAATAATGATGGAAGGAAAAAATGACCCCTGTAGTACCAAAAGTTGCAGTATCGTTGTAATTAGTGTAATTGGCAATGCTACAATCAGCCAGCAATTAGTCTATTAAGAACAGAAAAAGGACTCATGAATGTGTAAACCTTTTTTAAAAAGCCAAAAGTTAAATTATTTAATGTTGAGACAATTGACAATCTACCTGGATCTGTAATTTATATAGTTCTCCAAAATAATTTGCAGTCACTACATTGAATTAAAAAAATTTCTTAGTGTTTTCAAAAGAAAATACACAAATATATTAAGATGAGAATATGAAGAAAGATTAAAAATAGAAAAGAATTAAAAGAAGAACAAAATTTGAGGCATAAAAAGATGATATTTAAAGATGACTTTACATAATAAACTTTTGAAGAAAATATTTTGAGTTCAGATTATATAATTCTGCCAATATATATAGCCAATAAATTAATATAAAATTCAATACCAAAAGACTAAAAATAAACAGTTCAATAAACAAATGTAAAATAATTGGGAAAAGCTACTTTTTTGCTTCAAAAGAAGCAAAAAGGACAAACAATACATGGTGAATATTTATAATTTTTATCTACAGAGGACATGAAAATCAAAACTACATTGAGATTTCTTCTCACTTGTCAGAATGCCCATCATCAAGTAAACTAAACATTAACAAATGATGAGATTGTGGGGAATTAGGAACCTTTACATGCTAATGTGGGAATATAAATTAATCTAAGTACAGCAATAAGTATGAGGGTTCCAAAAAAGAATAGGTTTTACCATATGATCTTGACATGTCAGTTTTGTGTATAAACTGCAAAGAGTCAAAATTACTTATTACTATAAATATACATGAATATCCATGGGTATTAATCTCTTTTCACAATAGTTAAATTTTGAAAACAGCCTAGGTGTCATCAATAGATGAGTGAATTATAAAATGTGATGTATATCACGAAGAAAAATGATGTCATCTCATTGACAGGAAACTCAATATATTGGAGTTCACTGTGGTAAAAGAAATAAGACTAACAAGCATACATATATATATATATATATATATATCATGCTTTATTTCAAATGTGGAATTTAGGAGAAGCTTTGAGAGGAACAGGAAGGTAAACGAGATGATTTGGAATGGAGGAAGAAGGATAAGACAAGGGCCAAAGGATAAGAAAAGGTAATGGAAGGCATTAATGTGATCACAGCCCATTATAAGTATTTAGGAAAATTTAGCAAATTATAATAAAACATCAAATCAAAACTTGATTCTCAGTATAGTATCCTCTTGGATTCCTTAAAATCTTGTTTTATTATAATTAAACTCAAATCAATAAGCAATTTTGATTACTTATGCCTGTGAATTAGTTCTTAAGACTCTGCATACAAAATTTCATGACTATCACCTGACATAAAAGGGAAATAGCAATGTCACTTGAATGGTGTGTGAGAAATAATAGTGAGTTCATACTGAATTTTAGTTAGAATAACTATAGAGGTAGATCACATTCCACTTCTCAGTCACAATTCACTTACACTTATTACACTATTAATATATGCTTATAAAAATAAAATGAGTAGGCAAAAATAGCCAATAGGGTGATGAGGACTAAAGTAGATGACAGGGGATGATCCTAGCTGTAAAATGTGGTGAAAGTAAAGACCAACCTTTGAACACCATTCTCTTCAGGTATGGTTTATTTGTGATAGATGAGAAGGTCATCAAAATTAGCATTGTTGCCTCAGCATTACTTTGTATATCCTTTATGAGAGAAAAAAATTGCACCTGGTGAGAGTGTCTTTGATAAAAAATATTAACACTGTACTAAAGCATTTTTGATGAAAAGATATTGACATGTGTTTCAATACATTAATACTTATCCCATTATCTTGTGTAATCTTTGTACAAAGCCACTAATAAAGGGCCAGCCTTAATCCTGTAAGGCATAAAAGACATTCAAATACACAGCTTTGTTAAATACCTAAGATCACACCTAACTTATCAAGAACTCTGGATCTCTCTTCTGAATATATCGCCTTTACTGCTTCCTAGTAGAAACTGTTGTGCTGTGAAAAAGAAACTGAGAATCTTCAATGGATAATTATAGCACCAGAGATCAAAAGGTGTTTTCAAGTTAGTGTCAGGAAAGATCTGTTTAAAAGAAGTAAGCTATAAAGACATTAAAGTACCACACAGGAAAAGCACAAGCTCATGGTTAGAGAAAAACTAAATCTCTTTATGAGAGGAGATAATTTAGTCGCAGTAAAATTGCAGTTTGTTGCAAAGTTGAAAAGCATTTCTCCTTTGTTTCCTTTTCAAACTCTAGGCTGTTTCCAACTGAGAGAAAAAAATCATGGTAGACAGGGCAAATTTCTTTTTTTATATACATTTTTTATTATTATTTCAGCTCATACAAACTTAATAGGTACACCAGTTCCCTCCCTCCCTCCTCCTCCCCCCGAACCCCTGCTCCCCCTCCCCTCACTCCTACCTCCCCATCCCCAGTGCCTCCTGCCCCAATTCCCAGAGAGTCCTTTCTTGTGCATGCCTGACTCTCCTCTGGGCCCTCCTCTCCGATGACATACAAGAACCCAGTGACATTTCCCTGAACCCTTTCCCCTGTTTCCCTTAAGCATAGGAACACTACTGTGGCTGTCAATCCCTTGCTTCCAAGGATCTTGGTGCCTTTAGCAGATGCTAGACTTTGTGAGGTCAACAGTGTGTTGGACATTGCACCAGGCATGCAAAGTCCAATTATGATTGCTTCAGCCCTAACTTGTGTGGAGTATCTTGCAAATCCCATCCTTTTGCTTTTACAATCTAACTGCCCCCTCTTCCACAAATTATCCTGAGCTTCAGGATGGGGAGAGATTAGTCTGGCCTAGTTCTAAGTGGTTGATATAGAGTCTCTGAAGTTCTGGATTGTAGTTTGTTGATTTTCTTTTGCAGTTTTGCTGCTCCTGCAATGACCTTCACTCCATCCTGCTGGGCACTGTATGTCACCCCCTGGCCAGAGACAAAAAGCTGTTAAACTGGAGTCTTATTGTAAGAGCACATTCAAGGGTAGATGTAATAAAAGTAGGAAACCTCAGTGAGGGAGGGGTCAATCACCCATTTGCAAAATGGTTACTTTTTATCTGCCAGGCTATGTGCCCTCCCCTTTGGTGAGATCATACCCCCTTAGTTGTAAATGATCAGCAACGAACGTCTGTGAATTTAACCAGGTGTCACATTACTTACTTGCAGTCCTTGATGGAGGCCTATTTTCTCTGCTGTAACATGGTCACTTCTCTCCTTGTTTCTGGTGTGGCCCTCCAACCCCATCCCCCCGTTCATAATCCTTGCAATTACTGTAGGTATTACATAGATTTACCTTTGAGTGTCTCAAGGTGGGCTGGGTGGGTTTGGTACTAGGAGCCACCTATTACGGAGTACATATGGTGCTTAATTTTATGGGTCTTGGATACTTCACTTAATATAATTGTTTCTAATGACATCCATTTCCCGGCAAATTCCAGTAATTCATCATTTTTGATGGCTGAGTAGTACTCCATTGTATAGATGTACAACATTTTCCTTATCCACTTGTCAAATGTTGGACATTTGTGTTGATTCCATGACTTTGCTATTGTAAACAGTGCTGCTATGAACATGGTCATGCTTGTGCTATTGAGGTGAACCTCTGCTGCATGAGGGGTTATTCCCAAAAGTGGAATAGCAGGGTCATATGGCATTTCAATCTTTAATTTCTTTAAGAATCTCCAGATGGCTCGCAGAGTGGCTGTATGAGCCTGCATTCCCACCAGCAATGTAGGAGAGTTCCCCTTTCTCCACATCCTCTCCAGCATTTGTTGTTGTTTGTATTGTGGATTTTTGCCATCCTGACCAGGGTGAGATGATATCTCAGGGAAGTTTTGATTTGCATTTCCCTGATGGCTAAAGAAGTGGAGCATTTTTAAAAATTTTTTTTCATTATTTATTGTTTATTCAATTGTGCATGTATGTGTGTGTGCATGTGTGTATGTATGTGTGTGTGTGTAGAACCACGGGCGAATTCGGGAACCACCATGGACCCGCCTCCACCTCCTCCTTGTTTACTCTGGGATTCACAAGCTCTGCCCTACCAGGACCCGAAACGCAGGCCACCCCCGCTTCTATGCTTGGGGTCTAGGATCTGAAATCAGGACCTTCCACTTGCAAGGCAGAGGCTTAAGCCCTGACCACCTCTCCAGCCCTAAGTGGAACATTTTTTAAGATATTTGTTAGACATTTTAATTTCATCCCTGGTAAAGTTTCTTTGAAGTTCCAGGGCCCATTTTTTAATTGGGCCATTGGTTTCCTTGGTGTTTAGTTTTCTAAGTTCTTTGTGCACTCTGGACAGTAGAGCTGTATCAGATGTGGTTAGTGAAGATTTTCTCCCATTCTGTGGGTTGCCTTTGAGCTCGCGTTACAATCTCTTTATCTGAACAGAAGGTCTTTACTTTCACAAGATCCCAACTGTTGAGAGTTGGTAGCAGTGACTGTGCCATTGGATGTCTGTTTAGGAAATGTTGGCCTAGCCCAATCAGCTTGAGGGAGTTCCTTATCCTTTCAACTATGGTTTTTATAGTCTCTAGCCTGATATCAAGGTCCTTGATCCATTTGGAATTAAGTCTTGTACATGGAGACAAGTACGGGTCCAGCTTTAATCTTCTGCATGTGGAGATCCAGTTTTGCCAGTACCATTTGTTGAAGATGCTGTTCTTTTTTCATTGGATTCTTTGGGCGCCTTTGTCAAAGACCAAATGGCTGTAATTTTGTGGGCTTATATCTGGATCTTTAATCCTTATCCATTGATCTGTGTGTCTATTTTGGAGCCAGTACCAGGCTGTTTTTATAACTATGGATTTGTAGTATACCCTAAGGTTTGGTATGGTAATACCTCCAGCAGTGATTTTGTTACTCAGGATTGTCTTTGCTATCCTGGGTCTTATGTGCCTCCATATGAATTTTGAGATTGTTTGGTCAACTTCTTTAAAGAATTGCTTTGGGATTTTAATAGGTATAGCATTGAATTTGTATATTGCCTTTGGTAGGATGGTCATTTTTATGATGTTGATTCTGCCAATCCAGGAACATGGGAGGTCTTTCACCTTCTGGTGTCTTCTGCAATTTCTTTCTTTAGGGTTTTAAAGTTTTCATTGTAAAGGTCTTTTACCTCATTGGTTAGGTTTATACCAAGGTATTTCATGTTTTTAGGGGCTATAGTAAATGGGATTGTTTCCCTCAAGGCTTTTTCACTTCTTTAATTCTGGGCACATAGGAAGGCTTCTGATTTTTGCACATTTATTTTGTATCCTGCCACCCTGCTGAACTTCTCAATTAGTTCCAGGAGCCTCCTGGTGGAGTTTTTGGGATCACTCAGGTATAAGATCATGTCATCTGCAGATAGGGATAGCTTGACTTCTTCCTTGCCAATTTGAATCCTCTTATGTCCCCATTCTTGTCTTATGGCTTCAGCTAAGACTTCAAGTACAATATTGAATAGAAGTGGCGGGAGTGGACACCTTGTCTAGTTCCTGATCAAAGTGGGAATGCTTCCATTTGTTCCCCATTGAGCATAATCCTTGCTGTGTGCTTGTTGTATACAGATTTTATTATACTGATAAAAGTTCCTTCCATTCCTACTGTCTCTAGTGTTTTGATCATAAAAGGCTGTTGGATCTTGTCAAAAGCTTTTCTGCATCTATCGAGAGTATCATGTGGTCTTGGACTTTGAACTGCTTTACATGATGAATTATATTTATTGATTTGCGTATGTTGAACCAACCTTGTGCGCCGGGGATGTAGCCTACTTGGTCCCCATGAATGATCTTTTTGATATGTTTTTGAATCTGATTTGCTAAGACTTTGTTGAGAATCTTTGTGGCTGTGTTCATCAGAGAGATCGGCCTATAGTTTTCTTTTTTAAGTGAATCTTTATTAGGTTTTGCGATTAAGACGATATTAGCTTCATAGAAGGAATTTGGTAGTGTTCCTTCCTTTGCTATTTTATGGAACAGTTTAAGGAGTATTGGTGTTATAAGCTCCTTAACTGTCTGGTAGAACTCTGTGCAGAATCCATCTGGTCCAGGACATTTTTTGGTGGGAAGATTTGAGATTACTTCTTCAATTTCCTTATATGTTATAGGACTATTTAAATAATTCACAACTTCCTGATTCAATTTAGGTAAGTTGTGTTTACTTAGAAATTCATCCATCTCTTTTGTGTTGTCAAACTTCACAGAATATAAGTTTTTGAAAAATGATGTTATAATTCTCTGGATTTCTTGGGTATCAGTGATAACTCCATGTTCATTTCTGATTTTGTTAATTTGGGTTTTCTCTCTCCTGCTTTTGGTTAAGTTTAGCTAGGGGTGTATCAATCTTACTGATTTTTTCAAAGAACCAGCTTTTTGACTGGTTGATTTTTTCTATTGTTTTGTTAATCTCAATTTCAGACATTTCTCCCCTTATTTTGCTAATCTCTTCTCTTCTACTACTTTTGGGATCAGATTGCTCTAGTTTCTCTAAAGCTTTAAGCTGCATTGTTAAGTTGTTTATTTCTGATGTGTCCATTTTTTTGATGTAGGCATTAAGAGCTATGAGCTTACCTCTTAGGACAGCTTTCATTGTGTCCCAGAGATTTTGGTAAGTTGTATTTTCATTATCATTCACTTCCAGGAAATCTTGAATTTCCTTTTTAATTTCTTCCTGAATCCAGTTCTCATTCAGCATCATAGTGTTAAGTTTCCAGGAGTTAATGTATTTTCTCTTGTTTGTTGTGTTGTGGATGTCCAGCTTTAGGCCATAGTGTCTGATAGGGCACAGGTTAGAATTTCAACTTTTTTGTATATGTGTAGATTCATTTTGTGGCCCAATATATCTATTTGGAGAAAGTTCCATGTGCTGCTGAGAAAAATGTGTATTCTTTGGTGCGTGGCTGAAAAGTTCAATAGAGATCTGTAAGGTTCATTTCTTTAAGGGTTTGATTAAGTTCCAAAGTGTCTCTGTTAAGCTTTTGACCTGTTGATCTATCCCATGTTGAGAGGGCAGTGTTGAAGTCCCCAAAAATTATCATTTGGGGGTTGATTTCTTGCTTTGGACACTGTAGGGTTTTCTTAATGAATGTGGAGGGGCCCGTATTGGGTGCATATATGTTCAGTATTGTGAAGTCTTCCTGGTGAATTGTACCTGTGACTAAAATGTAGTATCCATCTGTGTCTCTCATGATTTTCTTTGGTTTGAAGTCCACTTTGTCTGAAAGCATAATGGCTATCCCTGTCTGTTTCCTGGTTCCATTAGCTTGCAAGATTTTGGACCAGCCTTTCATTCTTAGGATGTGCCTATCTTTTGTGGTGAGATGAGTTTCCTGAAGGCAGCAGATTGTTGGATTGTGGTTTTTAATCCAAGTTTGTAATCTGTGTCTCTTGATCGGTGAGTTAATACCATTGACATTTAATGTTATAACGGAGAAATTATTTTTAATTCTGGTCATTTTTTATGTTTAGTAGATTTTGTAAGCATGTTGTTTGATATTTATGTTTTGGTGGTATTATACTTCCCTTCTGTCCTCCTGGATATGCTTGTTCTTATCTTCAAGCTTGAGTATCATTTCTAGGATTTTTTGAAGGCCTGGTTTGGTAGACATGTATCCCTTCAAGTTGTCTTTGTGCTGGAAAACTTTTCTTTCTTCCTCGATCATGACAGATAGTTTTGCCGGGTATATCAGTCTGGGTTGGCATTTTTGCTCATTTTGTACTTGAAGTCTGTCTCTCCAAGCTCTTCTTGTTTTTACTGTTTCCATTGAGAAGTCATTTGTTATTTTAATAGGTTTACTTTTAAAAGTGACTTGCTTTTTTTCTCTTGAAGCTCTCAGCACCTTTTCTTTGTCTTGAATGTGGAGTGTTTTGACTATTATTTGCCGTGGCAATTTTCTATTTTGGTCATATCTGTTTGGAGTGAGAAATGCCTCTTGTATTTCGATAAGCCTCTCATTCTTTAGTTGTGGGAAGTTTTCATTTATGATGAATTGAAATATTTCCTCAGGTGTGGTATTTTGGGATTCTGTTCTGATATTCCATGAATGCGCATGTTTGGCTTCTTCAGAGTGTCCCCTATCTCTTGAATGTTCCTGTCAAGTATCTTTTTGGCTTTAACAATCTCCCATTTTGTCTTCAAGATCTGAAATTCTATTTTCTGCCTCATTTGTTCTGCTGATAAGACTCTCTGTTGAGTTTTGGGTGTAAGATAACTTGTCTTTTAGTTCAATTTTAAACTTTGCCTGAGACTGTTTTAACTGCTCTGTGCCTATTTTTGTTTTTTGAATTGTTTTTCTGAACTCCAAGTGCCTGTTGTTGAACGGGCTCCTGTTCAAAGTGGTTGATATGGTTGTTTAACTCTTCTCGGATTTCCTCTTTCATAGTATTAATCATGATAATGATCATACTCTGAAAGTCATTATGTTATGTCTGGCTTTCATGGCTATTTTCTGTGAATTTGTTCTGGTTGGAATCCATCATTATGAGATTAATTCTTTCAGTGGGAACTTGGTCTTCTTGGGTTTTGTTTCTCATGGATCTGCACTTTGACTTTGGCATTGTTGTTTTGTTTTGTGGGACCATTCAGTTTCTGTGTGTTTTTCACTGAACTGATGTAGTTGGTATTGTTATACTTTCCAGTTATTACTAGTGCTTGCCTTGGATTGGGTATGTTTGTGTATTGTTATTGTTATATCCTAGATGAGGCTATTAGGCTGTTTGTACATCAGTTAAGTCAGGTTAAGTAACCAGGGGGTGAATATTAGTATGGTAGTGTACTTTTACGATTTAGTATCTTGGTGATATGTGAGGATGAGTGGTGTACTCCCTGGAGTTGTATATTTTTGGGGTGGCTGTATGAGGAAGTTGATCTACAGCAATTGATACTAGAAAGGATCATTAAAGTGAAAGAAAAAAAAAAAGGTTTACTTATCTTTGGGCTGGATGTGAAGAATCTCGCCCACGTGATATAATGATTGTAGTGGAATCCAGATGTATGGCCTGTGTTCCCTTTGTTCCTTAGAGTTTTGCTTCAGTTTCCTTTGGACTCTATTGAATTCTGAATAGCAATGTGTCTTCCGTGGACCACATGCATAGGTCCCCGGTGGGGCAGAGAGGCAGAGGGTATGATGTTGATGGCAGAATTCTTCACCTGGGACCTGGGGGGGGGTGGCGGAGGCACGCAGGGGCAGGAGGATGCGAGGGGCTGGGGTGGCTGAGCCCGAGGTGGCCTGGGTGCTCGCTGGGAGGGGGGGCGCTTGGGGGAGGGGGCTGGGCTGGGCTGGGACGGGTTCTCTCACTCACTCACCTAGGGAGCTGGCGGGGCTGCACGGAGGGGGCTGGGGTCCGGGGCGAGGCCCAGGCAAAGCCGGAGGCGGCCTGGGTGCTCGCCGGGAGGCGGGGGGGGGGGGGGCGGGGGGGGGCGGGGTAGTGGGGCGCAAATTTCTTAAATTCAATAAAAGCCCTTAATTGGCTTGATTCTTAATATTCTCTTCTTAGATTGCTTAAAATCTCATTTTATTTTATTTTTTAATACATTTTTTATTATTTCTGCTCGTACAAACTTAATAGGTAGATCATTTCCCTCCCTCCCTCCTCCTCCCCCAAACCCCCTGCTCCTCCTTCCTCCCTCCCCATTTCCCAGTGCCTCCCCCCCAATCCCAGAGAGTCCTTTATTGTGTATGCCTAACTCTCCTCTTGGTCCTCCTCTCCCATGACGTACAAGGACCCAGTGGCATTTCCCTGAACCCTTTCTCCTGTTTCCCTTAAGCATAGGAACACTACTGTGGCTGTCAATCCCTTGCTTCCAAGGATCTTGGTGCCTTTAGCTGATGCTAGACTTTGTGAGGGCAATAATGTGTTGGACATTGCGCAGGGCATGCAAAGTCCTATTATGATTGCCTCGGCCCTAACTAGTGTGGAGAATCTTGCAAATCATTGCTCCTCCCATCCTTTTGCTCTTACAATCTTACTGCCCCCTCTTCCGCAAATGGCCCTGAGCTTCAGGATGGGGGGAGATTAGGCTGGCCTAGTTCTATGTGGTTGATATAGTCTCTGAAGTTCTGGATTGTGGTTTGTTGATTTTCTTTTGCAGTTTTGCTGCTCCTGCAATGCCCTTCACTCCATCCTGATGGGCACTCTATGTCACCCCCTGGTCAGAGACAAAAAGCTATTAAACTGGAGTCTTGTTATGATAGCACATTCAAGAGTAGATGTAAGAAAAGCAGGAAACCTCAGTGAGGGAGGGGTCAGTCACCCATTTGCAAAATGATCTCCTTTCATCTGCCAACCTATATGCCCTCCCCTTCTGGTGAGATCATACCCCCTCAGTTGTACATGATCAGGAACGAACGTCTATGAACTTAACCAAATCTCATTTTATTACAATTAAAATCAAATCAATAAACACTTGATTACTTGTGCCTGTGAATTAGTTATGAAGACTCTGCATATAAAATGTCATAGATGTAAGATGGTAGAAAGGAGGGAAAAGACAATTTTACTGTATGGTGGGTGAGAAGTAATAGTGAGTTCACTTTGAATTGTTGTTTGAATTATTGTAGAAGTGGATCATTCTATTTCTCATTCATAATTCACTTATA
The DNA here is from genome assembly GCA_023101885.1 of Typhlomys cinereus. Taxonomy (NCBI): domain Eukaryota; kingdom Metazoa; phylum Chordata; class Mammalia; order Rodentia; family Platacanthomyidae; genus Typhlomys; species Typhlomys cinereus. The sequence continues at coordinate 1,020,981 of JALPQD010000388.1, read as the reverse complement.
TGCTTAATAATTGGAAAGCTACACCTTCTTTGTATCTTACAAGCTCTCTACCAAGAAGTATAAGGTCGTAAATCATTCTATAGTGAGAAATAGATTAGCAGTAGACGTTATAGTAAAAGTTAGTAAGGTTTCTCCAAAGAGTCTGTGATTATTATTATTCTCCTCATTATTATACTTATGTGATTTTGTAAATGATTTCACTGTAAAACCAATGCCTGCACTGTACCAGATAGGTATTTGCCACAAAGGCAAATCTTGTAAGGACAGAACAACCCTTAGAGTGGCCCAGTAGATTTTAGCCATGCAATTATGGTGTCTAGGCAAACACACCATATTCTTGATTCATATGCTGATTTTCCTGGGATCTGTGTCTGTAGACCAAACCAACGTTTCTCAATCTATTAATAGTAAAGTATATTCATTCATTCTTTATTTCCCCTATTATAGATGAGTATCTTCATAAAAGGCAACAAGTATGGATTAATATGCAAATGAAACAAAAAACCAAATGGATATGTAACACTGGCCCATTTTTTCAAATCAATTATATAGTCATAAAATTATTCTAAAAAATTCTGCAAATGGCTTACTCTCAGTTTCAGAATTTACCTCATTATGGGCTGTTAGCAATTTGAATTTTAAAAATATAGTTCATATTACACTAGTGCAGATAAGATCAAGTAACTTTTATATACCTCGTGAGTTTTGCATCATTCTGTTTACCTTATTGCAACTAAAATTTAAGAATTAATGCCTTAGAGATCTCTGTTTGCATCTTTGTATGTTGTCAAATGTGTAGGTACATATGTGATAAATGCACACATGATTACTTTCTATCTCCAGATAATATCGCCAAACTCATTTTAAAAATCCTGTGAAGAGGTTTTGTTCTAAATTCTTCTTAAATAAATATGGACTTATAAACTAAACATTTCCAAAACCTCCCAAACAAATAAACAAAGACAATTGGTTTCTGAGTAATTTTGTCAAAACTTTGATTGTAAAAAGAATTAGAGTAGAATTTCTGACTTCATAAAATTCTGGGAATTTCTCTGGGGTATAAGCTTTGGATCAAGTTGCTTAACTAACTTTGAAACATACCACTGGATCAAAGCAAGGACTTCCATAAGTCTAGGTAAACACTAAGATGTTCCTAGAAGTGATAAATCAAAATCATTCAACTCACTAATTAATTGTATGAGAGTAAATATGGATAAGAATTACTATGATGTTCCATGGCTTGTCATAGAGGCATTGTTAATTCTTTATTCTTCTGTACTCCAGGTAAGAGGATCCATTCTTCTTTTCTCTTAAGCTGTCTATATCTCACCAGAATGAGTGACATAGGTTTTCGCAACTGTAAGCCATGTATTGTCCTCTCACTGATGCTCCAAAATTCAGAGATTCATACTGAATGTCTAATTTTCATGGCCATATAGCTAATAGCATAAGTTGAGAAAGAATCTGTCCTCTTTATGACGAGATGTGGTAAAAAATTTGATTCTCAAACATGACATTACAATCGTATACTTGTCCACAGAATCAAATTTTTTACCACGTCTCGTCATAAAGAGGACAGATTCTTTCTCAACTTATGCTATTAGCAATTTGACTGTAAACTTGACTGAATCATACTACCTTTTGTAAGTTTTCCACTCTTCAATGTAGCGTCAATTCTTCAGGCTTTCTTCAGTATCAGCCTACAACATTCCAAATTAGCATTTCTATTTTGTCTCCAGCAGAGTGGCATTGAGAGCTGAAGCCTGACCCCTCTGTTGCTTTTTGGGTCTCTGCTATCTTATAGCCAATCTGATATGAAAGATGTAAAGAAGACTTTGCACTCAAAGCTGGATGTCCAGATATCATCCTCAAAGTCCTCATCGCAACATGGTGAGTAAACCTGAATGACTGGATGACAGCAGCAAAGTCCTCATAATAGGGCACATTGAGCAAAGCTTTGTGCCCATTGCTCAGCAGGGCCTTTGAGATTATCCCAGAACACCACATCCTCCATGGTCTGCTCTAGGAAGAAGCACCTGTTCTGTCACTCACATGCATGATGCTACCAGAGATACTCAAAGATGGCAGGAATCTATCAGGTAGCCACTTCTGTCCTTACTCTCCACTAAAGGATTCTTGGAAGGGAATATCTATATATCTTTTTCAATGGCTAATTCAGAAGCTGAATTTATAATTTGTCATAAACATTAATCTTTAATTTTCTGGAAGTCCTTCTCATTAAATGACTAAGGACTTGCCACACCAAAGCAATGTGCTTTGTTACTAAGTCAAAACATTGCTTTGATTATTTTTTAGTGGCCATAACACACATAAATGAGAAAAGATTTACATCATTTAGAGCAGAGGAAAGATCTTCTGAGCAAGATGAGATAAAGTCACATGTTCTCTTATCTAAACATTACTCAGATTCCTCTGAGTCTCATTTATTTGAAATACTACACAAGAGATCTATTTCTGAGCTTTGTTTCCAGTCTAAACTTGGTTCTTGAATAAATTTTGACTTCTGTCCAATCTTTCACACCAGTAGCTTTATTTTAGTGAGATATCTGATCAGCAGTCAGTGTGCTAGTTAGATGGAGGTATCAACTTGAGAATTGGAGACTGAGGCTATGGTATAACTGTGAAGAGCTAGTAGTTAAGGCAAGCCAGCATGAAATTATTTAATTGATGTAGGAAGAGCCAACCCATAGTGGAATATGCCCTGGAAAGGTAGATAGGATGGAGAGAGCTAGTAAATAGTGTGATATCTCTTGGTATACTTTAGCATACATTGGCAAGCTGGCAAGTGAGAATGTTTGCTCCTCTCTCAACATTTCCCCAAAGGTTGGTATGAACTTGCCTGTCAATCTGGGCTATCAAATGAAACCAGAACCTCAGGACATGAATAAATTCATTTGTCTCCTAATTTGATTGTGTATTGTATATTTATCAGCAAGTTGAAAACAAACTGGAACTATCAGTTCCTATCAGTTTGGTGAAAATCTCCCACTTTGGTATCTAATCAAGTTCCTTATTCCCTGTGTGTTTATTGTCTTCACTCCTTATCCTACTTTAAGCATGAAATTCCAGTTCTAGTTAACAGAACCTTCTGGCCTTAACCTCTCTTCTTAGTAATTTCCGTTTACCAAATCTCTCACCTTGTACCTTACCTAAAAGTCCCCATCTGCTTTTGCTGTATTCAGAGTTGAGCCCTGTCTTTCTGGTATAGTATAATAAGCCTATTACAACAGGTGTGGATAAAGTCCCCTTGGCTATTTACTCAAATGTAAGAATTTTTTAAATTATTTTATTTTTTTATTAATTTATTTTTTCCACTCATACAAACTTAATATGTACCCCGGTCCATTGCATCCCTCCACCCCTCCCTGGACCCCTTGCACCCTCCCCCCTCTTCCCCTTCTTTTGCCCCCTCCCTCCCTTTCTCTCATTAACCTCTTCCCCCCCCCCAATCCCTGGAGCATCTTTTACTGTGCATGTCAAGCTTCCCTCTGGGTCCTCCACTCTAATGAGGTGTAAGGACTCAGTAGCATTGCCTAGAGCTCTTTTTTGTGTTTCCCTTTAGTATAGGAACACTATTGTGGCTGTTAATCCCTTGCTTCTAAGAATCCTAGTGCCTGTGATCCATGCTAGACTTTGAGGGGTCAATGCTATGTCAGTCATTGTGCAGGTCATGCAAAGTACTATTATGGTTACTTTGGCCTTAACTTGTGTGGAGTATCTTGCATATCATTGCCCCTCCTCATCTTTAGACTCTTACAATCTTACAACCCCCTCTTCTGGATATTTCCCTGAGCTTTAGGATGGGGAGAGATTAGGCTGGTCTGGTTCCAGGTGGTTAATGTAGGGTCTCTGATTGCCGCAGACCAGAGTCACAGCTTTGAAACCAGGGCTCCCCCAGACCAGGTGGAGAACAGAAACATGCAACTCTCTAGGCTGAGCGAATCTGGACCCATTTACTGAAACTTTTGTGACAGCTTTTATACAGAAAATTTTGGGGTAAAGAATGTTGCACTGACAAATAGACATATAACTTCCTAGTCAGCAATCACCTTCAGGAAGGACATTTTTTTCAAGAACTTAACCCATTGCTTGAGGGTAAAAGCACTTAACAAAACCATTCTCCCAGTATTTCCAATTCTATCTAATCTATAATGCTTCACCAGATAGCCATTGGGCTGAACCCACATAGTTGTCATTGTTTTAAGCTCCTATAGAGTCTTGTTGATGGACCACTGCTGAGAGATGTGCTGAAGGAAACACTTAAGCAATATAATTATTAAAAGAATAATTCCTCCTATGATAGTGGCCATCCATTCCTTTAATGTCTTCCTTTAAGGAATTCCAGATGTATATTGCCATCAGTTGTTGATGACCCATCCATGAACCATGCATTCTCCAAACCCAGGATCCATTCTGTTGAACCCTATATCACCAAGGGTGTTTCTTTTGAGGCGGAGGCAATAATTGGTAGGGGTGCACTTAGATGGTCCATCTCTGTGATTTCCCATAAGAGTGCTGTTTGTGAAAGGGAAGATAGGGCACCCTTTGCTACCGACATGGATTCTCCCAGTTTGGATTGCAAATACCATCTCCAGTAGATAGTCTTAGCTTCTATACTTTCTGACATGATGGTCTCTTCCTTGGCCTTCAGCCAGGGTAAGAGGGGTATCACGGTTCCTTTTAAAGTTCTAGTGAGCAGATAGCATAGTCTCATACTTCTGGAATTTCTGAGTTAGTTCATAGGTGGGAATTTTACCCACCTATGTTTTACAACTCTTGAAGTTGCTCTCTAATTTCTTTAAAATCAGTGTATGCATTCTGGATAACAAGTCTACTTATTGTGAGTGACTAGACATGAAATCTCTATTTAGAATTTGACTTAAAGTTAAAAAGCAGGCTTTTTCTCTAGATCAGAGAGCAGGAAGCTAGTCCCAAAAAAACCCTAAAAACAGGTAGAGGCATACCCAATTCCCAAAAGAATTCCTTCTGCCAGAGACAAAACTTAAATTATCTAGGGAGGAAATCCCAGCACCTGCCCATGGGCATTACTGTGACATTCCAAGAAATTCCTAGCATCTGCCCATGAGGATTACTGTGACATTCCTCAGGGAGCAGGCTTCAGGGCCCCAACTAGGCAGAGATACAATTCCCATATTTTAGTTATTTTTTTTCTTATTTATATCAAATAATGCCATGTCCCTTTTCCAGAAATTGTTTCCATAGAACAATATTCTGCCATGCTGGGATCTTATCCACCAGAATGGTTGGATAAGAATGGAGCATCTGATGTTCTGAATTATGGTTTTTTTTGACTTCCAGTTTTGCTGTTCCTGCACTGCCCTCAGCTCCATCCTGATGGGTATTGGATGTCTCCTCCTAGCCAGAGATAAAAGCCTGTTAAAATAGAGTCTTGCTATAAGAGTAGATTCAAAGGTAGATGGAATAAGAGTAGAAAACCATGGTGAGGGTGGTCAGTTTCCCATTTGCTGAATAGTTACCATGTATTTGCCAGTCTCTATGCCCTCCCTGACTGGTGAGATCAAGCCCCCTCAGTTGTAAGTCACCAGGAAGGAAAGTGAGTGAGCTTAACCAAATGTCTCACTACTTATTTGCAGTACTTGATGGTGGCTTATTTTCTCTGCTGTAGCATGATCCCCTCATTCCTTGTTTTTTGGTAGGGCCCTCCTTCCCCTTCCCTCCTGTTTATTATCTTTGCAATTACTGTAGGTATTACAGAGATTTATCTTTGAATGTGTCACTAAGTGGGTTTGGTACTAGGATCCACCTATTAGGGAGTACATATGGCCCTTAATTTTCTGTGTCTGAGATACTCCGCTCAGTATAATTTTTTTCTAATTCCATCCATTTCCTGGCAAATTTCATTAATTCATCTTTTTGATGACTGAGTAATATTCCATTGTATAAATGTACCACATTAATTTTTTTTTATTATTATTATTATTTATTCAACTGTGTGCATGTGCGTGTGTATGTGCGTGTGCGTGTGTCTGTGTGTCTGCATGTCTGCGTGTGTGTGTGTGTGTGTGTGTGTGTAGAACCACGGACGAATTCGTGAACCACCATGGACGCCTCCATCTCCTTCTGCCCCGGGATTCACAGGCTCCGCCCTACCAGGACCAGAAGCGCAGGCCGCCCCGCTTCCGCCTGGCGTCTATACATGGGATCTGGGATCCGAACTCAGGACCTTCCGCCTGCAAGGCGGAGGCTTAACCCCTGAGCCACCTCTCCAGCCCCCCACATTAATTTTTTTAACAAAATAAGCCCTCCTTAGGAAGTAGGGACTATAGAATTTGAATTTTAAGTAAACTGAAAAAAAAATGCTCCCATGTAATTCCCTTCTCTTAAACTAGGGACTAGTTTAAGAGTCCAAGTTTCATAAACAAAGATTTGTATGTGAATCTTGGGTATGACACTCATGAAACACAGGAGTGTGGCATGTTGAAGGGAATCTCAACTCTTTCCTCATCTGTAAAATAGGAGCCTCCTTCATACCTGCTGAAACTATTGCATTACAAGTTAGTAGATGATATGTTTGCAGCATTTACAAAATTTTTAAGTTAAAATAAAGACTGAAAAAGATTGCTTTGTTTTAATTTTTTTTGTTTATATTGCATTGATACAGAAGGAAGAACTAGGCATAAGTACTCTAACTCCACATGCTTTTGGTTGCACTTGAAAGCCATTAATTTTAGAGGTTAGAACTCTGACTGAAATTACCTTATAAAGTATTCTCTTGAGAATGTTATCTCTCCTGTTTTTTCAAGGGAATGTTTTTGTTTGATTTTGTGTTTGTCTGTATGTGTTTAAGTAGTTCCTTGTCCCACAGAAAAAAATGGAATTAAATGGTATTTTTTCCCTGCCTTCCTTTGTTCCCTAGGGAAAGGAAGGTTACATTTTATTTTAATATTGTATTTATTCATACAACAAAGAGAAAGGAGAGAGAGCATATTCATGTCATGATTCAAGGGGGAGGTCAGAGGACAGTTTTCATAAGTCATTTCTCTCCTTCTACAATGTAGGCTTCTGAGGATTAAACTCGGGTTTACCAGGTTTGCAAGTAAACTCCGTATCTGTTGAGCTGTCTTGCCAGCCAAGAAAGAAGGTAGTTTTTAAAGTAATAGGAAATCTCAAAATTAACTGTTTCTGAGAAAATATGTGAAAAATAAATAAGTCATAGGCTTTTTCATTGGTCATCTTCCTTCAGTGTACAGAATCTACAATATCTGGTGGCCACCATGTAATAAGAGTCAGGTAACGATAACAGACCCTTGAAAATATATGTAGCTACCTTAGTCTCAGCCTCATCATAGCTTTTTGCTTAAAGATGGTGTCTTTGCTAGTCATAGTTTCTGTCCAGTTTCTTTGTTTGAAGACTTTATGAAAAACATACTCTTTTTTTTTTTTTCCCCTTTGACCCCAACAACTTGTCTTTGAGCTTTTGGCCACAGTGAGTGACATACAATGAATATGGATTGATACCTAGGAAACCACTACTTCTATTGGGATTTTAGGCTTGCTACACCTTCAGCATATTTTCTTTTTCCTTCCTCTGATATAAAAACCTGAAATGGATTTCGATAAAAATTAGGTTACTTCAAATTGGCTGAGGTAAAATAGGAAAGAAATCATAGTGTTCTTTTTTTGTAATTTTATTCTGTTTTTATTAAACACCCTTTCTTTCCTTGGTTTAAAACAAAAAAAATGATTTTAGATTCTTGTGGTAATGAAATGAAGGCGTTATCATCATCAACACCTTGAAATATAAGGGGCTGGTGAGATAGCTCAGTGTGCCTGTTTGTAAATCTGGAGACCTGAATTCTATTCCTGGAAGCCCTCTTAGTGGAAGAGGACTGACTTTTGAAAGTTGTTCTCAGAGCTACAGCTCTTCTTATCACATCCGACAACTAATACATGATATAATAATATCATTTTAAGAAATAAAAAGTAACTTAGAAGACCTTCTCTGACTTTCTGCACACTACAATCACTTCTGAATTTTCAGGCTTTTCAAAATTGATCAATAATTCTTTATACCTCTGATAAACCAACAATTTCAGGGCATGGTTAGAAAATGATATGTCTTGCCAATTCTCAACTTTAATTACCATGAACATAATTTTCCTCTTTTTACCCATCATTCCCATGAAGAAAGCAACATTTTAGAAAAGAAATTTGGATCAAGTCATTTGATTACCTTAATGGTCTTTTAAAATGTTTCCCAGTACATTTCAAACTTTTGGTAACTTTGCTTAATTGTCTGAGTAGAAATCCAATTTGCAAACTTCAAAATCTCAGTTAATTATGAGTGAGAAGAAAATTTGTCACACAATTACCACTGATCATGGAGAAACTTAATTCACACAAATCAACAAACTTTTATATTTCCCTTTGTTATTATTTAGCTCTTTGAGTAATAAACATCTAAAGGCCAAGAAGAAAACTTGTCTCTATACCCAAAGTTCCTCTAGACATTGCCTGAAACTCTGTCAGTACTGAGGGAAATGGAGCGTGCCAAGAGTTTGTTAAGCTTCTATGGCCACTACCCAGGGAGAAGTAAGTATTTCAATAGTTAAGAGACATCTCATACTGTTCAGAGATGCAAAGAGGTGCATGAACCACACTTGAACCTCTAATGTCCACTGGAGCTGTTTCTACTTCTTATAGGAAAAAAATGTAAATAAAATTAAACATCTTAGATGCAGATATTAGCCTGACTCTGTAAAATACACATTTATATAGGCAGCATTGCATTCAATTTGACTCATGATAGTGTAGTGTATGGATGCATGCCATTTGTGGAAGCACCACTCAGCCTCAATATTATTTCAGTTTTTTTCTCCCATTTTAATTTTTTTCTATTTATACAAATATACTGAGTATTCATCCCAGCTTTCCTCCCTCTCCCGCAACCCCTCCCCTCCCTTCGTCATACCCTCCTACTCCTTTCCACTTGTATGATTCTGTGGACCCCAGGGTTCACTCTGGCTGGTCTACTCCTGTGGCGGCCCAAGTCTCCTTGGCATATCAAGTTACCTCTCTTCAGGCCATTCCAATGATATGTGCATTTCCCTTCATTCATCCAGCTTTAGACCCAAAGGTTTTCACTGCAAGTTCCCACTCTATGTGTATAACAACAGGTACCTACAGAGCAGTTTGATGAACTGTCTTCCAACCTATAGGTTTATTGGTTATCTTCCTTATTGATCTATTCACTTCCCCCTTTTGGGGGGGTTGTTCTAGTTTACAGTAACAAGGATGTGTACCATTCTATTTCAGAGATTTATTGTGATTTTTGCCTACTCTCTAAAGTAAGGCTAATTTCCCCAATGGAAGAATCACTTTTTCTTTATCTTTGTATTATGAATATCACCAAGGCCTGTTGCATGGTGGCCAGAGGCATTTAACAAATGTGCTTTTTAAATAATAATTTGCTCACTTTTCAACTTTAAGACTAGATAGTGTTTGTTTAGAGGAAGTGAAACTGTAATGATGTGACATCTTGACATTAAAAAAATAAAACTTTTCCACTATTCTAATCACCATGGATCTGAAAATAGATTCTGAGAAGGCTTCAACATAATTAAGGACAAGAAATAATTGTCTCAGCCCAAAATGCTGCATTTTACAAATTATGCCACCAAACTTGCCACAGAAACAGTTTTTTTTTATTTTGAGAGTAATTTAAAGGACGAAGAATGCTGTTGAGTTTCTATAATGAAAGTGGATAGAATTGTCCTTAAAAGTCATGCTGAAATTGTTTTTAAGGTTCTGTATGACTGTAATTACCCTGGGGCTGAATGTAGTAAATGTAGTCTATAAAAAAAAAAGAAATAAAATTAGCTCTGCTCCTTAAATGATTCTGCTGCTTGCTAGGGGAAGGGTGACATTTTATCTTTTAAAATCACATTCCTCTTTAGATTGCTGATAGCTCATCAGAAGGACTCCTGCTAAAAATAAAAATGGAAATCTTACAATGACTTTCTGCTGAAATAAAATAGAATTGTTGAAATTAAACAGTACAGTATTTTTAGTATTAATCAAGAAAATTAATTTATGTTTCCTTATAGGTTCTCTGTGATATTTGAGATCTAATTGATTTCCTTTAGGTAAGCATCCATGTATGTGTATGCACCAATAATTACTTACTAATATTACCAGTAATATTGCTAGTGAAGTGTGCATTTAATACTATGGTCAAACAAAGTGACAGAAATCCCACACCTTTACAAACTAGCAAAAGAAACTCAAAGCTCCTAATTGATGCTTTATATAAGAATGTCTTTATGAAGCTAGCAACCCTGACACATCCAAAACTTAGCTTTCTCTTTTGTCTATTATTTTAGCACACAGAAAGGCTAAGTACGAGATAATTACAGAAACAAGAAAGTCTTTAATCTCTTAAACATAAAAATGGAAAACTGGAGTCCATGATGACATGAAAGTACATTAGGGTAAATCAGCCTTATTCTATCCAAGAATCTTGAAAATGTTTGTGAGCTGGCAGAAGTTTATGTGTGGAAAAGGAATGAAGGAAGTGGAGTATTTATTTATAAGGTCCACTGTGCATGCAGCTATGAAAGTTCTTATGCTTTCCATGGAAAGCTTTGACCTCCTTAGCATGAACATTGGATATGACCTCTTGTTCTTTGAGCTAACTCTTATTGATTTAGTACCACACAAAGAGTTAAGAATAGACTATGACAATACAAAAACTTCTAAAAGCTATCACACACAGCAACTTAGCAAACACAACTCCTTCATAATATTGTATTTAGGTTTTCTTTTACATCCAAAATACTTTGCAACTGGTATTCAAATACCATCCCAGAGGAGATAGGTCAGAACCAAAAATATTGCCTTTTTTCTTAAGTAACTTGGCATCTTGTAATACAAATATATAAAGGGAAGGAAATAGTTGTAGACATTGAAAAACTATTATAAAATGTATGCATTTATAATGGTCAATTTTTGGCTGAATATTCATGTACATTTACCTTAACAGGAAGTCCATTTTCTACTTAATAAAGAATACAAATAAATACAAGCAGAAAATGAGTAAAGGATAGGCAAAAAGATTTATTTAGCTCACAATTTTAGTGGCTTAACTCAACAACATATTACCATGGATGTTTTTAGATGCTTTAAGATAAACTTTGACTCAATTCACAAGACCTTTATGCTTTACAAGACTTATTTCTGATGAATTATCCTGTATTTCATTGTCTTTTATCAATTAGACTTTTTACATGCATTTAAAAGTATTTACTGTGAGTTCCACCATGAAGCACACATTTTGTTTGACCCTGAAAGTGTTATTATGAGAGAAACTCAGTGGGCGAGAAAGATAATAGGGAAATAAATCAATTTTCAAATTATATGATAGGACATAGTAGGTGTAATAAAATGAATTTAAAAGGTGAAAAAAATAGTAATCCAAGGCTAGGTATGGAGATGAAACTTATTAAGAAAGTAACAATTAAGGAGATATCTGAACTGGAAGGAGGACTTTTGTTATTAAAATTATAGAAAGATGTTTTTCAGGCTTAAGGAACCATTAATGCAAAGGTTATTCGACACAAATTAGTTTACTAGTATGCAGAGAGAGAATAATACCATGTCACGAATGAAGAGAGGACTTTGTAGGTCCTTATTAATAGACAGAATTTTGTCCGCAGCATAAAGAAAATATGACATGCTTTGTTTTTTACTTCAAGCTGCTGCACATATGGTACCTTATGTTTTATCCCAGTTCCCTTCTAACATTTCAATCTAACCATTGTTAATCATTAATAAGAAACCATTTCCAATTCAACTTTGTTATGCTCAGAACTAGCCTAATGATTAAAGCAAACAATGGAAACAACAATGGAAAGCACAATTTTTGCTCAGCGTGACATTGGGTATATTGTGGAATGATTTCTTTGATTTCAGTGAAAACAAAGTCAATAAAAATGAGCTCTAACACAACAGGAAATAATTGCTATTCTCAATTTCAAGGACTGAATCTCCCTGGCTCCATTAAATATATACAGAATATTATAACTAATTATTCACATATTACACTGAAAAATTAAATATCCATATTTTATATTCACTTATGATATCCCTCACACAAATGCATATAATTTTAAACATGCTTTAGATTAGATCACTAAAGATATTGAGTGATTAAAAAAGACTAAAGCAAGGGAGATACAGGTACAGTGAACACTCAGTCTTTTTGTAAAGACAATTGACTTTTAGTTATGAATGAGGTCAGTGATGCAGAATACGGATGAGGCTTCAAGTTGCCAGACTTTAATGATGAGGTCACAGTTCTGACTGGCAATGGGAATATGTTTGTCTCATGGTCAAAGACATGTCTCACTATTCACCTAAGGAATTTCCCAGTTGGAAGGAAAGTGGTCAGAGAGTCTGTTTCCCATAGTGTTTGGAGGAATGGTTGTATCTTCCTCTCTCAGGGAAGTCATGATTCCAGTTGTACAGACACACAAAGATAAAGTACTCTTTGTTCTGAGAGGTGACCAATTATGGAAATTTTGATAAATTTTGATGTAATTTCAACTGGTGATTCTCAGAACTGAAAAAAGAAACATTTGGTGAAAAGTTAACATAAACCTTACTTTTGTAGGAATTCATTCAAAACTTGAAATGTTGGCTATTACTTTTATAAAAAGCAATCAGGATAAGAGACCTTAGAGGAAAATTTTAAAACCCCTCATTTTTGTTATGTGACATCAAGGTGGCTACCACTACATAGAAAATCTGGGGGCTGGAGAGGTGGCTTAGGGGTTAAGCCTCTGCCTTGCAGGAGGAAGGTCCTGAGTTCGGATCCTAGACCCCACATATACACGCCAGGCGGAAGTGGGGGCGGCCTGAGTTTCTGGTCCTGGTAGGGCGGAGCCTGTGAATCCCGGGGCAGAGTAAACAAGGAGGAGGTGGAGGCAGTCCATGGTGGTTCCCGATTTCACCCGTGGTTCTACACACACACACACATACACACACACATGCACAATTGAATAAAATAATAATAAAAAATTTAAAAAAAGAAAATCTGCGACTCAAATGTGAGTAAATGACTATAAGATTGAAATCAGTATATTTGCAAAATTGACCTGACGTATTTTCTCATCTACTCACCATTCTGTAGGCAAACACTTGAAAACATCCATTTAAATTCATTTGCTGATTTTACTAGCACTCAATATTTTGCATTTTGTTTAAGTTTCATTATATATTACTGAAAAAAATACCTAGCACAAACAACTTTAGTGGCAAAAAGATTTATTTGGCTCACAAATTTAGTTCATAGTCCATCATTGTATGGAAGTTACAGTAGCAGGAACTTGTAGCAGCAGGTCACATCATATCCACAGTAAGTGCAGAAAGCAATAAATCAATACATGCATAGGTGTCTGCTTGCCTATGATCAGCTGTCTCTCTACATCTTTTTATAGTATTATATCACCTGCCTAGGGAATGACTCTTCACACCATGGCTTGAATCTTCTTGCATCAATCATGTAAAAGACAATCCCCCAATCTCATGCCTAGAGTTCAGGCTTAATTTACAGAAACTCTCTCAGATATGACCAGAGGTGTGAGTCCTAGGTATCAGGTAGACAATACTATACATCATGATCCATGAGACAGTTTTTGAAATTCTTAGGTTAAAAAATAGATAAATCTCTTTACAGAATTTTGCATACAAAAGTAATGCCAAATTTAATATTTCTTTATATCTTTGAGATCTTTATATTAAAAAGAAACATGTATGAACCAATATAATTCTTTCATTTTAGTAATATATTCCTTTGTACTTATTATTACATTATACATTCTTAAATGAAGAATTTGAAGAACATGAAAAAATTGTAAACCCACAATGTGATTCATTCCTTATACGATAAAAGTTTGCCCAGAAAACCGTTCTGTCCATCTAAGTGCATTCTGAGTCTAGTTTGAATAGACAAGGAGCTGACAATTTTCTCCATAAAGTTTCAGATAGAATTTTATTCTTGCCATTCATTCTTTCTCCATCATAACTATTTTGTCTTGTTGTTGCAGTTCAAAGGTGGCCACAAATTAAGATGTAAAATATATGAAGAAGTACGGTGTCTGCATTGCCATAAAACATTTCACAAAAGAAAGAAGTTCAATTTACCTCACAGTCCGTAGTTTGATACCGACTACTATAGAGGAATAAGAGACAGTTGGTGCTGAACATGTGTTTTAAAGCAATTGCTAGCCCGGTCTGGTGACACAAATCTGAACTCCTAGCTACTTGGGAGCTGAGGAAGAAAATTGTAGGTTCAAGGCCTACTCAGGGTATAGTGTACATTCAAGAATGTCAGTTTCTGGAGGAAAACCAAAAGCAGTGACAAAAGCCTATATTGTTTGTGGGGAGACCTTTGAAACCTCTTTGACCAACAGCTTATTAGGAGATATCATACACCTGGCACTGGAAATTTTGATTACTGGATTGCTGGAGCAACATAGGGCATTTTCCATGTCACACTTTCTTCCTCTCTCTGTGTTGCCCTGTGTACTGTATGTCTGTTATCATACCTGTTTTAAACAAAAAATATAATAATATAGGAGGTTTATGTCTAATTATATCTTAAAACCCTTAAAACCTTAGTGCTGTTTGTTACTCCCTCAGCCCTTCCTATGCCCTATCCCCTCCTCTGTTCTTTTCCATAATTATCCCCCCATCATTCCACTTTCAATCTTACCACCTGTGGTCTTTGACATCTCCAGAAATCGTCATTAACATTCTACTATTCAGAATGCAATACATGTTAATCATGGGACATGGATTAAAAAAAAAGTGAAACAGCAGGAACTGGTCTGGAAGCTTCCTCTTTATACTTGCCAGCTTCCACAGTACCAGAAAGCCTTATGCAAGCTTCTGAAGGGAAATGAAGCCATCTACAATCTCATCCATCAATCCATGAAAGCTTCAATCTGCAAAAACAATTACCCTGGTAAGAGGTGACCGTCAATGTAATAATGACATGAACATCAAGGAGGCAACCAACAGCTTTTTGATCAGATTTAAAGCTCATTTTTCAGCAGGGATCACATTGCTATTACTGTAATCCAGGAGAAGAAACTATAAAAATGGAGCTGTAGGTGCTGCTTGGCACTGGGTTGCAAACTATTAAGGCTTAACTATAAAGACACAATATCAAACTCCCTTTTAAACATTTGTCTTACAGCCCTAGATTGGAGGCATATTCAGGACTCAACCTAAAAGCGTCCTTTTGCAATGAAAATTTTGCAGAAAATAAGTGATTTTGGACTCCTGGGCTTTAAACAGGACATCTAAACTAGCCAAGCACCTAAAGCTCAGGGAACATGGTAGATGATGGTGTGGTAAGATTGTTAGAGCCTGAAGGGAAACTGAGGTTCAGTCAGATGTTATCTTCTAGACATGATAGAGCTGTTGCAGCCATACATTCACTGTTACTATTTGTATTTCCACAAGATCTGCATGGGATTCGACCTATCAATATTTCATTGTGGAAGGAGAAAAATCTTAAGAGATCCCATGCCTCCCTGAGAGATGGTTGAGGATTAATGTGGAAGCAGGAAGAATGGGAGAACTTTTTTCAATGATATATTCATTGACATATGATTAATGCTCCAGCAAAAACCCAGGCACATATCATCAAAGACAATGAAGAAACTCAATTTGTCACACATATGAAAAGGCATGGAAACAGAAAGAGAATGTAGGGAATAAAAAGAGTTATAATTGGAAGCAGAGTTGAGATGAAATTGGTGATTAAAGTGCAAAAAATATCATAA
Source organism: Typhlomys cinereus (assembly GCA_023101885.1). NCBI lineage: Eukaryota > Metazoa > Chordata > Mammalia > Rodentia > Platacanthomyidae > Typhlomys > Typhlomys cinereus. Next base: position 1,005,127 of record JALPQD010000388.1, on the reverse strand, counting down.
ACTCACTATATTCATATATGAAACTCTAAAAGATTTATAAAAAAGTTTTTAAAAACAATGACCTGGGAGACTTTATTAGCTCCTGTTCCAAGACAAAAATCAGGTTGAGTTGCAATGCACCACAAAAATAATTATCATTATATTAAAATCTGCTATTTTTATCTAATCTTCAAATTTGATATAGGATAAATAATTGCATGCTTATTATTTATGTGTACATGTATGTATATTTGTATATATAAATGATTCAAGTATTCATATCTTTTGGAAATTTACACAATTAATTAGAATAGCTTTATTATTATATAAATATATATTATCTACATTATAGTTATGAATCCAATTAATATATAATTAAAGATTTATCCAATATTTATGCATATGTATTTACACATATGAAGACATTAAATCAATATCATTTTGTAACCATTTACATTATTGCACAGTAAAAGAACTATTCAAAATCTGTGACACTTCTGAAGAATTCTGCCTTTCAGGTTGTTCCTTGAGTATAATGGCCATGTGGGTAGCACAGTCCCATGCACTCTTCCTTCTTGACATTTCACGTCTGGTCGGCCTTTCCTGTCTTCAAGGTCCTTGGTCTCTGGCGTCCTCTGCTCTCCCCACCCACAGCACTGTTTTCCTAAGAAACATTCAGAATTGTGTCCTACAGCAACCCCCCCCCATACCCACATGTCCAGTTTCCAGAAGATCTGTGAAAAATGGAAGTGTGATATGGATCTAAAAGTCCAAAATGCCCGGTTCATGTTAGTATGGATTCTCAGCTAAAGTGGCCTACCGATTTTTGGCTTGCCTGTGTACTTTATCACACCATCTTTCCTTTAGTTCATCACAATCATTATGCTTAGGACATTTGTAACTATTCTTCACTTCTGGCAATTTTTTGGTTAATTGTGATCTTCTTCAGGCTCCCCAAAGCTAAGTAATATGCACTTTAGCACATGACACCACATTAATATGTGGTGATTTACTGATCTGACAGATGTTCATAAGTGTGTTTAAAAGAGGAATAAAAAATGAATGAAGGATTGAAGGTAAAAATGAAGCATATCATGAAAGTTATATTTAGGGAGTTCATGAAAATGCATGCTCCATTGACAGAACTGTGGTGAACAATTTATATTGCTTCTAAGAACAGTTAGCTGTGCATATCACTGTTTGCCAGTCTGTAATTTTTACTATCAAATCTTTCAAGAGCATTTCCATCCTCCTTGCCTATGTAGTATTTCAGTCAGGTCTCATTAAAATGCCATTGATTATGTTTTTTTTTTTTTCCGTTCAGTAATAGTATCAAATAGTAGCTTTCACTCCCTTTAAAGCATTCCTCATTTGAGACCCCAGGAGGAATTTCAGAATAATGGCAAGTTGGAAACATTCCCAGGTCTTAGATCCAACCTGCTGACAGTTTATGGTTATAAACTATTCAGAGGAGTGAAGCTGTTAGATCAATTTGTCTTGTAGAAGTTCTAAGACAGCTCGCTCATGCACACTTTCTTTCTGAGATGTTCAGCAGTCTACAGCACTTTTCGCTGAGCTGTCAGGAGACGTGACTTTCCAGCTGTTAAAGCAGCTGTCATGTTCACCCCTAAGGGATCAAAGCAATTACTAAAGTTTTTTTTTTTTTTTTTTTTTTTTTTTTTTTTTTTGCATAGAAACTGCAGAGTGCTTGGAACCCTGTCCTGTGAGTACTGGTCTTCACCATCCAATGTTGCTGCATATAATCCCCTGGGACTGACGAATGGGTGGATGCAAGAGTATTTTGAGTGCAAAAACATCCACAGATGACTTGAGGCTAGAGTTTGTGCAGGAAAACACTGTCTTCAGCTACAGTGGGCTGAAGCATATTTCCATTTCAAAATTCAGTTACATTACCTCCTGATACATGAGCATACCAGAAAAATATTAACATGTATCAAGTGCTGAATGTTCTTCAATTCCCTGAGAATGTGAGGATATGTAGTTATTTTGTGAATTGAGTATTCTGCATTAGGATGCCAAGGCTCTTCAATTATTTTAAATGGTTTCCATGGTAATTTCATAATGGTAAAAGAAAATTAACTCAAAGATATCGTATGTCTGTCATATATTTGGCATTCTTATGCATTTTTAGAAGAGTTAGAAATTATTTCAACAAAATAAAACATTTTGCAGATAAAGAAGCATAAAATAAAATCTTAAATAATTATATAAATTGCTGAGATAAAGGCTGAATTTAAACCAGTGTTCAGTTATGCTGACTAGTATCCAATAAAACCATTGTATCACATAGATGGTCCCTTTCTTGTGCTAAGAAACTGAATAAGAATCACACATGAGCTTATTAATTAGAAGAATTTGACATCCTAGGGAATAGAGTGTTTCAAAAAATAAAAACATTTGACAAATTTAGAGAATAATCACACTTTTTTTCCAGAAGAGCAAAATTTTATTAAACTCCTAATGTAACAGACTGCAAAATAAAATCATTAATCCTACTTGGTCTTCCTAATATATTGTTTTTAAACATACTTTCAAATGTCCCTCTCTTCTGTTCTCCCCAAATCAAGACAAGTTATTTACAGTAATCTTGGGAGTAGCTCCCACAGTGCCAATATCTTTAGTTACATGTACAAAGCAAGCATGCATTTCTTTCTTAATGTTTTCAGTGGAGATATAGTAGCATGAATGTCTGTCATGCATTTTTATCACTATAAGGCAGGAAAAGTTTAAGGATAAGTGCATAATTAAGTCTACACCATTATTGATTGTGATAACAGCATTCCTCATAAATGTTTTCCCATTTTTTGCTATAATCAGAAAGCAGCTTTGATATACCTTTTGTCATGTGCTTTATGTTCAATGAATCATGTGAACTGATTCCTTGATCTAAAGAATGGCTGGTTTTATACATTGTCACAAAACAATGCAGTTTTCTATTAATTCACAATCTGCTTCCAGCCATGTAGAAGAATGGCATTAGCTTACTAGAATAGTTGAGACAAGAACTTAGCCCCAAAGGCATTCAATATAGCAGAATGAAGAGCAATAACCAAACCTATCCAGAGATCTGTTTTGTGATATGTGAAGGCAACATTACAGAGATACACATTAAATAAATATGCATTACTGCAACTCAGATTAGGTGAATATTATCATGTAAAACTGCTGCTAGGAATGGACTGGGAACCAAACCGGTTAGCAGAGAGGCAAAGAAAAAGACAGTGCAGAGATAGGCAGGAAGGCTCAACAGGTAAAACCACTAGCTTTAAAACCTGAGTGTGATTCCTGGATGCCATGTTGTTTAACAACAACAACAACAAAAATATAATATGTCTGTTATTCCAGTTCTCCTATAGAAGGTATTAATGGATTATGCAGTGGCCAAAATGGCAAGAGAAACCCAGCCTCAGAAGAAAGGGGTGAGGAGAGAGCCAACTCCCAAGATTTGTCTTCTGGTTTCCACACACATGCTATATAAGGTGTGCACATGAGCGTGTGTGCAAGCACACACACCCTCAATCAATCTTTAAACCAAAAGAATAGGCAAAGTGAGTCCTGAGAATGGGGTGAAGTTAGATTGCTTTGCACTGGAGAGATACTCTGGGTGAATCTTTTTTTTCTATAATAAACCACTTTGGAAGTGTCAAGGCAAAATTCTGGTCTTCCAGTCATCAATTTGTTTGGACTTCACTCTCTTAGCCTGTGTCATAACCAATTGGCAGAGCTGTGCCAAAGGTAGTGAATGTCTTTGCTATGTAGGAAAAGCCAAGTAATGCTTGAGTAGAACTATCTGTCTATTCATGTTGTTTCATGGACATGCTAATCACTTGGCATAATAGAAAAATGAATTTCTCTCCACAAATTAGGATTATTTAGATACACAACTTGCTAGAGGAAAGTGCCTTTTAATTTCATGCACTTACCACACTTTCAATCTCTCTGAATCACTGAAACATGCTTGGAGAGAAAATGAAATATAGAATGATGAAAGAAACACCAACACTTGTATTAGCCTGTTGCTAGTGTTTTCACGACCTACTTTGAAATGATGGAATCCCCAACTTTCTTCTTTTAATATTTGTGGAAAAGGTGAGAATTTTACTTATGGCCACGACATCAACATGTACCAAAAGTTTATAAAGCTGAGAAAGTGTCACAGGAAAGCCAGTGTATCCAGATGACTTGATTTTAACACCACGTGCTAGGACCACAGCACGGTGGCTGTTATTCCTGATAGTGCTGCTGATGATAATAGCTTGTCTCTGCTCTATTTAACATGAAAAAAATGAGACTGGCCAGAAAAATAATCAATAAACCTGGCTACAACCCTCAAGATGAAGAGGTGTCAAATATAAACTCAAAGAAAGAAACAATCTTGTGCAGACTTAATTAAAAGATTTAACCTCGGGAAGGGCGTATACTGAAATGGTCTCTGTGGGTGTTCATTCACGCCTGCTCATGTTCTCACAGTGATTCTACACAAACACAAGCTGAAATTTATGTCTTCAAAACCTAACATGCAATTCTACTTCACGATTCCAACATCAAGCATCATATTCCATCTCATTATGTAGAAGAATCATCTCATGCCATCACAAGGGACACAACCAATACAATATCATAAGACAGGTTGAGAGTAAGGCCATAGTCACCTTACATTAGTTGCAGGATATTTTTATAAATGTCCTAACTCATAATTTGCATTTAATTTCTTACTGTGTCCAATTTATAAATGAAGCTTTTTCTTGGGTATGTATTTTTCCATAAGCTAGCATTCATAATTATACAGGTTACATACTATACAACATATAATATAGTATATGAAGTATTAAATGTAATATACTAAAAATACAGGAACATTTTATAATGCAGTGCATAGTATCATAGTATATAGCATAGCATTGTATCATCAGACATAACATCTAACATTTGTCTTCATACATGTTTTATATAATGTGTTTTTCATGTAGCTGCTGAGATTCTGACATATATCATATGTGAATATAAATATGTATGCCTTTTAATTTCATAGTACTATTTCTCCTGAAATACTGTTTTATGTTTTTGCATGTTTTCTTCCTAATTTTTTGTTTCTAGGGTACTGGCATGAAAGTCTTATAACTTTCTGAATGAGCTTGGGGAAGTTAATAACTTCAGACTTCTGTTTTCTTCTGCTCTATATAAAGCCAACTTTGACTCCCTTTCTAAACTTCTGCAACTTTATATTTCTTTGGTCTATCATGCTATTGCCAACCTATGTAGCAAATGACCAGTTCCTTGGATATTGTTATCAGCGTATCATGGTTGCTAGAACTGAAGTCAGAACACCTAGGTTTAAAATGCAGCACCATTTTGGTTGTAGGACTGGGGTGGAAATTTACCAAATTTTTCTGTCTCACAAATCTTCAATCAGTTAGATGAAATTAAAAGTCAGCTGTATATTAAAGGATAGAGACCTTCAAATGATAATTCACACAATCCTGGGAAATAATCTTAGCAATGATGAAGGTGATATTGGGATAGATCCTGGGAAGCCACAGGAACTAAGCAGAAAAACTTCATGAAAGATGAATTACTGCAGTGGTGCTCAGAGATGGCAAAAACAACAGTCACCTGACTAATTAAACTAACTTCACTCATTTTTCTCTCCTTGTTGTGTGTGTGTGTGTGTGTGTGTGTGTGTGTGTGTGTGTGTGTCTGTGTGCGTGTGTGTGTGTTTGCACTTGTGGGGGGTCTAAGGGTGATATCTAAAATTGTCCTGAATTATTCTATCTCCTATTGCTTTGCTCTGGGGTTTCCCTGGCTCTATCTTTCAGAATTTCAGGCCACTGGCATTTCCATTGGGAATTTTTACATGGTATCCGGAGATCCAAATTTAGGACCTTTCATTTGTGAGGCAAAGGACCTGAACCATCTCCCCCATCCTTCTTCTCTGTTTTTTGGTCCTTCCCTCCTTCCTTCTGTTTCCATTCCCTTCTTTTAATCTCCTGTGATGAATCTAAGTGGATATTCCCATCTAAAGCAATATCAGTGTCTTTATAAGCACACAAAATTGCATATTTTATATACATATATATACATATGTGAATGTATAGACAGATAGACAGCTAGCTAGCTAGATGATTGATAGATAGATATAGATAGATAGATAGATAGATAGATAGATAGATAGATAGATAGATAGATAGATAGATTGTATACAAGTGGTGTGTGTGCACCTGTTTATGGACCTGTGTGTATACACATAGATGTTAGTGGAGGAAGTTAGATTTCTTCCTCTATAGTCCTCCATCTCATTCTATTGAAGCAATATCCCTCACTGGGCCTGAAGCTCTTCAGATCAGAAAGGATGTAAGATGGAGGCAGGATATGTCTCAGTTAGTAGAGTGTTTGCCTAGATTGGATGGATCCCTGGGTTCTATGGCAGCACTCCATACACTACACATAGTGGCAAATGCCTATAATCCCAGCACAAGGAATATAGAGGCAGGAAGTTCACAGCTCAAGGCCGAAATCAACCTCAGGTGAATGAGGTGATGTCTCTAGATGGACTATGGATTACAAATCCCTTGTTAGAAGTGACTGTGTAATAAATCAGGAATTTGGGGGTCAAAGGCAGACAAATATTGTCCTATGATTGTGTATCACAGGCTTCATTAGTCTGACCTATTATAGGTATTTGTGGAATAACTATTTGAACAAGTGGGTAAATGGACAAAAGCAAATATGTATTTCTCTTCTGAACAGTACTTTTCTAGAGCAGCCCCGTAATGTCTGAAATCTCTTCTGTGAAGGTTCAAAAGTCTAAAACAAATTGAAGAATAGAAGGTGTAATGATAGGAGATCTCCCTGTTCCCTCACATTGAGCAGCTGTCAAGAAACCAGAAGATTCTGAAGGGCTTGTCTAACTCACATCCAGTTGTCAGACATTGTACCTGGGGGCTCAGGGACTCAGATTCACATGCTGAAAGCAAGGTACCATATGACCAAGGCTAATCCACCCCTATTTTTTCCTTTCTCCCCTTTTGTTGAGTTATAACAAACAAATGAAATTATAGCTATTTCCAATACATAGCATAGTTATACTAGTTGTAATGATAATAACATACAAATTAATCAACATCTTCCACAGGAAAGAAAAATGTCTTGCCATCCATGACAACATAGGTGGATTTGAAGTGTACTATGCAAAGGAAAGTCTATCATCTATTGACTGAAGATTCACAAGCCATGGAGAATGAAAGGAATGTACATACTTCCCACTTCGTGATGGGAGAAGGGGTCACGTAATTTGTAGCTGTTAAATAATAGATTCCAAGGTTGTTGCAGTTCGCCTGCAATGGTTCCTGATAAATGGCCATCAAATGGCTTAAGGGAACAAGGGGTTTATTTTCTCGTAAGATTGTCCCTTTACAGTTCTCAGTCCAGCTTCACAGCAGAGCTCACACCAACACCAGGGCTGAGGGAACTGGCCACACCATCTCTACATAATGGCTGAGAGAGGGACAATCCTTACTTGCCAGAACAGCAGTGTCTGGTCAAGTGTACAGAAGGATACCATCTTCCTCAACCAGCTCTCTGTATTTTATTCACCTGTTCAGGACCTACTCCCACCCACCATGAACTGGGCCTTCCCTATTAGCTAGACAATCTCCTGCAGGTTTGCTCTGGGCTTAACTCAACCACTGATTCTCTACAAATGGGCCCAGAGCTCAAACCCTCAACTGTCAAGTTGGCACCTGTGCCTAACTATGACACAGGTTTAAATGTTCAGATTTGCAATGAAGTATGGGACTTGCAAATCCAGATCATGAAGTCTAAATCTGACCCAAATGGAGAAGTAAGCTCTGCTTGGAAGAGACTCTGCAGTTTATTTCAGCCACATGTCCAATGCTATGCTACTTTCACAAACAACGATTTAATCCAGATCTTGAGTCTACAAGGTTAAAATATTTCCTTATCAATATTGCTTGTCATATGTACATCTTAATATAAGAAGGAAAAAAAGCAAAAGGAATAATATTTCCATCGAGTCGTCCTGAATTATAACTGACCTCAAGCCAATGAAGATGAACAAAACAGTCATTTCCTGGAAAGGAAGAAGGCTGTTTACTGGAAATTTATTTAGGCAGAAAATTCTGGTACCTTCCATGTGCCTCAAACCAACTCTTAAAAGATAACCTTTCTGAGCAATGTGTGTTGTCAAGAAATCGCCTACCTATGGACTGGGTAGTGGGGCACAGCCCTAGCTGCCAAGGTTTCTCCTAAATAGCCTCTCCAATCAGTGAAATCTTTGTAAATAAGAGATAGAGACTAAATAATTGTGGTTGGAGGAACCACAGTTTGGTTTCTGTTGTATCTCTGCTGTGGTTGTTGAAAAATGGTTACATGTGTTGCATCAATAGATACATTTCACTTTATTTATCAAAATTGGCAGTGGTCAGAGTTTGGTCCTTGGGATGCGTTTTTTTTTTTCTTTTTCTTTTTTTTTTTTTCTTTTGTTGACTCCGGTACAAACTTCATTTTACTAATGGTCAAAAAAATACATTTACTTTTTCATATGAGCCTAAAATCAGTGGAAACTGTCCAGAAGTAGAAGATATTCCAGTACTCAAAATATAGATATTCGAAAGCACAATACATTGGGTTTGGTCCCCCAGACGAAAATACATACATACATGCATATATATGTGTATTCATAGGCATACACATATATGCATACATATATGTGTGTATTGTCCTAGCCCTATGTATGCTTGAGTACATGCATTTTAAATAATCTTCAAATTTTCATCTTCCTCATCAATGAATTTTACTAATTAAACATCAACACGATGTCCTACACAATACATTGGCTTGCAGAGTCCTTTCTGATTATTTGCGTTGGCTGTATGGTTTAGTCTTGCTTGTCTTTAACTGAAGCCACTTGAACCTCTCTGGCTTTCATAAGGTTTCCATATGCAAATCTGATGATGTTTACTTTTCTATTTTCTTTTCTCTATTGTCATTCTTCATCCATCCTTTGACAGTGAACCTAAATCATCAGAGGTATACATCGGATTTATATTGTATCTTCTAGTTATTGGAAGTCAATGTTTATTTTTTCTCATATCATGCTCTAACTGGAAATTCTAAACATTCATTGCATGGACAGAAAACACTGTCCGGATAATAACTATGCTATTATCTGCCACCAGCCTCTGTTATGCTTAGAGCCATGATCTGAAGATATGGGAGCATCTCCCAAATTTACTAAAACACTGCTTTAAAATGAGTCCAGCATAATTGGATATGAAGTGTTTCCTCCACCCACCCATGGTTCACTGCTTCAGATAATAATTCAAAGCTACTGTTCCCATTGATTTGTGAAGGAAAATAAACACACAAAGATGTGGCATTTTAGAATAATTCATCCTTTCCATCTTTTGAGGCTATATTGTACCTCTCAAAAGTAATTTATAATATACAGATGAAATTTCATTTGTTTTCAGGATGAAATTGCGTAAGGAGCTGCACCATATTACAAACCTGAGCAGTCGAAAAAGGTCTTACATGTTCTTTTTCTGAGCATTGCTTGCTGATACATCAGCCTGAGCCTGCTCACTGAACAAAAGAAATAACTAAAAAAATCCTTACCACAACATTCAAGGTACCTGAACATTAACTCTTAACAATTTAGTTGCCCAAAACTATCCTTTGTCAGCTGGATATGTCCTGAAAACTTTCTCCATACATTTCCCCCGTTCTTGGCTCTTCAATATATTATTTATCCAATCCATGATCTCTAACTAGTACAATAAAATCCCCTTATACCATCCTCAGTGACCATCCCAAATATCTGATTACTTCATGATGGATCTTTCTTCTTCATGTGTTCAAAGAATGCCTTTTCCATGCAACTGCCAAACTTCATGTTATTGTTACCTTTGCTGTGATGTCTTCTCATCTCTCTCTGTTATTAAATCTTAAATAAATCTTTACTCATTGTAGGCATTTGCCTAATAACTATTCAAAGATGTGTTAAATTTCATTTTGATTCAAATTTGCATCATTACACTTCAAAATATTGAGAACTTAACAAAAAAGTACTTACTTGAAAGCTACATAAAGCTGATTTTCAAAACATTTCAAAATGTTTTTTAAATGTCTATATACACTGCTATCATTTGAGAATTTAATCACACCACCTGTCTCAGAGAATGCGCAATGTCCTGAAGCACTTGTGAAGTAAAATAACTTCTATAAAATTCCAAAGTCGTCTAACTTAATACTGCAACACATTTGTATTTTACATTCTATAAATATATGCTCAGCCTTGCCTGATGAGTAAAGAGTATAGAAATTTAACACTTATGAATTTTATCTCTTATTTTTGGTAACATACCACCTAATTTATCCTCTTTTGCACATAATCCATATTAAATATTCTCAATTAACTAAAGGAATTGGGTCATATATAATAAGAAACAATAATCTTCCTCTCACTATTTTGGGTAAGTAATTTTATCAGAGGATATTTTAAACTTTGTCCTAACATGAAAAAAGTCATTTTAATTAACAAATCTCATTATTATTCAAATTGGCTAGATTTCGAGTTGGCCTGGATAGTGTTTTCACATAAAATTTTCTTCTTATTCTGGGCTGAGGCCAGGACCTTCAATTTTCATGTTGGTTTTTCTCAAAATATGGGAAGGAATTTTAATTTTCTCAACCATTAAATTAATTTTTCTCTGTTGGCACTCAAAAAAATTTTTGCTGAAGAACATTTTCTTATTTAACAATAAATAGAAATCTAAGTGAGAATGTCAAAGAATAAGTAGAATGCTCTTTTGTGTAGAGCACAATTAAGAAAATTCCAAAACAGAAAGAAAATTTTATTATAATCTAAGATGGAATTCATTTTCTTATAATGCAGTAAATTAGTCCAGGGTTGGGTGCATACCAAGCAAGCACTCCATCAGTGAGCTGCATTTTAAGCCCTTGATTGTATTTTTGAGACAAAATTTCAGTATGTAGACCAAGATGTTCTGGAACTCCCAGTTAATTTAAGCATCAACTTAACAACTGAGAGCTGAGCTTTTGGCACATCTACAAAGAATTATTTAGATAAGTAAGACATTGTTTAAGCCTGTAGGATATTATCTAACTGATGTGACAAGACCAAGCCCACAGTTGGAGAACCATTCCCAAGCAGGTCACTATCAGAGAGATAGAGCTGGTTGGAATTCAACAGACTGGCAACCCAGAAGATATGTCCCTCTCAGCTCTTCCTGTGGATATGTGGAGCCAGATTCCTTTGTTCCTGATTCAGGTATTGGTCTCTTGTCATAATGGACTATAATCTGACACCACAAGTCTGAATAAGTCCCTTATTCCCTTAAACTGTTTGTAATCCTAGGACTCTGGAATATCCCAAGTCCAAGAATAACATAAACTGAAATACCTTGAACTTGGGATATTCCAGAGTTCTAGGATTACAGACTTCACCATCATATCCAGCTAGGATTTAAATGATTTTGTTAAGAAAACTATATTTCCAGACAAAGTTTAACCCTTATCTTTAGTACAGGATAACTAGCTATTAGCCATAAAGTGAAGAACACTGGCTAAATAACTGATGGGAGAAAGACCAGTTCTCTAATTGTCAGCTACAGCTACAGCCCCTTTATAAGTAATGTTGACTCACCCTTGTTTAGATCCTGCTTACTGTTGGCAAAACTCCATGTATATCACATGGACATGCCCTATTCCTCAAGAATGGTGGGCTTCTAGAACAGTGGTCCCCAAAAGGAAGCCCTCAGGTTGTTTAGACATGATTGAGATGCTACAGCCTGAAAAACACAATCATCATGGACTTGGATATTACATTCTTAGAAAATCAAGATAGTATAAACAGAGGTCATAAAATTAGGGTATTAGCTGAAGAGTGGGAAAAATAGATTGCTTTAAACAGAATTTAATCCATAATCTATGACATGCTATGATATGTTATGAATCATTCTAAGTCATTGGATGTACAAGATAAGTAGAAAGTCACTAATAATAGGCTAGTGTTATGGCTTGTCAGTGGCACCACGTTTTCATTCAGAAATTGTAACATGCAGGGAGAGTATGATATAAAATTGGATGCAGTTATTTCTTTGAAAAAATCCTTGGGGAGAATGACACTACAGATATTGAAATTTAACTTTTTTTCTTCCAGCTTTGATCAAATTCATAGTTTCTCTCATTGAGTGCTAGATGAAGTGGCTGTCTTGATTTCAGAGAAATTTTGTGTGAAAAACTGCTTCTTTAAACATTGTTATCCCCCGGGATTTCATATAATGTTTTCACTTATATTATGACCAAGGAAATAGAAAAGTTTCGTCATGCATCTCATGCCCACCCAAGACATATACTGAGTGGGAAAGCAGATCTGTCCCCACTTCAAGAGTTCTCCTCTCCCTTCACAGTAAAACTAACAATGTGCAATTTGCATGGATTAAATATGTGTTTATCAACACAGGTTGGGTTTTTTTCCATCTACTTGCTCTTAAATTATCAGAAATCCTTTAAGCAACACAAAAAGCATCATTCTCTTGCAAGCTAAAGTACCTAAACAGAATTGGAAAATTATGTACATTATGATGTTATCTGCTTACAGAAAAATACACATAAAAAGATCTAAAATTAGCCCTGCTCAAAAGTTATTAAACAAAATTATGGTGCAAAAAAACTCATACTTCAAAGTGAAAAATAAAGATTATGGTTTTCTTAAAAAGAATATGCTATTTCCAAGATGGTTTTACCCATTACTAACCATAGCTTTTCAATTGACCTTAGCTTTTTCTGTTAGACACACTGGTTGCATCCCCTTCAATGATCTTTCAGTCCCTCTTGAATTCTAACCACTTGCCATAACCAATTTCACACAAGCATAATCATAAAAAAATCTCACCCCAAAGAAATTCTGAGTTTCTGTCCTTGTAGTTCATGAGTTTGCAATGATGGTCATTCTAAAGCAACTAGAAACCAACCATACTGTACACATGTGCAAAAGGGACATGAGAAGGAGCTCTTGCTCCAAGAAGTAAGCCACGATCAGTGAAGTAGGCTGGAGATTTATTCTCCTTTCTTCTGCTCCTCTGATTGTTCACCCTAGGTCCGTGCAATATGCCTGCCAGGTCACACGCTGCCACTGGCAGAGCAGGCCCTATAGAACATCTGTTCTTTTCCACATGGCCTGACAAACTCTCTCCATTTCCTTTCTATTCCCTGAGAATGCTTCTCAGAACGAGCTGCTATAATGCAAGCTGCGGAGTCAATTCCTGTCAAGACTCAAATTATCCAGAAGGTACTAAAATTAAGATACATTACAGCAGACAGGAATGAAAACAATGAGTATTTTCTTGAAATATACTATGTGCTCAAGGTAATTCCTGTTATCCAATCTTCAGATATCCAGTGGGTAATAAAACTAAGACTCAAGCCAGCATGCAGGAAAGACTCATGAAAACAATGAATACTTGTTAAACATAGACCACCTATTGCTCAGCATGTCATCTTTTCATCTCTATCATGATTCCCTTGTTTTGTCTTAAGTTTCTGAAGTTGTTGTAGGTAATAGAATCTAGAGAGATCATATCTCTGGTAAGAGACCATGTAAGGATAGTAGAGGCTATGCCCAGAAGTTACCTCCTTTTCACTTTGATTTATTGTTTCCTTGTTACAGATGAACCTGTGCATATCTCTTGTTTGTTGTTTATTTCTACACAACTGGCTGAAAGCTACCAGCTCCTAAGCTCTCTGGCATCAAACTTCAAATTTCACACATTCAGTTGTTTTACAGACAGCCATAATAAACAAATTCGAGGCCATTTTGAGGCTGCTTACACACAAGCAAGTAGCAATGGAATTGCCTAGCCAGTTCTCTCCTACTGGTGAAATCAGGGTACGGATTCTCCTCAGGGTAAAATCAGGGTACACTTCCGCCCCAACATTGAAGGCCTATTACTATGCTGGGTATGTGTCCTTCTTCTGAAGAGCCTGTGGATGTCATGATGACTCTTTAGTAGTTAAGGACCCTCCTGTCACCTGGCTGTGAAAGAGACTCCAGTGAGTCAGAATGACAGAGGGAGGGAGAGAGACAGAGACAGAGAGAGAGAGAGAGAGAGAGAGAGAGAGAGAGTTGAACCTGCTCACTTTTCATACTTACTATGCTCCTAAAATTGTGCCCAGCATCTGCTAGTCATAGATAAGATAAGCAACTAACTTCCCAGCTTTACTGCCTTTCACAATTCTCTGAGCCACAGAATCCCTCTGTGTCAATGAGGGCCACCATATCCCTTCCTTCCCTCATCCCAGGAGTTCTTGCCTTCCTCCCCTCTAGGTGGCACAGTCCACCTCCCCAATCTCTGGCAACATCTCTCACTGATTTTCCCAGCAGCAAAGCCTGGAGTGGTCACCCGGATGAAGCGTATATGTTTTACTGCCACCTAGTGGTTTCTTATTTCAATCTGTCCAAAAACTATATTCCAGTTTCTATTCCGATTGCTGAGAAACAACCAAACAATTTAGAGGAACAGGAACTTCATTTTGCTTATGTTCCCTACTGCATTTCTTAGCCCGGTTTGGAAGGGGTGCTTATATCAACACCACGAGCAGAGAGAACTGGCCATATCATAGCAGAGAAATTGCCCAGAAAGGGGCAAACCTCACATGGCAGTCTGCAACTCTACCTAAGTATGCCAGGTATGTTGTAACGACCCTCTCCTTCCTAACCACCTATCCTAGAAATGATCTCACACCTCATCATGGTATATGGACCCTTCCACATCAACTGGATGATTTCCCAAAGGTTTGTTCAGGGTTTGTGTTAACTATTAACTACCAATTCTTCACAAATATACACAAGACCTCAGCCTTGGGTTGTCAGGTTAACACCTGTATCTGGCTAATACACCCTAAAACACACTGTTTCCCTGCTCTAATTAAGCAATAATTCTAGCTTGCATGGCTAAATTAATTCTTAAACAAATGAAGGATGTAAACCCAAGGACTAATGAGCACAAAGCTTATTTGATCACATAGAGTTTAAAAATATCAAGCGCATGAACCACATACACAGGTCCAGGAAGAAAGTACAATTGAGATGCATGTGAAAAGGCTGGGCTGCCTTGCTGGGATCATGTTTGCTGCCTTACTAGGATTGTGTCTGCTGTGTTCTCTGAATGTTTGTCCTCAGTCAGAATAAGAAAGATACAACGTTCAACTTTGAATTCATCGTTACCTAGAAGTCTTTTAATAACTAGAAACTTACTTAATAAATGACCATCAAATTGAGAGAAATGCTTTTATAGTCGTTAAAGCCTTTAAAGCCATCCTTCAGTGTTACCACATCAAATAGGACCATGAGGAGTAACCATGGGTATAGATTTAATAATTTTGGGCCAGTTTCAGCTGAAATATTAAACATGTAGATTCATTGTATCTGATCTAATTTATTAACTGTCATAAAGCTTGTTATCTACATATGATAAGACTTATTTGACTCAAGGTTATGAGCAAGACATATTTAAATTCTCTGCTATACCAATTGTCAACATTTATGTTACTGCAGATTAAATATTCCAAAATATTTTAAGTGCTATTAAATTTTACTTTTCACATGTGCATGAGTATGTGGAGTACATGACTGTGTGAATGTATGTTTGCAAGTGGATGGGCACACATGGCTATGTGAGTACGTGTGCACTGCACATGGAAGCCTGAAGTTAACTTTGGGTGTAATCTTTGATGATTCTCCACTGTCATTAAGTAATCTGAGCTCATCAATTGACTGAGTTAGCTAACTAGCTTTACTCTAGGGACTCCTGTATTTTCTTCCAAAATACTGGGATTACTGGTGGCCAGTTTTCTAAAATACTTTAAGGATCCAAACTACAGTTCTAAGTTTTATAGGCTCTTGCCTTATGTACTGAGCCATATCCTCAGCCCAAATTCAATTGTCAATTTGATTGGATTATGAGATACTTATGACGCTAGTGAAGCTATACATCTTTGAAAGTATTTCCAGAAACATTTCACTCAAGCAGGGAGACCCACCCTAAATATGGCTGTCATTATTTCCTAGGCTGAGCTCCTGGACTAAATAAAAAGGGCCAAAGAATGAGGTAAGCACAAATACCCCTATTTCCTTTTTTCCTGATCCGTTTAGATGTGAGCATCCTCCTGCCATATCCCAGAGCTTATCCTGCTGCTATGTCTACTCTGCCATGATGGATTGTCACCAAAAACTTGGGCCAAAATAAACCTTTCCTGCTTTAGGCTGCTTCATGGTGGGTGTTTGGTAGTGGTGATAAGAAATATGAATAATCCAACTACCATGTCAAAAAGGAACACTCCGAATGCCCATTATAAGTAAAAACAACTAGCAAACATCTTCAGACTAAAAAAGCATTAAGAAATTTTAAATGTGTTCTGGATATTCCCATGAAAAGAGGTAGTCCTGGGAACTAGTATTTGGTGCCTCCAATGAATGAGTTTATTCCATCATGAAAGTCTTTTTTCACATCCTCCAAGAATTTATAATCCTTTTTGTTTGCAAATATTTCAAGCTTTCCTCATTTTTCTACTTTTAGTTTATACAAATTGCCCTTCCATGTTTTTCCTATCTATAAAGCATTATTTGTATTATATTAAAATACAAAAGTGGACTAATACTTAATCCAATATTAGAATGTATAGCAGCAATTTCTTCTATAAATTCTCTTCCAATTTCCTGAGCATCTCATCTTGTTTTTGCATACAAATATATTTATTAAAAGTGGGTATTATTTTTTAGCATCAATTGCAGTCTCCTATAATCATTCACAGCTCTTAACACATATAAATAGGCATTTAGTTATTTCTTCTTACTCATCTTTTTACTTTTCTTCCATTTTATGTAGGATTTTTACTGATTTCATTTTTTTTTACATTTAAGAAGGTTGTATTATTTGTATAACTTTGTGATAGTAATTGAATATAAAAATCAAAACATGGAGGGACTGCTAATTTTTCTGGCCTAAAACCAATTTTTAGGTTGCCATAAAAGGATGTCTTAGTTTTTACATATTATGTGGTCTCTGAAAATTAAGATTAATCCCTTAAATAGAATTTCACACATGCATGTGCGCACGCGCGCGCGCGCACACACACACACACACACACACACACACACACACACACACGAAACAAAATATTTGCTTCAGAGGCTAAAATGTAACGATGACTGCCAGATGGCTATATACTTTATCTGTATGGCCTGCTCATATAGAAGAACCTGTTAACTCTCATCCATAATTTGAAATTATATATTGAAAACAGATGGCTACCCAAAATCAGAACACAAGCAACCAAATTTATTAAAAATGAGAAAAAGATCCAAATAGATACTATTGCAGTTTCTCTGTATTTTTGCTGATAAATTCACAATCAAATAGCTTAAGGGAATAGGGTTTTCATTTTGTCTTATAATATTCCAGTTAGAATTCCTTGCCCATCTTAGCAGGAGAGTACACAGCAACACCCACGGCTAAGGAAAGTTGTCACGCCAAATTCACATGATTGCTGAGAAGGACAAACCTCACGTGGAGACCAGTATGTCTGGCCAAGTATAGAAAAAGATGCTAATTTTCTCAACCAGTATCCTCTATACTATTCACTTGTCCTGGGAATAATCCTGACTACCATGGGCTGGATCTTCCCCATTGATTAGGACAATCTTCTACAGGCCTTGCTTTAGGCTTACTCAGTTATTAATTTTTTACAATTATGCCCCGAACTCAGAACTTTCAGTTTCCAACTTGACACCAGAATCTAACTATCACAGACATTTTGTCAAAGATGCATGTTTGGGAAATAAACAGAAGAGTATGTCCAACTAGTCATTAAGGAAGTACAATAGTACTAAATAAGAAGTGAAATAGCACTAAGTAGTTACTAGTGTGACTCAAATACAAAGTGTGATCACGTTCAGTGCTGCTGGAGATGATAATAATGCCATACCTCTGATTCGAAGAAATACATTGTGACTGCATAAATACACAGGCTTGCACATAATACAAATTGAATATTAGCAAAGACCCAACTTTCCTTTATATAATTTCTCATAAAGCTCATCAGTTGTATGTACCTTTTGATATTTAACAAAATGCCATACTTGTATAAATATACCTACCCTTCATCACTAACTGCCATTTGTTGGGATAGCTGGATCTTCAGTGTGCGGTTAGGCTGATTTAACCTGCTTTCACATAATTGTTTCTTCCCATTAATGACCTGCCACATAGACATTAATTAAAATAAATGCCATCCCAGTTTCCTCGCTTTTCAGAAATGGCAATGCTCATCAAATCAATTAGTCACTTGTGATGATGCCTAGTCTTTCCTGTCAGTGATGTAAAAGAAAATCAGCCCAAATATATGAGATTCACTCATATAAGAAGGATACTGTATTAAAAATAAAGTGTCTTTCATGACTTGGAACCTCTGCTCTTGTTATTATTATATTTAGAGTTCAATAGCATATAAACCACATTTTATACCCAGGCACTCTTGCTTTCTTTCTAGCCATGACTATGAAAACACATTCAGTTTAAAAATGTTTGTAATATCTTGCACTTAAGTTCTGTCTATATGTTCATCCTTTGATGACCATAACATTTGTAAAAATGGCAAAAGACTGAAAATAAATTCAGTTTTATGACAAGCTTACAAATGTGAAGCGGGGGGGCTGGAGAAGTGGCTTAGGGGTTAAGCCTCTGCCTTGCAGGCAGAAGGTCCTGAGTTCGGATCCTAGACCCCATGTATAGACGCAGGGCAGAAGTGGGGGCGGCCTGTGCTTCTGGTCCTGGTAGGGCGGAGCCTGTGAATCCCTGAGCAGAATAAACGAGGAGATGGAGGCGTCCATGGTGGTTCCCGAATTTGCCTGTGGTTCTACACACACACACACACACACACACACGCACACACACACGCACATACACACACAATTGAATAAATAATGATTAAAAAAATAAAAAAAAAACAAATGTGAAGCGGAATACCAATGGCAAACCTTTAATGCATGGAATTTTACCAGACAGAAATGCAAGAACCATTGCACCTAAGAATAAGGCTGAAGATTAAACAGATAAGTCATCTATATAAATTCTTATGCCCTGGGATAATACCCTTTGTTGCTGGCCATAATGTGGGTGTTTAATGAATATATTAGCAGCCATCACCGAAAAGAATTTAAAAACTCAGGCTGAAGAACTTGTCCAAGTTGGCCATGTCACAGTGGACCATGGAGGATGGAGGCAAATTCAATGACACTGTGTTGCCTCAACACAAATGGCTTGCACGCTACTTGTATTGTACAGTCATGGCATTTGCTTCCAAAGATGATACCTGACAGCTCTGTACAAGTATAAGCTCAAATGATAAATGAAAGTGGTCTTGGCTCCATCCTGTAGCAATCTTTCATGCATGAAGAAAAATATTACCTGACTACAGAGGAGAAGAACTTAGAACAGGGAAGCTGTGAGTTGCCCAAGGTGAAAGGGGCCTCTTCTGCATTCATAAAATTGGTTTTAAGAACAAACTTTTCAGAAGAATGTAAAAAATATTTTTAAGCTATTTTCCAAAATGACTTCATAGTTTTACGTATCAACTGCCCAATAATAATTCAGATATGAGGGGTAGTTCTTCCTACTCTGTACAGTTTAATTTTGGCATTATTGTATTTGTTACTGATGCCTACTAACAATATCACCACAAAAGTCAGGTTGAAACACACACGCTCATTATTTCACTTAGAATCCTGAATATGATTGATCTGAATCTCCCACATTGTGTGCTATAGACTGCAGTAAAGGATGCTTTGTGTGTGGTGCCGTTTCATCTGGGCTATAAGTGAGGCAATTTCTCCATGTTCAGTTATATATGAGGTAGAATTCAGTCTTGCAGTCATGGTTGAGCTTTAACATATGTTGACAGTTGCTGGAACCTACTCTTAACTCCTTGATGCCAACCATAATTTTCTCATACATCTCTTGTTTGCTCAAATTGAATGAGGGTAACAGAGACTCCAGCAAGCCAGACAACGACTTAGTTAACTTAATCATTTACTCATTAACAGACAAGTGCTCCATCAATGATAGATCCCATATATTAACCAGTGGTGCTTTATAAGATTAAAATGGTGCTGGAAATGTTCCACCACCTAATGAAATCTTACACATCATATCATAGCTAATTCATTTCTCACATTTGCAGTAATATAATCAACTCTGCTCCCTAGCAAACTGCATGAAAACATAGCACCTAGAATTATGTACAATACATAGTACTTGATATTATTAACACACAACTAAGTTCCTCATTATGCAGTTATTGTGCCATATTTTTGATTATTTTGGAATGCATCTCTTCATATAAAATGTCGCAAAACAGTGTTTTGTTGCACTAGCAGCAACCCTATTCATGTAGAGCGACATAAGTACTCTTTATGAAGCTCACACAATGACAAATTGTCAAACCCCACAACACAATCTCATCACTAAGGGGAAGTACCGCAGAAGTGCTTATGCACATCTTGTTACATGTGTAACATGGGTATTTGTTGGAAGCAAAGTCCTAGGTTTTACCTGTACTCAGGGGTAGGACATCAGTAACTCCAGGAATATCACAAAGCAAGGATTACCTTTACTGTATGAGTTCTTGGACCATGGACACTATTAATTTATGCAGCCATGATAACAGTTCATTCTATTGTGCTTTTCTTATGGAAACATGAAAAGATAAAGGATCTATCTATATTACTGATAATAACTACCAGATTAATCGATTCAAAAAAAACTGGAAATTGTTATATGGTATTTAGTCTTCAGCTGATATTATAAATTAAGTTAAGTGGAAGAAAAAGGAATTGGACATGGGTACAAAGTATAAACCTTTAATTCTGACACTTTAGTGCTTTGAGGCAAGAGAATCTTAGGTCTGAAAGTTGTCTAGGCTATGTACCTATTCTGAGCTACTAAGAAAACCATACCTCAAAAACCATAGCAAAAACAGAAGGTAAGAATAAAGGCAATAAAAGCGCATGTAAAATTCTATTTTTGTGTTGAGTAGCTAAAAGAAAACTGGAAAATTGTGAGACATTATAGCTTTTTTGGATCACCTCTTGTGAAGTGTGCCATAACTTAATTTCTGCAAGCATTAAGTGAGGACATAATCATGACTTAAAGCGAGTAGCATAAGGGAGAAAAAGCTGCTCTTCTTCAACAAGTTCCAGAGCATAGCACATGATTACCCTGGGCGTGAATATAAGCTCTACCTCAGATTGAACTGCCAGAACTAAATAGAAGTCTATCACATAATAGTTATTAGAGAGCTATCTTTTTCAAATTTAACTGCCAGTGCTTATCTCTAACTGTAACAGTGTTGCACAAAATCCTGTAATTCTTTCCACTGTGTATTGAGTAAAATCCAAATTCCTTGGCGTGTCTGCAAGGCAAAATCAACTGCCTTCTACTTTTTTCATTATTCTTTCCTCCTGCATCTATCTCAGCCTCACAAAACTATTTGTAGCTTCTTTTTCAACTTGCACTTCTCCATTCATATACTTCTGGAAGCTTCTTCACTATTCATCTCCCCAGCTGCTTATCATATGCTAATTTTACAATATCTTTTGCTCCAAAAAGCAGCATTGTTTTGCAAATGTCATAGAAAAATAAACCTTTTTTCTCTATCAAATTTACCTCTATTCTTTATTATGGACTCATTGAAATATATAATATTACTGGATGATTGAGTTTCTATTCATTATACCACAAGTTAGCAAGTGTCAAGTGTTACCTTGCATACTGACATTAATTGCTTGACAACATGTTTGACATTTAACTGGTCATCAGTAAATATGCTTAAAATAGATTAATGAATTAGTCATCAAAATGATGACTAATGTTGCTATACAGTAGTTTAAATCTTCAATTTCCTATTTCAGTATAGTGATTTGACCTTCTTAATCCATCATACTGAGAAATTACAGAAATAATTCATCATCCATTTTAAATAGACTGGAGTATAAAAACTAAATTAAAGCTAAGTATGAAAATTCACTAGTTTGACAAGTATTTTCCCCCTTTCTTGTAAAAAATTAATGGTATTTAATTTCTGGAAGAAATAAGGTTGTTTGGTATAATATTAATCATTAATATAAAACTAATCTCTTTATTGCAACTTGGAAGTATTTATTTTAAAATTTGTTTATGTATTTATTGCAATTTATTTATAAGATCTTTGACCTTGCAAATATCCATTTAAGAATCAGTCATATGAGGAATAATTGGGATATATATAAAGAGAGATACATGCATGATAGCTGAAAATTATAATTTGTGATTATTGTAAAAATTATATTTTTATAAATTATAAAAATGTGATTCATATACATAAGGAACCTGTAGAATAATATATGTTTTAAACAAATATATGAGTTCTTCATGGAAAGATATTAATAAGTGAGACAACTTCACTCCATTTAAAATGGATAAAGAGAAAAGATGCTTCTTATTCTAGTTTGTATTAGTTTGTATGAGGGTGTGGAATGTGACTCATATGTGATTTGGCATTCTGTGCATGACTTATGTGTGGAGTCAGAGGATAGTTTCAAGAAGTTGATCATCTGATTTCACTTTCACATCATTCAGGGGATGGAAGTTAGGTCATCAGGCTTTCTGTGCAGGTGTTTTTGCCTATTGAATGATGTTACTAGCCTAAGACAACTCTTTGTACTATACACTTAAATAGCAATATGTTCATTGGGAGAGGGATAGAGAGTTTCATACAAAATCCTTACACAGCTACAAAAGTCTTAACACAGCGATGTCTGAAAAAACAGAATTGATATAGTTAGGAGTGAGGATTGGTAAATTCTTTGCATACAATAATTTTACAATTTTTAATTGTGATGAGGCAGCAATATTCATCTTTAACTGCACTATAATAATCTTTTTTTAAAGAATAAGAAAAATCTCCTGAAAGCTAATCATAGAAGCACTTCTCATGGAAGTTATATAGCCTAGGAAATCTATGGTTATAACAGAAAGAATATTGAAAACAAAAAAGAAAGTGAAGATATTTGCTGTTTCATTGATGAAACTAAAGCTAGCAAATGAGTATTAAATTCAAATAATAACATTGTATGCATGCCTCGTGAGATCCCCTTTAATATTTAAGGAATTTCTGCTCCGAAAACTTGGATAATGGGCTGAAGAGATGGCTCAGGAGTTACCATTCCTCACAAGCAGATGATCCTGAGTCATGATCCCAAGTCCCACTTACAAAAGTCAGGTAGGAAAGGCAACCAGCACCCTATGTTTCCTTTCTGGTGGGCAGACCCTGGAAAATCCCAGAGGGAAGCAAAAAGGAGGAAAGAAGCAATCCAGGATGATTCCTGAAGTCACCCTGGGTCCTCCACAGGGATACACAATGCTCTCTGACACACACACACACACAAATAAATAAATAAATAAATAAATAAATAAATAAATAAATAAATAAATAAATAAATAGAGTGAATGAATAATAAGTGAATGAATAAATAAATAAATATTAAGGTTTACAAAAGCTATTTAAAACATTTACCTAACAATGGATACCACATGTTGCAGTTCACTTACATTGTTGCTGATAAAATTATGACAGGACAGCTTCAGGGAACAAGGCCTTTATTATTTTGATTCCTTCCTTTTAATAGGAGATACTGAGGTTTGAAATATCTTTGTTAGAAGGTGGAGCTGTAGAGCAATTGGACATTTCCCTAAGCCGACCTCAGTTTAGTTTCTAGGGACATTATGATGTCAGAGATTCCAACTGTCTCCAGTCATGTGAAAGAAAGCAGTGTGAAGACAATTTACTCAAAATTTGTTCTAGGTAAGGTCTAACAAGTCCAAGTCACCTGTTTTCTTTATTTGCTCACATGCTGCCTAAATGTCCTTCATAATTCTCTCAACTGCTGTTTCTATTTTGCTAGTAGGGACAGCAAGCCACCATTCAAGATTTGAAACAGGAATGACAAGAAGCCACAGGATCCTGTATGTAACTCTTGCCCACCAAGGGAACAAGTGGAGCAGAAATGTGAGCCAGTCACTAGACTTTGCCAGTTGATTTCAGATTCTGTCCTTCTAAAATTTCTTTATCAGTTTTTTTCACATATATCATAGATCAAATCCATCATTCATTTCAACTGATCTTTAAGCCTGACATATCTTTAATAGCACTCAAATTTTAAGGCAAATAAAAATTTGCTGAATCAAAGTTCCCAATGCTCTCAATAACATGATGTAACTTTGGGAATAGAAACATGTCGCTTGAGTCTTATCAGGACATTAATCATCTGATACTTTCTGCTGGATGAAGAAGAAAAAATAAGTTGGTTGCCCTCCTGAAAAACGTGTGCACTAATGGCTACACACAGTTCCACATTGCTTTCAGTAATGCAAGTAGGCAACAGCAAAGGGGACACTCCACATAACTGGGTTTGAGAGCAGGCTCCAAAGAAAAGATTGACTCTGTTCCACCATTAATTCCAGGAGAATATTACTAGACAAGAAGGAGATAACTAGTGGAACTGCTAAGTTGAGACTACATTCTGCAAGCAATATTGGAAAAGGAGAGCACAGAAAGTAGCTCAGGTATCAAAGGAAGAGAAAGTGCTCTTGAATCTGTGGTCTGGTTTGGTCTCCCACCATCTGTAAACTATTCTTTTCTAAAATCAAATTAATGGTGAAAAGCAGAAAAGGAAATTCATTCGACATGGCAATATTTGCAAAAGATAAACCCAATTAATTTAAAAGTCTCTGTCTTCGAGGATTTTGTGGGATTTGGATTACATAGGGGCAGAAGCCAAGTAGTCAGGGAACAGTTCCACCGATTATACCATAATTCCTAAGTCCCAATTCTCCCTTCTAAGCTGATCTGATAAGTTATCCTGTGTGAAGTCTTGTTGGAAAATAAACTTCTCTTCTAGCTGGCACCAGATCTGACAAATTTTCATATATTCTATGAAGTGATTCTATGTTGCCTGGCATGGGATTCCTGGAGGAATTTCAAATTTTCAAGTTGTATTATTTTCATACTCCTCAAGTTTAGGGTGACCTAGGAGGGTACAAGCATTCCTTTGGTATCCCCATGCCCTCTGATTACAAAAGGACTGTGATAAACATAAAAATGTGAAATCAGAATATCAGTGGGATAAGTATGTGATTGAGAAGAGATTATAAAGGGACATTGGCAAGTTAAATGATAAGCAATGTCTTCCATACTCTAAGTAGACTCTGAAAGAAAAAAGAATTCATATTCCCTCTCATAGGTGGAACCTAAAAAGGAACGACAGCACAAAAACATGATACAGAAGGGGAGTCTATTAAGAAATAAGAAGGGGACTGTGGGGGATAACACTGTTTAACAGATGGATAACATCAACCCATACACTTTAACTACATACTTGGAAACTGCACAGTGTAATCCACTGCTTTGTCTAATTGCTACACACTCAAAAACATCAAAAATCTTCAAACTATTTGGAGCATTTTCAGACCCAAAATTAGCATCTCCAAATGATCACAAAAATTTTTAAGTCTTTACTCAATTCATGGTACCTGACAATTTCCAAGGAGGTGGATACCATCAAAAAGAAAAGATCTATGTCAATCTATTACTAGTGTCTAAAAACTGGGAAGAGGTCACCTGTATAAACAAAGAGAAAAAGCATAAATAATTCATCTCCAATGAGCAAATGTTAGGTCTGAGGGCGACAGGAACAGAGAGGGACTCCAACAATTGTGAGGTTGATTTGGAGGTCCATAAGTGAATAAGAGCTAACATGAGAGGGAGACAAGAAATAAGTGTTCAGGGATGGAGATTTGACTGAAAGGTTAAGATTCTGCCTCACAACCAGAAGGTTCTGAGTTTAGATCCCAGGTTCCATGGAAAAACATCAGATGGAAAGGGCCAATGCCTGCATTCCAGCCCTAGTGGGGACAGCCTGGAAATCCCAGAATGAAGCAAAAAGGAGGTAAAAGCAATCTGTAATCCAGGATGATTTCTGAAGTCACCCTTGGTTTTCCTACAGGGACAGACAGTGCCTTGTGATACACACACACACACACACACACACACACACACACACACACACACACAATATAAATTAAAATAAAGAAATATGTGTCCATTAGAGCTGAAGTCCTGTTGAAGTCAAGTAAACATGGGTGTTAAGGTAGGAGAAGAGCATTAGACAGAAAAAATACTTAAAGTCAGAAAGGTTAGGAAGAGAGCTGGCACGTATAGCATATGAAGATAGTCCGAAGAAGCCCATGGGCAGCTATCTCTTATTACTTTCAGACATAACACATTGCTAGAGAAGTATGACAGTGGGTAAGAGTGGAGAAGGAGCCACCCAAGAAAGAGCATAATGCCTACAATATTTAAACCCAAGAAAGAGCATATTGCTATAACATATGCTCCTTCAGATTTTGGAGAGAGCTCAAGACAACTCTTTTCAAGGTGTTTGCTGTCAGTGGTAGAACTTATAAACTGAGGTATCCTCCAAAAATATTCTGAAACTTCCCAATGTTGCTTGCAAATGGAAAGGGGATAGAGAGAAGTAGCCATTACATAAAGTAAAACCCACTTGTCCATTTCCTTCAAGCACCATAAACATCAGAGAGTAACCTGTCTGCAAACAGAAAATAAAAATCCCTGTTGTAGCAGATGCTTCCACTCATGTCCATGATTATCAAAGGACAACTCATTCAACATTTTCCCTGGTGAGGGATAACTAGCTTGTACAGAAATCAGAATATGAGTTACAATCTTGCCAACTCAAGTAAACAACCGAAAATTATCATTATCAAAGGGATTCCATGAAGGGTAATTGTGACATGAAATGCCTACAATATTTAAATGTTTTGAATTATATCTTATTAATAAATTTGGTCATATGATAGTTTCACATGTATGTGATGCATTCTGATTACTGTCTTTACTCCTGTATCTCCATCCTATCCTGCCTACAGACCTTCCTCCTTACATCATTAATGTAGACAATATATTTTAAAAGGAGTTTTATAAAAGGTGTGTGGGAATCAGTTGGGATTTTTTTCATATAACATCCGAGAAATGCAATAAATTGTTGGATGCAATAGCGACACAGGAAATGAAAAGAGATTTCTCATGAAAACAGAGTGATAGAAAATATTGTTCAGAGGATACAAAAAAAAAGCCATCTCTGAGTTGAGATTTCAGTGCCTCTTATCTTCTATTGCTGGAAGATTGTAAGAGACTCAGGTATTAACAGGACCCCTCAGAGGCTCCTCTGCCTGTTTACAATATGGCAGTGGAGAGGTTTGGGAACTCAATAGCTTTCTTCCAAGTGTTCATTTTCCAACTTCATGGCCATTCCAGATAAACATCTGTGCTTCACATTGTGTGTTGGGCACACTGCTGCAGAACTGATATCAAATGGCTTTTCTTCCATCTGTTGCCTGCTGAGGTAATACTTGATTAAAACTTTTTATAAAGCAGTTCAGTCACATCTCTACTTCCACTGTGTTTAATCCTTGAAAAGGGAAAAAAACTGAGCTTATAATGTAATTATGAGGACTATTATAATTTGAGTTTATTGAGAAGTATACTTCTTAAGTGACCATGTACCATGTAGCCTCATTAATAAAACATGAATATCTGATATACCTTTATGGTGTATCAACTTTGATGATTTAGGTATATAAAGCTATATATATATATATATACTAAGCAGACTCATTAGTGAGACCACAGGTCTGGATTTTCTTGCTCTAGCAACATTTCTATGAACACAGAAAACTATTCTGAGCCCCTATGCATGGATTGATGGACAGGCAGTAAGAAGTACTATAAGTGTGGGACCCACTTCCTCACTCAATTTTTGGTTTACCTTCTTAGTTTTCTGTAATCAGATTTTGTACACAATGTGTGTTTAGCAATGAAAGGCTTCTCCATATGATCATTGGTTGCTTGATTATATTCAAACCTAATGAATATTGATCATGAAGCAGCTACTATCTAGATCATGATGAGTTTATATCATAAAACTATTAGTGTACCTTGATCAGAAATTCAGTTTTTAAGTGAAAAGAAAAGGAAAATTACTTTGACTGGCAATATGACTTGAGGTTAAAGCACTTTCCTAGCATGGATGGCGTCCCAGGTTTGAGCCTCAACCCTGATGGAAAAGGAGAAATCACTGTGAAAACTTCCTGGAAGAGATTCTCAGGGTGGAGCTGAGAGATCATTAATGAAACTGCATTTGTGCACTTCCAGGACACTAACTGTTCCATGTGAACATTGGTCATACCTACACTTTTAGTGCAGGAATCTAAACTGAACTAAAGGCCCGGACAATTGTATTGTTCCCAGAAACCCAAGGTGCTTATTAAGAGGTTATCAGATTTTTTTATACACACTTCCATTCTCTTTATATCTCTCTTTACTTTCCTTCTGTTGTTTATGTAACTCTTATTCCTTCTCCGCATGCAAGATCCCCCCTTGCACTCCCTTCCTCAGAACATTGACTCAGAGCTACCTGACCCTGTGTCTCCTGAAGAGCAATTACAAATACAATTTCCAAATGAACAAACATATCTTTTTTACTTTGCAAAAATGTGGACATTGATCTCTCTTTATAACACCTGGAAGCTCAAGGAGAGAAATATGTTTAATAAAAGGTCAACAAGCATGCATGCATGTGGATAATTTCATAATGTTAGAGCATTATTCTTAGTTTTCAGTCATAAAAAGTATAATTAGAGTAAAAAAGACAAAGTATAAGAGATTGAACTTAATTCTGTATCCCTGTGAGCAATGATATAACTTCAAATGCTGCTTTCAAATATATATTTACCTCAAGAGTTCCATGATTTGAAAAGTTATACCAGTCAATGGCATCTATTAAATGACTTTTAAAAAAAGCTTTTGTTTGCTGTTTGGTACAGAGTCACATAAAATTGGACAATGAAATGATTTTCGCTGGTAATGAAATGATTTTCACTGGTTACTGGTATAAGTGGAAGTGCTTCTAAATTTGAATATTGACTTAATGACACAAGTGGAAAATTATATGCCTTGACTTTGAGACAGGTTGCAGTGAAAACAAAGCCATGTTAAAGACTTCCAAAAAATTTATGTTCCATCTGCATGTACTAGAAGTATAAGAACCACAAAGCGATTTAATGCTTAGTGTTTTGTCTCAACCCCAGGATACCTCATTATAAATTTGCAATAGTCTTCCGAAATATCTCACCGCCAGATCTAAAATATTTCTAGTCCCAAGTACTTCAAATTAATGATAATCAACTTATATTCAAGAGTCCATCAATACTCATCAATCATCTGATAGCATAAACAGCCTACTCCTCTAGGAACAAGATTTCAATAGATCTCTATGAAATATAAAAATATAGTGATTGTTCAATTAAACTAGGGATATTATTCACATGTTGTATAAAGTTATATTGATTGCACTTTTATTAATGTCATGTTTTCCATATGGAGTAGTGTCTATAGCCAATATTTCTATCTTTTCTTATGATTTGATTTAAATAAATGAAGGCGTGCAACCCTAATGGATTCTGAACATTCCCTTGGAGTTCTAATAGCTTGTGGTGTTCAAAAAATCTCTGTGGACAGTATACTGCATCATTTAGAGTTGTTTCATTGTGAAATATAGAGAATTGTTGTTATACTTTCCTTGAAAGCTAATGATCAAGAGCTTTTACTGCACTTCCTGATAGGAATAATGAATAGTGGAAGACTAAATTTGGTTTCTTACTTCAAATCTATAAAAAATAAAGCAGACTAAGGTATGGTGAGCCTCATTCTAGAAGAACAAGAATAGACAGATTAAAGAAAGGAAACTTCCTTGTCTTCAGATAATTCTTCCTCACAACCTTCCTTCCATGTCTTCATTTCAACAAGGTATCAAAAGTTCTGCAATGTATGTGAATGCTAATCAAGTGGATTTGCTTTTAATAATCCATCAAATTTTTGCATAACACCTGCTATGAAAATGACATTGCTCTAATCTACCAGAAACAAAATTGCCAAACCAACAGACAAATCACTTGGCATTATATTCTCATAGGATATGAGTTCCTCTTGATTTTTTTTTTTTTTTTTTGCAAATGGCTTTGCCTATTTGAGACTCTCTGGTTTCAATAACAGGCACTGTGGTTAAAAAGAGATTTATTGAAAGGTACAAAGGCATCCGGATAGCCATGCTCTAAGAACAGAACTTGGAGAAATCCTCCTTTCTATTTCCATGGGAACACCTAGCCTTCAGGTTATGTTCTTCTCTGCTGAATGGCATAACTTTATCGTCCTCTGTGCTGCAAGGCTGTTCAATCTACTCTGTTTTTCTTATGAAGAGAATTCTAGCCTCTTTTTTCCCCCTTTGGCTTTCATGTCCACTATTGCTTCTCTCTGGTCTTTATTCTTCACTCAATTTGTTAATGGTTAATTTAATCAGACAACTTTTTAGTGGGTACTGACTGTGACGTGGCTGTTTGTCCATGTTCCAGTAGCCATTAAGAACAAAATCATAGAACGTAACAAATCATGAATATAATGGTCACTAATTTAAACATAAAATTAGATCTGAAAACCATAATTTAATGTATGCTTTCAGAGGATACCAGTGATGCAAACTATGTTGGTAATCATCCTTGCTTATAAAATGTTCTGTATGATTAGGTTAATCATTTATGCATATACTGAATATAATTTCTATAGAACATATGCAGGCCAGTTCACTACCTCACCCACTTTATTTTTTATTTTTTAATATATTTTTATTATTATTTCAGCTCATACAAACTTAATAGGTACACCAGTTCCCTCCCTCCCTCCTTCTCCCCCTGAACCTCCTGCTCCCCCTCCCCTCACCGCTCCCTCCCCATCCCCCCGTGCTTCCTGCCCCAATTCCCAGAGTCCTTTCTTGTGCATGCCTGACTCTCCTCCGGGCCCTCTTCTCCAATGACGTACAAGGACCCAGTGGCATTTCCCTGAACCTTTCCCGTGTTCCCCTTAAGCATAGGAACACTACTGTGGCTGTCAATCCCTTGCCTCCAAGGATCTTGGTGCCTTTAGCAGATGCTATACTTTGTGAGGTCAATAGTGTGTTGGACATTGCGCCGGGTATGCAATGTCCAATTATGATTGCTTCGGCCCTAACTTGTGTGTAGTATCTTGCAAATCATTGCTCCTCCCATCCTTTTGCTCTTACACTCTAACCGCCCCCACTTCTGCAAATGTCCCTGAGCTTCAGGATGGGGAGAGATTAGTCTGGCCTAGTTCTAGGTGGTTGATATAGAGTCTCTGAAGTTCTGGATAGTGGTTTGTTGATTTTCTTTTGCAGTTTTGTTGCTCCTGCAATGCCCTTCACTCCATTGTGATGGGCACTGTATGTCACCCCCTGGCCAGAGACAAAACTGGAGTCTTATTATAAAAGCACATTCAAGGGTAGATGTAATATTTATACCCAAAAGTGGAATCGCAGGGTCATATGGCATTTGGCAATGGGAGGGGTCAATCACCCATTTGCAAAATGGTTACTTTTTAATCTGCCGGACTATATGCCCTCCCCTTCTTGTGAGTTCATACCCCCTTAGTTGTAAATGATCAGGAACGAATGTCTGTGAACTTAACTAGGTGTCACATTACTTTCTTGCAGTCCTTGACGGAGGCCTATTTTCTCTGCTGTAACATGGTCACTTCTCTCCTTGTTCTGGTGTGGCCCTCCAACCCCATCCCTCCTGTTCATAATCCTTGCAATTACTGTAGGTAATACATAGATTTACCTATGAGTGTCTCAAGATGGGCTGGGTGGGTTTGGTATTAGGAGCCACCTATTAGGGAGTACATACGGTGCTTAATTTTCTGGGTCTAGGATACTTCACTTAATATAATTGTTTCTAATGGCATCCATTTCCCGGCAAATTCCAGTACTTCATCATTTTTGATGGCTGAGTAGTACTCCATTGTATAGATGTACCACAGTTTCCTTATCCACTCGTCAACTGTTGGACATTTGGGCTGATTCCATGACTTTGCTATTATAAACAGTGCTGCTATGAACATGGTCATGCTTGTGCTCTCGAGGTGAACCTCTGCTGTATGGGGGGTTATACCTAAAAGACCTCACCCACTTTAAAAAATACACAAGTAGTTTTACAACTCTTAGAACCTGTATCCAGAATATTGTGCCATTAAAGTAAAAACTAAATATGATTAAAATTTTAAAAATTCCATTGCAGTAGCCAGCACTGATCTTTCCCCTTGGTGTGATATAATGTCACCCCTTCAATATGATGTGACAGATATATCTCATGGTCTAGTAATATAGAAGAGTTTGTGGAAAAGTATGTGGCAGAGAAAATAGGTCAAAAGAAGGAGAAAATGACAGATAGCATTTACTTTCTATGTACTTTGGAATACAGAATTATATGCATTTTATAAAAGCACAAAAGCTCAATCTCCTTGTAAATATAGAAAATTTTAGAAAAAAGTAGATAAACCAGAGGGAACCGTGGGGTCCATAGAAATAAAGAGGCAGGAGAGTGAGAGGAAGTAGGATGCATCGAGGAAGGGGAAGAAATGGTTGGGAGGGGAGATGGAGGGAAGCAGGGATAAATATTCAATATCCTTCTAAAACTTGAAAAATAAAATAATGTAAATAAAAAAATTCAGTACCCATATAGACAGATGTTTTGGAAGGTAGGAGGGAGCAGGCAGGAAATACCAAGAGAGGAGGAGGAAGGAAAGAGGGGTGAGAGAGTGTGAAGGGGGGATGGGATGGAGACAACAGAGGGGGGAGAGAAAAGGAGGGGAATATCTACTAATAAAAAACAAAAAATGCATTGTATATGACATATTTAAAAATTAATTAAAAAAGAAAAAAGCATGAAAACATTATATTCATTTGTTGTAAGAGTAATGACCATTCAATACACAGAGATAATTAACAGAATGTTACAAAGATTATTAGAAAATATGAGAAGAATTTACTACCATGAAAATTATGTCAGACTGCAGACTGATATTAAATTACAAAGCTATGAAATAAATAAGATTGGAAGATATTTTCAATCAGTTGCTGAACTAATTCTCACTTTTATAACAGAAACTTAAAATATAATATGCATTTCAGAAATAACTTCAACAAATATGTCCTATTGCATCATGCTGTCATGTTCGAAATCTTGGTCGTTTTGCAACCACAGCATAATTGGTATGTGATTATTGAGGCTAGATTGTGGAAGTAATCACAAGTTCCATTTGGATCTTTGTGACACTAACTCATTGAAACCAAACTTCCATGGGACATCCATTTTAAGGAGAACTGAGTCTTTCAGCTCTGAGGCCACAATGTCAGCTGGCAGTCAGCATATGATTAGATTCCCTAGGTTTCCACAATGAAACAACACCCCAAAGCAGAAAAAAACAAAAGAGTAATAAAAACATCCATGAGAGAGCAGGGCTGGACTTTCTTCCTTGCAGATAGATTAGATCTTGTCATGTAGTTTATGCTTTATTGTTTGCTCCCTACACATTTAGTATTGTTAAGCATCTCTGAGGAATTGAAAGTTTGACCATTAAGCAAAGGCCCTCCCTTTTCTTCTTTCCTCTGAGGGTTTTTCTGTCTGAAAACAACTATTCCTGCTTTTAAAAGTTAGTGTTGATAATATGTCCTTTCTTATCTTTTAATGTGATCCTATCAATGACTTGTAGTAGAACTGAATTTATTTGCACAGATTTTTGTTGCATAAGATGTCAATATCTCTGTCTCTCTCTCTCTCTCTCTTTCTCTCTCTCTGTGTATGTGTATGTGGGTGTTAATGCTATGCTAACTATATCATTCAATGTATGTATTTAGGCCATTTTTTTTTCCTGAAAAGTAGTTATTGACATTTACGATTTAATTATGTAATTTGCTTGCTTGTTTTTGTTTTACCTTGGTTTTTTTTCATAATGTTCCTAAGGCTTAAAAGACTATTTTCAGGATCCTATTGATTTTATTCATGTTTTATTATAATTTTCCTTTATGTAACTTTTGTAATTATTTCTATAGATTGTTGCTCACGCATTAGCCTTAAAACGTGGAAATCTTGCTTCTATTTAAGTTTCCTTATATCTTTTAAAATATTTTGTTATATATCTCCCTTAAATATATGGACTACCACATCAAATTATATCATAACTTTATTTAGCCACAAAGTATAATTATAAAAACTCATGAAGATAGCCTATTAGATTTACCTCTGTTACTACGCATTCTGATAGTCATCCCATTTTGAATTTCCAAATCCTCTGTTAATATTTCCTCTTGTACTCTATATCAACCACCTAGAATTAGGCCAGACTAATCTCTCCCCATCCTGAAGCTCAGGGAAATTTGCGGAAGAGGAGGCGGCAAGATTGTAAGAGCACAAGGATGGGAGGAGCAGTGATATGCAAGATACTCCACACAAGTTAGGGCCGAAGCAATCATAATTGGACATTGCATGCCCTGCGCAATGTCCAACACACTATTGACCCCACAAAGTCTAGCATTTACTAAAGGCACCAAGACCCTTGGAGGCAAGGGATTGACAGCCACAGTAGTGTTCCTATGCTTAAAGGGACCACAGGAAAGGGTTCAGGGAAATGCCACTGGGTCCTTGTACATCATCGGAGAGGAGAGCCCAGAGGAAAGTCTGGCATGCACATTAAAGGATTCTCTGGGGAATGGGGGGGAGGCACTGGGGGATGAGGAAGAAGGAGTGAGGGGAGGGGGAGCAGGGGGGTCGGGGGGAAGAGGAGGGAGGGAGGAAACCAGTGGTATTAAGTTTGTATAAGCTGAAATAATAATAAAAATGTTAAAAATGTTAAAAAATTTTCCTCTTGTACTTTTAAAACAACTCTGTAGGATAGTGAGATAGTTCAGTGTGTAAATGAACTTCCTACATAGTCTGACAACTTGAATACAATCCACAAAAATGTCTAAAACTCCAAAGAGAGAAAAGAACTCCACCAAGTTGTCTATTGACCTTCACACTTGAACATGACATGCATGCATTCATATTCATTCAAATATGTCATATGCAAAGAGAAAATACTAATAAAGAATTTTAAAGCCTAGAAAAGATATCCATTAGCCATTTGTGAGAGCTGATTTTGGATATCAATTTGATTAACAATGCCTAGGACACATATTTGGGTATATCTAAGAGTTCTTCTTAATTAAAAGGAAGACCTGACCTGAATGTGGGTAGCACCATCCCTAGGGCTGGTATCCCAAGCAAAAAAGGAGAGAAAGACAGAGAAAGCATGGTGAGAGCGCATATTCATGTCCCTGTGCTTCCTAATCTAGCATATGCCAGCAGGCAGCTTCATGCATCTTTCTGTGACTTAAACTTTCTTCCAGCACAGCTGAGTCATGCTTATTTCCATGCTTTCTATGCCATGATGAACTTTACCTTCAGATATCCCAAACTTTAAAAATCTTCCTCTCCCTGTGTTCACTGTCAGCAATTTCAAGAGTAGTTGATACAAAACTTGGTATCAGTAACGGGGTCCTGGCTGTAATAAAACTGACTTTGTGTCTCCTAGGTGTTCGGAACAAATTTCTAGGAATAAATGGAAGAGTTTGAGCTTTGTGTAAGATAAGACTTGGACTGTTCTATGTAAAACCTAATGGATAATTCTGGTGGAAATTCAGAATCCCAGAATACTGATAGCAATAAAGACAGAAAAGTCTAGGCTAATAGTGTTTCATAAGTGAACAGGGACTCTATCAAGATATAAACCAATCATATTCTATTTCAGAAAAGAGTGATTATGTCCTGCATTGTCCTGACAATATAGGTGAGGCAAGGTTCAACATTAATAGTCTAAGCAATTTGGTGGAGTAAATTTTAAGATAGTACAGTAGGTACCCAGGCTGAAGTATCAGTGTTGCTAACTTACTTCTGTGAGCATTTAAGTGAATGTTCAATGCTAAAAGTAAAACAGAAAGTTGTAAAATAAAATGTATAATTCATTCAAGAAAGGAGCAAAAACATAGTAAAGAGTACGGACAGGTCACAAGAGGCTGATTAGCGACATTAAAGAGAAACCGCTAACATTGTTCTGACAGAGTAGAAATGGGACTTAGCAGAATCCTACCTTGGTTGTGGTGCTGCCTATATTCAGGGTTCTGTCAGAGACTACATAAAAGGAGAAAAAAAGGAGAAAGTGAGATAAGAATTGGAATGCATTTCTCTCTAGATGATGATCTATTCAGGTATGAGCATGACCCAGTCACCACCACAGCACTGTTAGCACCACGTGCTCCCATGGGATGCACTGTCCCTCTCAGGAGTCACCTCAATAAATCCTTCCTTCCTTAAGTTGCCTTGCGCAGGTATTTAGACATGGCAAGGTGAAAAGGAAATGATGCACAAATATTTTAAAAAGATTTTCTAGTATCATATGTTCTTATATTTCCTTTATCAAAAAGTCTTCATTTTCATTTTTTTCCTAAAGGATAGAGCTTGTGATTCATCAATCTTTCCTTTCATAAAACCTACTATAGCAAATTTCAGGAAAAATAAAATATTAACAAAAAGAATATAAAAAATCATAGAAGATCAGAGATTGTGTGTGATATTTTTATGTGAATATATTCAGTGTCCACACAAATAAGGACTGTGGTTATAAATACAATGAACATACAGGCTTGCTTCTGGACTCCAAAATGGCCAACTGCTTCATCACAGCCAGCCACAGGGATTCTAGACAAAACAATATTACCATAAAATGATATATAATCATAAAGTCACATGCTCACATGCATCTCATCTCCTGTGCCATATTCTATTGACTAGGAAGAAATATGTTAAGTTCAGTCCATGAGCAAAGGGAAGGTATTGCATAAGACTGTGAACATTTGGAGAAAAAGATCATATCAGTTGCTTCTTGACTTTCTGCCTAATATAGCAAAGTAAATAATTGATAAATAAATTGAATTAGTTATTTTCCAATGAACTCTGACATCCATTTAGTTCCTCAATGCAACAGTAGGATGAATAGGCATTCTACTTATAACATGCAAAATCTGAGGATGAAAGAGAGAACTATTGAATAAAACATAAAGTTTGGTTCATTAAGAAGTTAAAATTCCTTATAAATTTATCTGAATTGTTTACATTATTAAACTGAAAAAGAAACTAGGGAAGTACTGTATTAAAATCAGAGGTAGTTCATGAGGTTTTCTTAAGTTCTGTCTCAATGCTCATTATCTCTGAGCACATCTGTCAACGTATTCCATCTCTTTTAGATGAGGTAGAAAGACCTCTGACATTTCAAATGCACCAGTCTAATCAAATCTCCATTCTCTGGAATGATTTCAGAAAATGTATTTCAGGCCCACGGAAAGTCATAAATGTCTAACATTTCAAGCACAATAGACTCACTTGGAGATGGGGGAGGGAGAGAAACATGAGGTCAGAGTGTTAGATCTTTGAATTTGTCATGATAGAAGCTAGACATTGTCCACATATACTTAGGAGCACATGAAAGCTTAAATCTACCTAGACACTTCAGCTTTTTGAGAGACACATTTCCATTCTTTCCATATATTAAGGCAGAAGTCAAAATTGTCTAGGGAAAGGGAGAAACTTTGTGTGTGAAATCATTTGCTGGGCCAATGAAGGTCTTTCATGTCTTTCTAGACTCCAATTGCTGTGCCCAGATAGTTAGACTGAAAGTGTGAATGTTGAGGACTTCAAGTTCGTTAAATATATGACTCTTGAGGAAATTCACCTAACACTTTTGGACTCAAATTTTACTTTCTGTGAATCAAAGCATAGATACTACGTGTCTATGATTCTCATATATATGTAAGTGCACTGGCTTGAGCCAAGAACTGTTTCAAAAGATTTGTGCAAAAATACAAATTCCTTGCTGCCTGACACAGAGATCTTAACATAGCAGGTTGAGCTATTCTGATACTATTCATTTTTTAAAACCTTTCTAGTAGATTAAAATGAAGACTTAGAAACTAATGATCATTAAGTATACTTTGTATCAATAATTCTGTTTTTCTGGGCCTGGAGAGGTGGCTCGGGGGTTGAGCCTCTGCCTTGCTAGGCGGAAGGTCCTGAGTTCGGATCCTAGACCCCACGTATAGACGCCGGGCGGAAGTGGGAGCGGCCTCCGTTTCCGGTCCTGGTAGGGCGGAGCCTGTGAATCCCGGGGCAGAGTAAACAAGGAGGAGGTGGAGGCGTCCATGGTGGTTCCCGAATTCGTCCGTGGTTCTACACACACATACACACACACACACACACACACACACACATACACGCGCACAATTGAATAAATAATCTAAAAAAATTAAAAAAAAATTCTGTTTTTCTCATTAGTAGATTTCCTGGTTTTACAGGTCTTAAAAAGAAATGCTAATCCTCAGATTAGCTCAAGTGCTTCAGTGTGGTCATTCATGTTGAAGAAGTAAATCATTGATTGGTTATTGTGGTGAAAAAAAATCTGAAATTTCTGACTGAGGCACACTTCATCTCAGCTTTCAACTTGTTTCACTTATTATGTGCACAGTCTTACTGACTATCTACCTATTCAACTTCCACAACTTCAAGCCAGTCTTCAGCCATGTTATTGTGCAGGATCACATCATCGATCTTCCACATTATGCATGACTAGTCGCATGTGCCTTGCAATTTATAACCAAGACCTTTTGTCCCAAGTCTGCCTCCTGGGTAGTCTACCCCAGCCATCAGAGCACACACAGTAGTAAAATGCTTAAAGTTCCATTTAAAAAATTGACATTGATAGATCCAGTTTTCAAGTGCAATTTATATGTATGTGATGATAACAGCTGTGATAACAGCTTTCAGATAGGAAAGGAACAAAAAAGTTTAAAAAACAAAGGAAATAAATTCAAATGCTCTTGAAATGATGGGGGATACTTTTTTATGGGATAATGATGGTGATGGTGATGATGATGCTTGGGTGTATTTATAAAAAATGATCCCCTCAGCAGCAACTTCTTCTCTTTCCCAGGATTTTAAGTGCGTTGATTTTAAACCATTATTCAAGTAAGTCTACATTTAAAAACTCTATCTGTGATATGATGAAAAATAATCCTCACTGGAATGATATTCACGCGCTAATACTACAGCCTATAAATATTTTCCTTAACATGGCAAAATGGAGTTTATGTGATTAAGTGAATGATGTTGTAAAGATTTCTCAAGGGTTGGTTGGATACATCTGTTCAATTACTCGGCTCTAGGAAGTCAGAAAAGGATTTCTACTACTTGCATTGGAAATGAAGCAAAGATATCACCAGCCAAGGGATACAAGTGGGCTCTGAAAATTCCAAAGACAAGGAAGCAGATTCCCAGAAAGATATCCATCACTTTCCTTAATGCTTTTTGTCCAATTTCTTTCTGGAGTTTTTGGTCTCTTGAAGCAGTTTTATCACTGGCAACTTCCTTCACTGTTGTATTAGTTTTCATCTTCTTGCTGCTGAATGAATGCGGGACCAAAACAGCTTAGGAACCAAAGGGTTTATTTCAACTCTTGTTCCTCAGCTGAATTTATCAACATGGCAGAAGAATTCGTACCAACATCAGGAACTGAGGGAAGTGGACGCACCAGATTCACTCAAGAGAGAATACTTTCTCCCTCATTAGTGTATCAGTTACTTACAAATGTCAATTTGATGGTTGAGAACTGGATATCTAGGTACATCTATAAGGAGTTATTTAGTTGAGGTAGTCCATGATCAAAACTGTGGGATATTATCTAATGAACGTGAGAAGACCCAACAATGGTAGGTGGGAAAATGGATATGATGGAGAAAACTGAATCAATACTATGGCAAAAGAGAAAGAATGCTCCTGGCTCAGCAATTCCTGTGGTATAGCCAGTTCCTTCAGCCCCTGGTGTTTATCTAAACTCTCCTGTCACACTAATAAATACATATACACATCAACTTTTAGAAGGAAGTTTGACACCTTGTTTAAATAATGAACAGCAGTAGTATATTTTTACCTATTACCTGTCTATGACCTCCTCAGCTATAGGTTTTTGACAGACTTTACAGTACCAGTTGTGAATTCCTTTCAGTGTAACAGACCCCAGATATGATCAGAAAATAGTTACTGGAATGAAGCAGAGAGATCCTTGACTGCTGTTAACAATATGCAATGCAAAATACAGCATAAAATAACATAACATGCTCGATACCAAACTGAGTACCTCTGACAGAGAAACCCTATTCAAGGGAAGTTGACTCTGGCATATAGACATATATTTGATAGGAAAGTGAAAGGGAAATTTGAATAGATTTTGAAACAACAGGTAATTGTACATGAATTGTACAAATTCACTTATTAAAGTCTAGTGTGTAAGGATACAAGAGTTAACAATCAAACATGATTATCATGAATTTCTTGGTCATTCAGACTGGAAAGGCAGAGTCTAGGAAACCCCAAAGCAAAGCAATAAGGAGGTAAAACAATCCAGGATGATTCCCAAAGAAATAGATGTGTAATTAATTCTGATTAAAAACTGTAGATGTCCCAAAAAAGTATAAAACTGAGAAGTATAAAAATTTCATACTCATCCTTAGAATGACTACATCAGAGATGGTGAGGGAAATCAGTTGAGCTACATGAGAGATATCATTTTTTGCAAAAATCAGGTAAGGGGAATGAGAAAAAAATGGGAGATAAGCAAATTAATTTCTTCATAAAAACAAAATGAAGAAGACAGTTGTTTTAAATTTCTCATTGGCAAGCTTTCTATGATTTCTAGGGAGGTTCAGAGCATAATGTTAGAACAGAAATAGAGAAATGTATTAAGACATTAATAACTAATTAAAAATGAGTAATATCAAACTAGTCTTTTTCCAGAGGTCTTTTTGTAAACTTGAAAGATGTTTGCACCAAACAATGATGTATATATAGTATAGTTCAATTACAGGAAAGAATTTGAAAATTCTTTCTTAATACTCAGATATAAGTATAAAAATAATTTTATAAGACTTGCAAAATTAGCTACTTCACATGAAATACTATGCCTTATGAACAGAAACTTAAGGAATGATTCCTACAGAGGTTGGTCCTTGCTCTCCTTGATCTATACTTTTGTGAGTGAATTTGCTGAAAATGCTATAGGTCATATACATAAATTTTATAATGACATAAACCTGGCAGTAATGTTAGATAGAATTTACATATGGATAAAGAACTTAATTTAACTAATGGCGACTATGAAGAAAACATAGAACTAGAAGAAACAAAATTCTTCATTTTGCAGAAAAAGAAGATAGGGTAGGCAGGATTAATTTTATGTAACATACACGTATGTTTAAAGGAAGGGAAATAAAAAAGAGATACTGGATGACTGATTAAAGTAAGGGGTTAAATATTTTAAAAATGGTAACAATAGCAGAAAAATACCACAGAAACCAACAAAACCTCCAAAGATATAAAGCCATCTCACTCTGAATTAATAGAGTTGCTAATGAATAAGAGATAAAAAATTACTTATTGCCCTTACTTTCTTGGTACTCAATAACTGCAATACTGCTATATACAGGCATTAAAAAGAAAACTCAGTTTTCTACGTGGAAGTTTTATCTCAGAAAATAATTGATCATATGAAACTGATGAAGCATGAAAATAATATCTATATAAAGTAAGCAGATGTGTTTTTGAAAAAAACAAGGAAGTTTTAATGTTTGCAGCATTGATTATAGAAATGAAAATGCAACAAAATTCTCAGTTCTCTGAGTAAGTCAATGGAACACACTGGCATAAGAACATGCCCTCTTTCTCAAATAAAGTTAAACTACATGAAGGTTAATTAACATATCAATGAGTGTCAGACTCCTTTGAAATGCAAGGAAAATTATATGATATCATCATATAAAAGCAACAGGAAGCAGTCATCACAGATTCACTCAAAGGAAATGACTGACACTTTTATGGCCATCCACAAGAAACTGAAACTGAAGAAATTTCAACATGTGAACTTGTGGGGGTTTAAAAATGAAACCTCTATTGCCTGTTCACAAGATTAAGATGGAAGGGACAACTGTGATGGCATCTGCTATTATAATTAAATATTTATTATGATTCATGGACATGAAATTGAATGAAAATAATTGCTCACTTTTTCATTCTGTCCTTCTTGAACAAATCTCATTAAATGTTCATCACATTCTAAGGGCTGTGTACATGCTATAGGTACAAAGATAAACAAAATCAGTCTTCAAGTCCAAGGATTCACAGATTTTAAGACATATAAATCTTCACCACCATTTTGCAGTGG
This sequence comes from Typhlomys cinereus, assembly GCA_023101885.1. Lineage (NCBI taxonomy): Eukaryota > Metazoa > Chordata > Mammalia > Rodentia > Platacanthomyidae > Typhlomys > Typhlomys cinereus. The sequence continues at coordinate 962,707 of JALPQD010000388.1, read as the reverse complement.
GAATATATCTGCTGTTGGAATCAACATCATCAGGTAAATGGAGTTCTAATAGAAAGAAGGATTTATTAGATTAATAAAGATATGGTTTACCAAGGACCAGGCCACCAATATATCTGGTAGTAAGCTCAAAAACTCATTAGGCAGATTTTAGAACTCTGCACTTGAAGAAGAGACTTGAACTAACACTTCAGGGATGGAATATTAGTTAATCTACAATTGAGTTTCTATTGTGTGGAAAATCATCAGAAAAGCCAAACATTCTAATGATGTAGATCAGAATATACCCATTCAGCATCATTTTATTAATGGCAAAAATAGAACAATGGTATATGAACTCCAAATTTCTCACCATCACTATAACCTTCCCTAAGAATATTCTATTCCTCCTTGAGTGGAAAATTTAATATTGTGATAAAATGTGCTTAACTAAAAGGGGAAAATCTAGCTTAAAGGGGGAAATTTAGCAAGTTAAAGGGAAAAGGCACAGAGTACAATAGAGGACTCAGATTTCAATCCATAAACATACAAAAATGTCAAAATGCTACACTGGACTAAAAGCAAATGGTATTATGAAATCTGTGTATTCACAAGCATAAGAATCAAATAATATGCATAAATTTTGCCCTAAGTAAAAATTAATTCTAAATGTATCAAAGGTCCTGATGTAAATACCACAAACTTTGAAGCTACTGAATGAATGGATATAGGAAGAAATTTCTGTAAAGGACTCAAAAGAAGTAGTAATAATCCTAAGAATTGAGAAATGGTGTAAGATGATGCTAAAATGTTTCTGTACAGCAAAGGAAGTCTCAGCAGAGTGAAGACTGAACAAGCAGAAAGAGAAAATGATTCTTGTCAATTATGTATCAAAAACATATCTTTCAGTCAGTCTGTAACCTAATAAACTAATTAGGCAGTGACATGAGAGAGTAGTAAAATTAACATCAAACTAATAAATCACAGCCAGACAGAAACTTTCCCCTCTACAAATTCAGGAACATATGCTTAGTACTGTAAACCAAGATAGGAAGATTCTAGGCGCTAGAAAGGAACAAAACTCTTAGTATTAACTATAAATACTTGATAATAAGCTACCATATTAACCCTCATCATTATAGCATAGATCAAAAAAGCACTCAGCAATCAACCAAGGAGTAGCCCTGTGCAATGGAAGATGTGTAACGCAGAGAACCGCCACTGATAAAAGCACACAGTAAACGAGAGTGTGGACAGCTCCGTCCTAATCAAGACAACTGAACAACCCCAATGTCGAGGTTCAGTAAACTTTGTAGAAGGTGGGGGAGGGAAGAATGTAAGATGCAAAGGATGGGGGGAGATAATGACTGAGAGTGGCACTTGTTCATACCCAAGAATTCAATGCAAAGGTGTTTATTTCCACTAGTCCTTCACAACAGCTGCCCTTCTACTATCTCCCCATAGAACAGGGAGATATCAGGAGACATGAAAGACTGCATGGGGCTGGTGCTGGACGACAGGAAGGGAGCTCCTATACCCTACTGTTTATCCACCAGTGCACTATTGCTCCCTGGCAGGTGCTCAGGTACTCCCCGGCGCAGACATCCTAGATGGACCCAGTTGATTACACAGCCAGGAATCAATCATGAATGCTGTAAGAAATAAAAAGCCGAATTACCAGATCATCCATCCGTGCATTTCCTAGGTTTACACATGAAGAATAATTAGTCAACATATCACAGAGATACTCATGAATCCATGTTCCTTGCTGTGCTATTAACAATACCTAAAAAATGGAACTAGTCTAGATGTCTATAAACAGATGCATTGATTAAAAATAAAAGTGAGATACGTATATACAATCAGAATAAAATTGAGGTAGGTAAAATAGTTCACCAGCTAAGTTGAGTTGTGTAACCTGAGTTCAGTCCCTGGAAGCCCACAGGAAGGAAGGAAAGAACTGACTTCTGAAAGTGGTCCTCTGACACCATGACATGCTTCTCTCCTATGTATAGTAGTCACTTAAAGTTATTTTTTGTGTGTGCACGTGTGTGTGTGTGTGTGTGTGTGTGTGTGTGTGTGTGTGTGTTGAAGGGAAGGGAGGAAGGGCTATAAAGGGAGTGAATATGGGAAAACAAGACAGCATAATAGAAGATACTACCGCAGACAACCCTTATGATATTCAATGGGACACACACATACACACACGAAACACACACAAAGACATGAACTCCGGAAAGAGATACTAGATGGGAAGAAGGTTTTCAATGGAAGAAGGACTGGAGGTGGCATAGGTAATATGGGGTGAAAATGATGGAAGTTTATGCAAAAGCTGTCAAAGAATAAAACAAAGTGAAATAAAATTAGATATGTTTCATGAAAGAGTAAGGGAGTTCTGGAAGAAGGAAGGGGATCAGCAAGACAGGAAGATAGTATGCACAATGTTTTATATTTGAAAATGTCTAATTTAAACCCATCCCTGCTTTGGGTAATCCAAAATTAATTTGGAAGAATTAAAGGGTCCAAGGATCCTTTGCAACTTAGAGATTTCTTCTGGAAAGGTTTTGCTATCCCCACCTGAACTTGCCATTTCAAATCTGGCCTTTATGTAGAGTCATACTGCTTGGAAATATCCTTTTTCTAAAAAAAAAATGAATCTCTCTTGAGAAGTTTCTGTCAAACAATATTCTCTTCAAATGAAGTTCTAAATATATTTGCTTCTGCAAAATTGCACTAACTGGATTTTAACCACTGAACACACCATAATGACCCTAGTCATACAACACCGACTTTCTAAAGTGTCAACTAAACCTTGCTTGGATTTAAAATTCAAAATTGCTACCCATCACTTCAAATTAAATAAGGTTTGATCATTACCCACTCCCTCTATTTTTGGTGCCTGTATTAATTGACCATCTTTTCTTAGACCAGACTTCCTTGGAACTTTGCTGGACTTTTAAATATAGCTTTGGATCTTAGAATCTGTTAAGGTCTCACAGCAACTAGAAATTGCTTTTCCCAATTTTGTTTCTCTTTCTCACATGAATCACACATCTCTCCAACTGCTGAAATGATTAACCGGCATTTGTTAACATAACACCATGCCCTTGGATCACTTGAAACACTTGTTCTTGCCACTATACAAAAAAAAATTCCCTAACCTTCTGATGCAAATGCTTCTCTTCTGAACACAAGGACTTCACAAGATTATGTCACTTCTGTGGTCAGAGCAGCTCCTGTCAGGCCCACCCTTCATGGACTCAGCTGGTTTTCTGACATGACTGAAAGGTATCTTGTGTTAGGAACGACACTTGCATGTCTGAATTTCTTAAGCAGGTGAAAGGAAAAGTAACAACTGGTTCTACCGAGATTTTTTTTTTAATTCAGTAACTAATTTCTAAGGAGTTTCAAAATTAAGGACTCATTTTTTAAGTTAAGTTCTGTTATAGTTTGAGCATGAATTGTCTCCCACAGGCTCGTGTGTTTGAATCCTTGGTTGATGTTAATGTTTGGGAAGGTTTACGAGATGGAATCTTGTTGAAGGAAAGGATGTCACTGAAGGTGGACCTTGTGATTTGGTGGCTTGGCCCTGAGCTCCCCAATTTGCTGTTGTTCTCTTCCTCAATGCCGTCTGTGGGGACCTGAGCCAGCCTCTTGTTTCTGTCTTCAAGCTAAGGCGTCTGTTATGTAGCAATGGTCTGTAACTCCCTTCTGGGATAATAAGCTAAACAATTCTTTTTTCTCTCTTAAGTTGTATGTGAGTGTTGTCTCACGGCAGTGAAAAACAGAGGAATGGCAACAACTTCCAAATATGAAGAGAGCCATCCCTGGAAAAATTTTCAGAAGAAAACACTTTTGTTGACTAGTGGTGGCATCTCATGAGACAGCATGACCCCAAGTCCCATTTTCTCAGTCTGAGTGTGGTACCCAGATCTGTTGAACGCTGCTTAAATCCATGAAAATCTTTAAATCCAGTGAAACCAGGTGCCAGCCATTAGGATAGTTGTTTCGGGAGGAAAAGTAATGGTTGTGATTTAGGAAAGGTCTCCTAGGGTTCCTGTAATACCCTTCCCCTGACTCCAGGGTATGTAAAAGTGTCCATTAAGACTTAACACTTATAACATATACTTCTCATCTGTACCATTTATTTCAATTACAAAATTTCTACAAACTATATAGATCAATGTGTATCCCTAACTTCGGTAAGCTCAATCTGGTATCTGTTTGGTATATTCAACATTGGTCCTTCTTCAAATCTGAGTGATAATTTTACTTGTTTTCCTTCCCTTCTGTTCTTACTCTCTTTGCTGCTCTGGGCCTGGCAGGCTGGTCACTAAGAATGGCCTCTCAGCACTGCTCCGTTTCTCCAGGGAGAGAACTGCATGCCTCAGACATTTCTGACTGACATTTTTACATGAGATCTGTGGATCTAAACTGAGGTCCTTTATCATGGGAAGCAAAGATTAAAAACTCTGAGGTATCACTCCAACCCTCCATGACTTTTTGTATGGCAAATGAGCATTCTGAAGCGAGTTATAGTCTAGAACTCTGGCCTGGCCAGTCCTGCTTTTTAAGGTCTGCGTTCCTGGCCCTAGTGCCTTCATTCCTGTGTAGTTTTCAGAGGCTTTGAGTGGAAGCCTGCCTCCGGATTCACTCCTCGTTATCTGGTGATGTTATTGCAATTTTTTGATAGGGTTTATCTTTAGCAATATTTACCCTCTTTGTCTCTTACCATCTAGGCTCTCTCAGTTGAAAGAAGATTCCACAATCTACAGTCACCCACCTATCTAATTCTTGACCCAAGTGGAAGTTAGCTACAGTTATCAACTTGATAATTGAAATCTTGAGCTTTGGGCACATTGGTAAAGAATTAGTAGTTGTGTTAAACTCTGAACAAGCCTGTAGGAGTTTGTCTAACTGATAGAGAAGATCCAGTCTATAGCAGGTAGAACTATTCCCCTGGGAAAGTGAAAGTGGGAGCTGATTAAGGAAGGTGGTATACTCAGACAGACGTACTTTCTGGCAAGTGAGGTTTACCCCTCTCTTAGTAGTCTTGTGGGTATGTTATGGCTACTTCCCTTGGCCCCTGGTGCTGATATGAACTTTTTCTGTCACCAATCATGAGGCAGAATAAAGTCCCTTGTGCCCATAAGTGCATTCTTATGAATTTATCAGCAGTGTGCCATCCCATGATGAAAAGTTGAATAAGGAAGTCAGAGCTGCCTCCATTTTAGATTCTTGCCTTTTGTGATTAAAGTCTAACTTTTTCATTTGACCACTGTGCTATCCCCGGTTCCACATAGAAATGCCAGGTGGAAGTGGCAGTGGCCCGAATATCCAGCCCTGGTGAGTGGAGCCTGGGGAATTCCAGAGTGAAGCAAAAAGGAAGTAGAAAGAATCCAGGATGATTCTTGAAGTCACTCTTGGTCCTCTACATAGACATGCAGTGCCCTCTGATACACACACGTCGCGCGCAGCGCACACACACACACACACACACACACACACACACAAATAAATTTTTTAAAAATAAAGAACCAACAAGGACTCTGAGTTTGAACTAACGTAAATTCATGTCACATAAACAACATAATTCTAATATATGTAAACATATGTATATATACATGTGTATATATCATGACAAAAATAAGTATGGGTTATGATTTCAGGACATTATTTCTTAAATCTTAGAGAGCAATAAATAACCTGGAAAGGTTGGTGGTACTCACTCTTAATGTTTCTGACTAATATATAGGGTAAAACTTCAATTGTGATTTCTAACAAGTTCACAGTCAATACTCAGACTTGGGCTGCTGAGCTAGGAATCCCATTTTGACATTAACTTGAAATCACTTAAATGGGCATTTGGTCAGTTAAAAAAATTGGGGAGGAACAATGAAAAATAATATTATTCTTGTTATTCTTATCAGTTTTAACACTAAAACTGATTCCCTGAAAAAAATGTTACTTTGTGTTTCTGTCATCTGGTATTTCTCTTTTACAAAGGTGCCCCGGACAAACCCAGGTCCCGAGCTCTAGAGTTGATCTAATTTCCATGTAAATGACTAAATGTGTGGATTCGTTTTTTCAATATCAGAAGTTATTTACAGATCTCTCTTAGAGTAGTACTTCATTGCTACTGCACCGATGATGTTGCATGGCAGAACTCGAGCTGCAATAAATCCCTGCAAGCTAAAGGAATTTCTTATTACCTAACACCTATATAAAACAACAACAGCAAAAATACAACTGAAATCACACACTGCCCTTTTATATGTGATGGGTCAATTTTGATACCAGGCCCTTGGCTATGTTCTTCCAGATGTAAAATCATTCCTACAGGGATATTCACGGGCAGGGAAATATCTCTTGAAATTAATAAGATTAAGGTGTTTTTGTTTGGTCAATGAATACATTTCAGCATTGGAAGAATTAGGCTGCCAAGGATGAGAAAGAATATAAATGACAAACACTACAGATTCTCCTAGTGTTATTGCTTGCTTAGTGGCATGTTATCAAAAGCATGAATCCCAGAGTCCTAATACTAGCTAGAAAATTCTAGAATCTGGTGGTTCAGTTCTGGTGTTGGCCAGAATTGCTATGAATAACCTACAAACTTATTTAATTTCTCTGAATTTATCTGTAAAAAAATTGACTTAGATTTTTTTTATATTTGGTTCCTCATTTTTTTTCTCCCTATATTCTTATGAATCCAGCTGGGGAAGTAACATTCTGACTTGGAATTTCATTGAGCAGAAGGAATTCAGGGTGAGAGAACTGACAGAAATCCAACCCAGCTTTGGACTCAGATGCAACTGGCTGTGAATGCTGGCTCTGGAGCATCATAGCTGCAGAAGCCCTGGAAAGATTTACTGAATCACTCAGAGCTACAAATTCTCATCAGTAAAATTGAAGTAAAAATACTTACCTTGAGGGTTCTTTGGAGGATTAGAGATAATATATGCAAAGCACCAAGCATCAGTTCACAATCAAGGGTGCTATAAATCGCTTGATGTTTAAAGCATTTCTGCAAAAAAACAGCCTTCTGGATGTGGAACAGATTCAAACATCAAGCAAAGAAAATAAAAGCTGGAGGTGTCAGAACCCATCCCAACAGAAAGCATCCTCAGGGTCAATGCTTTGCTTTAGAGAGAGTAAACATCTGATGTTGGATTCTGACCCTCATTGGCCTTCTAGCTTCTGTTATTCCATTGCCCTGAATTAGTCAAATGCCTCAGCTATGTTTTTTTGTGGTTTTTGTTTATTTTGGGTATTGCTCCTCTTTTCTTCTTACAGCACCTGACACTGCTTTAGTCCCCTTAGTTTTGTACATCTAGGAAGGAATATTTGTTAGAGTGAGTCTTTTCATCCCTGCTTCTGCCTAATGATATGACTGTCATCTTCCTGAATTATGTGCTGTTCCTGGAGTCTAAGATGTTTATACTGAGAAGGGTTTATGTAACTTGTATTTCTAACAAATATGAACAGAAATTGAAATGTTATGTTTGAAGCTTGCACATTCTTTGGTAATACTAGGTATGTAAGAGTGCAAAACTCACAGACAAGACAACAGCAAAAGCAGCAAATAATCAGATACATCGAAACAAGACTGAAGGTGGGTTTTAAAAGGCAATAGCACTGAGACCTGCAAACAATACATTTGAAGCAACTATCCATTTCTAAGTTTAATGGTGAGAGACAGAGACACAGATTCTGAGGGAAAGATTATCAGCTTTAATAAATAATAAGATACTGGCATCCCACACACTGGTAACCAAGGTAAGGACATATTCAGTTAAACAACTCTAAAGCTGGAATGTCTGGATATACAAGCTGCTCTGAAATCACCAAACCTAATGTTGCATCCCTGATAGCGATAAACAAATTAGATTGATTCGGCAGGGCAACCCAAATGTCTGAGCCAATCCTAAGTCAGTCTGGAGGTAGGAGGATGATCTTAATGATGTATGACAAGACTAGCATTACAAAATAATCGCAATTACTGGGTATGTGAAAAAGCCACTTTGCAGCTGTTAGAAAAATTTACAAATAGACTTTAAATATATCCAATGCAAAACAAGCTTTAACTTTTGCGTTCTAATTTCAATTTCCTTCTAACCAGCAGAAACCAGCTGGGGAATGGATCAAGGGTGGAGGATAAAATACTGAGAGAAATTTGGATACAAGCAAATAGAGATTTGAACCATCTTCAGATGTAAAGGACACATCACCAATGGCATCATCTACCCAATGAAAATATCTCATTGCATACACTTTTTCAAATTGAACCAATATTCTTGCTCAGCTTAATCCCTCCACCAGGTTCTCCAATCTAGTTTTGGCAGTCTACATAAACTGTTCAGTAAGATGTGTATTTTACCTGTTACTATATATGGGAAGCTGGCTAATTTGAGAAAATTACAACATTAAAAAAAACCTTCAATTTTGCAGATTGAGTGCTACAAATAACTTTTAACATAGTATTTGAAGATTATACAAATTTTGTTCTTAACAATTGACTTGGCATGCTTGAGTGAGAGAGTCTGTTTTCTTAAGTAATATCCTTTATCTCAGGTCTTGCTATTTGCCTTTCATCATATATATAGTCTCTGGAATCCTCCTGAAATGCAAGGAGCCTGTCTCTCTATTAGGTGTTACTCGAGTCTTCAAAATTCCACATCTCAAGATGGATGCTCCAAGGCATAGTTATTCATTCCTCTGCTGAATTATCAAATTGAAAGGGACTTTTCATCTTAAAAACTAAATCAGTGTAATTCCCACTAAAATATCCATGATTCATAGCATTTATTTTGTGTTTATTGCTCTAAAAAATATAGTGTGACATGGTTGTGTGGCCATCATAACAACCATAAATACAACTTTGAAATCAATACAAGTCAACATAAATTGTGGCATTGAAATGAGTGAAGCAGTAAATCTGTTTACCTGGAATCCCATTTACAATGTAGCTCCAAACAGACACTCACATACATAGACACACACATACACACAAAATGTCAGGAAATAGGAAACATGCCCTAAGTTAACAATTTCATATAGAACACTATGATTGTCAATTAATTAAAAAGCACGGCTCAGAATAGAAAGTTACTAGCTTTCCTAATGAAAAAGTTTAAGTTCAGAAAGTTATCACAGCTTCATCAGTCTCTATCATCTGGGTTCATTTACATGCATCTTTCCCCTCCTGGTGTAGGAGTTTGATGTAACAAATCCAAGTTTTCCTTCTCTCATGATCAAAGAAGGAAAAATAGAAAGTTGTTTCCCTCTCAGTGACCCCAATAAATGAACCTATTTTATTATAGCAATGCAGATTATTTGTCTATTGCTGAATCATCTATAACATTAGGTCAACAGTTTTAATCGAGAGAGAGAGAGAGAGAGAGAGAGAGAGAGAGAGAGAGAGAGAGAGAGAGAGAGAGAGAGAGAGTTCCCCTGGGGAAATTCTGTTATTAGAAAAGGATGAAAAGTTATTGGGAAATAGAGCTAGCACAGATTTCTACTACATGTGCAAAAAGAGATTAGTTGGCAGATACTTTGGTCTATAGAAGTGGACGAGATGAATCTAGATCACATGTTTTAAGTAACTAAAGGACTTATACATGGCCACACTGGGTAGACTAAGAACTGAAGGAAAAGTAGCCCCATTTCTGAGATTCCCCATAGCTTGAACTGTTGCATTCTCTGGATGGTTCAGGAGCATGACTGGAATTTTCACAGTAGACCTTGAGGGTGACTATGAAGCTCAGACATGAGATAAATGGGTACAGGAGAGGTATCACTGCAATCTTTCAAAAGGAATAGGTCACTAAGTTCTGGAAACATGTGGACAGAGAAGGGCACCACTTTCCATTGTCATTTGCATCCCTTAAATGTAAAAACCAGAATACTAGGATTTCTGATCATTATGGATACATGTACCCATCCATTTTCTCAAATGTAGATTTATTCCTGTCTAGTTAATTATGCATTGCCTCAAAAATATTCAATTTACAGTTCAGTTTATTACTTGCTTTGTTTTCAATCGTACTTCTATACTGTGGCTTAATTACTATAATTCAAATCAAATTAGATGGTGTTCTTTTATTTCTTTACAAAACAAAATAATACAAACAAACATGCCGTATGAAATGTCAGTGGCGGTGAACAAAAACAGTAATAACAAATATTGATTGAGCATATTACAATGAAGAAAGAAACCCCATCCATCTCAGGAGGGTAAGTGTTCTTCTAGTGAAGGATATAGGGCTCTTTATGGAAGGAACTGGAGGGATAGGGAGAATTCTTCCAGAAGACAAAAGTCAGACTGAAGTCTATGTGATGAGAAAAATAGCCAGGTAAAAATAAAAGTCAAGAGCATGCTAGAAGATTACTACGAAGGTTCGCTGAAGGTGCTCTTTGATGTCATAGGATTTTTATCACCAGATCTACCATGCGGCCAGTCACTTCCAGTGAGAAAAGAAATCACAATAGACTCATGGGGAGATTACAGAAATGTCTCAGGAAGACAGCTTGTCAGCACATAATCTTTTGATCTTTAGTCTTCTACATGCATCCAAATCTTGGGATTTTTGTGAACTTTTCTTACTCTTGGTCTATTTATCTCTATATGACTTCTTATTTGTGTTTTCCTGCTGATTTGTGTCTTCGCTATTTGTGATATTGAAAACCAAATGGATTTACAATATTTTTAAATTCCAAATTAAAAACTAAAGGAGTTGTTGTCTATCCATCTCACGAAGTTGCTTCATAGCAAAGTCATGGTAATGAGCTTCCCAAGTTAAGACTGATATTAAAATGAAAATATTCGCCTAAACCTTTATCTCTATCTTACCTATTTTATGTTGTGTTTGAGCTTTCAAAGATGCTCTATTTTATCACTTAATTAATTTCAAAAAAGTTTGTGAGCGAATGAATAATAAATGTGAAGGGCAGTATATTGATTAAATCTAGATTGACAAACATTTGTTAAGCGATTATATGTGTTGATTACTATGTGATGCAATAGATAGAGAATATGGTAGGAAATAGGTTTAGAGGTAATGAAAATCACACATACACACTCATCAAAAACACACACACACACAAAGAAACGATACTATGAATATAATTCAAAGAAATAAATATATGGATATGAGTCTAGATGTATGTATGTATAAAATATGTGAAAAACATTCATTTAAATGTAAATATGTAGGTAAATTTTCTAGTTACCCTTTTGCTTATGTGAAACAATACCCAAAGTCAAGCAACTTAGGGGAGAAAGGGAGATTTAAGCTTAAGATTTCAGTTTAAGTTTCCACAGGGGACTATAGCCTGGCAGCAGAAGCTGGAGACAGGATACATCACTGTAGACATCTTGTAGACTGACTACTGCAAGAGCAGACCTCTCTTCCAGGAGTAGGGTAGAACTAATCCACTTCAAGGTCTACCTCCAGCAAGGATCCACCTCCTAAATGTGCTATGACCTTCTCAAACACATGAGCCTATGGGGGACACATTTCAAACTGTGACAATAAGTATATGTTTAAATATACATTTAATGCATGAATATATAAAATTTGTATGGCAATTTATTTAACAAATTTATAGTGGAGATAAGTTATGTTGAATCATGGTGGACCAAGGGTGGACCGTGCCACCCAGGTACCCATATAATGATTCTCTGATGAAGTGATACTTTTAAATAAAATGAGAGAGGTGAGGTTCAGAAAGACACAGAAAGGTAGTAGTTTCAGCAGAAGGATGGGTTGCTGTTAGCTGCAAGCAAGCTCAGTTAACCTGGAACCCACAGGAGGGCTAGTGCAATTGAAACAGGCTGTTTGAGGAGGAAGAGGCAGAGGCGAGCCAAAAACAAAAAGAGCACTGAGGACCAATAAAAAAGCTTTGATGGGTCTTGGGAAGGATTTCTTTCTGAGGGTGATAGAAAATCATTGAGTGGTCCTCAGCAGGAAAATGGCATGATCTGATTTCTATTTTCTAAATGTCATGCTGGCAGTTGTGTGGAGGATTAATATGAGGAGGATGGGGACACAGACAGGAAAACCAGACCAGAGATCAGCATGGCCAGCTAGGTCAAAGAGTATGTCAACTTGGATTATGGTAGTAATAGAGGAAATGGTCAGACTTGAGATATACTGAAAATAAAGCTTGTAGAAATCACCACTTCTAAAGTATAAGAGAGAAGACTCTAGGATGAAATGTTTAACAGGTTTTTTTTGAAAAGTGATCTTTGCAATTGCACAGAAAGGGAAAAAAATCACTTGGAACTTGATGGAAGTGTATCAGAATCTTTCCTTGAATCCTGTTGCAATCAAGGTGCTTGCTCAATTTCCAACAGAAGATATCAAGAGCGCAGTAGGATTTTCATGTGTGGGGTTCAAGAAAAAAGCCAGACTCCAAGAGATGGGGAATCCTTAGTAAGTGCATGGCATTTAAAGCTGGGAAACTGAATGAAATCCCTAGGGAATAAGCTGGAATGCAAATGTGGAACACTGAGTAGCAAAGCACTGACAGCAGAGCCAAAAAAACTGGCTTACGAGATGCATCACGGAGAATGTTAAGACCTCTGAGGCTTAGTGAGTTCACAGATGGTGAAAGATATATACCTGTGTTTGCATAAACGCGCACACACACACACACACACACACACACACACACACACGCAAATACTCATATGAAAATTCCCATAACTTCACCAGTATGAAATGCACATCACTTTTATCACATGTCTTTATTGTTTTCTATGGAGCAATAATAATGTCGTACATACACTTAAATAGGCATCATAAGCATATGTGGGCAAAGCAAATAAATGATACCTACACTGAGTAGGAGACAGAGGAGAAAGTATCACCATGGAGTATAATTTCTATTGGTGGAAGACAGCACAATGTAGGATAAAAAATAAGAAATGAATGGATGCATATGTGGCTATTTCACACAGTCTTCAATTCAGAAAATATGTTTATAATCACCAGGAGGAAAAGGATAAAATCGCCTTATAGTTCCCAGAGTTCCTTAACAGTGATGTTGGACTAGTACATTCTCTTTTTGTGAGCAAATGAACCACAAAATCACACAAGGTCATAGATGACTACATTCTTATTAAGAGTTAACCATATCTCAACTCACTTTACTAAAATTATTGTATTACAGTGGGACTTCACCCAAATTCTCTTCGACAATGAAAATTTAATAACTAGTTCCAATTTAGCTAACCATATTTAATAAGAGTGTTCTTTTGTTTTTGTTATTTTTATAAACCCCATTATGCACAATGAAAAATAATCTGGAATGATTTCAGAAGTGAGGATGGTGAATTGCACATTGGCATTGCTGTTACTTGTCCTATTGAAATCTATTTTACCCTAAGACTAATCCCATTTCTTTTTCTTATTTCTAGAGAATAGCGAATCTACACTGCATACAAACAAACAAGCATTCTCTTTCCTAATAATGATATAATGGTAGCTGTCATTTAAAAGAATATATAGTGTGTTAGGACTTTGGTAGTATTGTGATAGAATCATGTTTAATCCATGGGACAGCCTCATAATGTAGATAAATTGTTATCACATATGTGTATATGCATGCTTAAGTATGCACATTCACTAGATGAGGCATAAAACATATGGGTCAAATTGCTTTCTTAAGCACTTCCAACACACTACTTCCCCTAACATTTTTAGCAGTGGGTGCTGGCAGAGGAAGGAGAAAGTATAATAAAAATGAGTCTCCAAATCAAGCAGCTCTCTATTTAAATATTGGATGGCTAATTTCCTCTGAATGTTTCATTACCCATTTATTAAAAATTTCTCTGGTGACCACTATGATGATTAAGTGAAAACACCTGTACTAATCCATGTAGCATGTATTTATCTTCTAATACTGGCTTCTGTTCACCTTGTAAATCTGCATTTCATTCAGACATTGAATGAATAGTACATAATAGGCATTCCTACAACACACCACCTCATTTTCCATGTAGATTCAATGAAGCAGAACCAGTGGGACATCTTTTTAGCTTTGAGAGAATATGGCATGAAGAAGATAAGAAACATTCATTATTTTAACTAGAGCTTTCTAAATCTTATTTTCTTTGGGTGTAGTTCATAGATCTTTCCTAAGAAGATGATAATGTTCCACAGTAGTAAAGTCCAGCTCATTTCTTAGGAAAGTGTTTTGCTTGGCATGTAGCCTCACTTACCATTGCATAAGTTGTTTTTACAAAGATATTTTGGACTTCTCCTGGGAGCACTGTAACAAATGAGGTTTTCCTATGAGCCATATGTTCCTTAAGCAATCTTGGACAAAAAAAAAAAAAAAAGCAATCTTGGACATGGCCACTTATGGATGTCATTCTCTATAATTAACATAATTTTCTCAAAGTACTAATAATAGGAAGACCTGTTAATAGGAAGACCTGTGTGTGTGTGTGTGTGTGTGTGTGTGTGTGTGTGTGTGTGTGTGTAAAAACCTGATAAAAACAAAAAGAATAAGAATCGAGTAAGAGAATGAAAATACTCTCAACTTTTTTCCCCTTTGATGGAACCTTTTATCTTTTGTTTAATTTCCAGAAAAGTAAGAATACTCTATGTATCAGAGCTGAGAAGAAACAAACCAGCGTTAGATCAGAGCAGCACTGAGCATAACAAAGGGACCTGCCATGCATAACGTAAGAGAACAGGTGCTTCAAACATGGGCACTAACGCAAAGCCATCATGGATCACATGTTAGATCAAGTAGAGGCAAGATTTGCAATGTTACTTTAATATTTTAAACTATGGAAATCAGGAAGACTTTAGCTTATGTCTAGCTGGGTTGTGTTTTGCCAGTTTAATGATCTCAGCAAAGTGATTTCCATTCCAAATTTTGAGATTTTCTACTGATAAAAAAGGAATAGTTATATTTGCTCCCTAACATTGCTGTTAAGAAATGTGTAGCACTGATGTCAACATAGTGTCTACCATTTATTAAAAGCTTAATAAATATTGATGGAGTTGGGGAGGAAATGAGTTCAGCACTTACAAGGTCTTGAAATCTAGCCCCAGGAGTGCTGTGCGATGTAGGGGGATGTAGCTTAACTCCATTGTCTTCCATTTATCTGTTGGTGATACTTCATAGATTTACCATGAAGACAAAATTAGGGTAATCACATAATATATCTACTATGCTGTAGAGTATTTAGAGAATTTGATAAATTTTAAAGCTGCTATCTTCTCCCATTTCTCTAGGAAATTATATTTTTACTTCCATATAAAATATAAGCAATTCAGTGGCATCATAGCATTGGTGGCAACCAATTCATTTCTTCTTTCTTTCCAATCGTTTTTCCCTCTTCCTTACTGCCTTCCATGTATGTCACTTACAGTATCCCCATTGCAAAGCATTCTTTAATGAAATGGAAGCAGGCAGCAAATACATGAATAAGTATGAGGCATAATGCTCAGGAGGGAGAGATCACACGTGAATGAACTGATGAACTGAAGAGAAGCTTGAGCTAGCCTTTAGGATCAGAGAATTTGCAAAGTAGTAAAAATACAGGAAGCATGGGCTGGAGAGGTGGCTCAGGGGTTAAGCCTCCGCCTTGCAGGCGGAAGGTCCCGAGTTCGAATCCCAGATCCCACGTATAGACGCCAGACAGAAGCGGGGGCGGCCTGCGCTTCTGGTCCTGGTAGGGCGGAGCCTGTGAATCCCAGGGCAGAAGGAGGTGGAGGCGTCCCAGGTGGTTCACGAATTCGTCCGTGGTTCTACACATACACAGACACACACACACAGACATGCGCGCACACATACACACAGTTGAATAAATAATAATAATAATAAAATAAAATAATACAGGAAGCAGGAGAGCAATAAGGCTCAGCTTAACAAATTGTTCACAGAGAACAGCCGTGCTCACTAATCCCCTCTGTCTCTAGGGACACTTCTTCCCAAAAATAGTTTTACACTAAAAAACAAAGTTTAACACAGATAATCCTCCATGAACTTGTACTGAAGTTGGAGAAGGTGCTTCAGAACTCATCCCAATCTTTTACTCCTAGACATCTACCAATCTCTTCACACTTTGGACACTAAAATTCAAAATAAATAAAGATAAAGTTTTGCCATAAAAGAATCCAGAAAGCTTGAAGTTTTTATCTGAGAACAGCTTAAAAAATTTGAATACAGCAACATTTTTCCATTCACAAGTTCCTCATCTACCAGTTATATCCAGCCTATCATAGATTGAAAACATTCAGGAATAAAAGAAGGAATCTATATTAAACATGCACAGAAATATTTGTTTTGTCATTATGACCCAGCAATGCTTCAGCTCAACAACTATTTCCATACCACTGACATCACATTGTGCATGAGAAAATCTGAAGGATGTGGTAGGTTCTTTTTTTTTTGATTTTTAATATTTTTAATGTGGTAGTTTTTATGTACAGATCTTAAGCAAACACTTTGGCATTTCACACAAAGGAATGGCATCTGTAAGTTTTGGTGCATAAAGATCCTAAGACCAGACAATCTTCAAAACTGAGCAATGACTATACAAATCTGAGTAACCTGTATACAATGAAAATTGAATGAGCAATTTCACCAAGAAAATAACATCATGAGGGTTATAGTAAGGAAAAATAAGCTAGATTACATTAACTGTCTGATTCCAGAGATAAGAATATTGCCAGCAAGGTGATTAAATAGATGTAACTCTAGTTCAGCTGTGATGTACTTCAAAGATCTTATGTAAAATTTAATATGCTCAGAGTGGCAATAAAGATCTTACCACAAATTTGCATAAAGCTCTGAGTGCCCCTTTCAAATGAAAAGGAAATGGAGCCCTTCCTTCTCTCAACTCACAAGTGTGAACAAACACACGGAATCAAATATATAAAGTGTTCTCCTCCAGTAACTTTCTTTTATCTATGACAGATTGCACATCAGTTGTTTATGCCTTGTAATCCAGAATGCCCAACATAGGCAATTATAGTAAGTTACTATTTGCTTTGATTCATAGCATAACACTGAGCTGCTTTAATATTAGGCCAGAAGTTGACACTGACATTGACATCACTCCCCCCCACCTTATTTTGTGAGACAGTATCTCACTGAACCTAGATTTCACTGATTAGGCTAGGCTGGCTAATCAGGGAGATATAGATACTGCTGTCTGCTCCTCCCTATCTCCAAGGTCACAGGTGTGTGCTCCTGTGCCAGCTTTATATGTGGGTGCTGGAGAACTGAAGTCAGATCTTCATACTTAGACAGCAAGCATGCTGCTGACTTAGACAATTACCCAACCCTAGAATCTGAGTTCCTAATGCTTACTGAACATTCAGAAAGCAATAGTTGGTAGAAGGAACCAGATATAATCCAAGCCATTTCAGAAGGAGGTAGATGTTTTGTATCAAGCCTACATCTCAAGGAATTTCAGGGCATGAGGAACTTTTATAGGAGAAAAAGAGGGGTACAGTGAAAGAATAAGCAGGAAATCCATTCAGAATCTTCCTCATTTATAAATTTTTTTTTTGTTTTCTGTGCAGGAATATCTTGATCGACTTTAACCAATTGCAGCTGGTTAACCAATGCCAAAGGAAACATTTCTCTTTGGGAAAAAGAATGGAAAGCAGAAAGAGGCAGCTTCTAGGGAACTGTAAAACAAAGTCTGCAGTATCTGGAAATGGCAAGGAAATGTATCCTTTTGTCTGGCATGCAGAAGGAACATAGACCTGCAAATAATATGATTTAAATCTGAAAAAAACTTATTTAGGTCTTTTGACCTTTAAAATTATATGATAATGAATTTGTGTAATACTAAGGCTGCAAATACATATTAATGTATTGCTGTAATAATAGGAACCAATGTAGAAAGAGTTGTACTATATGAGCGACCCGCAAGAGCAGAGATTGCTTAAAGTCAAAAAGGCTCATAAGCTTATCCACATAGTTGTTGCTTTTCTTTTTCTCATGGACAAGTAATGCACTATTTATGTTTCATTAGTTTATAACCATTTGTGTGTGGAATTAACATGAAGACAAAATTAAGGAGAAGAGTGTTTACAAATAAAATAACCAGAAAACTGCAATATTATCCATTTATTAATTTTCTAGTTATATATACTAAGGTGTTTCATAATAGTATTATTTACTGTACTTGTTTCCTGTTCCTACTTACTCCTCATGACCCATTTCCCTTCTCTGCCTCTCACTGGTTCCTTTTGTCCCTAGAAATACATGTATTTATATTTACATGTATTCCACATAGGGCATAAAATATGTCAAATGGTTTTCTTCTTGCCCATTATCACATATTGTTCCTGCTTTCCATGCAGTTTGTTCCGTGTTGCTTATTTCAAAACTTCCCAGTGACCCTATGTGCTGCCCTCTTACCCTGAAATCATTTTCTTTTACCAAAGCTTCTAAGTAAAGCACTTTTTATGTAGTTCTGACCCATCTAGACCTCACTAAGTAGACCAGTCTGGCTAGAACTGAAGGAAAGTTCTCCATCCAGCCTCTGTCTCCTGAGTGGATTACGAATAATTTTCAACACAAGTGTCTTCAGATCATCTTGGAAAAAATACTCTGAGTTTATGCTTCAACATCTGTAAAATAGGGCCAGATTAAAATGCTATTTAATAATTTTTTGAATGGATAAGATGGAGTTAAATTTAAACAAAAATGGTACTCTTTAATATGTTCATCTATTCAAGCAACAGCTGATTACAGAAAACATAACTATCTTTTAGTAGGCATTTTGTAGAATATGATAAATAGTACAGATGTGACTTGAAGGAACTCAAAGTCAGAAGTACTGACTCAGCAATGAAAACTCATAGTAAATTCCCAGTAAATGTGACATCTTACAACTATTATACAACATGTGTCCAATGTTTAGCAGCTGGTTAGTATACTTTCAACAATATTTAGTATGATAGGTACATCCAGTTATGGTACATAAATATATGCATATTTTCTTCATAGCTGTAATTAACTCACCTGATCAATTATGGAGAAATTTGCTACAACAGCCTCTGTCATGTGTCAGCAGATAATCAATCCAAGCACACTAGTAATTCTCTACTTAGACACCTTTGGAAGAATTCTATTTAGACATAAGTTATTATTAAGCATTTTTTTCTGGCCCCTGGTGTTATGGAGCATTATGAATGTGTAATCAACACACTAAGGCTCAAGCTAATGATCTGTGGCACTTTGTCTTTTATGTCACGTCGACATGGAACATTTTACAAACGCAGGGAATTTTCCAAGCAAGGAGCAAGTACTTCACATTGCTTGCATCTGATGTTTTTCCCCCAATGACCATGTCTCCCAGCAACAGCAACGAGCACTCTTCAGAAGCTGCCAATAGAAAATGGAAACACAGATGAGTAGCACACTGCGTCCTGCGTAAATCACGTGAGCCTTGAAGCCTGGATGAGACGCAGGGAGAGTTGGACTTGCCTGAAGACAAGATTAAAGTGCAGTTCAGGGAAAAGTCGCTGAAATGAATACTTCATATTCGAAGGCAACATATATTTACAGAAAATGAAATCTTGGTTAAAACATTTCTGAATCATGTCTGAGTGTTCCCTGTAAACTGGAAAGATTTTTGCTTGATTTACTTGGTTCAATTTCTTAGCATGTCTGCCTTCTGTGCTAATGGCAAACTATCAATCATTGGAGCTGTAATCGGATCCTGCAGAAGGCCACAGGCATCATTTTCAATCATTTAAACTTTGCCAGCCTGCCACCCTTCTTTATGAATCACAGAGATTAATGTGAAAACATTTCCAAATACATTTTGAAAAAATTAGCAAATCATGATTTTTTTTCTTCAATTCACAGCTGATCACAAAGCATCACGCATGGGCTGTTTTGTGACTTGGTGCAGATTAATTGCTCAGATTAATTGCTACACTTAAGACCGGGATGAGTCTTCAGACAGATATTAGTAAGTTCAAAATAGAAGTTTTTAGAGAAACAAGCCTTGGTGTAGGATATGTCATCTCCCCACTTAAAGAGTTCCCTGGTTAGACAACTTCTAAGTTAAGCTTTGGCTCAGACAACAATACAAAATAACAATACAATATAATGCAAAGCAATGCAATGCAATACAATACAATACAAATTTTGTCATTTCAAATAGTTTCATATTTATATGGGTCTCTTGTTCAAGAGTATAGAGAATATCTAACATACATGAGGCTCTACGTTCAATCCAAAATAATTAAAAAAGAAAGGAAAGAGAAGGAAAGGAAGAAAGAAAAAAGAAAGAAGGAAGGAAAGAAGGAAGGAAGGAAAGAAGGAAGGAAGGAAAGAAGGAAGGAAGGAAGGAAGGAAGGAAAGAAGAGAAACCAAATATTTTAATATCTTTCTAGCTTCAAATTTTGTTTCAATTTGGACAAAGAACATTCTTATATTTCCAATCATGAATACTTCAATCTTTTCAAAAATTGTTCTACATTTAAATAAAATGTATTGGTTTTCCTATTTATATATTTTTCTTATTTATATCAAATGAAATAAAAATGAACTGTAAAATGACCTAATACATGTGCAAAAGAGCATCTATTAATTTCAACATTATTCTATTTATTTAGACGCTTTAACACCTTCATTCCTTTAATGCCTTCTTGTTTTATTCTTGCTCACACCTCTTTATATCTCCTTTCATATTCTGGCATGCTTCATCTTTTGCTTGCTCTCCAAAACAAACTGCTTCTAAAAACATTTCTAAATTTTCTAAAACTCTAAAAACATTTCTAAAACATTTTTAAAAACATTTTCTAAAAACACATACAAAATATGCAAGTAATCATAAATATATTTTCATAGGCATAAATCTGTCCATCTCTCTCTCCTTCCCTCCTCTTCCTTCTCCTCTCTATCTCTTAGTTCATGGAGAAAGCTCTTTCCAAGAACCCAAACAGGCTTTCTTTATCTACCTTTCCTGACTGATGCAGGCTCAGGGAGATTTTTAGAAAGTTGTACAGTGTGAAGTGTGTGAACAATTAGTTGCTAGCTAGGCTGATAATAAGGTTTAGTGTATACAGTCAGCCTTCTATATTCCCAGGTTCTGCATCTATGATTATTTGTACTGTTTATATTATAATACACATAAGTTGCCTTCAAGGCAATGAATATAAAAAGTTATACATAGATTACATACAGCTCTACTGCCATTTTTCATTAGGGACTTGAACTTCTTTGATTTGTGATCATTCACAAATAAGAAAGGGTGACTACTGTTTTCCACTGCTTATTTTACAGAAATGGATCATGCTATACTCTGATATGTCCAAAATATATCAAGATGTAGGCTCCATTAAGTCTCAACCAACATTCAGAAATGATACATAGTGCAAAAGTTACCCCAAACTTCAGCTCATTTTAAAATTGTCAGCTCGTTTTAAAATTGTCTCCTCTATCAGATATTGCCCAGGTAAATTCTCCATACATCTAATAACTCTGTCCTTCCTTCAGAAATCCACTCCTTGCTACTATTGCATGTGTCTTTTATATTTGTCTTGGGGGGGGAGGTGACCTGAAATGAACTGCAGAACAATCCCAGGCCTCACTAAACATTTTTCCCATTTAGCGTGATGTCACCATGAATCCACATGTATATGATATTGCAAAATATATAATTGTCCACAACCTCCAAGGCCCTCATCATCCCATTTTCTCAATGTGTTCTCCATCCCCAAACTGACATGGAATGGTGCTCCTCTCCTCACGCACTACCTTTTCAGGGCACTCTTTCTTTCTACACGAAGAGGAGAAAGTTAACTACATTCTTATGTCCCACTGAACTCCCATGAATTGCATCCTTCCTGTAATTGTAGCAACTTCTGCGGCACTGTTGCTTAAGTTTCTTAACTTTTCCTTGTTAGAAAATTTTCTTTAGAGTACAGACATACATCTCATGTACTTTAGAGTTTTTGTTTCATTGTTTTTTCAGCTTCAAGAGGCTTCTCAAAGAGCATTTTAAATTCAACATTCAGATGATGTGTGTCTTGGAAAAATTAATTTTCATATACAGTTATACATTCATTCTTGTTCTGAAGCAATATCACATAAGTATAAATCATCTTCATCAAATTCTATCAGACCATATGACATTCTGGAGAATAGAAAGGATGCTTTCTTGGACTCTAATCTGGGACAAGGCAGAATATTCCTGTATTTCTTTAACTTATAAAGTTGTAGCATGTGCTAAGGCAGCACTTACAGCTGAGTAAGAGCGTGGTCTGAGTTATCTGATGTTAAGAAAGCTGTTCAACCACTTTGGAGAGAAATAAATTGTAGGAAAAATACAGTATATAAGGACAGATAAAGAGGATTGTATAAGACATTGAGAGCCTTCAGTGCTCATTTGTGTGAAAGATGAATACAATGTACTGCAAATTGAAATCCAATGCTTTTAGCGAAATAGATGCTGACAGCCTAAAGCTAAGTGGAGCAAGCCACCCCAATAAATTCATCACCAGGGGCCATTATTCTCTTATTTTCTCATCATCTTCCCAGAAATAGTAGGATTCCACTGTTACCTGAATAAAGCATCAAGAACTTGATCTAATAGAGATTATTATTCACCTTTATGAAATCATGAAATATTCAAACATTGAATCTGAGTTCAAACCTTGTCAGATGGATGAAAACTCTAAAAATATGTTTTTTATTTGAATATACACTATTCTTCTTTTGATTTCAGTACCAAAACACGAAAAGAAATATCTAGAAACAATTTTAAAATATTTTTGTAGTCATGTTGTTGACTTAGCCAGTTTATTTCAGAAATTTGAATAGCATTGATTGAAAGTTTGCATTCATACATAATTCTCAGCTTCTCAATCTGAAAATGTCACTCTTCAAATGAAGGGTTTAATGTGACATTTAGATTAATAATTAAAAACTAGGTGAACTAGAAGGACTTTTTAAAAAATGTTCATTACATTTACTTTGGCAAAACAACAAATGATGCTATTGGTAAAAACAAAGTAATAATCTCTAGTAATGTCAATTCCTTCATAGGCATTGACCCACCTCCCAAGTTATTAAGCTTCAGGATGTTCCAGAAGTATAATCATCAGATCTGTCCTTTGATCATTTAGCAGTGTTCTAACCAGCCAGTGTTGTGAACAGCTTCTTGGTGTCATTTCTGCTTTGCTCATGAAGAGACAGAAGCTCGTGAGCACTTGTAGAGTCATAGTTAGTGGCCCAATGCGTGGACAATATGGTTACCCTGGCTCTCATGCTAGGGCTCGTTCTTCTACAGCACATTTACTCTCCGATCAAAAAAATCCAGATGGCAAACCTCATTCTAAGCCTTCCACCCCACGTGTTGAGCCTTGGAATTGATCTGTTCATGGAAAGCTGTGCACATGGGGAAATTTTCATAGGAAAATAAAGACAGGAACACAGTAAATTAGTTTGCTTTAATGCCACTTGTAATTTTTCTCCAAAAATTCAATGTATATGTTTATATCACCTTTAGGTCCAATAGAGCTGATACATAGTTGTTAGAAATTCTTTATTTGAAGACAGATTTAGATCAGCCAACAAACAGAATCTGAGGACTCAGAGATTAGCTTCATCACACTAAGCATTAAGTAAATGACTTGCAACATAAGTAATTGAAATACACAGTCATGATAAGTGTCCCATGTATAGCTAATCACTTTTCATGACATATAAGCATAGATTTGTTGGTAGTAGAGTATTATTAGATATATCATGACTAACAATATTCCTCAATTTACACCATATTCTTAGAAAGAATATAGCTTGACATTTCCAATGATGTATGTGCATGGAGGGGATGTGGATGGTCATATGTGTGTGTGAATCTAATAAGCAACTGTATAGCTGTGTGTGTATGTATATGTGCACATGGGCTTATGTCATGGCCCTTGTATGGAGGTCAGCCTTAGGTGTTGGCACTTGCCCTGCATTTTGTTTGAGGGCTTTCTTGTCTCTGTCTCCATCTTCCACAAAAGCATGGTGATTAAAGAAGGCTTTGTGTGGTTTCTGGAGATTGTGAATCAGCTCCACATGCTTGTGAGGAAAACACTTTATCTACTGAACCATCTCCCCAGTTTCATTTCTCATTCCATATTTATGAAATATTTATTCTGCTTTAGGCAAAAGAAAATACAGTGTGAGCTCTTAGCAGTTCTCCAGAGAAGGAAACCTGTGGAGGATTTCAAGAGCAGAATTATCATGGATATCTGTTTGCTCTACAAAAGCCACAATCATCTTTTCTATGACACCTTACCAAACCTCACAAAATTATATATATAATATATATATATATAACATATGCACACCTAATTGTAGATAGTTTTATTTTTATAATGAGATCTCCTATCCAGTCCTGAAGTGAAGACTATTGATCATATACTGATTTCAATGTTAAAATATGAAAGTATGGCAAAGTGCTTCTCATTTGAAGCTAATGGAAAGACAAGTTAATTGAAATATGGTGGTATCCCAAATTACTCCATTCTTCAGTATTATAGAGCAGACACAAATATAACTCTACAATTAGGGAGGGTTTGCTTCTTCTTATGAATATTGCAACCTGTCCATACCCAAGACATTGTTCCATCTACATTCCAGTGGGTAAAGATAAAATTAATGAAACAAAAATATGATAGACCAGGTAATACTATCAGCAAATGGAAAGAAATGAGGGGGTAAGTCATGTGCATGCTGGGAAAAGGGTACTCAGGACAGAAAGGTAAGAGCAAAGGCTCTGAGATCGGGGTACAGGCTGTGTTTTAAAGGTCAGAGGAAAGAGGGCTTGGTGACTGTGACAGAATGACTGACAGGGCCAGCCAGGTCAGCAAGGAAGGACAGGCCTAAGAATGAAGAGCATGGAGATTGGCCTTTACTCATCTCATGACAGAAGACATTGGACAGTTGTGGGTGGTTGGTAAGGAAATACTGGTTGGTGATTAGAGGGTGACACGGACACAATAGCAGAAGCAAGGAAACAGAGTCTACTGAAATGACTTCTTGTGTGCTCCCTTTCTGGTGGCGGCTAGTGAATGTACCATCTGAGTTTCTCACACTTTGTCTACCTGTAACACGTGAAATGCAGCCTTCTTTTAAAAGTGAGAGACTTAAAAAGTCAAATCTAGACTTGTTTCTTTCAATACTAAAATCATCTCAAGAAGTCACCCTGGTTATCAAACTGACTTTCTCACTGAAGACTTTAGCTGTCTATTCTTTTGTCCTTATTTGGGGACAAAACAGTTAATCCTATAAAGGAACAGTTTAAAGCTGTAAGGGGATATGACTTTAAGATTAAGAAATGCAAGTCTGCCATTTGTTAAGCATTATTCTTAGGACCAGCATGAGAAATGCTGAATATTAAATACATTTTGTATAATGATGAAATGCTCATGAATGCTGTGTACTAGTTTCTTACTACTTCAGTAACAAATTATCACACTACATGACTTAACTGGACTT
Organism: Typhlomys cinereus; assembly: GCA_023101885.1. Lineage (NCBI taxonomy): Eukaryota > Metazoa > Chordata > Mammalia > Rodentia > Platacanthomyidae > Typhlomys > Typhlomys cinereus. The sequence continues at coordinate 937,243 of JALPQD010000388.1, read as the reverse complement.
AGATATATTTTCTTACTGATCAGGGGCCAGAGGTTCTCAATTAGTCCCAGTTGTCTAACCTCCAGGTTCTGTAAAACAGTATGTCTTCTGGAAGCACTAACATTCTATTTCCTGCTTTTTCCAGCTTCAAGAAGCTACCCACTTTTGTTAATTATACAAAGTTCAGTAGTTATTTGAAAAGATTTGAAAATTAATGCATTGATAAGTCAAGTGAAAATAAATTTGTTCTTTGATAATTCACCATATACATGCAGTGCATTTCATGCATGTATATAATGCTTATACTCATCTTTCTGCCCTCTCTTAAATTTCTTCCATCCCATGAACCATCCACTCTACAGGTTCCTTTCTAATTTTTATGCCGTTTTGTTTGGTTTTGTGACCAATTGAGTTAACCAAGGCCATCCATGTAAACCATTCCCGGGGCTATGCTAGGTTCTAGATGCCCAACTGTGGGCAAATAGCTCCCCTATCATCCATCAATAGCCAACAGTCCCCTAGGGAGGAGTAGGAAAGCATGAACTCCTCCAGTAGTAAAGACTGTTGACAGCCTCAATCTTGTTCAAGCACCTTGTGCAGTTGCTGGGATGTATTCTTACTTCATTGACCACATCACACCCAGCAGATTGATCTTCGTGACCCTCCTTCCTATCATCTGGCTCCTGCATTATTTCTGCTCCATCCTTCATCAAGTCCCTTAAGTCTTAGAGACGGTGGTACCGTCCGTCCTCTTTAGGTCTGAATACTCAAGAGTCACTTAGTCTCAACACCTTGAGGATCATGACTCTCTGTATTCACCTTGTTTACTGGCTAAAGAGGCTTCTCTGTTTAGATGGGAAAGATAAGAAAAGATCTCAGCAGCTTAACAAAACACAACCTAGTGCCATGGAAGAGTGAATTGACTAGTGAAATAAACAAAACAAACAACCAGAGTGCAGAGTATCTGCAACCCTGAAACACTCAGCCAGAATCAGGCCAATCAAATCTCTCCCCATCCTAAGGCTCAGGGAATTTGTGGAAGAAAAGATGGTAAGACTTTAAGAGCCTAAACGTGGGAAGGTCCACTCAAGATAGGACTGTTGCATCCAAGAACGCACTGCAATGAGACTTATCCTCACTAGACCTGCATTCTGGCTGACATATCAGTGTTCCTCCCACAAACTAGCAAGGAACTCAGGATAAATAGTTACATGTAGGAGGAACCTTAGGATCTAGGGCTAGACAGGTGAAGCGGAGTGTCTAACCAAGGAAGGGCCACTTAATCTGCCACAGAGGTCTGAGCCCCTAATTGAGAAGACAACCTGAAGGGAACCCAGGGGTCCACACAAACAAAGAAGCAGGAGGGTAGGAGAACGAGGGATGGATTGGTGAAGGAAGGGGAGGCTGAGATACAAAAGGAGGAGGAAGAAGGGATGAAAGGGAGAGAGCAGGGACAACCACTCATTATTTTTGTAAAACTAGAAAAAAAGAAGCTTCTTTGATCAATATTTATAGCAGTACTTATCTAGATGAACAGTCACACATATTTAGATTGTTTGCCGCTACATTCAATTTGCAAAACCACAGTTGCTGTTTACCCACTGGGGCTTAAGAACTCCTCAGCTATGGGTTTTGATCAGGTTACAGTGTGAAAGATGTCTTTTGTTTTATTCATCTCTTCATTTTTCAGATATTGGAGATTTCGGTCTTGTTTTTTTTCTTTGATGCGTGTGTGTGTGTGTGTGTGTGTGTGTGTGTGTGTGTGTGTGTGTTGTATGTGTATGGGGACATGGGTACAGGAAGATACTTGAGTGTATGGGCCTTCAGAGTCCCAAAGGTGTCACTGGAGATCATCCTGAATTGATCTACTTACTGTTTTGCTCTGGGATTTTCCCAAACTTTGCCAGAACTGAAAGCCATGGCTTATAATCCACCAAGAAATTTTATGTAGGATGTGAGGATTCCAACCCAGGTCCTTTTGCTTGAGAGTTAAAGTTTTAACTACTGAGCCATTCCCAGCTCCAGATGCTGGAGATTGTAGTAAGAAGGTCACACGTGGGACACAAGCACACTGGGCTACATGCCCAGTACCATCTGCTTCTCTCTTTTCTCTGATGCTGACCTATCCCTTTGGCTCTTAATTCTTATATTGATTCTGTGGCAATATCTATGGTAAGTCCTCATCTACAGAATCCTTTTTTGACATAATCAGAAATCTAAGCAATTGGGACCTGGATATCTTTTGGAGACATTTATTCTGAGGATCCTGTCAAGGAATTATTCTCATAGTAGGCACTTTAGGATTTATGTACTTTGCAAATGTTAATGATGTGTATGAAAACAGCATTTATGAAATGTTTATTTCTAGAAGGGACCATGCTAAATGTGACATAAGGAAAAATAAATAAATAAAAGTATCCTGGATGGTCAAACTGATTCAGACATAGTGCCCAATTGTGACATCAAATACCATCCTAGATATTTGCATAAAGGTATTTTGAGGATATTAGCTTTTACCTTGATAGAATTTGAATAAAACATATAGACTTTCACCATGTAACTGATTATTATATAATCATTTTAATACTGAATCTGATAAAGGGCTGATCTGCTCTAGCAAGAAGTCTTTCTACCAGTAGACAGCATTTTCATTTCAACAATGACACTAATTCATACTGGGCATTCACATTCCAGGCCACCAAGTAAATTTTGGACTCAGTTTTCTTAATCATGTAAGACCTAATGTGTATATGTATGAGTGGGAAGTGTGTGTAAAATTGTCTTAATGTATACAGTATATGTCAGAATTAAAATTCATATGCTTAATATTTTTCTGGACAGCTCTAAAATTCATCTACAAACTAAAAATATTAAATATAACAAATCTATAGTTCTCAGAAGTTAATAAGAATAAATATATCAAAAATATGGATAGGAAAATATTATAAAACTAAAACTGCATATTGAAAAGTAGCATATAAAAATAAAATATTTGTGCTTCATTGTTTAATACAGGCTAGAATAAATAAATCAACAATGAATGAAAAAATTTAAAAGTCTTTTCTTTGTTCAACATAGGAAGAGAAATCAATATGCATAACCTATTTCTTAAAATATAAATTACTTAGCTGTATTCCAAAATTATATTAGAAAATTGGCTATACTTATTAAACAAAAGATGTTGATTCATCAATTCCAGTTCTATGAATTTGCCACTAAAAGGAAATTTTCAAACATGTTGGTGATTGTTCACCTTATTTCTTGCCATGTTGCTATTGATTAGAACTGTCATCAACAGTTTATACAGCCATAAGCTGAGACCTAAATATTGCAGGACTAAGTAAAATATTATAAAACCATTATAGATGAAAGCATGAGCCTATGAAGAATATATTTTGTCTAAAAATAGTGAGCTGCTGAATTCTATACACATACACACATGGACATTGCATAATTATGCATGTGAATATAGGGAAGTAACTAAAAATATATAACAAGTTTTCAGAAGTAATCATTTCTTAATGATAAAAAATGAGATGTTTAATTTTCTCAGCTTAATGGATGTGTATTTCCTTTTATTGGTTCATTATTTATTACACGTAGTTCTAAAATTTTCAAAAGTAAGTTAATAGACAATATGTTTATTTTAATTTATTTTTTTTTAATGTGGGATCTGGTATCTGAACTCAGGTCCTTCTGCTTCAAGGCAGAGTCCTAAACCCTGAGCCATTTCTCCAGCTAGACAACATTTTTTTAAGAATTTCTTTTATTTATTTATTTATTCAATTATGCATGTATGCGTGTGTGTGTGTGTGTGTGTGTGTGTGTGTGTGTGTGTGTGTGTGTGTAGAACCACGGACGAATTCGGGAACCACCATGGAACGCCTCCACTTCCTCTTTACTCTGTCCCGGGATTCACAGGCTCTGCCCTACCAGGACCAGAAACGCAGGCCACCCCCGCTTCCGCCCGGCGTCTATACGTGGGGTCTAGGATCTGAACTCAGGACCTTCTGCCTGCAAGGCAGAGGCTTAACCCCTGAGCCACCTCTCCAGCCCCTAGACAACATTTTTTAAAAATCTATTGTACATAATAAATTCATGTTGTTGGTTGGTTGATTATTTATAAGTAAATAATTCACAAATAGAAAATGTGGAAGAACCAGAGGAGTAAATGCAAGTTGTCTGCTTAAGGAGGACATTCATGGAAGAACAATACATACTTTTTGAGACCAGATGTCCCCTGTAGTTAATACTTTGATTTCCCTCACATATATTAAAAAAAGATAAATAATGCATTTAGTTAATGGAATATGCCATGAGAAAGTAATTAGACCACAAAACAAATGATGATATAATTTAAAGTATTGATATCAGCCAAGTATTTTCTCAGGCAACAAGAGAATGTAATTAGGGGTAATAAAATAGAAGGAAATTTGGGGCTGGAGAGGTGGCTCAGGGGTTAAGCCTCTGCCTTGCAGGTGGAAGGTCCTGATTTCGGATCCTAGACCCCACGTATAGACGCCAGGCAGAAGCAGGGGCGGCCTGCGTTTCTGGTAGGGCAGAGCCTGTGAATCCCGGGGCAGAGTAAAAAAGGAGGAGGTGGAGGCGGTCCATGTGGTTCTCGATTTCGACTGTGCTTCTACACACACACACACACACACACACACACACACACACACACACGTACATATAAACACACACTCACAAACGCACAATTGAATAAATAAAAAATAAACAAAATAAAATAGAAGGAAATTTGACAAATTCACAGTTAAATGGAAAATAAATAACATTGTTATAAGTAAGCAATATGTCAAAGAAGAGAGGCCACAGTGAAATTGAAAATACTTTGAGATGAGAACAAGAACATTTAGCTCAAAATTAATTGGTTCCAGTATACACAGTCATTAAAAGAAAATTACAGTTATTAGAAAGAAGTAGGATTTTACATTAATAGGCTATTCTTGTATTTTGAAAAACTGAACAAGAAGGACTAAATCTTCAAGAAAGCAAAGGCAGGAAATAATAAATATCAGAGAGAAACTAAGTGTGACAGTGTGGTAGAACAATTAAGAAAATCAGCAGAACAAAAGTTTTTATCTTTTTCAATCAAAATTGAAAAACTAGCAAGACTGAACATGAGGCAAAGACTAATTACTAAAGATTACTTATTACTAATTTTTATGAGGAATAAAAATGGACCATTACTACTGACCTCAGACAAATGGTATGTTAATATTACGAACAATTGCATTTCAATAATTAGAAACTTAAATGAAATGGAGAAATTTCTAGAATGCACAAACCACCAATTTATATTTTCATTAAAAATGAAAATATAAATTGACATATAGCAAGAGGTTCAATTAATAATTTGAAGAAAAAGACAAGTATTTGCCACAAAAAAAAGCCCAGCCACTGACTCAGAGGTAGCTATGTCAATAATTAAACAAGCATTAATCCAAATCCTCACCAAAAATCATGAGATAATATTTTCTAACTCGTACTGTGAGGTCACAGCTATGCTGACAAATGCAACAGAGATTTCATAAAATGAAAAGAAATAATGGTATATCAATAATCCTTATGACTATTAGTCTGAAGCTTTTCAACAAGATGATGAACTAAAGACAGCCACATGTTTAAGAATTATACATCATGGCTATGGAATATATGTCAAGAATCATAACTCAACCCAATATATGAGAAGCAATTAATACAATGCACCCTATTGATAAATTAAAGAACAAATTTATATTATCAATTTAAGGACAAAGGAGAAATCATCGAAAATAGATGCAGAAAATCATTTGCATAATCTAACACATCTTCACGAGGAAAGCACTCATTGCTTGGAACCAACAGAAACTTTCTTGAACATGCAAACTCTATATGTGGAAAGCCCATCTAATCTCATGATTAATGCAGATGCAATGGGAACTCTTTAGGATGAAGAACAAAGCTTGAATATTTGTTCTCATCACTTCAACACAAAACTTTTTTTTCTCTCTCATTTTAATTTTTCCTAATCACACTAGCTAAATAGGTACCCTGCCCTCTCCCTCCCCAGTTCTCCCCCTGTAGTTCCCCCCATTGCACTTGCCCCCCTTCCTTCCTTCCTCGTCCCTCTCTCCCCCTCTCCCGGTGCCTCCCCCTTCCTCTCTCCCATCCTGGAGCATCCATTTATGTGAGCACCTCAACTCCCTCTGAGTCCTCCACCCTAGTGAGGGTTCAGGACTCAGTGGCATAGCCTATTCTTGGGCTCCCCATTAGCATGTGAGCTCTGTTATGACTGTTAATCCCTTGCTTCTGAGGATCCTACTGCCTGACACCTTCTCCCCTGTGATCCATGCTAGATTTCGGGGCGTTGTTGACATATCAGCCATTGCCACCACACAAAACTTCTAATGGTAATGGTCACACTCAGAAAACTGGACAAGTGAGAAAAAGAAAAGCAGAGAAAATACTAGAGAAGAGAAAGGGAAATTATTGTTTGTTTATAAGTTTTATGAGCTCATTTGTATGAATCCTGTGAGACTGAGCAAAAATCATTTAAATTCATAAATAATAAGTTGGAGGATACTATATATGTTACAATTACATTTTAAAGTAGTAACAATGACAATCTGCACCCTAAATTAAGAATATAATTTCATCTATGGTAGCTGAAAAATCATAAATGCCCTAGAAATCAGCAAAAGTTCAGAACATATGCACTGAAAACCTCCAAATGTTATTGAAATAAAGAAAACCTAAGTAGGACAGTCTGTATTCAAGAATAAGGAGTCCTGATTGTTGAAAGGTGATGTTTCCACAGTCACTGATGGGCGCATTTTACAAAATCCTAAAGAAAAGTAAAAATTCTCTATTGGCTGAATTGACAAGCAGGTATCAAAATGCTTTTGCCAATGCTGTGGACCAGAATGTTCCAAACCCATCCTGAAAGATAAGAAATAGTTAGAACTCTTGAAAACTCCTCATACAAAGCTGCAGGAATCCAGAGAGCAGTAGACATGGTGGACAGGGGCATGCAAGTCAGCCGTGATACTAAGGATGAGTGTGGTTGCAGCTTCACATGTCTGTTCCCTCGGACGAGCTCACTCCAGTGCCCCTGCTAGTGATGTGCAGCACTGCCAAGTTTTGAAAGCACATTATAATTTTGGAGCACAAGAGTGTGAGGGTCGAGTCACAGTTGCCTGACAGACATATGTCTTCCTCTCAAGGTTAGCCATTCACATAAAAAGAATGAGACTTGCCAAGGCTATATGAGATTTTTAAGCATTTAGTAAATAGCAGCCTAGATCCTGGTCAAACAAATTTATTAGTGAAATCATATTTGTTCTGACTTGATATCATGTGATAATTTCAAATATGTCTGTCGACCTTTCTGTTCCTCCCAGAAGACTTCAAAAAACAAAATTAGTACATAAATACATTTTTAAAAAATCAGCTAAATAGTGCCGAAACAAACATGATTGAGCAGACAAAGCAATAGAGTTATGTCTTTCTAACAGCTGAGCTATTTTAGCATGATAATGGGGACCTTCTTCTCCAACCAATGTGCTTAATTGAATTCTGCATTATGTGGGCTGGAACCTTCCATCCAGCCACTGATTGGAATTACATTATATCATTGTCTGACTCTGAAGATGGAGAGAGCTGCCTTCAGCTCTCTCACTGAACACTGAATAACGAAGCGAATGAATTATCAAGCCCCAGAAGCCCAGCTTTGGTAATGAATTCCTTTGTTACTTTTCAAAAGTGATCCTTGGCAAATGTGGAATGGGAAACAACACTTTCATTGATAAGAAATGAAGATTGCCCTCACTCCCCTATGATGAAAATTTATGAGAAGAAGTAGCAAAGAGAAAAGACATGCCGATGTGCTTTGGTGAGAGCAAGTAAGGGCATGCATGACAGGAAAGTTTATTTCTTCAGAAAAAGTTTGGCTTTCTCATAATGAGCGAAAGCCCTTTCTTCTCTTATATTCCACGCCAGATCACAATGTTATACGTTATCTAACCTGCCAGTTCTTTGTTATTTGGTTCAGACAAGCAAATACTAGGTAAGATAATGTTCTTCTTTAAAAGTTCCCAGGTGGTCCCTCCTTACATTATTTGCCATTGCTGCATAGGAAACTTATCATATATTTAATGACTTGCAATGCGCCACTTTTTTTTTTCTCATAGTAAGCAGAGGTCAACTCTTCCTTTTGTGTTGGATCTCAGCAGGCTAATATCAACAAGTCAGATGGGTTCTAGTCTAATCTGAAGGCTTGACAAGGAGATGACTCAAACTCCATGCTCCATGGAGTGTATAGAAAATACACTGTGGCTGCATGAATGATGACATCAAGCTTTTAGCAACTATCACAGCGGAGAAACATCTCTCAACTCCTGATGATCACATAGTTCTTATGGAATTCTCTAGCATCAGTATTCCCTTCATGATGCTCCTGGTCTCCATACTCTAAATGAAATCTTTCTCATATATTATGCACTCATTAGGGAAATAACCTTTGACATATTCTGCTGATTCTGTGGGTAAGAAAAACACAAGACTTGCTCACTCTCAAGGGGAGAAGAATGACACAAATTCATGTCACCAGAAAGCAGCTACCATTGGGGTGACTAGGGTATACCTATCATATTAACCTTTGGCTATTTCCACATTTTAAAAACTCATAGCCAATGTTAAAGATCCAAGGAATTATTTTTGTTTCTAGGGCTTATTTTCACTGTGGTAACTAGTAACCTTTCCTCCTAAAGGAATCACTGCAGCTACAGCCAGACAATCAGAGCCAAAATGTTCAAGCTGCACAGGTCAGTCCCTCAAAGCACATCCTGATTATATCCATGAACCTCATATTCCAAACAAAGGGAATACAAATGTAATCCTCACAGAGAGGCCAATGCAAAGAGCACAGACATGTCCCATGAGAAGAGACTATGTGCATCTTTGTGCCTTTCTATCATGTCCATAAATTGCTGTTGCTTCTAAAGCTAGTAGGCTCAGCCTTTGGTGCCTGGAGGATCCAATTAATCAAAGTCCAAAATAGAACATTCCTTTTTATTTTAAACTGCAATTATCTCCAGTTGGAAACGCATGCACCTGCGATGTCCCAGGGATGAAAAAAATCATTCCCTCACCTGCACATCTCTGTGAGGAGGCAGAAGTCCAGACATCTTTCAGGTATTTGGCTCACATAATAATAGGTGTCTACTTTGTTCTTTTCATTTAGCAACAGTAAAGTGTGCATCAAGCTCTGATATGACACTGATAAACAGTGGTTCGAAAGCACGTAATTACTGCGCTTTTGCCCTAGCATTGAAACACTTCTATGATGACTTTCAGTTCTGGCAGAAGTGATAAATTCTTAGAAAACAGAACCATAAATGAAAATAAGTAAAATAAATAAATAACAATAAAGTCATCTAGATGAGCAATCTGACTAAAGACACAGTGCCTAAGTGTGAAATCAAATACCATTCTAGACATTTGTATGAAGATGCTTTGATGAGATTACCTTTTAACTTGGTAGAATTTGCATAATAAAACATATTGACCTCCACCAAATAATAGATTATTACATAATCTGGAATTAATAAAGGGCTGATCTGCCCTAGTAAGAAACCATTCTACCAGTAGAGAGCCTTCACACTTCAACCATGACACAAACTCATGTTGAGGAACATGAAAAAGTATCCAGCCTCCAAGGTCACTAGGAAGTTTCCTTAATTATGTGAGCCCTAATGTGTATGTGTGGTTTGATATGAGTAAAATAGTCTTAATTCCTATAGCATGTTAGAATTAAGATACATATATTAAATATTTTTCTGGACAGCTCTAAAGTCATCTACAATTTGAAGGGCAAGTAAAGTATAAATTACATAAAAGAAGTATATATGAATCTATAAAGAGGCCTTTCAGATCAATAGGAATAAATTAAGAAATACATGAAAAATGTGGATCAGAAAATATTATGAAAACAGGAGACAGAGAAGGTATGAGTAGTGGTGTGGAAAGGCTTTGAAAGCAGGTTCATAGAGTAGCTCTCCATGCCAGCTGCCTATTAGAATTATTAGGGAGGGAAATGAAAATTGCACATGGAGGAACCTTATCAGGGCAAATTATATCAGCATCTCCAGAGATAAAGTGTCAGCTGCACATGAAAACTTTTCATATGCTCCTTAGGTTTATTTATAGCTAAAACCTTTTTCAATATAGAAAATAATGATTCCATATGTATGTCCAGGAAGCGCTCAACACCACCATGTTTATGATACACTTTGGAATTAAGGGAGTGCACCCACAAAACCATACACACTCCTCTGACATAATGCTGTGAATAATTTCTTACTTCATCATAGTTGTATCAGCTGATGTGTGCTGCATAGACTTTTGGAAATCACTACCAATAAGTTGATTTTTTTTTTCTCTTCCTTTTCCCTGTCATGCACGAATCACTGGAGCTCAGGATGAAATGCCTATTGTTTGCCACCCCGTTTACACTGCATGTCATACAGGTTTACACAATGAAAGATACTTAACATCTGGCCATTCTTCATCTGCAACTAGCAGTTTGAAAAGCCACACATGTATCAAAATAAATGGCAGCTTGAGGTATTCAGAAAAGGAAACATGTCTGGGGAGACTGGGAAGAAAAAGGAGATTTGACAGTGCCCGCGTACATCCATGGTGACTTAAAGCAAGTGAAAAAAGTGAGGATGGGGGATATACTTCTACAAAATGCATAAATGAAAATGAACTTATTTAATAAGGAGAAAGCCTGGTTTATGCTACGTTCCTCTGTGAGATGATGGGAAAACAAAATCAGGAAGAGCTCAGTGTCAACATTAGCGTTTTATCTTACTAATAACAGAGTATGGTTTTAGATTATTCACTAGCATCTGGGATGGGTAACAGCTCATCTGGCAAGGTTTCTTTTCACAAAATTAATTAGCAAACCTATTTTAATGTGGACAATAATAGCTGAGTCCACAAGAGGTGTGTTTGATAATGAAAGTATTAGGCAGAGATGAAGCGAATGTGAGCATATTCAATGTGCATAATCTGGACATTAAGTCAGACGAGTCTTGTATCGATTTTTTAACTCTTCCTGTCACCATGCTGTATATGAATGATCATGAGTGCAGATACACATACTCCTTTTTTTTTTTTATTAAAAATTTAATTATACATTTAAAAATTTTTTACCAGTTCCCTCCCTCCCCCCTCCCCTTCCCCCAGTGTCTCCCCCCCAATTCCCAGAGAGTCCTTTATTGTGTGCGCCTAACTCTCCACTGGGTCCTCCTCTCCGATGACATATAAGGACCCAGTGGCATTTCCATAAGCCCTTTCTCTTGTTCCCCTTAAGCATAAGATTACTACTATGGTTGTCAATCCCTTGCCTCCAGGGGTCTCGGTGCCCTTAACAGATGCTAGACTTTATGAGGGCAACAGTGCGCTGGACATTGCGCAGGGCATGCAAAGTTCCATTATGATTGCTTTGGCCCCAACTATTGTTGAGAATCTTGCAAATCGTTGCTCCTCCCATCCTTTTGCTCTTACAATCTTACCGCCCCCTCTTCCGCAAATGTCCCTGAGCTCCAGGATGGGGAGAGATTAGGCTGTCCTAGTTCTATGTGATTGATATAGAGTCTCTGAAGTTCTGGATTGTGGTTTGTTGATTTTCTTTTGCAGTTTTGCTGCTCCTGCAATTCCCTTCACTCCATTCTGCTGGGCACTGTATGTCACCCCCTGGCCAGAGACAAAAAGCTGTTAAACTGGAGTCTTGTTGTAATAGCACATTCAAGGGTAGATGTAATAAGAGTAGGAAACCTCACTGAGGGCGGGGTCCATTACCCATTTGCAAAATGATTACTTTTTATCTGCTAGACTATATGCCCTCCCCTTCTGGTGAGATCAGGAAAGAACGTCTGTGAACTTAACCAGGTTTCTCATTACTTACTTGCAGACCTTGATGGAGGCCTATTTTCTCTGCTGTAACATGGTCTCCTCTCTCCTTGTTTCTGGTGTGGCCCTCCTAACCCTTCTCTCTTGTTCATAATCCTTGCAATTACTGTGTTACATAGGTTTACTTTTGAGTGTCCCAATGTGGGCTGGGCGAGTTTGGTACTAGGAGCCACCTATTAGGGAGTACATACGGCGCTTAATTTTCTGGGTTTGGGATACTTCACTTAATATAATTCTTTCTAATGACATCCATTTCCCAGCAAATTCCAGTAATTCATCATTTTTGATGGCTGAGTAGTACTCCATTGTATAGATGTACCACAGTTTCCTTATCCACTCGTCAACTGTTGGACATTTAGGTTGATTCCATGACTTTGCTATTGTAAACAGTGCTGCTATGAACATGGTCGAGCTTGTGCTATCGAGGCAAACCTCTGCTGCTTGGGGGTTATTCCCAAAAGTGGGATAGCAGGGTCATATGGCATTTCAATCTTTAATTTCTTCAAGAATCTCCAGACGGCTCGCCAGAGTGGCTGTATGAGCCTGCATTCCCACCAACAATGTAGGAGAGTTCCCCTCTCCCCACATCCTCTCCAGCATTTGTCGTTGTTTCTACTGTGGATTTTTGCCATCCTGACCGGGGTGAGATGATATCTCAGGGAAGTTTTGATTTGCATTTCCCTGATGGCGAAGGAAGTGGAGCATTTTTTAAGATAATTGTTAGACATTTTAATTTCATCCCTGGTAAAGTTTCTTTGAAGTTCCAGGGCCCATTTTTTAATTGGGCCAGTGTTTTCCTTGGAGTTTAATTTTCTAAGTTCTTTGTGCACTCTGGACAGTAGAGCTCTGTCAGATATGTGGTTAGTGAAGATTTTCTCCCATTCTGTGGGTTGCCTTTGAGCTCGTGCGACAATCTCTTTATCTGAACAGAAGCTCTTTAATTTCACAAGATCCCAACTGTTGAGAGTTGGTAGCAGTGACTGTGCCATTGGATGTCTGTTTAGGAAGTGTTGGCCTAGCCCAATCAGCTCGAGGGAGTTCCCTATCCTTTCAACTATGGCTTTTAAAGTCTCTGGCCTGATATCAAGGTCCTTGATCCATTTGGAATTAAGTCTTGTACATGGTGACAAGTACGGGTCCAGCTTTAATCTTCTGCATGTGGAGATCCAGTTTTGCCAGCACCATTTGTTGAAGATGCTGTTCTTTTTCCATTGGATTCTTTGGGCCCCTTTGTCAAAGACCAAATGGCTGTAACTTTGTGGGCTTATATCTGGGTCTTCAATCCTTATCCATTGATCTGTGTGTCTATTTTGGAGCCAGTACCAGGCTGTCTTTATAACTATGGATTTGTAGTATAGACTTAGGTTTGGTATGGTAATACCTCCAGCTGTGTTTTTGTTACTCAGGATTGTTTTTGCTATCCTGGGTCTTTTGTGCCTCCATATGAACTTTGAGATTGTTTGGTCGACTTCTTTGAAGAATTGCTTTGGGATTTTGATTGGTATAGCATTGAATCTGTATATTGCCTTTGGTAGGATGGTCATTTTTACAATGTTGATTCTGCCAATCCAGGAACAAGGGAGGTCTTTCCACCTTCTGGTGTCTTCTGCAATTTCTTTCTTTAGGGTTTTAAAGTTTTCATTGTAAAGGTCTTTTACCTCCTTAGTTAGGTTTATACCAAGGTATTTCATTTTTTTAGGGGTTATAGTAAATGGCATGGTTTCTCTCAAGGCTTTTTCACTTCTTTCATTCTGGGCATATAGGAAGGCCTCTGATTTTTGCACATTTATTTTGTATCCTGCCACCCTGCTGAACTTCTCAATTAGTTCCAGGAGCTTCCTGGTGGAGTTTTTGGGATCACTCAGGTATAAGATCATGTCATCTGCAAATAGAGATAGCTTGACTTCTTCCTTGCCAATTTGAATCCCTCTTATGTCCCTTTCTTGTCTTATGGCTTCGGCTAAGACTTCAAGTACAATATTGAATAGAAGTGGTGAGAGTGGACAGCCTTGTCTTGTTCCTGATCGAAGTGGGAATGCTTCCAATTGTTCCCCATTGAGCATAATCCTTGCTGTGGGCTTGTTGTATACAGCTTTTATTATATTGATAAAGGTTCCTTCCATTCCTACTGTCTCTAGCGTTTTGATCATAAAAGGCTGTTGGATCTTGTCAAAAGCTTTTTCTGCATCTATCGAGAGTATCATGTGGTCTTGGACTTTGGACTGGTTTACATGATGAATTACATTTATTGATTTGCGTATGTTGAACCAACCTTGTGTGCCGGGGATGAAGCCTACTTGGTCCCCATGAATGATCTTTTTAATATGTTTTTGAATCCGATTTGCTAAGACTTTGTTGAGAATCTTTGCATCTGTGTTCATCAGGGAGATCGGCCTATAGTTTTCTTTTTTAAGTGAATCTTTATTAGGTTTTGGGATTAAAACGATATTAGCTTCATAGAAGGAATTTGGTAGTGTTCCTTCCTTTGCTATTTGATGGAACAGTTTAAGGAGTATTGGTGTTATTAACTCCTTAAATGTCTTGTAGAACTCTGTGCTGAATCCATCTGGTCCAGGACATTTTTTGGTGGGAAGATTCGAGATTACTTCCTCAATTTCCTTATATGTTATAGGACTATTTAAGTAATTCACAACTTCCTGATTCAATTTAGGTAAGTTGTGTTTACTTAGAAATTCATCCATCTCTTTTGTGTTGTCAAACTTCACAGAGTATAAGTTTTTGAAATATGATGTTATAATTCTCTGGATTTCTTGGGTATCCGTAGTGATAACTCCATGTTCATTTCTAATTTTGTTAATTTGGGTTTTCTCTCTCTTGCTTTTGGTTAGTTTAGCTAGGGGTGTATCAATCTTGTTGATTTTTTCAAAGAACCAGCTTTTCGATTTGTTGATTTTTTCTATCGTTTTCTTAGTCTCGATTTCAGATATTTCTCCCCTTATTTTGCTAATCTCTTCTCTTCTACTGCTTTTGGGATCAGATTGCTCTAGTTTCTCTAAAGCTTTAAGCTGCATTGTTAAATTGTTTATTTCTGATGTTTCCATTTTTTTGACGTGGGCATTAAGAGCTATGAACTTACCTCTTAGAACAGCTTTCATTGTGTCCCAGAGATTTTGGTAAGTTGTATTTTCGTTATCATTCACTTTCAGGAAATCTTGAATTTCCTTTTTAATTTCTTCCTGAATCCAGTTCTCATTCAGCATCATAGTGTTGTTTCCAGGAGTTAGTGTATTTTCTCTTGTTTGATGTGTTGTGGATGTCCAGCTTTAGGCCGTGGTGGTCTGATAGGGCACAGGTTAGAATTTCAACTTTCTTGTACATGTGTAGATTCATTTTGTGGCCCAATATGTGATCTATTTTGGAGAAAGTTCCGTGTGCTGCTGAGAAAAATGTGTATTCTTTGGTGCGTGGGTGAAAAGTTCGATAGAGATCTGTGAGGTCCATTTCTTTCAGGGTTTGATTAAGTTCCAAAGTGTCTCTGTTAAGCTTTTGACCTGTTGATCTATCCCATGTAGAGAGGGCGGTGTTGAAGTCCCCAAGAATTATCGTTTGGGGGTTGATTTCTTGCTTTAGACGCTGTAGGGTTTTCTTAATGAATGTGGAGGGGCCCGTATTGGGTGCATATATGTTCAGTATTGTGAAGTCTTCCTGGTGAATTGTACCTCTGACTAAAATGTAGTATCCATCCGTGTCTCTTATAATTTTTTTTGGTTTGAAATCCACTTTGTCTGATAGCATAATGGCTACCCCTGCCTGTTTTCTGCTTCCATTTGCTTGTAGAATTGTTGACCAGCCTTTTATTTTTAGAGCATGCCTATCTTTTGTGGTGAGATGGGTTTCCTGCAGGCAACAGATTGATGGATTGTGATTTTTAATCCAAGTTTGTAATCTGTGTCTCTTGATCGGTGAATTAAGTCCATTAACATTTAGTGTTATAATGGAGAAACTATTGTTAATTCCAGACATTTATTATGTTTAGTAGCTTTTATAAGTATATTGCTTCGCTTTTAATGGTGTTATATTTGCCTTCTGTTCTCCTGGATATGCCTGTTTTTTTCTTCACGCTTGAGTATCATTTCTAGCAGTTTTTGAAGGCCTGGTTTGGTGGCCATGTATCCCTTAAAGTTGTCTTTGTGCTGGAAAATTTTTCTTTCTCCCTCGATCATGACTGATAGTTTTGCAGGGTAAATCAGCCTGGGTTGACATTTTTGCTCATTCAATACTTGAAGTATGTCTCTCCAAGCTCTTCTTGCTTTTACTGTTTCGACTGAGAAGTCATTTGTTATTTTAATAGGTTTGCCTTTAAAAGTGACTTGTTTTTTCTCCCTTGAAGCTCTCAGCACCAGTTCTTTATCTTGAATGTGGAGTGTTTTGACTATTATTTGCCGCGGTGTGCTTCTATTTTGGTCGTATCTGTTTGGGGTGCGGAATGCCTCTTGTATATGGATGGGCCTCTCTTTCTTTAGATGAGGAAAGTTTTCCTTGATGATCGTTTGAAAAATTTCCTCAGGGGTGGTATTTTGAGATTCTTGCTCCGGTATTCCATGAATACGCATGTTAGGCTTCTTCAGGGTGTCCCATATCTCTTGGATATTTCTCTCAAGTATCTTTTTGGCCTTAACAACCTCTTCCATTGAGCTGGCTAGTACTCCCACTTTATCTTCAAGGTCTGAAATTCTGTTTTCTGCTTCATTAGTTCTGTTGATAAGACTCTCTGTGGCGTTCTGGGTTGAAGATAACTTGTCTTTTAGCTCAGTTTTAAACTCTGCTTGAGTTTGTTTTAACTGTTCTATGCCACTTTTTGTTTCTTGCACTGTTTTTCTCAACTCCTCCAGATGTCTGTTGTGTTCCTCTTCAAAGCGATTGATTCGATTATGTAATTCCTCCCGGATTTCCTCTTTCATAGTATTGAACATGGTAATGATCATATTTTGAAAGTCGTTATCCTGGGTCAGGCTTTCTTGGCCTTTTTCCGCGGGTTTGTTCTTTTTGGAGTCTAACATTATGGGATTAATTTCTTCAGTGGGAGATTTGTTTACTTGAGTGTTGCTTCTCATGGATTTGCACTTTGACTTTGGCATTGTCATTTTAACTCTTAAGATCTCTCAATTTCACTAAACTGAATTATTTGGCCTGGGGTACTGGTGGGCGGGGCCTGAACGGGGACTTACCTAGGGAGCGGGGTGAGGCCCGGGTGGACCGCGTGCGTGTCCCGACTGGCGGAGCGGGGTGGGGCGAAAAGGGAGGATGGGCGCGTGGGCGTGGAGCTATTTAACCCGAGGGCAGCTGGGGCGGGGCCCGGGCGCAGGGGGAGGTCCTCCTCGTCCCTCGGCCCCCGCGCGGCTCCGGCTGGATGGCGGGAGTCGGAGCCGGGTCCCCGTGGGCTGACCTGGGGTCCTAGAGCGCGCGTTGAGGCCCGGCTGGATCTCGCCTACGTGTCCCGACCGGCGGAGCGGGGTGGGGCGAAAGAGGGAGGATGGGCGCGTGGGCGTGGAGCTATTTAACCCGAGGGCAGCTGGGGCGGGGCCCGGGGGCAGGGGGAGGTCCTCCTCGTCCCTCGGCCCCCGCGCGGCTCCGGCTGGATGGCGGGAGTCGGAGCCGGGTCCCCGTGGGCTGACCTGGGGTCCTAGAGCGCGCGTTGAGGCCCGGCTGGATCTCGCCTACGCGTCCCGACCGGCGGAGCGGGGGTGGGGCGAAAGAGGGAGGATGGGCGCGTCGGCGTGGAGCTATTTAACCCGAGGGCAGCTGGGGCGGGGCCCGGGCGCAGGGGGAGGTCCTCCTCGTTCCCTCGGCCCCCGCGCGGCTCCGGCTGGATGGCGGGAGTCGGAGCCGGGTCCCCGTGGGCTGACCTGGGGTCCTAGAGCGCGCGTTGAGGCCCGGCTGGATCTCGCCTACGCGTCCCGACCGGCGGAGCGGGGGTGGGGCGAAAGAGGGAGACATACTCCTTTTTAAGTGAATTTATTTTTTCTTTTCCATGTCCTCATTGTCTAAAGGGAATAGTGCTGAGAGGGTGCAGTAGAGATGCCGGATATTTTGCTGAGACATCCTGATTTAGTGGAAAAGTGACAGAGGTTGTAGATTCTTTCTACATTTTTCGACTTTTACAAGCATACTGAGTACTCATCCATGCTTCCTTCCATACCCCCTCTCTCCCATCCCTTCCCTTCATCAATCTCTCCCTCTCTCTCTCACACTTTTGCCTGTATGTTTCTATGAACCCCAGGATTCCCACTGATTTGTCTACTCTTGTGGGGTTCAGGGCTCTGGCATACCAAGTTACCTCTGTTGGGGCCACCTCACTGATACGGGCATTTTCCTTCACTCTTCCAGCTTTAGTTCCCAAGGTTTCCACTGTATGTTCTTATTTTTCTTAAGTTCCTAGGTAGTCAATGGAGACATGTTGGTTCTTTCTACTTTTAATAAATACTGTGACATGGGAAAATGAATCCCAACCCAAGGAGTAAATTTCTAGAGAGAGACTGAAAGGGGGAAAGAAAGAGAGGAGAACAAAGAAAAAATATAATATTTTCAAAATTGTATATCATAAAACCATGTTATATATGATTAGATACAGTTTGATAGTTTCCATTGAATAGCCCCTTCCTTCCTCTAAGATTAATACCTATTTTTCACACGACTTCTTATAAATCTTTTGGATTATCTGATATCATGATTACTCATAATTTTCTAAAAATGGATCCTTTATTATTACAGTGACCTTGTGAATGACAAGTGCAGAACAACAGAAAGAAAGGCGTGAACTAGTCATAATTGACCATAGCACACTGTACTACAGAAAATCAAGTATCTGCCAAACTAAGATCAACTCATTTTCATAGCTTCAAGTCTGCAATGTAGACTTACCTTGAACTGAATGTGAAAGCTTAAACAGCAGGTGCTGGTATCCTTAAAATGTTTTATAAAGCAGTTTTTACATGATGGTATACCCCAGTGAACAATGTCACATAAAATGATTCTTATTCCACGTGGTAAACAATAAATCCATAAACATATATGCGCATCAGTGAAGAGAACTTTCAGAGAAACAGAAACATACTTGTCTATTTTGGAAAATAATTTAAAGATCACTGATAAAATAAGCACATATTGCATCCATTCCTGTGAACTATGAATAGGTTAGTAGATCAGAGCACTGGACAACTTTGAGATAAAAATGTTTCAACCATTTGAATCACTGAAATGGTTCAGAACTAGTGAAATCAAGCATTTTCTATAGACTAAAAACTACCCTTGCTCTCAGGAACCATCCTAAATATAAGCAATAAATTTTTTTCTAGACATCTAAAGCCATTTAGCTCATAGGTTTCTTTAACAGAAAGATTTAGGAAAAAACTCAAAATATATTTCCATTATACTTCTTAAAATACATGGCAATGGCTTTTTTAGTTACTACATCTGTTTCTTCTTTGTTTTTTTACACATACATTTTTCTCAAGCTTAAAAAGAAATTTGAGTTATAAAATAATTAAAATATACACAGAGATGTGGAGAGTGGAGTGATAAACTCAGTGCATATAGGTTGCCTTGTGTATTCTTAATCTATGGCCAATCTGTTTCTCATAAACTTCCTATTTACCTTTCTAACTTCACTATTTTGAAGTAAATCCCTTGGGCTCTTTCAGTATGTAACTCTTTACTTGCTTGTAAAACACAACTTCTTTCTTTTGCTAACAAAACCTTGATTCTGAGCTGCAGAAATGGCAAGTCAGTACGGTGATCTCTGTGCAAGCACAATGATCTGAGTTTTGATCTAGCAACCACATAAAGAACCAGGTATAGCAACATACACCTGCAATCCCACCACTAAGGTAGGTAGAGGATATTGGTCATTTGTTAGAGAAAACTGATCAGTTTCAGGTTTAGTTCAATTTACATATATGCCATGTCCTGCCTCGAGTAAGGTGAGTGACAATGAAGGAGGACACTAATATTGACTTCTATAATTGTGTACACACATTGAACACCCACATGTACACTCATGCAAACCCCCCTATACCATACATAAATACATAGAAAAAAAGAAAAAAATTGCAATACTATAATCAAACCAAAAGCAATTCTAAATAACCCAGTAAGGTTATCAAACATTTGATCCTTATTGAAATTTATTTTTTCACTTTTTTTCAAAGGCTCAGGGAACCTTGGGGAAGAAAGGGGAGTAAGATCGTAAGAGCCTAAAGATGGGACAATCCACCACTAGACAAGACAGTCCACTCAAGACAGGGCTGCTGCAACCAGGAATTTACTGCAATGAGACTTGGCCTTACCAGACCAGCACAATGGCTGTTATACCAACATGTCCCCATAGGCTAACAAGAATCTCAGAAGAAATAATTAAATGCAGTGGGAACTTTAGGGTGTAGGGCTAAATAGGTGAGAGAGAGTACCCCTATCAGTGGATCTACCCAAGGAAGGGCCATTTAATCTGTCACAGAGCAGATAGATGTCCAGAGGGAACCCCGAGACCCATAAAGGCAGACAGTGGTGGTGGAAGGAAGTGGGATGGATTGATGAAAGGAAGAGAGAGAAGGAGACAGAGGAAGAAGGAGTGAGGGAAGAGGAAGAGGGGTGGGAATAATTACTCAGTATGTCTGTAATACTAGAAAAAAATAAAGACTTCCTTGAAATAAGGACATTTTCAACAGTATTAGATATACATATCTATATTAAACTAAATTTAACCTCATATTGATGTCTCTGACTCTAATTTGTTATCACATAAAATGTTTCACTTCCTTATGGAAATGCTCACTAGGGCAGTAAAAATATCTTGATTCACACCATTTTTCATTTGTTTATTTTATTGATCATCTATGGAGACTGCATACAATGCAATGTCATATTTGTTAGCCCACATCTCTAGGGAAAGTCATCTCATCAACTGAAATGCACTATGTGTGCATCATTTATTTGCTCTGATTTTATGTACTCCACTTATTTAAAAAACTACTTAAGTCAGCACTTCCCCAGCCTCTCCAGCTAACTATGTCAAATACTGCTATGTGGTTACACATTTTGTCACATACTGCATTTCACCATGGAATTCTCAAAACTTCTGAAGTGTTTGTTTCTGAATTTGCATACATTAAGTTTCATTCTTCACACTACAAAGTTTAATGGGTTTTGAAAAATTCAAACAGTGATACATCCACAATTATAGAATACAAAATATTTTAGTAACCCTTAAAACATCACACTACACCTATACAGCTCTCTTCACTTGCTTCAATTCATAGCCATTCTTGATCTTTTTACTATCCGTATTTTTTTCCTTTTTCTAGGGTGTACTGTAATTGGAATCATGAAGCTGGTGGTGACCTTATCATATTGCCTTCTTTACATTAGAAACATTTATGATTCATCCAAAGCATATGTTGAAGCAGACAAACTTAGGGAACAGTTAAACAGGGCATTGTCAATGCCTTTCTCCAATGATTTTGCAGCTTAGATCCTTTATGTGCACATACTGTGCATGCACAGCTCTCCCCAAGTAATGCACCTAGTAATATGCTAGCTAAATACCCTTCAAGTGCATTGAGCTATGTGCACCCAACCTCTAAACAATAAGATTAATTTCCCCTCCCCTAATAATCATGACATTCACCCAACTTATATCCAAATATTTCCCCAACATATCCAGCTTCAAAGAATGTATAGAGAGATCCAACATGAATTGGCAATAAGTGCATATGTAATAAAGCAACATTGTATCCTGAAGTAAACTTTTAAAGAGGATTCCTTACCGCATTTCATGTATAATTGGACATGTATGCAAATAAATGATAAATTCATGCAATGCATTATGTGGCCAAGTGTAATGAGACAAGACTGATATCACTCAAGTTCATCAGTCAAAGTCTAGAACCATGGTCACTATGCCCCCAAATACCCAAAACCTTTGTAATAGTTAGCTACAGTTCAAGGCTTCAACTCTTGGCATATTTGTAAAGAATTAGTAGTTGAGTTACACCCTGAGCAAGACCGTGAGAGAATATATAATTGATTGTGAACATTTAATGGTAAGGTAGATTATTTTTTGGACAAATGGATAAGGTGGAGGGAGCTGGTTAAGGAAATTTGGTGTACTTCAGTGTACTTGGACAGACATGCCATCAGGTTTGCACATATGTCATCAGTCTTGGTGGCTATGGTATGGCCAGTTTCCTCCGCCCCTGATATTGATATGAGCTTTCCTGCCAAGTAACTGGAAAATTAAACCAAATGTAAACCAAGAAAACATCTTTTTTTACCTTAATCCCTTTGTTATGAATTTATCCACAACTTTCAGAATAACTGTGACACCCTTCCTCTTAAACCTCATGACACTAAGCTCCATATTAATCAGGACCCTTGAGTATCTTCACTCATGTCGTCACTTACTCTCTGACAGTATGCTCTAACCTTTTTATTACTTTGCTCTGATAATGTTTTTGGAGTGTCAAAGAGACAGCTCAGTGTGTAAGATTCCTGCTTGCAAACTTGAAGACACAAGTTCAATTCCCAGCAAGCCAACATAAAAGAAAGAGAGAAAGGATTCCTGAAAGTTGTCCTTTGACTACTTAGAGCCTGAAAACATATAACCCAAAACCTATCACCAACAATTCTATGAATTGATAAGTCATTCATCACTTTAATCACAGAACTTTACATAAGTTTTCAAGTCAGTTGTGAAAATGCTAAGAGTACAATGACTGAATCGTTTTAACCCTTGTTAAAAAAAATTTGAAAAAATGCCTCCAAAATGGGTATAAAATTTGTCATATATTTTTATTCATCTATTATTTTAATGTGTGCTACATGGTAGATTTGTGTGTGTGCATATATATGTGCTACTGTGTGCATGTGGATATCAGAAAAAAACTTTTGGTTTTCTCCCTTTATTATGCAGGCTTTTGGGACTAAACTCAAGTCATCATGATAGGCAACAAACAACTAGTCATTTTGCCAGCTTAGATGTACCACTTTGAATTCACCAATTACCTCAAGTGAAACACACAGAAGGGCAACTGTTAGATAATCTCACATAATTTGAATCTGAAAAGGTTGTAGAAGTAGAAACCAGAAAAGTGATTATCAGAAGTTGGAGCTAGGGTAGAGTTAAGCAAATGTTCAAATAACATAAACATTCTTTAGGAATAAAATGTTCAATACAATAATTCTACCATATTCAATGTTAGATAATGTATATATATTATTAATTATCTACTCTTGAAAACTTCTAAAAAGAGATTTTACATGCACTTTTACAAAAACTGGTCTGTGATTTGTTGAATATTTGTTGACTATGACTTATGTGTTCTATATTTAAAACATCATAAAGTATGCAATGAGTACATACAATATTTTTGTCTATTAAAGAAAGGAGAGGGAAGAAAGTGAGGAAAATCATTTCCTATTGTTCACATTCTCACCAGCAGTTATCACTTTTCCCTTCAATTGTACTGTAATCAATATGTTCTTCTTAATTCTGTCTTTATAATTAACATGTCAAAGAAAGTGCATCTTTATTCACTGGATTTCTCTATTATCATAGAATTTTTCTATTTGCAGTTTGGAACTAAAAGTTTGATCTAGATGCATGGTCAGATTTAGATGGTTATTTTTTGGTTTTTTTTTTTCCTTTTTTGGAAAATAAAATCATAGTTTAGAATGCTTATTGGTTACATAGATTCAGCATGCTAGTTATTGTATACTACTCATTGCCCTAAAATTTCACTTTAAATCTACATTTGTAATGTAAGGAAAGTAAGAATTTCACATGGTCTCCCTGATGCTTTCTTTATGACTAGGCATCAGTGTGCTTTCTAATGAATTTGACATTTGATTGCCCAGATTTATTAAATGGCTGTCTCTCATTTTCATCCAGCACTGAAATGGAAATGATTCTGTCTTCTGTATTTCCTCACTTGCTCTTACATTTTCTACTCATTCTTAAAATTTAAGAACACTACTTTTTGGGGGGCTGGAGTGATGGCTCAGGGGTTAAGACTCTGCCTCTCAAGCAGAAAGTCCTGAGTTCAGATTCTAGATCCCACATAAAAACACCAGGCAGAAATGACAGTGAATTGCACTTTTGGACCTGATAGACAGAGCTTGGGAAACCCCAGAGCAAAGCAAAAAGGAGGTAAAACAATCCAGGTTGATTCCTGAAAGTCTACAAGGATACACAGTGGCTTCTGATGCACACGCACACACACACACACACACACACACACACACACACACACACACACGTACGCACAAATGTAATAAACAAAAAAATTAAAAAGCAACACTTTTGTTGACTAACATCAATTTCTAAATAACATTTTTTTCTGCCGCAGGCTGTTATTAGTCTCAGATAACTCTGCTCCAGTTCCACATGACAGTTCATTTTTTTCCACCAATTTTACTTGTTCCAAGCTTGAATCTAATACTTAAGTCACTTTGTTATGTGATCTCTTCTTCACATTATGTGTGATAGAACTCAGTTTACACTTTCATCATATGTTAATACCTGTAGCTCTAATTTATTATTTGGCATCTATTCAGCAACGTGTTATTCTAAATCTAAGCAATGCTGCAACTGGACAACAAGAAGTGGCACCTATAACAAATGACTTTTTAAAGATTAAAGGAAATAATTACATTAAATCCTATCATATTTTAGCATTCTTAATACATGATTAGTACTTTAAAATTACACATCTTAGCTCTCTAAGTTGCAAGTTCTGCACAAAGGAAATTTCATTAGTATAAACAGAATGGCATTTTCAATGTAGAAAAGTTAAAATCATCCCCCAACAAGGAAACTAAGTGAAAGTTTTGCTGTATATAATAATCTGGGCTGACATTTGTGTTTATTCAGAATTTGTATTTTGTCTCTCCAAGCCCTTCTGGCTTTTACCATTTATGTTGAGAAATCCGTTGTTATTTTGATGAGTTTTCCTCTATATGTGACTTGTTCCTTTTATCTTGCAACTCTTAAGATCTTGTCTTTAATATATATTTGGTGTACAACATATCATATGCCATGGTTTGTTTCTTATTTTTGTCCTGAGTATTTGGTGTTCTATATACCTCTTGAATCAGTATGGGTATCTCTTTTTTTAAGGTCAGGGAAAATTTCCTCTATTATCTCATTGATTATGCCTTGTGATTCTTCCTCTTGTATGCTTGTTTCTGGGATACCCCGATCCATATGTTGAGTCTTTGGATGGTGTCTCCGAATTTCTGTATTTAATATTCAAGTGTGTTTTTCAGTTTATCAGTTTCTCTCATCAACAGGTAGGAAGGTGGGAGGGAGGGTATGGATTGATGAAGAGAAAAGAATGGAATGGTAGG
The DNA here is from genome assembly GCA_023101885.1 of Typhlomys cinereus. Lineage (NCBI taxonomy): Eukaryota > Metazoa > Chordata > Mammalia > Rodentia > Platacanthomyidae > Typhlomys > Typhlomys cinereus. The sequence goes on along the minus strand of JALPQD010000388.1, from coordinate 911,926 downwards.
GAGGGGTGATGAAGGGAAGCAGAGATAAGAACTCAATATGCTTGTGAAATTAGAAAAATAAAAATAAATTAAAAACCAATATATTAAAATGATAAAAAAGTAAAAAGAAAAGAAAGATGCCTTTTAATTCTAACACATAATCCACATTTTATATTTCTGTTTTGCTAAGAAAAATTTTTTCTATTTTCTGAGAGCACAAAGTTATTATCATACATAAATAACATGTTGCATTTTCTTTTTTAATACTATATATTGTATAATTTTCTGAATCCTTGTTAGTGCTATGTGGATAGCCTGCTTGCTGGAAGCCCTTGAATGGGGCATTATTTAGTATTCTTCAAGGCAATTCTTCAGGCCTCTAGCCCTATTTAATTTTTACCACCCAAATTCCTAATTATGTCTAATATAATATGAACACTTTAAACTTCAAAATCTCTTTCCTGCAAAACATATATCAAATTTTCCTCAAGCATGCAAACATCTTTATATCAATGAGAGAAAGATAACAGCACATATTCCCACGGGAGTAAAATGGAACATTGAGAGCTACATGGAAAACCCACGTCCAAGTTCTCTTTTGTAACTTCAGCTGCTGGATCTCTTTAGTTCCCAATTCTATACCTTCCTTCTTCTCCATAAAAAATAAAAGAAACATTTCATCTGCCAGACTATATGCCCTCCCCTTCTGGTGAGATCATACCCCCTCAGTTGTACATGATCAGGAATGAATAACTGTGAACTTAACCAGGTGTCACATTACTTACTTGCATTCCTTGGAGGCCCATTTTCTCTGCTGTAACATGGTCCCCTCTCTCCTTGTGTCTGGTGTGGCCCTCCAACCCCATTCCTCCTGTTCACAATCCTTGCAATTACCGTATTACATAGGTTTACCCTTGAGTGTTTCAATGTGGGCTGGGTGAGTTTGGTACTAGGAGCCACCTATTAGGGAGTACATACGGCGCTTAACTTTCTGGGTTTGGGATACTTCACTTAATATAATTGTTTCTAATGACATCCATTTCCCAGCAAATTCCAGTAATTCATCATTTTTGATGGCTGAGTAGTACTCCATTGTATAGATGTACCACAGTTTCTTTATCCACTCATCAACTGTTGGACATTTAGGTTGATTCCATGTCTTTACTATTGTAAACAGTGCTGCTATGAACATGGTCGTGCTTGTGCTATCGAGGCGAACCTCTGCTGCATGGGGGGGGGGGTTATTCCCAAAAGCGGAATAGCAGGGTCATATGGCATTTCAATCTTTAATTTCTATAAGAATCTCCAGACGGCTCCCCAGAATGGCTGTATGAGCCTGAATTCCCACCAGCAATGTAGCAGAGTTCCCCTCTCTCCACATCCTCTCTAGCACTTGTTGTTGATTGTATTGTGGATTTTTGCCATCCTGACCGGGGTGAGATGATATCTCAGGGAGTGAAGGGCATTGCAGGAGCAGCAAAACTGCAAAAGAAAATCAACAAACCACAATCCAGAACTTCAGAGACTCTATATCATCCACATAGAACTAAGCCAGCCTAATCTCCCCCCATCCTGAAGCTCAGGGACATTTGCGGAAGAGGGGGCAGTAAGATTGTAAGAGCAAAAGGATGGGGGGAGCAATGATTTGAAGAGTCTCCACACTAGTTAGGGCTGAAGCAATCATAATAGGACTTTGCATGCCCTGCACCATGTCCATCACACTATTGACCTCACAAAGTCTAACATCGGCTAAAGGCACCAAGATCCTTGGAGGCAAGGGATTGACAGCCACAGTAGTGTTCCTATGCTTAAGGGGAACACGAGAAAGGGTTCAGGGAAATGCCACTGGGTCCTTGTACGTCATCGGAAAAGAGGACCAAGAGGAGAGTTAGGCATACACAATAAAGGACTCTCTGGGAATTGGGGGGGAGGCATTGAGAGATGGGGAGGGAGGGAGAGGGAGCAGGGAGTTTGGGGGGAGGAGGGGGGGAGGGAACTTGTCTACCTATTAAGTTTGTATGAGCGGAAATAATAATAAAAATGTTAAAAAAAAGAAACATAAGGAGAAAATGGCCACTATATGCCAGTCTCACTGGTGTGAATTAATGCCCTATGTTTTCCATTCTTCAAAAAGTATAAAGGTTCCTTGCAGTGAAATTGTCTTTTTGAGACCATATATGAATTATTAAAATTTAACTTCCCTTTAAGCACAAATAGATCAGAATACATCATTCTTCCTCAAACTAGGTACCTTTTTCCATCAATTTCTTTTCTTTCTTTCTTTTTTATTTTTGAACTGCTTGAGACCTTAAGTAGCTTTCAAACCACAAGGTATTGCCCATTTTCCAGAAATTTTGAATTGATATAAATTTCACTTGAGACCATCACATACAATAAAGTAAAAACATATTACAACCATTTCTTTTCCGAAGTCTATTAATTTGGCAGTCCTATCCAAAAGTTATTAAATTCCATCTGTCACAAGTTTTTTCTTTATAAACCAATTCCATTTATTGTTCATGAATCAGTTACCGTTGAGAGATTTTTCACAGGTTTTTCTTTTTAATAGTTGTCCCATTACTGAAGGATTTAAGTTACATCCACTGAACTATAATTGTGGTTCTTTCAATTCTGAAAAAGAGATACAATAAAAAAGATACAATGTTAACATTCAATTCTGTCATTTCCCAGTTCTCAGTAAATTTTCATAAATAGCCATCAGCTGTGGTTCAATAAGTTTTTCCACAAAATCCATTAACACCTTAGATGGTAGATCATTCAAACCTTGCAAGCTTATTTTGCCCAGGTGTATGCTTACCTGTTTTTAATCAACAGCTATTTTTGAAAGCATTATGCTAAATTGAAATCGTAGAGTGAAAATAATCCTTCGGTGTAAAGCAATTTTTTTGCCTGAAATATAATTCCTATTTTCACAGTGTACGTGACAATGGCAATGTTATGTGGAGATACACGTGTGGACTAGCATCACACAGTGTGTGATCAGGTGGTACCCACACAGTGTGAGTTTCAATGCTCACTTACTTTGGTTGTATTGGAGATGTAATATCACTATCCAAAGGTATGTTTCACAGCTTCTAAAAGTGAAGATGAATCGCATTTACCTGAACACATGAAGGACACTTTAGTAGGTTGAATAATGACCCCCTCCCAAAGATATGCCTATGTCCAGAACTAATGAGTGTGACCCTGTTAAGAAGAATCTTTGTGGATGTCTGTAAGTTAACAATTGAGTTGAGATTATCCAGATGTTGGTGTCCATATAGGAAAAAGACAGAGGAAGATTTGAAACAGAGTGGGAGAACACAGCTGGGTGCAAACTGGAGTTATGCAGCTGCCAGCGAAGGCACACCAAGCAATGCAGTCTGCAGCAAGCCATGCACGAAAGCCGACTCCTGCGGACTTAAAGAGAACGCAGTCCTGCTTTGATCTTGATCTTAAATCTTTTGGACTCCTGAACCTTGAGAAAATCAACCACTTTTTTAAAAACTACCGATTATTTGTTACAATGACTGTTCAAGTTATTCTTCTATTGCTTTGATTAAAAAAAAAAAACTGATAAGAGCTGGGGAATGGCTTAGTAATTAAAGCCTTTGCCTCCCAATCAAAAGGACCTGAGTTCAGATCCCCAGATCCTATGTAAAAATGCGGAGCATACGGCAGCTGCAGCTTGCTATTCCAGTGCTGAATGCAGAGCCTGGAAAACAGGAGAGCAAAGAATAATAAGGAGGTAGAGCAATCAGGATGATTCCTGATGCTTCAATTATCCCTTCATAGACTCACACACTCAAGTATATACACAAGTGCACACACACACACACACACACACACACACACACACACACACACAAGCAATGAAGGAACTTAAGGAAGAAAGGGCTAGTTCTTGACTTATAGTTCCAAAAGAGGTTGAGTCTTCATGCCAGGAAAGGCATGGAGATGGGAACAGCATGCTATCTATTATCTGTTCCTTGGCAGCCATACTTAAAAAGTAGAGAGAGCAAAAAAAAAAAAAAAAAAAAGGAAGTAATGCCAGGTTATAAAACTTTAAGGCTACCCTCAGTGACAAACTACTTTCATCAAGACGCCACTCCTAAAGGTTCCATAACCTTTCCAAACGGCACCACTAGCTGAGGACCAAGTTTCAAACACATGAGTTGGTGGGAATATCCACTCTGAAATCATGACCGAGACCGCAGAAACTAACAGTAACATTTGGAGGAGGAGATGCAAAAATTCAGCTGATAATATTTAAATATACATAAATCCGCTTTTCATCTTTTTGTATTCAAATGTAAGTGTGAAATCTTAACTGGAACTTGCATAAAGCTATGATCTATGTGCTGACAGCTTTCAATTTTTCAGAGTCATTGTCTTCCCTCTAAACATAGTAGATTTGCCTGAACAGTGTGTTAAAAAGATAACTCTTTGCCTAGTTGCCGCCTAACATTACTGTCATTCAGGGTGAATTACGTTAAGCATCCAAAAGATGGATGCAGAATGTATGCCTTTATATAATTTCCCCTCACTAGATATTGACAAATTTTAATTCCTAGACCCACTAGACTTTAATGGAGATTGACAACAAAGGAAAATATGGTAGAGAGATGACTCCAGGGTTAAGACTTTGCTTCCTAAGCAGAAGAACCTGAGTTTCATTCCCAGATCAGCCCATTAAAAACAACAACAAAAACAAAAAAACAGCCTTTCTTCCTCCTGCCCACCTGTCCACCCGACCGCGCTCCCAGGCCTTCATTCCAGGTGAGTTCGCCCAGCCCCCCAGGTGGCCCCGGGTCCCAGCTCCTACCACCAGCCAGCCGCAGGGACACCCAGGATTGTCTCCGGTTTTGCCTGGCCCAACCCCAGGCCCCAGCCCCTTTCTTTCTCCCGCCCGCCTGTCCACCCAACTGGACAGGACTTGCTCACATTCCTCCATCTCTGGAGCTTGGGTGGGCCCCTAAGCCAAGTCCCAGGTCCCAGGTGAAGAATTCTGCCATCAACATCAGCCCCTCTGCCTCTCCAGCCCACCGGGGACACATGCATGTGGTCCACGGAAGACACACTGCTACTCAGAATTCAATAGAGTCCAAAGGAAACTCAAATAAAGTTCTAAGGGTCAAAGGCCATACATTTAAAGACCTCTACAATCATCCTACCACATGGGAGAGATTCTTCACATCCAGCCCAAAGATAAGTTAAACCTCCTTTTTTTCACCTTACTATTCCTTTCTAGTATTAATCACTGTAGATTAACTTTTCCATACAACCACCCCAAAAACATATACGACTACAGGGAGTACACCACTCACCCTCACATATCACCAAGAATCTAAATCGTAAAAGTGCATTAGCATACTAATATTTACCCCCTGTCTACTTAACCTGACTTAACTGATGTACTAACAGCCTAATAGCCTCATCTAGGAAATAACAATAACAAAAGACAAACGTACCCAACTCCAAGGCAAGCAATAGTAATAACTGCCCAAGTGTAGTAATACCAACTAAATCAGTTCAGTCAAAAACACACAGAAACCAAAAGGTCCTAAAAGACAAAACAACATGCCCAAGTCAAGTGCAGATCCATGAGAAACAAAACCCAAGAAGACCAATCTCACACCGAAAGAATTAACGCCATAATGATGGATTCCAACCAGAACAAATTCACAGAAAATAGCCAAGAAAGCCAGCACCCAAGAATAATGATTTTCAAAGTATGATATTACCATGATTAATACTATGAAAGAGGAAATCCAAGAGGAGTTAAACAACCGCATCAACCACTTTGAACAGGAACACAACAGGCACTTGGAGGAGTTGAGAAAAACAGTTCAAGAAACAAAAATAGGCATAGAGCAGTTAAAACAGTTTCACACAGAGTTTAAAATTGAACTAAAAGACAAGTTATCTTCAACCCAAAACTCAACAGAGAGTCTTATCAGCAGAACTAACGAAGCAGAAATTTCAGGATCTTGAAGACAAAGTAGGAGAATTAACCAGCTCAATGGAAGAGATTGTTAAAGCCAAAAAGATACTTGAGAGGAACAATCAAGAGATATGGGACACCCTGAAGAAGCCTAACATGCGCATTCATGGAATACCAGAGCAAGAATCCCAAAATACCACACCTGAGGAAAGTTTTCAAATTATCATAAATGAAAACTTCCCTCAACTAAAGAATGAGAGGCCCATCCAAATACAAGAGGCATTTCACACTCCAAGCAGATATGACCAAAATAAAAACTCGCCATGGCAAATAATAGTCAAAACACTCCACACTCAAGACAAAGAAAAGGTGCTGAGAGCATCAAGAGAAAATAAGCTAGTCACTTTTAAAGGCAAACATATTAAAATAACAAATGACTTCTCAATGGAAATAGTAAAAGCAAGAAGAGCTTGGAGAGATGTACTTAAAGTATTAAATGAGCCAACCCAGACTGATATACCCGGCAAAACTATCTGTCATGATTCAAGGGAGAAAGAAAAATTTTCCAGCACAAAGACAACTTGAAGGGATACATGTCTACAAAACAAGACCTTCAAAAAATGCTAGAAATAATACTCAAACTTGAAGCAAAAAACAAGCATATCCAGGAGGACAGAAGGGAAGGATAATACACCCAAAACGTAAATGTCAAACAATGTGCTTACAAAAGCCACTAAACATAAAAAATGTCCAGAATTAAAAATAATTTCTCCATTATAACATTAAATGTCAATGCTATTAACTTACTGATTAAGAGACACAGATTACAAACTTGGATTGAAAACCACAATCCATCAATCTGCTGCCTTTAGGAAACTCATCTCACCACAAAAGATAGGCACATCCTAAAAATGAAAGGCTGCTCCAAAATTCTGCAAGCTAATGGAACCAGGAAACAGACAGGGATAGCCATTATGCTTTCAGACAAAGTGGACTTCAAACCAAAAAAAATCATAAGGGACACAGATGGATACTACATTTTAGACACAGGTACAATTCACCAGGAAGACTTCACAATACTGAACATTTATGCACCCAATACAGGCCCCTCCACATTCATTAAGAAAACCCTACAGCGTCTAAAGCGAGAAATCAACCCCCAAATGATAATTCGTGGGGATTTCAACACTACCCTGTCAACATGAGATAGATCAACAGGTCAAAAGCTTAAGAGAGACACTTCGGAACTTAATCAAACCCTTAAAGAAATGGACCTTACAGATCTCTATTAAACTTTTTATCCACGCACCAAAGAATACACATTTTCTCAGCAGCACACGGAACTTTCTCCAAAACAGACCACATATTGGCCACAAAACGAATCTCCACATATACGTGAAAGTTGAAATTCTAGCCTGTGGCCTATCAGACCACCGTGGCCTAAAGCTGGACATCCACAACCCAACAAACAACAGAAAATGCACTAACTCCTTGAAACTTAATATGATGCTGAATGAGAACTGGATTCAGGAAGAAATTAAAAAGGAAATTCAAGATTTCCTGAAAGCAAATGATAATGAAAATACAACTTACCAAAATCTCTGGGACACAATGAAAGCTGTCCTAAGAGGTAAGTTCATAGCTCTTAATGCCTACATCAAAAAAAATAGAAACATCAGAAATAAATAACTTAACAATGCAGCTTAAAGATGTAGAGCAATCTGATCCCATAAGCAGTAGAAGAAAGGGGAGAAAAATAAGCAAAAATTAGCAAAATAAGGGGAGAAATACCTGAAATCGAGATTAAGAAAACAATAGAAAAAATCAACCAGTCAAAAAGGTGGTTCTTTGAAAAAATCAATAAGATTGATAAAACCCTTAGTTAAATTAACTAAAAAACAAGAGAGAGAAACCCAAATTAACAAAATTAAAAATGAAAATGGAGTTATCATTACTGATACCCAAGAAATCCAGAGAATTATAACATCATATTTAAAAAACTTATACTCTGTGAAATTCAACAACACAAAAGAGATGGATGAATTCCTAAGTAAATTTTAAAAAAATACAGAAAAATGAAAAGAAAAACCTGGGAAATATCAAAGAAGAACAAAAAGGATGTAGAAGCAATCCAGGATGATTGCCAAAGTTTCCCTTCAGCCTCCACAGGAACACATAGTGCCCTTTGATACACACACACACACACACATACACACACACACACACACACACACACACACACACCAAAAAAAAAAGAGAAAATAGTTGTAACACTTTTTAAGCAATGAGATGGAGACCTCAGATGCACATCACCTCTCAATAGAGAAATCGAAATATTCATTGGTCATAAGTTGCACATTTTTTACTGCAAAGCCATAAAACAACTCACCCAAAACTATTCTGGGTCTTTAAGAGATGGCGACTATAGTAGCTTCTAAGATCTGCCTTTGATTTATCACAGACTATTTGATGTACCATGACAAATAAAGTCATCTCACTGGTATCAAAGTCAAGGCACTTCCTCTCAGCAAACTCTTCCTATTCTCAATGTGGTTAGAAATCATTCTCAAACTAATGTACAATGTCCAATAAAACAAAATGGTAATTTCAGCAATGCCAAGGGCACAGAGAAGCAGCCTTTCCCAAGCACTGCTTGGAACAGATGAAGGGAGATGTGAACTATCTGATGAGGGAGATGCAGTGCAGCCATTCATAATCAGGTAAGTGAAAAAAAAGAAAAATGGCCATGCACAGCCAATCAAAGGTACACAAATTCAAATTCACAAAGTAATTAGTGGTGGTGGTGTCCATTTCCATGACATCTCTACATGACAGAAAAGGACATAGAAAAATAGAATGCAATACCATAGCTAAAATTAATTTCATGTAGGAAACAAAGGGAAAAATTGTTCTATAAGAGAAATAAATTTTTCCATAAAATATAATAAATACATGTGATGACACACAGATATAAATACTGATATAGATATAGTTATAGATACATATAGATAAGATTATATATATACAAAATTAAGATACATGCATAAGATATATATACATAAATCCATGTGTGTAGCATGATTTTTTTCACCAAATCTTAATAAACTGATAATCATCTAGCTTTAATTCCACAAGCATAAAAATTGGCATACATTATTATGACATAAGATGTAATTTCAGCACTTATATTCATATTCTAATTATGGAATGGGAACATTGAGTTTTGGAGGCATATCAACAGTGTCTATCTACATCTATCTCTTAAGGAAATTCCTAAAATATGACAGATGCACTTGCATTCTGTTAACCAGACCTTAGCTGAATGTAGTAGCCTCATTTAAGATGCTACAAGGTAATTAATAAGCTTTATTCTGGAAAGCATGAAAGGTAATCTTTGACAAACTCTCAAGTCCTGATAAAAGAGAAAATATTCTTCAAAAGTTTTTATCTATTAAATTACTAGAATAAATTAATAGATTCACTGAAACAGAAATAATTTAGAAAAGAAAATATCATAATCCAAATAATATCTATGACTAAACAAAACCAAATAATTCAGTATGACTAAAACATAAATCAAATAAGTAAGCTTTTCAAGTAAGTTAAATTTTTTCCACAGTAATAAAAACACAATGTCTCTGAATAGCTAATATGCATATACCATACACACATACACCCACCAACATGCAAAGCACATACACATACCTATGAATACGCATATCCTCCATACACATATACTTGAAAGAGAGAAACAAAAAATAAGCAGATGTCTAGAGTGACTGCATTGATATTAACTTAAATTCAAAACAAGACCTATACCATAGATTAGATCTTATTGCTATAAATATGTTTCATTATCATTGAACTGTTCTTATAGCATGAACTGTTTTAGTGGCATCTCACAAAATTCCATATGTAGAACTTTAAAGTTTTTCATTAAAATATATTCTCATTGCATGGCCATTTCTTTATTGACGCATATTGCTTTATTCCAATTATTTTTCTTTTCTTTTTTCTTTAATGGTGACTTTTATAATGCTTTTATATAGTCATATTTTATATGAGGCTCATTCTTTTTAATTGCTTTGTGATCATTATGATTACCTTGGTAATTCATCTGGTGCAGGAAAAAAGTATGTTATACTTATGGTGTATATATTTCATAAAAATCAACCACATTCATTTGATGCTGTATCTAAGTTCATTTGTCTCACTTCTACCTTGATTTCATAACTGGAATGGTTACTAGGGGAGAGTCATTGATCCCTCTATCTGTTAATAAGTATGTTTCTCCTTCAACAATGTATGTTGCATTGAACTGGATATTGATAGACTGCATTTCAAAAGGATGAAAAATCTTTTACACTATATATTCTTACAACATGATTGAGCAGCCAATGACTTTAGGTTTTTCGAGAGGGCAACCACATGATAAATGACAAAAGCACAACATCTTATGTTCAAAAACACAAAAGACGACAGGTTTGGTCTTCCAACCCGATTGCAGCTCACGTGCATGGTTGCTGATAAATGACCATCAAAAAGCTTAAGGAAACAAGGGATTTATTGTCTCTTATGATTGTCTGGTTACAGTTCTCAGTCCAGTTTGACAGGAGGGCTCATGCCAACACCAGAGCTGAGGGAACTGGCCACACCATCTCTACCTAATGGCTGAGAGAGGGACGATCCTTATTTGCCAGAACAACATGTCTGGTCAAGTGTACAGAATGATGCCAACTTCCTCAACTGGCTCTCAGTGTTTTATTCATCTGTTCAGGGCTTAGTCCCACCCACCATAGGTCCTTCCCTATCAGCTACACAGTCTCCTGCAGGTTTGCTCTGGGCTTAACCCAACCACTAATTCTCCACAAATATGCCCATATCTCAAATCATCAACAGTCTAGTTGACACCTGTGCCTAACTATGAAAAACCTCATTCTCTCTCTCTCTCTTTCTCTCTCTCTCTCTCTCTCTCTCTCTCTCTCTCTCTCTCTCACACACACACACACACACACACACACACACACACACACACACGCGCGCACACACACACAAAACGACCTTTTGGAAATTCATATTCTTAAAAAAAGTCCCTCTTTTCCCACTCTGGCAAATTACCAAACTTTTAATATATGGACTTTTGGAGACAGTGATCCAGCACTTAGTAAAACTATATACTTAAGAAAATGCAGGGGCTGGAGAGGTGGCTCAGGGGTTAAGCCTCCGCCTTGCAGGCGGAAGGTCCTGAGTTCGGATCCCAGATCCCACGTATAGACGCCAGGCGGAAGGGGGGGCGGCCTGCGTTTCCGGTCCTGGTAGGGCGGAGCCTGTGAATCCCGGGGCAGAAGGAGGTGGAGGCGGCCATGGTGGTTCGCGAATTCGTCCGTGGTTCTACACACACACACACACACACACACACACACACACACACACACACACACAGATACACACGCACATGCGCACAGTTGAATAAATTTAAAAAAAAATAAAAAATAAAAAAAAAAGAAAATGCAGTAGGAAACATTGTTTAGAAATTTGAAAGTCACTGGAAACAAAGAAAAAAATGTCCCCAATTGAACAATGGGCAAAAGATTTGAGTTGTCTTAGGTAATATGTAATGATGTTGCAAAACTGCATAAAGAAGAGATGAATGAAAACTGAATCCCAAATATGGATCATTTGGATGAGTTTCCTGACTCTAGTTCCATGCAGCAGCAGCAGCAGCAGCAGCAGCAGCAGCAGCAGCAGCAGCAGCAGCAGCAGGCGGCTTGGTGTTTGTGTTCCCAAGAAAAAGAATTTCACATGAGACACAATATTGTAGCAATCAGTCAGAATTCATTTTAGCAGCTGAGAAAGCAATCATATATTTTTAGGGGTAGAGCAGAGGGACTCCAAGCAGCAGTGGTCTCCCCTTTTTTGTGGGGTATGCTTTTATAAACCTTACTTTTCCATTTCCCTACCCTTTAATTCTCAGAGGGGAAGCTGGGGATATTTGTTTCCCTGGAATCAAGAGAGATTTCCTGGAAGCCTTCTTTAAATATACTTCACTCTGTTATATTAGATGTGTAAGGAGAAGGAGTGTGCAAAACTAAAGTAGGTGAACTGAACATACCTTTTAAGCAAGGATCCTTCCTAAACCAGCAGGAACCAGTAGAGACCAGCCTCCTATTCAACTAGAGCTAACAGGGCCCAGGAGAAAGTAAGTGATTTCTCTTCATGAATATTATTTTTCCTTTTCTACATACGTTAGATTCATGGATCTCACACTTGCGTCCAACGTTGTGACCACCATCCTGTTAGCATGATTCAAAAACACAAGACCAAGCACTAAAGTATCTGAAACATCTGGAATTCTCCTATATTTCTATAGATTCAGACCCACTGGAAAAGGGATTTCCAGTTTCCTATATATTTATATGGATTTTCTGAAGTCCTGATAGCTATCATCCTACCTATCTCATGTTAAGAAATGAAAATTTAGCTTCATGCTAAAACCTCTGGATATATTTTATAACAGTTCTATAAATCCTAAGTCCAAACTCTAAAGTGGAAATAAACAAATTTGCCTTCAGCGGATGAGAGGATGCATGGGAATACTATTTAGGAATAAAAAGAAATGAACAACTGATGCATGGAAAAACTTGGATAACTTGCCAAATATAGAGTAACAGTGTTTCCTGAGGCATCTGAGATGACATTCTTGTAAAGGTAAAGGAAGAATCATGATTGACTCATGATTGGAAGTTGGAGTCCAAGAGGATATTCAACAACAGGATAGCAAAAGGGATGAAGTGGGTTGGATAAATCATTGTTTTTCCTGAAAGTGGCTGTAAAGATGAGAAATCAATCATGACTATACTAAAATTCTTATACATATGCACTCATACACATCTAGTATTGTGCTGCCCTAGCTTTAAAGCAGTTCATAATCAATAAAGGTAGCATATATACATGCACATTTCTGAAAAGTTATGTACATACATATATGCACATGAACAAACACACATACACATGCACAAAACTTAAGCTGGATTCATGGGGAAGGGGAATGGGATAACATTTAATTTTATTTTGAGTCCACTTTTATTTATTTTTTCACTCATAAATATTTTTGTGTGTGCTACTGTCCCAGTTAAAATGGAGCAATGGTAAAATCCAGGGATACTGGATTGAAAGAAATTCAGAACTGCAAAACTTAATTATTACTGGATCGTAGTAATGGAAACTCAGCTGTTCAATCTCCTCTCTACCTCCAGACAAAAGTCAAGTTCTGATCATCAAAAGAAAAAAGGTAACAAAAGATCCAGCCCAAGTGAAGTACTGTATGACTCCCAGTGATGCCTACAAATGTAAAATGGTTGCCCTTTTGTTAGGGGAGGTCAGTGAAGAGCTGTGAAAGCACTTGTGAATTAAGAAAATCAGTAATTTGCGTGTGCTTAGTGTCTCCTTTACAAGCAAAATGGCAAAAGAACAACACTACCACACAGATAAACTCCATTGCCAGAGGGAGAAACCCTTTCAAATGTGCTGACTTAGATGCCTGCATCTCTGAGAACTGCCAATTTAGCATCAGTTAATAAATCATCCCATTTGACCAAAAAAAAAAAAAAAAGATGTGAAAAAGAAAATGTGAAAAAAATGGTACTGAGAGTCCACTCTCTTGACATGCATATTTTCCACAGGTGACAGATGATGCTTTACACTCCTCAGTAATATAAATTTAATGTACTACTTCAGATATGGGAATCATGTGTCTTATGTTAACAATACAACCATGTTGAAAATTTTAAGAGTCAACAAGCAATTTATTTATGTATATGTCGCATCGTTTCCCCATTAAGTAACCACCATGCATTTCCAATGAAGTGGTCCAGTATCCAAGTAAAATACTCATATATATTCACTCCACAGCTTACATTTTTAACATCAAGTTAATTCTGCTAATTCTGCAAACAAGAACAATTTACAAATTCTTTCATGGTTGTACCTTCACAATATAACTCACACATATGTTGTCTTTCACTTGCCAACCCTTACTATTCTAGCTAAAGTCCTGGGATATTTTAGTTACTAAATGAGGTAGACTCTTTAGTGGTAAACCCCTATATTGGTGAACCTTAGAAGCTTGCTTGCTTTCTCTCTTTCTCTCTCTCTTTCTCTCTCTCTCTTTCTCTCATTCTCTCTCTCACTCTTCCTTTCTTTCTTTCATTCTTCCTTCCTTCCTTCCTTTTTTCCTTTCTTTCTTCCTTTCTTCCTTCCTTTCTTCCTTTCTTCCTTTCTTCCTTCCTTTCTTCTTTCTTTCTTCCTTTCTTTCTTTCATCCTTCCTTCCCTCCTTCTTCCTTCCTTCCTTCGTTCCTTCCTTTCTTTCTTCCTTTCTTCCTTCCTTTCTTTCTATCTCAAAAATCACTTTCAGAAAATTAAGAAGAAACAGCCAATATCATTGATTTATTACTACTTTAGGTTTCTAGAGTGAACTTGAGTCATTATAATGTCAAATTGCACATGCCCAGAAGTATCCATCTTTATTATGTTCCAGTAGTTTGTTTTAGTTTGTTTCTGAGCACATGGTCTTCTTTCTTTAAGTGAGAGCAGAAATGTGTCTGGCCATCATTTCTTCCTGAAACTTCTCATTGAACTGAGCTTAGACATGTGAATCTTGAATTTGGTATTTGACAATATGAACCTTAAGTTAATGATGCTCTCAGAAATGTGACCCTTAACGTGAACTTTTTCAGAAATGCATCAATTCTAATATGTTTCATGAGTGGCTATAAGCTTCCAAAATAAAATGTTCATGCTTCCATTACTTTGATAGAGCATGGTTTCATTCGTAAGAGATCATTCTCTGTTCTTTCATCTTCTGATCATGAGTATTGACCAAATAGCAAACAATCAGAAAACATGTTCTGTTTGTTTACAGGCACTTTTCCTAGCTGAATAAGTACTGCAGAGAAACATATAAATGTCAAATACTATTGTATCAATACTATCTACTCCTTAAAATTACAGCACCTATTTAATTCTTATAGTGAACCATAGTAACCATAGTAACAAAAGAAGAGTCTCAAAACCCAATGTAATTTACCCATTCTGAACAAACACTTTTACCAAAATCTAGCCACATAGCCACACTGGACCCTTCCTTCATCATTTCCTAAGCCAATCTTGATTTCCATACATTGCTTCTACATTGAACATTAGTTCCTTTCTCATTCAGTCTTCATGATTTTAGATATTTTAATTTCCTTTGAAAAAGTTCAAAAATTTCTTTCCTGAAGCTGTTGACCACTTCACAGGCAAAGATGACCCAAGAGGTTTTAGACTTCCATAATATTTACCAGTTTAGTGTCGCAGTAACTACTGACTAACCTCTTTAGAATTTATGTTTTCTATTTTATATTTTACTTAGCAAGGTGAACAGTCCAGCCTTCTTTCTAGAATTTATACAGTGCTTAGTCAACATCTGGTCCACAGAATGTGATGAAGAAACATATTGAATGATGGAATATGATTTATATTATACATTACCTTTTACTAATTACTTATTTTTTCTGTTGGATAATCATGTACTTTTTAGCAATTTTTATTTTGTTTATATACACTTAGAGTACCTTTAAAGTGCAGATAATACAAAGAGAGACAAAATATCAATTTCTACACTTTTTATTTCATGTGCATGTACCTGTGTGTGTGTATGTGTGAGTGTGTGTGTGTGCACATGTGAGACAGAGAGGAGAGAGAGAGTGCACTAGTTTATGACTGTGGAGTCCTAAGGGTAACTTAGGTAATCATATTGGGTTACTTTGTTCCAGAATTGCTCAGGTTCTTCTCTCCAGGGTCAGAACTGCAGTTTGTTGCCAGCCTTTTGTTTTGTTTTGTTTTGTGAAGCAAAGGCTTAACCCTTCAGCCATCTCCCAGCCCACAATGGAAGAAATAAACAAATATGATATGAACTGAAAGAAGAGAGATAGGTAGGAATACATCATTAAGCCATGAGGAAAGATCACAGCAGAAGGAGTCTTTGTATTTTCTGGACCATCCCTTAAAGGGGCAAAATATCAAAATGGGTGCTAAGTTCTTCAAACAAATGTTATTCCCATGAGATTTTATAATATTGGAAATTTAAAGAGTAGATATTAATCTTTTCCTTTTATAGGCATTGATGTCTATATACCTTTTATAAACACTTTTTAAAATGGCATGGCAGAATTGTAGAACAAGTCATATGTGATGCTAACTTTGTTCATATTTCAGTACTCCATGCTGCTTTTTAAGGGAAACTTTCCCTTTCTCAGGATAGTTGACCTTACACAGAATTTAGTACTTGGCAGTTTCCTAACTCAATCAGACATCAATAGCTGATTGTAGAACATTTTACATTCAGAATCTTTATCCCCATCTTCCTCATCACAGTTATCTGAGATACTACTAATAATGGAAATTCCTAATGCCAATGACTTCTTTGTGATTAAGTGACAAGGGTCACTTGTATATATTAGCTACAGTAAGAGTAACAGCACAGGCTGGCAGTGCATCTCATTAATAAGGAATGTATTTAGCTGTGTGAGATCCTGGCTTCTATCTAAGTAACAAAATCAAATAAGCAAGCAAATACATGTACTAAATTTCTTATAAATAATAACAATATGAACATTTTAAAAGAACTATTTAAGCAAAGTTTCTGAGCTGGAGGAAGGAGTTATTACATACACACTAACTTCAGGAGGACTCAGCTACAAAAATCATTATAAATATAAATAATAAATCTCAGTTGTTCAACACCTGTTAAATGATGAACACTACAGGATGACTTATAAAATACATGAACACTAATAATATTAGCAAATCTGATACATGCTTGCCAGTCCATACTTTACCCTCATCTGAAGCAGAGAAGTCACAGTGCCAATCCTTTTTTTAAAAGCAAAAAAGCAGCACTGGAAGCTAAGAAAATAGTTAGGTGAGAATTCTTACATTATTCCAAGGAAGAAAAGGCAGTGAGTTCCTTATTTTGGGGTA
Organism: Typhlomys cinereus; assembly: GCA_023101885.1. Classification (NCBI taxonomy): domain Eukaryota; kingdom Metazoa; phylum Chordata; class Mammalia; order Rodentia; family Platacanthomyidae; genus Typhlomys; species Typhlomys cinereus. The sequence continues at coordinate 894,983 of JALPQD010000388.1, read as the reverse complement.
ACAGTAGAAGTAATTAGAAGTAATAGAGTTGGAAATATATTTCAAAATTATTGTTAAGAGAATTTGTTAGAAATTTTATATGGCTAAGTATGAAAAAGAAAACAGAAGAGAGGAGAAGAGTAACAGAAATCTATTTGAGAAAGAGCAAGAAAGATCTTCAGAAAGAGAGAGAGAGAAAGAGAAAGTGAGATTATAGGTGATTCTAACAATTTTAAATAAGTTGAGTAGAAGTTAGCTAGTATTTTTTTGAGGTGAAGTACAATAATAGTTTTCTGGGTCATGTGTGATGAGGAAACAGAGAACTATTTGGGACGGTGAATTATTATCATATTCATTGTCATGAACAAAATACCTGGCACAAACAACTTAGAGGAAGATGATTGTTCTTAGCTCACAGTTTCAGAGGGTTTGTCTCTTGACATCATACGCTTCGTCAAACATCATGGGAGCAGAAGTACTGTGCAATTCTTGATGCATAGAAAACAAGGATGGCATAGAGACAAGAGCCAAAATAAATTAGACCTTCCTAAAATAGCTCACCCACCAGTGTAATCTGCCTCCTTCTGGACATCTCCCCCTGCCTTTCATTCTCCTCCTATAACATTATCATTTTGTGAAAGCATGGACAGATCAATCCGTTCCTCAGGGCATGATTTAAATCTTCCCTGGAACTGCAATCATGCACACACTCAGAATGTGCTTTATTCATTCTGTAGGCATCTTATCATCTAATCTACTAAATGAGAGATATGAAGATACTTGAGGACCATGAAATACACATTTCAAAAAGTCAGGGATCATATTTGTTATATGGATCCATTTAAACCTGACATCATTTTCAGTGTATGCACAAGAATATCCTCAGTAAATAATGTTGAATTCATTTTGAGAATACATTAAAACTTTTATACTGACAAAAGTTCTGTGATGGATTTTTTCATGCTTCTTCAAATAGCTTTTAAATAGGTTTTCCACATATCTACAGAGTCAGAAAGAACATTTTTCAATAGGCAAACATTTTGCATTGAGTTTTATCTTTATACTTTTACATAATTTTATTTAAACAGAAATTGACTTTTCACATTTCTGCAATTCTAAGCTGATGATTAGGGTAAAAAAGAATTGTTCATTTGTAAAATATCAATCAAACAGAGAAAGTTTATTTTGGGTTTGACTTTCTACACCCTCTCTGTGGCTCACAGCTTTTTGAAATAACAATGATAATTACTGTTGCTGCTACTTGTGTTGTTAGCTAGTATGGAAGTGGTTTCTAAATGTTAATTCCTACCCTGGCTGATCAGCGTTTCATCTTCCTTTTTCAAAGGTTACTATTTCCTCCTAATTGAACAACCTTCTTGGGAGAATAACCCCATCTGGTTCATCATTAGACTACAGTCTTGGAGACATCAAAGGAGAAAGGGAAAGAGACACGCAGTACACGACAAGATGAAGGCTGCTCTCCTACTTCGCTACCAGAATGTGCACATCAGACATCCAAGCCTCCAAAAATAAAAGTAGACAAAATCTTCCCCATTTCTCTGTTCAAATGTGCGCATCAGACATGCAAGTTTTCAAAAATAAAAGCAGGTTTCATTCTCAAAACTCTATGCCCAAATTGAAATGATAAATCTTCCTATCTTAATCTCTAAATTTCTGAAAGGAATCTGGATAAACACTTTGCATTATAACCCAGATTTTCAATTACAGTTTTTTTTCCCTCTCAGATCTCTTGCTGCCACAGAAATCTTTTTCCTCCTTATGAAACATCCTCCTCTGTGTTGGAGACCTAATCCAATGGCTCCAAAGTTCCTAAATAGCTGGAAAAATACAGGTTCCTTTTATGTTTGATCAATTATTGCTGAATAATGTGGTTTTTATCTACTTATAAGCTCCTAGTGCATGACAACATTTTGCTTTTGTACCTTTGAATAAGCTCATGACAGAACGCTCCCAGATTTTTGTAATCAATACATGTCTTCAAACACATTTAAGTTGAGTCCAGACTAAAGATACTTGGAAACAGAAGCATTTTTAAATTTCAGAGTTTTTAGATAAGTGGACTATGTGCATAGACCTTCTTTGTGAGCCTACCAATCACAAAATTTGAAATCTAAAAAGAATTTGGACTCAGTGACAGGAATTTAAAAAAAAATCATAAGGAGGGCACTTTACCTTTAGCTAGCTTGTTGCAAATTCTTGTCATTCTGGACATGCTAGTCAGAAAGTCTTAAAGTAAAGAACTTGGGCTTCACTTTACAAGACTATGAAGTATTTCCTGATATCACTGAAAGTTGAAGTTGCAATTGAAAAGTTTCCCCTTTGCTATCTCCTCTTCCTACCCAAAGTTTCAAAGCCAGGTTTTCTTGTTTTGTTTTTGTCACTGTGTGCTGAATTCAATGCTTCCTTTAAAAGCATAGATTCATTGTCCTTATGTTCGTTTGTTGCTCTCTCTCTCAATGGACCTTAATCTTACTTCATTCCATGAAGTACTGAGAGGTTATTCCAACCTCCCAACCCTTAAAGAAGTATATTTATACCCTTTTACCAAGCCAACATCTGTGTATCTTTTGACATTCAATTCAGTATCATTTCCTGGAGTGTTTCCCTTATCCCTCATCCCACTTTAATTTAAGTTAGACATCCATTCTTTGGGTGTCTAGAACACTATTCTTTTCTGAGAAATTTTGGTTAAATTTTCTGTAAACATTACTGTTTTTCTAAACTAAAAGTCCCCATTAGATTTAAAACTGCTTGTCATTCATGTTTTTCTGGCATATCCATTAGCAGTTAGAATATGGAGTGCTGCCTGAAAGCCAATGTGCACATCCCTAAGTAAATGTATGAAAATATAGTTTCTAGAGGAGCACTGAGCAAAGCAAGTCAGACTGCAATTTCAGGAACTGAAGTTTCATTTTTAGCTAACGTATAGACATAGACAGGCTTGTGTGAGAAATGATACAGATTACCTGACTTGTAGAACCTTGAGAAATGAAACCTAATAATTACCTTGCCACCACTCTATTTCCACAGCAACTGATGGGAAAATGGAAAACTCTTGTTCTTTGCTTTGATTCTCAGGTGAATAATGTCTTCATCATTTTCCCAACAGCAGCAACTGACTAACATATGATTTTTACTAGCCAGCTCTCCTGTTTGTCATGCAAGGCATAGACTGGAGAATGTAATTAACTTACTTGAAACTACAGGGTAGGAAAAAACTAATAAATAAGAAAGGAAATATGGAATTATTCTATTCCATAGTCCTCGAATACACTTGAAACATGGTATTTTCCCAAGTAAAATACATAGATTTTCATATCAAGGAGGTTTAGATGTCATGTCTCTCTCTCTCTCTCTCTCTCTCTCTCTCTCTCTGTGTGTGTGTGTGTGTAGACATATATATGTCATTGAAGCTAGCATATATAACTACATATTATGATAAGTTTGAGAAAAGGAAAGTTTTCTCCGGAAATTTCATTTGTTTTCCATAGCCTGAGGTTACCTTATGCTGTGAGAGTAAGCTTGCAATGGACAACAGATGCCTCAGCTCATTTTCAAAGAATACCTTTGAGTCAACAACTCTGTCTCTAATGACCTGTACTCCAGTGGCTTTTCCACAAATCACCAGTTAAAGGTAATGTCTCATTGGTCTAGTTGTAGCAAAAGAAAACAAAACAAGCTTCCCAATACCAATGTGCATCAGTAACTAGTATACAGATTGACTCACAGAGTCTCATTGAATCAGCCTACAATTAAAAAATATCTACAAAGGTCCAAAATAAGGACATGCAATCTTGTGTAACATACACAGAGATTGAAAAGAGAGAAAGAGAGAGAGACATACAGACAGGCAGATATATACATATATATATGAGCCAAATTTAAATGCTTTCAAAGTACACAAAAATAAGCTAGTTTCACTAGAAGTTTGCCTAACCTCAATGTCATGGTTTGAAGACATTGTGTCCCCTGCAGAATCATGTGTTTGGGAAGGTCATGGCACCTTTAGGAGGTGGTAGAGCTTGCTAGAGGAGATAGTCACAGGGTTTGGGCCTGGAGGTTAATTAATCCCACCCTGCTTCCTAGAGAGGTCTGTTCTGTTAGCAGGCAGTTTTGCAGCTCTCTGTGTCTGTGAAGGCATCACTTAGCCCATCTCCAGCTTTGGCCAGCCAGCCAGCCATGCCACTTCTGCCATGAAAGACTGTTTCTCCACTCTGGAACTGTAAACTGAAAAAAATCTCCCTCTCTCTTAAGTTACTTGACTTTTTCTCTTACAGCAACAGGAAGAGTAACCAGCGCAATCAACAACCATAAAATATGTCTGCAAAATCTAGATTGGGAATCAAATCTAATATGTGTATTATTGGTTTTAAAATCTGAAACCTTCTTCTGCAATTCATTAAGTTATCCACTTTTATCCAAGTACAAAAGGAGAGCAAAGTAGAAGCAATATTTCTTTTTTGGTGGCACAATTCAAACCCAAGCTGCTAATTATCTCATTCAGTCCCTGCTACTGCAGTGGCACAATTGCATTATTACCTATATTTTTTTAAAAAATGGGTACATGCCAAGTCTAAAGTTAAGTAATTTATCACATGTTACTCAGATATGATATGAAAAGGCTCTGATTTGATCCTAGAACATATCTACGCTCAGCTTGAGAGTGTCTAATCATCATCTTCTGTTGCTTCCGTTGCTATCCCTGAAGCTTGGGGCTGTGTTGGTCAATACTCTGTCTTACCACATTAACAGTATGAGGTGGCAGAGAGTCTGTGTTTCAGCTGAATATATCTCCAGCTGGCATAAATAGCACCCATCAGTATTCTCTGCTTCATAGATGAGACTTCAGTGGGCTTGTCAAAATTTCCTTTCTACCACAACAGGAAGAAAAGACAGAACTTATTTTGTAAAGGCAAATTGACCTCTTAGCACAAAATTCCAGTGTTCCATATGGTTTGCATAAAACATGCACCATCTCTGATGTGGTGATATGTGACAAAACTTCTCTTACTAACCTCTTCATTGCTTAAACAAAAAAGTCAAAGATCACAAATAGTCACGCAAAGATCATCTCTGTTCTCCACAGACATTACAAATGTGATTCTTTCGATATGATATTGTCATAAATAACTCTCTCTACCGTATTACATTTTCTACTCAATGGTCCAAGTGCTGGGATAAGTTGTTATCAATTCAGAATCACCCCTTGTGTTGTATCTGGAAATCATTTCTTTATCTTCTGCATACCATTAAAGCTAAGCTAGGTTCTTTCCTCTGATCCTGTTCAAACTATGTATCGCTGCTACTGACTACATTCAGCAATCAGTCAGCTTGTCCACATTTTGTATTCAGTCATCAGAATCCGAGAAACCATGTGAGGACCTGAGGACCAGATGTTCTTATACATAGCAGGAAGTCAGTGTTTAGCAAATATTATAAAAACTTATCTGAACCTAAATTCACTTCAGCCTTACCATCTCTCCAAAACTTCATTTATTTGTCTAAAGAAATGGCTTCATACAAGTGGCTTTACATTTTATCCCCCGCACTACCAGGGAAAACACATGTATAATGTGTGTGTGTGCATGTACACACACACACACACACACACACACACACACACACACACAATAATCTAATCAAGAAAAGAATAGAAACTTGACTCCAGTTATAACGAAGATAAAATTGACAACAGAAAAAAAAAAAAACGAAGATACATCGTGTCAGTTAATTTTACTGTAGGTAAGGTTCTGAAGTCGACAAAGAAATCTGACATTGCAACAGGCAACAAGAATGATTTTTATAAACACTAAAATCTGAGACTAATATTGTAGATTTTACAATAGAATCAACAACAGAAAAAAGTAACAAAAACCACTGACTAATCTGTATTATTCAGCTTCTCTAGAGATGGAGAATCAACACAATGAATATAATATAGAGAATGTATTGAGTCGGCTTACAGTATGGCCAAGGTAGTCCTACGATGGCTGCCAGTAGCCGAGGTAATCCAATGATGGCTGAAGGCTGGAGAATTCATAGAGTCTTTAGTCTAGGCGATAACGATTTGGAGGGTTGGAAGGCTAGATGGTTGAAGAAACCAGGCGGCCTGAAGGAAGAGCGATTCCTGGCACAGCTGCAATAAAGGCCTCTGTTCTCTTTGGTGGCTCCTTTTTATATGATGCAGTACTGGGAGGATCCTATGAGAGTAAAGCAATAAGAAGACAGAGCAATCCAGAATGATCAAGTCACTCTTGAGACTCCACAGGCATACAAAGTACTGTTTTCTACACACCATACCCCCACACACACACACACACGAAATGGGTCTGTGTTTAGATGTGCATCTCAGGTCACTTGAGTAAGACTTTGTAAGGTACAGCTACAGTTTAAGTCACAGAACTGGGAAACGTCAAGAGATTTTTGCCAGTGAATAGATGATGTTTCTACATAGATTTATTGAATAGATTTATTAACTGTGACATAGCATAAGAACTTTTTTTATGAATGATTTTTTAATTAACAAGTAGGAAAGACAGAGCAATTAGAGTACTGATTCTGAAAAAAAATACATCATTAAGTGAAATTTTACCTCGCATTGCCCAGATGCTTGCTCCCATCTCTTTAATATGTTGTGCATTCTCAGTATAGAAAAGACGTGAAAATCATCTAATTTATTCTCTGGTTGAAATATACAGTCATAACATGAAAGCCACATGAGAAGTCCCAGTGTACTGTTGAGTCTCATGTGGTTTATGTACCACATTAATAAATCACCTAGTTCATATGACCAGTCAGTGAAACTATCCAAAAAGAATTTCTCTTTTTTTTAGTATTTACTTTTTACACTCAAACAAACTTGATAGATACCCCATTCCCCTCCACCCCTCCCTGGATTCCCTTGCTCCCTCCCCTCCTTTTCCTCTTCCATCTCCCCCTCTCTTTCTCCCATTGTATCCCCCCATCCCTAGAGCATCTTTTAGCGTACATGTCAAACTCCCTCTGGGTCCTACTCTCTGATGATGTATAAGGACTCAGTAGCATTGCCTAGAGTACATTTTTGTGTTCCCCTTTAGTATGGGAACACTATTGTGGCTGTTAATCCCTTGCCTCTACGGATCCTAGTGCTTGTGATCCATGCTAGACTTTGGGGGATCAATTATATGTCGGTCATTGCGCAGGTCATGCAAAGTCCTATTATGATTATTTTGGCCCTAACATGTGTGGAGTATCTTGCATGTGTTAATGCCTTTCCATCTTTAGGCTCTTACAATCTTACCACCCCCTCTTCCGCAAATTTCCCTGAGCTTTAGGATGGGGAGAGATTAGGCTGGCCTGGTTTCAGGTGGCTGATATAGAGTCTCTGATGTTCTGAATTGTGGTTTGTTGATTTTTTTTCAATTTTGCTGCTCCTGCACAGCCTGTAGCTCCATCCTGATGGGCATTGGATGTCATCCCCTGGTCAGAGATAAAAGGCTGTTAAAATAGAGTCTTATTATAATAGTAGAATCAAAAGGTAGATGGAATAAAAGTAGGAGACCATGGTGAGTAGGGGGTTCAGTCTCCCATTTGCAAAATGGTTACCTTCTATCTGCCAGACTGTATGCCCTCCCTTTCTGGTAAGATCACACCCCAATAGCTGCAAGTGACCAGGAAGGAAAGTCTGTGAGCTTAACCAGATATCTCATTACTTACTTGCAGTCTTTGATGGTGTGCTATTTTCTTCCCTGCAGCATGATCCCCTCTCTCCCCCATTGCTAGCAGGGCCCTCCTTCCCCTTCCCTCCCATCTATAATCCTTGCAATTATTGTAGGTATTACAAAGAGATCCATCTTTGAGTATGTCTCTAAGTGGATTTGTACTAAGATCCACCTATTAAGGAGTACATAGGGCACTTAATTTTCTGTGTCTGGGATACTTCACTCAATATAATTGTTTCTAATTCCATCCATTTCCTGGTAAATCACATTAATTCATCATTTTTGATGGCTGAATAGTATTCCATTGTATAAATATACCACATTTTCCTTATCCACTCGTCAACTGTTGGACATTTGGGTTGATTCCATGACTTTGCTATTGTAAACAGTGCTGCTATGAACATGGTCATGCTTGTGCTATTGAGGTGAATTTTTGCTGCCTGGGGGATTATTCCCAGAAATGGAATAGCAGGGTCATATGGCATTTCAATCTTTAACTTCTTTAAGAATCTCCAGACAGCTCGCCAGAGTGATTGTATGAGCCTGCATTCCCACCAGCAATGTAGGAGAGTTCCCCTCTCTCCACATCCTCTCCAGCATTTGTTGTTGTTTGTATTGTGGATTTTTGCCATCCTGACCAGGGTGAGATGATATCTGAAGGAAATTTTGATTTGCATTTCCCTGATGGCTAAGGATGCGGAGCTAAGGATGCGGAGCATTTTTTAAGAGGGCCAGGAGGAGAGTCTGGCAGGCACATTAAAGGATTCTCTGGGGATTAGGGGGGAAGCACTGGGGGATGGGGAGGAAGGGGTGAGGCGAGGGGGAGCAGGGGGGCCAGGAGGAGGAGGAGGGAGGGAGGGAACTGGTGTATTTATTAAGTTTGTATGAGCGGAAATAATAATAAAAAAGTTATTAAAAAAAGATATTTGTTAGACATTTCAATTTTGTCCCTGATAAAGTTTCTTTTAAGTTCCAAGGCCCATTTTTTAATTGGGCCATTTGTTTCCTTGGTGTTTAGTTTTCTAAGTTCTTTGTGCACTCTGGACAGTAGAGCTCTATCAGATATGTGGTTAGTGAAGATTTCCTCCCATTCTGTGGGTTGCCTTTGTGCTCGAGTTATAATCTCGTTATCTGATTAGAAGTTTTTTAATTTCATAAGATCCCATCTGTTGAGTGTTGGTTGTATTGATTGGGCTATTGGATTTCCGATTAGGAACTGTTGGCCTAGTCCAATCAGCTCGAGGGAGTTCCCTACCCTTTCAACTATGGTTTTTATAGTCTCTGGCCTTATATTGAGGTCCTTGATCCATTTGGAATTAATTCTTGTACATGGTGACAAGTATGGGTCCACTTTTAATCTTCTGCATGTGGATATCCAGTTTTGCCAGCACCGTTCCTTGAAGATGCTGTTCTTTTTCCATTGGATTTTTTGGGCCCCTTTGTCAAAGATCAAATGGCTGTAGTTGTGTGAGCTTATATCTGGGTCTTCAACCCTTATCTATTGGTCTGTGTGTCTATTTTGGAGCCAGTACCAGGCTGTTTTTATAACTATGGATTTGTATTATAGATTAAAGTTTGGTATGGTGATACCTCCATCAGCGTTGGAGATGCATATATATTCAGTATTGTGAAGTCTTCCTGGTGAATTGTGCCTGTGACTAAAATATAGTATCCATCTGTGTCTCTTATGATTTTTTGGTTTGAAGTCTACTTTTTCTGATAGCATAATGGCTAAAAGGAATTTCTTAACCACAGAATTTTGTGGAATTAACAGCTATCACAACATCTCTGAGAATTTGTGAAAAATTAAAATGAGTAATCTTTCAGGAATAAAAAAGCATCTTCTAAAATAAATATAGCCATGATGAAGATTAAAGTTATCAAAAAGAACATGTTGGCTGTATACCTACAGTTTTCACAGCTACTTCAAGAATGTTTGACAAGCTCTAGTGCAGCAAGGTGGCTCTCTTCACTCTCTAGGTTGTGTATTTATCTCTTGATATAGAAAGCTGAAGAGCTCTCCACAGGGGCTTGCAGCTCCCACTTTTTAAGACTGAAATTTCATCAGGCTTTTGAAGACTTAGTAAGAGTGACTAAGGTATGAATGCCACCTATTAAAAAATAAAAAGATGTAGAAAGCTATAGTATTTCTTACTTTTAAGCTGAACTATGGAACAAATTAATGTTAGCGGCATGTGATATATGGCAGGCATTCTCTTTCACAACTATTGACCCTTCACTGTTAATTAAAGCCCTAAGGATGGCATCTATGCTCACTGCCATACCACCAACACAATGCCATGTAAGCCTAAGGAATGGCCAGTTTACCAGCCTCTTTTTGCCTAGAGGATCAAAGGATTAATTAACCTGCCCAACATCACAGTCTTAGCAGCAGCAGAACAGGAATAGAATCCAGGCATCTGGGGAGTGAGGACCAAAGGTTTAAAACATAGTATTTCCTGCCTTTGACTATTGTAATGGCTACCTTCTCTCTTTCTCTATCACAGTAAAAGAGGTAAAAAAGAATAATGAAAGCCCACTATAATGTTGTTGCTCGGTTTTCCCTAGAAGCTATACACGATATCCAACCTATTTACAAAATATCTTAAATGGAGTTGATTCAGGAGTGAATGAGGAAAATGTCACTCAGGTATTTTAAGCTTTGAATAGATTTCCAATCTGAAGTTCCCCTTTCGTTCCCAACTTCAGAGGGATATCAACAGTCAGAAGCCCCAATGAGTCAATCTTGTTGGTGCAGCTGTTCCTCGAACTTAGCACACAATGTCAGTCTATTCTCTAACCAAGGAAAGTACAACTACCATTTAAATCACAAGTGAGTTTGTCCAGACATACCAAAGGGATGGGTGCATAGCCTGCATGCCAAGTCTGTGCTCTTAAAGTAAATTTCACTTAAGCTACTTCCAGATATTAATAATAAACACCGAAATTTAAAATACAATAGCAGAAAATAAAAATAAAAAGAGTAGATACACATTATCACCACCAGATAATCCCAAAAGTGCCAGTATATTTCACACATTGATAGGTGATTCATTAAATCTTATTCGTCTTTTAAAAAAATCCTTGACTTAGAGATCTTAGCTATGAATTTTAAAGGGCTTTGCTAGTTATCTTGTTAATGATAAAAAGAAATATAAATCATATGGGCATATTCTATTCTGTTATTGGCAGTAATCTTGAATATTCATTCCATCTTGAATTTTGATTTTATTTCATAAGAATTTAAGTGAATGCCAATTACTTTACTTATCCATCAAGTTTTCGTGAATTCTTTGCTCCTTAATATGAGGGTATGAAAAAATTCTGTTTAGCCTTCCATTTCCACCAAATATATCTTTTTTCATATTAGAATGAGACCTTTCAACACTGAGTTCTTATTTTTGTTTTTCCCCAAAAAGAAATTGGGGGAGACTCCAGATAAAAAGCATATGTCATGCTCTATAATATGTCATAATTTTTAAACTTGAAGAAATCAAAGAAGGACTTTTTCAGAAATTATTAAATCATGTCAGTAGAATTCTTCCTGCTTTTTGGAGTGACCTCAGCCATCAAGAAAGTTCGCTGAGAAAGATAGCACAGTTTAACCATGACAGGATCTTAGATGATGTCATGGAATTTCCATGGAGACCAGCCATCTCCCTATTTCTTATCCATCTTCACTTTCTTCCTCTGAAAACCCACTGAAATCATACTATCTGATATACCATGATATTGTACAATACAATAGGAAATACCCTACTGTACTGGATACTCTTCATGCTGCTGTGAAAGAAACACCCAAAGTCGAGAAACTTAATGGGATATAAGGAGATTTATTTAGTTTATTATTCCAGAAGCAAGAGGCAGGCTAAGTCACTGTAGACATCTTGGAGGTTGACAGCTGCTAGACTGACAGTTGCAAGAGCTGACCTCCCCTTGAAGTAAGATGGGACTAACCCATCTCAAAGCCCACCCCTGCTGTGAATGCCATCCTCCTGTAAGATGCTACCTCCTAAAAGTACCATGACCTTCTCAAACACAAGAGACTGTGGGGGACACATTTCAAACCATGACACTCCAATCCTCACCCTCATGGGCTCATTGCTATCTCAATATATAAAACACACGAAGTACAAATTTAAAAATTCTCATAGAGTACATCGGTAGTCCCAATAGAGTCTAAAAGTCCAAAGTTTCCTGTAAAATCAAAATACAAGTTGAATACTTCCAACATATAATGCATAGAATAAATATTTCCATTTTAAAAAGGGGAAAATGGGGCATACCAGGAAAGATCAGTCCATAGCAAGACCAAAAACCAGTAGGACAAAGTCCAAATCCTACAGCTCCATGTCCAACAGGTGAGCCTCTTGTTGAACCCAACTCAGTTCCAAAGGGCTTGAATTCTACCCTCCAAATGCCTGTAGAACACATTAATCTCTTGGGCTGGCTCCTCCCAGGTATACAGTTCCCTTGGCAGATGTCTCATGTTTCTCTGGCATCTCTAATATCTTTGTTTCTCAATGACAAAACAAACTTAACTCCACAGCACAAACTGCTCTTCTTGGGACTGTAAACTGCAGGCTATCCGCCACTTGCTGCCTGGATTCTGCATTCTCTGAAACCTTGGAGGACAGATGCACCTTATCCCTCTCACATCTTTGATGCATCTGAAGCCAGAACCACATGGATGACATTGCCAAATTCTGCTATAGCACTTGGGTTAGAAATTGGTCCCCTTGACTCATAACTGGTTCAATTTCTTCATGCCCGCAAAACTTTGTCTCTCTTGGTCAGTTTCTTCAACGAAGAAACAAGAGTTTTGTAGCTCTTCCCTTTCAAAGGGATTTGCATTCTTATGGGTTGGTCCTTCCCTAAGGAATTTGCTCCCAGAGGGCAATCTCTCCTCTTATCCAAATTGAGAGCAGGCATTGATTCACTTAATGCAGCTACTCTGTTTAACAATATACAATATTTTGCTGTGTGCTTCTTCTTGGTTCAACTCGTTAAGTTTGTCATTGTATTTTTCCTCATTAGACCTCATAGTTTTTGATAATTTCTGCTTGATTTCTTGCTGTTTTCCATAACTCTGAAGAAGAGCACGATCAAGATTGTTTTGCCTTCAAAAATCATAGTTGAAAGGATAGGGAACTCCCTTGAGCTGATTGGGCTAGGCCAACATTTCCTAAACAGACATCCAATGGCACAGTCACTGCTACCAACTCTCAACAGTTGGGATCTTGTGAAATTAAAGAGCTTCTGTTCAGATAAAGACATTGTAACACGAGCTCAAAGGCAACCCACAGAATGGGAGAAAATCTTCACTAACCACATATCTGATAGAGCTCTACTGTCCAGAGTGCATAAAGAACTTAGAAAATTAAACACCAAGGAAATCAATGGCCCAATTAAAAAATGGGCCCTGGAACTTAAAAGAAATTTTACCAGAGATGAAATTAAAATGTCTAACAAATATCTTAAAAAATGCTCCACTTCTTTAGCCATAAGGGAAATGCAAATCAAAACTTCTCTCAGATATCATCTCACCCCGGTCAGGATGGCAAAAATCCACAATAGAAACAACAACAAGCACTGGAGAGGATGTGAAGAGAGGGGAACTCTTCTACATTGGTGGTGGGAATGCAGGCTCATACAGCCATTCTGGGGAGCTGTCTGGAGATTCTTAAAGAAGTTAAAGATTGAAATGCCATATGACCCTGCTATTCCACTTTTGGAAATAACCCCCCATGCAGCAGAGGTTCGCCTCGATAGCACAAGCACGATCATGTTCATAGCAGCACTGTTTACAATAGCAAAGTCATGGAATCCACCCAAATGTCCAACAGTTGATGAGTGGATAAGGAAACTGTGGTACATCTATACAATGGAGTACTACTCAGCCATCAAAAATGATGAATTACTGGAATTTGCTGGGAAATGGATGTCATTAGAAACAATTATATTAAGTGAAGTATCCCAAACCCAGAAAGTTAAGCGCCGTATGTACTACCTAATAGGTGGCTCCTAGTACCTAACTCACCCAGCCCACATTGAGACACTCAAAGGTAAACCTATGTAATACAGTAATTGCAAGGATTGTGAACAGGAGGGATGGGATTGGAGGGCCACACCAGACACAAGGAGAGAGGGGACCATGTTACAGCAGAGAAAATCAGCCTCCGAGGAATGCAAGTAAGTAATGTGACACCTGGTTAAGTTCACAGACATTCGTTCCTGATCATGTACAACTGAGGAGGTATGATCTCACCAGAAGGGGAGGGCATATAGTCTGGCAGATGAAAGATGATCATTTTGCAAATAGGTGACTGACCCCTCCCTCACTGAGGTTTCCTGCTTTTATTACATCTACCCTTGAATGTGCTATTATAACAAGACTCCAGTTTAACAGCTTCTTGTCTCTGACCAGGGGGTGACATACAGTGCCATCAGGATGGAGTGAAGGGTATTGCAGGAGCAGCAAAACTGCAAAAGAAAATCAACAAACCACAATCCAGAACTTCAGAGACTCTATATCAACCACATGGAACTAGGCCAGCCTAATCTCTCCCCATCCTGAAGCTCAGGGACACTTGCGGAAGAGGGGGCGGTAAGATTGTAAGAGCAAAATGATGGGAGGAGCAATGATCTGAAGATTCTCCACACTAGTTAGGGCTGAAGCAATCATAATAGGACTTTGCATGCCCTGCGCAATGTCCAACACACTATTGACCTCACAAAGTCTAGCATCTGCTAAGGCACCAAGATCCTTTGAGGCAAGGGATTGACAGCCACAGTAGTGTTCCTATGCTTAAGGGGAACACAAGAAAGGGTTCAGGGAAATGCGACTGGGTCCTTGTACATCATCGGAGAGGAGGACCAAGAGGAGAGTTAGGCATACACAATAAAGGACTCTCTGGGAATTGTGGGGGAGGCACTGGGAGACGGGGAGGGAAGGAAGGGGAGCAGGGGGTTCAGGGGGAGGGGAGGGGGGGAGGGAACTGGTCTACCTATTAAGTTTGTATGAGCGGAAATAATAATAAAAAATGTTAAAAAATTTAAAAAAATAAAAATAAAAAAAATAAAAATAAAAAAATAGAAAGAACTTAAAATAAAAATGATTATTTTTTTTTTGCCTTGAAACTTGTCCCAAAACACTTGAATTTAATTTCAGGCAAGCTCACTAAACTCTGCCAACACATAGCTCTGTTTTTGCCTGTTCAATTCAAAACACAGTTTTTCGTTCCCCTCTGGAACATCACAAGCTGGGCTTCCACTTCCTGCATCTCTAACACCTTTGTTCTCTTCCAAGCCCTAACAAGAAAGAAACATTTGGTTCTTTCTCCAAGACATAAAAGTTTTCCCAGCACAAAGTTCCAAATTTTTCCATGTTTTTCCCAACACATTAGCCACATTATAGTATTAGCTAAACTGCTGGATATTAACTTCTCTCAGCTTCACAATCAAACTTCACTTTTTTGGTACCAGATTCTCTTAGTCTCACACAGCAACACCCCACTACTGGTACCAATCTCTGTATTGATTATTCTTTGTGCTGCTGTGAGAAAGCATCAAAGTCAAGAAACTTAATCAGAGAAAGGAATATTTAGAAATTTTTTTTTGACATATTAGGATAGGAGGTTCCTTTTTTTTTAAATTTTTTTTAATTATTTATTCAACTGTGTGCATATGCATGTGTATGTGCACGCGTGCATATGTGTCTATGTGTGAGTGTGTGTGTGTGTCTGTGTATGTGTAGAACCACAGACGAATTCGCGAACCACCATGGACACCTCCACCTCCTTCTGCCCCGGGATTCACAGGCTCCGCCCTACCAGGACCAGAAGCGCAGGTCGCCCCCGCTTCCGCCTGGCGTCTATACATGGGATCTGGGATCCGAACTCAGGACCTTCCGCCTGCAAGGCGGAGGCTTAACCCCTGAGCCACCTCTCCAGCCCCAGAGAAAGGAATATTTATTCATCTTATAGTTCCAGGAGCGTGAAACAGTTCTTTCATGGCAGAAAAGGCATAATAGTTGGCAGAAGCTGGAGGTAGACTAAGTCATTGTCGACTTATTGGAGCCTGAGAACTGGTAGGCTCCCAACTGTTTACCCCTCCTAGAAGTAGGTTGAGACTGACACACTTCAAATCCTTCCCATGACTGCCTTCCTTCTGCAAGGCTACACCTCCTAAAGGTACTATGACCTTCCCAAGCAATGAAACTATGGGGGACACATTTCAAACCATGACACTTGAACATGAAAAAAATGTATTAGACAAAGTTGAAAACCTACTTTAACATAAGTCAGACAATGTCAATGTTGTATGCTATATAAGTATACATATCAGCACACATATACACATAGGTACATGCCACTTATATAATATGCATATATATACAGGTATATAGACTGACATACTACACATGTACACACAGACACATATGTGCATGCATATATACACATATGTGTATGCACAAATACATACCATATACACACATGCATGCATGTACACACAAACACAAGCCAATCACACATGCATATAAATATATACATTCACACATTTATTCATATTCATACACATATACACATAGACATATGATCCAATGACTATATACATGCACATATGCACACATCCACCATAACCTACATCATTATATACATTCATGCACATACAAGCACATATGCATGCACATATATCCCCCAATATACACATTTGTTCATGTACACACATAGTTACACACTAACACACATCTGTACACACACACACATACACACACACACTAATATAAAAGCTACAAATTTTTTTTAACTCTCCTCACTCACCAAAGAATCAACTAGAGTTTCAAAGGAAAAAGGCTGAGCAGCATTTGTGTTTTGAGTCTTGTTTTAGTTTTTTTTCTCACTGTTGTGATAAAACAGCCTGAAAAAAAATCTTAAGGAAGAAACAAAAAATTTCTTTTCACTTACAGTTCCAGAAAGTTAGAATTTATCATGTTAGGAAAGACATAACACAAGGTAGGGAAGATATGTCAGCAGAAACAAGGAGGCCAGAAGTTAGAGAGACAGACACAGAGTGGAACAGAGAGAAAGAGAAAGAACAGGAAGTGGGACTGGTCTAAACATACTTTCTGCTCACACTTCCACCAAAAAAAACTCTGCCTCCTATAGGTTTCATGGCCTTCCCAAACAGTTCCTCTAGCTGGAAATCAAGTGTTCAAACATCTAAAACTTGTGAAACTCATTTTATATTTTGCAATCAAACCACAAGCCTCAATAAAAGCAGCTTCAAATGTGTGTGTGTGTGTGTGTGTGTGTGTGTGTGTGTGTGTGTGTTCATGTGTGATAGTTAATCCTGGGTGTCAACTTGACACACCTGGAATTAACGAAGATCAGCTGAGACCACCTGAAGAGATTATCTGGATCAATACATTTGCAATACAACCAGCGGCCCTAGATCGGATTGGAGCTTCCCTAGATCTCACTGGAACTTCTCAGTAACTGACCAGATAAAAGGAACCTAAGAACAGGAGGCTGAGCAGAAGAGAGACTCTCCAGGAATACTTAAGCCACTTGGATAAGAATGACTTAGCCTGCCAACTTCAGCCACAAGCCATGTAACCTCCACCATGAAAGACTATATCCCTCCTCTGAAACCCTAAGCCAAATAAATCTCCCTTTCTCCTTTAAGCTGACTGACTTTGGATGTTCTCTCACAGCAATAGTTAGGAGTAACTGTTACAGAGTGTGTGTGTGTGTGTGTGTGTGTGTGTGTGTTTGTATGTATGTATACTTATGGAAGTGTATGTAAGTCTGTGTTAGTGTATGTGGAGGCCAGAGGACAACCATAGATGTCATTACTTAAGCACTAACCATTGTTTTTATTACTCTCTTCCTTGAAAGAATGTCTCTTATTGACCCGGAGCTCCAGTGATCTGCAAATCTCCATCTTCCAGGCACAGGATTGCAAGTGTGTACCACCATGACTAGCATTGTGTATGTATGTGTGTTGCTTTACATGGATTCTGGAAATTGAATTAAGATCCTTGTACTTGTCTGGCAATCATTTTATCCACTGAGCCATCTTGCCAGCACGGCAGTGTCAATCCTAAGAAACATACGGTAAGAATGTAATTTTCTACAACCATTCCTCAGAAAATCATCTTATGTTTCTTGTGACTTACATCCTGATGTCATCAGCTTAAGATGCTCTGTCAGCTGTTTCTTTCCTCTAGATGATGTGTCTTCTGTTTCAAGATTTCTAGCATAAATTGGTGCAAGCAGGGACTTCCCATAAGTTTTCTCTACCAGTTCTGTGGCTAAGAGAACATACTTTTTAGACTGCTCAATCAAATCTCAGTTCTTCAAAAGTATAGTTCTTTTCCAATTGAGCTTAGCTAGTAATTACATCAAATCGTCTTAGCAACTTGTATCACCATGGTGTGTTGGTGACAATCTAATTCACGCGATGTGTTCAGGTGAAAGAAGGCTTTGGGAGGACCAATAATGTTTGCTTGTGTTTGCTAAACTGCACCGTACTGCAATTAAATGTGTGAAATTTTTATCTTTTCTTTTTCTTCAGAACTTTTATATTTTTCTTTATGAGCAACAGAGTAGCTCATATTTAAAAAATTTTAAAGTATTAAAGGCATTTCTCACTATATTTTATAATTTAGAATAATTCATGTTTTTGCATTCTTATTTGAAGATATTTTAGCAAAATAGCTTTGTTTTATTCAATTTACTCAATTATAATTAATTTTTCAAAAGGCTTTTGTTTATCCTACTGTATCTTAAAAGAGAATAAACTCAACTTTGTGTTACAAATAAATACATGCTCATACTGTTAAAAAATGTTGAAATTAAATAACAGCAAAATTAAATCTCACTATCAGAAAGAGGTAAGCTTTAGAAATGCTACGTATGTCATGTTATGAATTCATCCATTTCTTTTTGTCTGTGTTTATGGGATGCTTGTTCTCTTTCTTTTGCAAAAACTAGAATTATACAGAATATACAAAGCATATACAAATATGTCTTCTTAAATTTAGCTAACATTTTGAGAAGCATTTTCTCATATCACTTAAATATAAATTTAATGATTATAGTATCACAGAAATATAGTAGCATTATAGATGTGCAGATGTTCCCTCAACTTAAAAGAAGGTTATGTCCCATAAGTTCAGGTTGATAATATAGTAGTTGGAATCTTATAATAGGTATTCTACTGAATATCAAACTTAGCAAAACAGCACACTGGAACTATCAGTCACACATGGGAATAAATTGAGCCTCATGCCTATGGTCTCATGCCTCTCAGAGAACTGTGGTTGTCTACCTCCTCCCAATCTCACAGCTGAACATCACACAGCATACCATGAGTCCTGAGAAATGGTCAAAATTCAGTATTCAAAGTATTGATTCTTAGGATACATAATGATTTCTTATCTCATAAAAACTCTTTCAGCTGAACTGTTTTTAAAGGGGAGCTGCTTTTAGTAGATTGAAAGATTGCCTTCCAAAAAGCTAACTTCATATCTCTATTTCTGCATGTTGTGAATTCCCTCATTTCAACTGAGCTTTTGCAAGTGAAATTTAGTTAAAGATCTTGCGAGGAGCCTCTCCTTTCTAGGTGTGCTGACTACTCTCCCTTGTCAATTTTATGAAATTTGAACACCCCTGTGAAAGTAGATTTCATGATGTCTGTGGGAGATTAAGTTGATCAGGTTAATGAGTGGTGAGTCCAATCCACTGTGGGTGGCATCATTCTCTGGCAGGAGTTCTGGACTGGAAAAAAAAAAAAAAAACATGAGCTGAACATTAGCAAGCATTCATCTTTGCCATCTGTTTCTTGACTTTGGATGTTACTTGACTATATGCATCAAGTTCCTGCTTCTTTGACTTCCCTGCCATGAGAGACTAACCCTGAATTGTGAGCCCCAATGAAGTTTTTCTCTCTTAAATTGCTTCTTTCGGGGTATTTTATCACAGCAGTAGAGAAAATCACAAGGACACTGGACTTTTACCTACAATTAGAGATGTCTTATTACAGGCACACAGAGGAAACAGCACGACTTAAGACAAAGAAATGCAAGTACTATGACAGAGAACGGACAGCATGCTGACAGTCCCAGGACCCTGGTAAGGTGAGCACTAGAGTCCCCTCTACTAAGGCTCTGGCAATCCTCTGATGCAATACTTTTGGCCACTATTTTTAAAACACTTCATTTCAAGTCACCAAATTGATGGGAGTTTGTTACAGAAGCCCTAGGAAACACATACGATAGCCACTATAATATTGATAAACTTAGACTGGTTTCAGTTCTAAATATAAAGAACACTTTAATATTGTGCTATATATGTAATTTTAGGTAGAAAAATGTGAACAGTTTAGTTTCTAGGGAAGTTGTAAGAATAATAATCCCCAAAACCCTTTCACTGTAAACTTGTACACAATATACATAACTACTATAATTTTCTACTTAATTATAGATAAGGAGCCTGAAACTTGACTTTGGATTATTTTAGTTACTATTGCATCTGAACATATTTATGGGCTTATCAGATAATTGTATTTTGTATTTGAAATCATATTTGAGTGTATCACTCTGATTTAGACTACCTGGGCAAGGACTCAGCGCATTAGTTCTTGAATATTAAGCTTATAAAATTTTGTGAGATTGATTCTGTCACCTTTTTATTTACTTTTCAATTATCATATTTTGAGGTAGTGAAATTTTCTTTATGAGATTGTCAAATATTATACTTTCTACACTTCATTTGTATAGAGACATTTATACCAATTTTTGTGGTTTCATTTTCCTATTGCTGGTATCTTGATATCAAAAATGGAGATTGGGCATAACAGGAAAGCAGCTGGATGGACTGCCAGTTCTGTATTTACATTTAGATAATAAGCTTTGGTTTGGTGGGAAAGAAAGGAGGAAGTTCAAAGAGAAATGAAAATCAATTAAGAGAGCTTAGAGTTGACCCTGATGCTAGCCAGATGACCTAAGAGGTTGCCTAAGTGTTTGAGCCTTAGAGAGGAAAGTATGGCAGGTAAGAGCTGATGTTCACTTAAATCTAAGGCTTGTATTCAGAAACGTGAATACTGAGAACAGATATGTGCTTCCCTTGCAGCTCCTGGTATCTGAAAGGCTGCTCAAAACTGTAGAGGGCAGTTATGCAGACGGACACATTGGCTTTCTCACAAAAGCATGTGGAAAGAGTAGGGCTGCTGTGTCATGTTCCAATGTGATCTTGGCAAACAGTCTTCTTTTGTGGGAAAGAAAAATAGCAGAGACATGGGGGAGTCAGATGAGGGCTGCAACTGAGCAGTGGGCTTGGGGACATCTGCACTTGTGCGGCTCTCAAACATGCTTATGTGAGAGTTTTCAGGAGAGAGAGGGAGAAGAGTCATAGAAGTTCAAGTTAATATAACATCATTTGAAACACTATGCAAGAAAACCTTAGAACCCTCACTGAATATGAATATCATCCCTCTACAGTGCCCTTTTAAACCACACTGTATTGGTATAGCCCTCTAATACTGACCAAATTAATTGCTTGAATTGCTTATAGTTCTAATTCTCCTTAAAAAAATTTGAAAAGTCTATGAAAAATCCAGACATAGAAAGTTGAGGGCCTAATGCAAGTGTTTTTATAGAAAAATTAGTATATTATATACAAAATATTTTAGGATGTGTAACAGATAATAGCAAAGTGATAAACAGTAACTTGATTGTTTTTCAATTGGTTCCCTGTGCCTCACTGTTCCCAGCTCATCTCCCACAGCTAATTTGCATATGGCTAAGTCAGAATGACCTAATCCAGCTACCTTCAATTCATGTTTATAATACTGCAAAAATTTTTTCTACCAATAACATAATTCTTTTAACTGTGTGATATTCTGTCAACTGACTCATTATGTAATTGTGGTTTCTGGATTTAATAACCTCTTCTGTCCCCATCTTTGGGATCAAGAGTTCTTTCTGGAATAAACCTACTCTGGAGCACCAGCAAATAAACAGATTCCCAATTTGATTATTGTTGTGTGTTGTTTACCTGTGACTTGATTGGGTACAATAATAGCAGACATTTCATTAAAATAATTCTCATATACATATTACATATACATGTACAAATATGTGTGTTTGTATATGGTATGTATAGATATCAAGCTAAGCACAAATAAGAGGCAGGATACAGTGTTGGAGAGATGGCTCAGGGTTCAGTCTCTGCCTCACAAGCAGAAGGTCCTGAGTTTGGATGCTTAGTCCCACATAAAAAATGACAGGCAGAAATGGTGGTGGGCTACACTTCCAACTCTGGTGGGCTGAACCTGAGAAACCACAGAATAAAGCAAAAAGAAGGTAGAAGGAATCAAGGATGATTCCTGAAGAGAGTCATCCTTGGTCCTCCACAGGGAAACATACTCCCTTCTGATTTTCTAAATAAATATAAATAAATAAATAAATAAATAAATAAATAAATAAATAAATAGATAAATAAATTTTAAAAAGTTTGAAAATATCCAGGGTACATTAACCCTTAGCACACTTAATCTCATTTACTCAATTTTAATTTTTAATTTTGTAAGAGCCAATAAACCAAAATATGTGCTTGATTGAGAGGAATTCAAGTGACCTTTTGGCTTTATATAATTTGATAGAGGACTTATATACTTTGCCAATATTGGGAAGCAATATGACTACTTTCCCCAACTGCACACACACACCTTTTGTGATGGTAAACACTGTCAGTTTGACAGATCTTAAAATCACCAAAGGGACAAGCTTTGGTGTATGTCTGTATGGAATTTTTAAAACTGGGTAAACTCCGGTGGAAAGACCCACTCAACGTGTGTGTAGCACCTTTCCATGATCTGGGGTCTTGGACTATATAAAAAGGAAAAGGTACATTGAGTGTGTGTATTCTTCATCTCCCTCTATCCTTGATTGTAGATACAATGAGGCCTGCCAACTTTTTCTTGTGCTGCTATGATTTCCAGCTGTGACAAACTGTATCCTGATATTTTGAATCAAATCAAATACTTCCTTCCTCTCTTTTGTCAGGAATTTTTTCATATCAACAACATTTTCTTCCATTTTTATACCAAAAATATTTTGCACACACCAAATCTGATAGGCTTTAAGACACCACTGCTCTTTAGAAAGTATTTGTGTTATGGAAAAAAAAAAAAAAAAACACTGCCTCTACCTTTCTCTCGATCATTTACAGAATGCTGTTTAGGGAAAATCCATGTCCCGAAGTGGAACACTAAACACCTAAGGACAAAGAAATGAATTTCTGCTTCCACACAACTTCCTGGTTAATCTATGTGTTTTGCAACCAAGATATGTTCAAACATCAGAGCCTCTCATTATTCAGCAATATTTAGACACTTTGTTTATTTTTAAAAAACACAGAAAATGTGCCTTTGTTATTCAATATTCAGATCATAATGTATTTGTTGATGTTGTTGTTTCCATTTACTTGACGTTGTTTTCTGGACAACTACTGAATCTCGAAGATATGGATAAAGCAATTCTTAGCAGCATTCTCTTTTAAACAATTTTTTTTTTGAAATTCCTTTTTACTTTTGTGGCAATGAATTTCTTTATATCTCTTCTATTACTTTTATCTCTTGGTTTCCTTCAGGAAATATTATTCTGTTTCTATATACAAGGTAAGGAAGGCACTCTTCACAATATTGTCCTCAATCTCTAATTCTCACTTTCCGTATTGCCTGCCAGTCCTCTTCATTGATCTTCCATGCCAGGGCATTTTGCTGTGCAACTCTTTGCAGATAGCTACATGTCTGTTTGTTGCAGTCCTGCCTGCATGGTTGCTGATAAATGACCATCAAACGGCTTCAGGAAACAAAGGTTTATTCTCTCTTACGATTCCTGATTACAGTTCTCAGTCCAGCTTGACAGGAGAGCTCATGCCAGCACCAAGGCTGAGGGAACTGGCCACACCATCTCTACACAACAGCTGAGAGAGGGACGATCCTTACTTGCCAGACCAGCATGTCTGACCAAGTGTACAGAAAGATGCCAACTCGCAACCAGCTCTCAGTATTTTATTCCAGGCCTAATCCCACCCACCAGGGGCTGGCTTTTCCTATCAGCTAGACAATCTCCTGCAGGTTTGCTCTCGGCCTAATCACTGATTCTCTACAAATGTGCCCAGAGCTCAAACTCTCAACTGTCAAGTTGACACTTGTGCCTAACTATGACACTCTTATTGACAGTCCAGATTAAGTCATTTTCCAAATGCCTGATAGACTATTACATTAAGAAACTGTCCTAAAGATCTTTCCAATTATACATTTAATTTTCTATTCTGGTTAATAACATTACCTTCTAATCATGATGCTTGAAATCAAAGCCACTTGTGATCATCTCCTTCCATAATTTCCGTTCTAATTACAGGGGCTAAAAGACTTTTGGTTTTGACTCTGAGAGGCTATGTGTGTGTGTGTGTGTGTGTGTGTGTGTGTGTGTGTGTAAGAACATGTAGTATGTATGTACATACCCATATATGTGAGGGACACAGATATGAAGGGGCATGTTCCACATCACATGTATGAAAGTCAGAAAACAACTTTCATCACTTCTGCCCTTCCCACCATGTGGACTCTGGAGATTGAACTCAAGTGGTTTGAATTGGTAGCAGTTGCTTTTACCCATTGAGCCATCTTGCTAGGCCTCTGATAGGCTTTTGCATGTTCCCCTCTAACTCTAACAAAGAAAACAAAATAGAATGGTCATAGATTATTACAATACCTACTTCTGCTTTCTGAAAATTCTCCCAAACAGAATGATGTGAAGACATCTGACCACAACTATATATAATATGTACACAGAATTTTCTGTCTTTTTTATTAATAAGCACAATTTTCCAATTCAAAGACTAATATATTCATAAAAGTCAGTTTATTTTCCTTATGTAAGAATAATTTCCTTTTGTGGCATTTGTGAAAGGTGAAATTCTACAGAAGTCTTCCATTCACTTCCATCATTCAGACATTAACCTAAATATTGATATGAAAATAATTTGTGGGTAAAAATTGAAATTACCAATTTTGGATTATCTGTAAATACAATGTAGTTACATGGACTCTTAAAAGCAATCGAGGAGAAAAAAAGATATAGGCAGAGATGTAGGAGAGAAAGAAGGGGAGATTGAAAGCCTAAGACTTGTTCAACACATCGTTTCTGGATAAGCAGCCATGTGTAGTCTCAGAGGAATCTCAGTATCCAATAAGTACAATAGTCCCAGGTGACACCCAGCAAGGAAAAGGAGGCCATCCTACAACTATAAGTTCCTGGGTCCACCCCACAATTCAAGAGAGTGTGGGAAGACATATATACATACCCTCGGGAAGACTACAGCCCTGTCAACTTCTTCTTATTGGTAACTTGTGCTATGTCCAAGTTTTCAGCCTACCAAATGAGAAAAGTGGATACACTTTCCATCCAATTTTTGGTCATTCATTTGTCATGGCAGCAACAGAGATTGAAGATGCCACTCCTGTTTGTGCCCTGCTTCTGGTGTGCTTTACATTCTAAACCTGAGATGTCTCTCTCCATCTTTCCCTTGCCCCTTCAGAGGCTACCCAATTCTCCCTTTCTCTAAAGGCACAATCTTTGATTCTAGATTCATAAAGTCTTCATAAAACTTCATAAAACAGCAAGACTGAAAACAACAATAAACCATAATTCAGAATACCAAAGACCCTGTATCGATCATCTGGAACCAGACCAGCCAAATCTCTCCCCATCCTAAAGCTCAGGGAAACTTGCAGAAGAAGGGGCCGCAAGATTGTAAGAGCCTAAAGATGGGGAAGACCAATGATATGCAAGATGCTCCACACAAGTTAGGGCCGTAGTAGCCATAGTTGGACTTTGCATGACTTGCACAATGACTGACATGTCGACGACCTCCCCCCCAAGGTCTAGTATGGATCACAGGCAGTAGGATCCTTAGAGGCAAGGGATTGACAATCATAATAGTGTTCCCATACTAAGGGGGAGCCTGGGGGTGGGGGAGGGTTCTGGGCAATGCCACTGAGTCCTTACATCTCACTAAAGTGGAGGACTCAGAGGGAAGTTTGGCTTTCACACAGGGGGATGCTCCAAGGAATGGGAGGGAGGAAAGGGGAGGCACTGGAAAAGGGGGAGGAAGGGGGATGAAAAGAAGGGGAAGGGGGGAGGGTGCAAGGGGGACTGGGGAGAAGTTGAAGGAGGGAGAGGACTGGGATACCTATTGAGCTTGTATGATTGGAGAGAAAAAAAAAAAACCTGGGTTCTTTGTCTCTCTTTGATCTCCAGAACGCTTTACACCTCTCTCAAATATAGCTATTTCAGAATAAACTTTTGTGACTCCTCTAGATTAAAGTTTACTGAGAGCAATCTTAAATTTATTATCAGCTCAGATTTTAATTTGTAATCCAAACTTCCAATAACAGCATCCTCCTTCTGTTGATCAGTAAGTTAAAATGATCAGATCTACTTGGAATTTGCTTGGGAAGGCTGCCAAAGCAGGCCAACCCAGCTGTTCTAGGTTAGCCTAATAATAACTAGGCTCAAACACCTAGGTGATGTTTGTTCTTCCTTGGTTCTAAGAAGGTGCCTTGTAGGACAGAAGAGGTCAAGCCCAACCACAGGAACATATTATAAACACCTATTCTACTCACAACCAGAAAACATTTGTTTGCCAAAGGAAGGTACACAGCCAAGAGGACAAAGTGAGACCACAGCAAAAGTGAAGATAAGTAATTGTACAGCAAGTAAGTGAAAAATGTTAAGACTTGATTCAGTTTTCCTAGGTATCCTAATGGCAGTGTTTTTACCCTCTTCTCATCCAGTCCAAACCACTGCTTGGCACTTTTCCTCCTCTGTGTTTCATAGTGAAAATAGAACTTATTTACAGATACTTGTACCCAGTGAGGCCAAACTTTTGAATAGCTGCTCTTTTCCTAATCACTCAGACATTTATGTCCTTTATCATCTCTATGCATTCATGTGCTCAACATAGCACGTGACTCATTTATGACTTAAATAAAATCCATGATGAATATTTTACCATGAACTCCTAAAAGACAGACGCTACTTCATTTATTTGTTCCAAGGCTCACATACAATGTCTAAGAGCTGAATAAAGGGAATGTCTGATAAATGCTGGGTAGCTGTGATTTCCCATTAAAAATGATGGCATGTCTTCTCTAGGATTTTCAGAACATGTTGCCTGTCTTACTATACAGAAAGCTTCAATGGTTCTCATCTCATTATGAATCTGAGAACTGGCCTTAGCCGTGCTTTATTGAAAGGTTGATAATGATACATAAAGCTCCCAGTGAGCCTTGAGAAGTTGGGAGTGACAACAGGTATGCGACAGCTCCTGTCAATCTAGGTTGTTCTGTCAGGGAAACCGACAGCATTCTTGAAATCGCTGCTGACAGAGCACACACCGGTGCTGTCGAGAGAACTAAACGAATACTTCTTTGCTTGCACTAAATTATTTGTGCTAATCTAATGCTACTGTTTGCCTGATCACCAGACATGGATATCAAGTTCTTAAAGGAATAGAAGGTAGCAACAACACTTGAATGTAAAAGGATGCTACTGCCGTACTCGATTGCATTCTGTAAGATAAAATTGAGGGCAAGTAAAGCCCTCCAATACATTGTTTTGGCTGCAAATAATATGGTCTCTATTACTTCATTCCTATTCATAGATCATGCCTCTGACAGCTTAATAAACCAATGCAAAAGGCTTTGGCAGTATAGGTCATGCTATTAAGAACCTATGACATTAGAAATTAAAGTGGAACAGATTCTTAAGGTTTTATCTCAGCAATAGCAAATGTAGGCATGTTCTGATTTCATTGTTAGATCATCTGAAAACAGAAACATTGATAAAATAATCACTTTGGCATACTTCCAATAACCAAGTGACTGCCTGTAAAGACAGGAGGGTATAGTCACAGAAGTCCAGGATTCTCAGCAACACAGCAAGCAAAACTGCTCAAGCAAAATGATTCAATTCCAATAAAGCATTCTGTAGTAAGTGTGAAGACAGAAAGAAAGCACTACCTGCTTTTCAGTGTTGTGCATCAATAAGAATGGTTTTGTGGCACTCTCCTATGGGAGAATGAATGAGACACCACTCTGAAACTCCAAGAGCAGGGCGTTTTTAATATGGTCAAATCCATGAGCATGCTCTCATCAGAAAAATCCCTAGAGGCCAGAATGACCTTTTGTATCACTTTGTATGAAGCAAAGTAGGCAGAAAAGAAGTCAGGGGAATTGTAAAAATTCATCTGATATAAACAAGTGTCTATAGTTACAGAGCTCAGCATTAATCTCTGGGTAGTGATTAGTGTATAGGGTTTGTCTTGCTTTACACAGCTCAGAGTTAATCTCTAGGTGTTGCAGATTACCTAGTGACATATACTCTGTCCAGTTTATCTTCTAGAGTAATATTTAGTGGAATGGGAGGGAGAACAAGGCAGATTTATAAATTACATTTCTAGCAAACTGAAAATTCATGGTTCAACACAATTTCTTTAAGCATCTTTCTGGAAAAGCTGTAAAAAAAAATCAAGGTACAATATGTGTAGGATGTTCTAACCATGACATTCCACTTCACTCATGAAGGTGACCTTTGGCTAACAACTCTGTTGTTTTACTCAAAAAAAAACAAAAACAAATCTACTTTCCTTCCCTGCCTGTCAAAGTTCTTGTGAACATAGTATGACACCAACTTTTCAAATGGTCTTCAAAATTAGAAATAAAAATATATACAGATGGGAAATTAATATTTTATCATATAAGAAAGTCAACAAGATGTTAGAAAACCTACATGAATGTACCAAAGTAAAGAATTGTTATCTTTGAGTATGTAAAAGACAATGATAACAATAACAAGTAAAATCCCTGGTGTTGAGTAGAATTTATTATGCACCACCTGTAAGGAGATCCTGTACCCCAAAATGCCCACATGACTTCTTAGTCTTTAAAATGCAAATAGCAATTTTCTTTAGCTTTAAAAATCCATTTAAACTTCTGCCTCAGACTCCTGAGTGTTGATATTACAGGCATATCCTACTACTCCTGACTCTCACATCTTCCTTTGCTTGAAGCTTTATATTTACAAAATTAAAAGAATAATAATCAAGGGGCTAGAACTGTACTTCAGTGGTAGAGCACCTGCTTCTCATGCACGAAGGCCAGGTTCAGTCCTCTAGACTGCCAAAAAATAAAAATCAGACTCAATAAGAAAGAGCCTTATTCAAAAAGATTATTGCAATAGGCAAAGGAAAGAGGGAAGGGATACTGAAATAAAGGAAGAAAGATCACCAGAGACAAACCTCTGTCAGTAAGCTCTGCAGGATTTTCTAAGGTTAGACAATGAGAATTTTTCTTCCACAGAGAAGAGTAAACAAAGAAAGAACCATGTGAGGAAAGGGCAGTGAAAGGGAGGCTTAATGGGAAGCAGATCAGAGAATGTTTTGCCCCAAGGGCAGCCCATGCACCTAGAGCTATTAGAGTGGAGGTTTTTCCTGCCTTGGGCTAAGGATGGGTCAATTCAGAAGCCTGAGGGGAGGAGAAAAACTTAAGGGAAGTTTGTTTAACAAGCTTTGTTTTAGATTGATCTGTGCAGCCTGGAAGCAACTTACCTAATCACTTAGATAAATATATAGGTATTTTCTGGATCTATATCCACAAGGGAAAAAGGACCCAGGAGTGATAAAATCTGGTGATGAAGGCTGAATCTTCCAAGTATATTGTTCCCCAGAACACAAATGGGTTGGAGAATTTCTTAAATTTCTGGGTTTTCCAGATCCTAGAGCCAACATTGTCAGCTTCTGCACTAAGAGAAAGTGTTCATGATAGAATGAAAGTGTCACTTTCATTGACACATGCATTGTTGTCCACACAAAATACATGCTAACACCAAAATATTCCAAAGCAAAAAATACTCAACTTTCAAAGGATTTGATCTGGAATTGTCTTGAACATCCCCTTTTTCCCCCTCTGGAGATTGAGCCAGAGACCTTGCCCATACTAGACAAACTAGAACTCTGAACCCTATTTCAAGTCTCTCGTTCATTTTAGACAGAATCTCACTGAGTCACATAAGTTGTTCTATAGTCCATCCAGAGACTTTGAGTCTGGGATCCTCCTGCCCCTGTTTCCAGTGTAACTAGGATTTAAAATCTGTAGCACCATGTCTGATTGAATTTAACATCTCATGTCATCTTGCTACTGGGGCCCCTTCTGACTCTTTATATGTCCAGGTTCTTTTTTCAGGAGTAGAAGATTGAAACCAGAACTCAAGTAGAGGATTAAGACAGAGTTTACTAGAGGATAGAAAGAATGGAACTCACAGATGTGAATCCATGAGGGGCAAGAGAGCCCTGGACAATTCAGGGACTTTAGGCATGGAATCCATGAGGGAAGAAAAAAGTCAGGTAGGAACTCATAAATTCCAGCAGTGGAATGTCCTGAGGGGCAAGACATCCAAAGAGGGCTGTCAGGGTCAGGATTATTTATAAGGTGTTTTCTCATTGGTTAGCTGTAGTTTCTGCAAACCTAATTGGAGCTTTTGGTCTTCTACATCTCATTAATCTGTTTATATTGAGGTCTAATCCAGTTGATACTGTGGCAACCCTTACAATACAATTTTTTTTAACCTACAATAGAGAACTAGTCTCCACATCCTTTCATGAACAGAGGGTTGGAGGAAGTTGGCAACTTTATCTCTGTGGAAGATCAGAGTCAGTTCCTCCAGATAAATAGGGTATGTTTCTTTAGAGTAAACCCAGCCCAGAAGTGATTTTCAAAGACCTTCAAATCATGGCTGCTCTAAAATGGCCTAAACCTGATGTATGTAAATGAAGGAAGAAAGAAGGACTGAGGAGGAAGGAGAGAGAGAAGACTTGGACCTACAGAGACCTAGAGAGAAGGAAGATCAAGACTACTCTGGGATAACAAGAGAAAAGAAATATACAAAGTCAAGCTGGCTCTGTGTGTCTTATAGTGACTGCTGTAACATCTCTCTCAGATATCATAGGGAAAAAAGGATAAGAAATCTGCCTTGCATATTCACTCTGCCTAGTTCTGTACCTACACACATAATATATAGTCCTGAATGCCTCAGCCTCAAAAAAAAAAAAAAAAAAAAAAAAAAAAGAGAAAAGGACATGAAGTATGGATGCACACTGGTAATAAAAAGAGCTTTCTTCTTGATTTCATTTCCAGTCTCTGCTGCCAAGCCTGGTGCAAAGACTATTGTAAATTTCTCAGAAATGATTCAGGATACAAGT
Source organism: Typhlomys cinereus (assembly GCA_023101885.1). Classification (NCBI taxonomy): domain Eukaryota; kingdom Metazoa; phylum Chordata; class Mammalia; order Rodentia; family Platacanthomyidae; genus Typhlomys; species Typhlomys cinereus. Next base: position 863,950 of record JALPQD010000388.1, on the reverse strand, counting down.
ACCTGGTGGTAACCTCAGAGTATCTGATGGACACTGATAGATCCAGCACCATATAGAAAAACAGAGATTCCACGCAATAGGATAGCCAGAGATCCCACCAAGAATGTTTATCTGATAACTGGTCAAACCCAAAATCCCTTCTCCCTGCTCCAACTATAAAAGCTTGCTTCCCTGGCTCCAAGGCAATAGCAGTTTCCATCAGGAGGAGAAACTGCTGCTGGAGTTTGGAGAAGTTTTCTGAATGAACATCAGCCTGTGTGCATGAAGATAGGGGTTCTATCTCCCACCCCTGTCCCTCATTCTTTCTTCCTCTCTTTTTTCTAATGGGTACATTTTGTTCTAGAACCAAAATAATGACCTTGAGCACATTTTCTTCCTCCAAGTAAAATGTATCACACAATAACAACTTCATTAAACAACTTCATTAAAAAAATAAGGAAGGATGGCCAGATGGCTCAGAGGTTAAACTCAAGTCCCCAGAACGCAAGTAAACATGCTGGGCATATGACAGAGGCCTGTATTCCTGGTCCTGGAAGACAGAGCTGGAAAACCCTAGAGCAAAAACAGTAAGATAGTAAAACAATTCAGGATGATTCCCGAAGTCACTTTTGGGCTTTTACAGATACACATACTCAAAATCGAGTGCCCTCTTGCACACATACACACACACACAGACACACACACACACACACACACACACACACACACACACACACATGAAAAGAGAGAGAGAGAGAAAGAAAGAAAGAAAGAAAGAAAGAAAGAAAGAAAGAAAGAAAAGAAAGAAAGAGAAAGAAAGAAAGAAAGAAAGAAAGAAAGAAAGAAAGAAAGAAAGAAAGAAAGAAAGAAAGAAAGAAAGAAAGAAAGAAAGAAAGAATAAGGGAAATGAAACACTCATCTTTACTACTTTAATTATTACTGTGGATTTTCTTATTAATAATTTATCAACAAAGTGAAAACCCAGTCAGAACATTCATGAAAAGTCAATAGATTTAAAATAAGAAAAACAATATATTTAACATGAAATTCCTACCAATACCTCATTAAGGTGTCAAAAACACATACAAATTCTCATTTGTCTCCTAGCACATGACTGGACTGTTTCTGGTTGTAATTAAGCCTCACCTTTTTATGTGTATTTTATAGAGTCCCTTCCTGAACAGCAATCTACTTCTCTTAATAGTCATGTCCTTTATAGAGGAGATCATTTCCATTTACCTGCTCTTGGACAGTGTGTTAAATCCAACTAAATCAATTTTAACAAGCCCCTTCTTTAACAGTGAAAAAGCAATTAGCATCCAGTGATGTCACCCAAATTCCTGTAATTATGAATCAAACGTTTTCCATTTTTCCTTCTCATAGGTTTTAAAATTCTAACAATCTGGCATTCTTACTGATTCATTTGCAAGTGAATTTAAAACTGTCTTTTTACCATAGTGCTCTGTTCTCTCTGAGTTATATAAAGAACGCAAATGGCTTGGAGAGATATTTGTGGATAAATCCAATGCTTCTACTTTATAGATATTCTCTGTGAAGGACAGAGCTGATTTTAGAGAAGGGTATGTCCCACTGACAGAAACTCTTCACCTCTTCTCTCATATTCTGGCCATTTGTCTGCCTTTTCATAGAACGCTTTTACCAGCTTCTGTTCAGTTTTCTGGGTCTTTACTTTGAATCTCATTACTTTTCCTCATCCTCATCTTGATGAATGTGTTATCTATTCCAGCACATGCTGAAATAATCAAACCTTACACCCTGATTTCAGTTTTGGATTTCTTATCTCTGTCCTCATTGGGTCCCTCCTAGATCATTTTAGAAGGCAAATTTGTGGAAATTTCCTTTTCCATCCCAGGCTGTCCTATCTACCTCAAATACTAGGAACATATCGGAGTGAACTGGTTGAAAGTTTGATGTCTTTGGTTATGTAACTTGTTCACAAAGTTCTGTTCATTTCAGAGAAGAAATAAATTTGCTTGTAATTTGAGGATAGATTTCATATTGTCAGGAAAAGGGCTTATGTTGTACAAGGAGACTACTGCTTGCTTTCAATTTGTTGGAAGCTGCCTCTTTAAATTTAAATTAGTTGCAAGTACAGAAAAATAAATATTGTTATTCTCCATCCCCCATTATCCAATCTCATTGCCTCCACCCCTTAGATAAATTCTTTCCAAGTTTCCCTGGCTCCCCTTCTCATACATGTGTCCCATTGAGTCCAATAGATGTCTGTTCTTGTATGTTCCTGGGTATCTGATGAAACATAGGCCTGGGGGTCACATTCTCTGGCCAGCTCAGACCATCACCGACCACTCTGCGAGGAGCAGAGCCATTTGAATTCCTCCCTCCTTCATTGCGTCATGTTGTTGGGCCCACTCTTGCGGAGGTCATGTGTAGGTAGACTTGGAGGCAGTGATTTTGTGGTTGTATTGGTTTTATGCCTTGAGTTGCTGTGTGTCAGAAGAGGCTTTTTTTTCTTTTTTCAGAAATTTAATTATTTTTAAAAATTTAGTGCTGGGTATAAAACCCAAAACCTGCTTTAATCTAGGAAAGTATTCTCTCATTGAGGTACATTCAAAGCCCAAATTTTATCTTTTTAATTTATTTTTTTCCCTAGTTTTACCTTCTCTGTCCTTCTCTCCTCCCTCCCCGCTTTCTCTCCCACATTCTCCTCCTTTCCCTAATTCATCCCTCTCCCTCCCACTATCTGTCTGTTTCTGTGGGTTCCAGGGTTCCTCCTGTAATATCTGCTCCAGTGGGAGCTCAGGTGTCTGTGGCAAACCAAGCGGTCCTTCCCTGGGCAGACACACTGAACAGGGCACTCCTGTTCACCTCTCCAGCCCCACACCCCACGGCTCTCACTACATGAAACCATTTTTCCTGAGATCTTTGACAATCCGTGGGGGACTGTTGATATGTCAGCCATTGTGCAGGTCTGGTGAGGATAAATCTCATTGCAGTGCGTTCCTGGATGCAGCAGTCCTACCCTGAGTAGAAGAATCTCCTGGCCAGCAGTGACCTCCCCATCTTTAAGCTTTTAAAGTCTTACCACCTACTCTTTCAAAAGATTCCCTGAGCCTTAGAATAGGAAGGGATTTGGTTAGCCTTATTCCTATTGAGTGTCTCAAGATCTCTGGTACTCTGCATTCTGGTTGGCTGCTGTCTATTTCATTGTTCAGTTCAGTAGACTGCCTCTTGTTCGGGTGTTGAGAGCCTCTCTTATCCAAAGACAAAATGAGAGGTATTTAGATGGAAGTTTACTCTCTGGTGCTTGTGGTTAGTATTGAGAAATCAGATCCTGTCTACTGTCAGTTTTCACTATTGGTTTAGATTGGTTTACAGTGATGGACATGTATTCCTTGTCATGGGGGGGGTTGGAGTTTAGGGGCTAGTGAGCAGGTGGTTGGTTAACTGGACGCCAATCCTATACTGTGTCCTGTTCTTGCTCTTCCTTCTTTAAGACTTTTTTTTTTTTTAACATAAAAGCCTTTTGTAGTTGTTTACCCATGTTCTTTTGGTTCTGCTTTTTTGAGATCCTGTTTCAACCCCCCTCCCCACACACACACCCCACGCTCTCTGTGTTCTTTTCTTCCTTTGCATTCATGGGTGCTGTGAGAGTTTCTGTTTTATTCCATCAGACTGAGGGTTTAATGCTAGGATAAATTTATAAGGGGGAACATACAACACCCATTTTTCTGTGTCTGGTATATTTCTTCCAGTTCCATCCATTTACTGAGAAATTTCATTAACTTATCTTTCCTAACAGTTGAATAGTATTCCCTTGTATATAGATACCACATTTTCATTAGTCATTCATCAACCATCAGACATCTAGGTTGGTTCAATTTCTTTGCAATTGTGAAAAGGATAGCTATGAACACAGTTGTACACATGTGTTAGATGCAGGATGCAATGTTCTTTGGGAATACTATAGCTGAGTAATATGAAACTTCAATTCTTAACATTTTTAGGTACCTCCAAATTGATCTCAAAAAGGTTATATGAATTTATGATCCCACACGCAATGAATGAGGCTGAAGTTACCCTTCTCCCGACATCCATCCCAGCATTTGCTGTTGTTTGTGTTTTGGATCTTAACCATTTTGACCGGAGTGAGCTGATATCTCTTGTAGTTAATCTGCATGGTTGCTGATAAAATCATCATCCAATGGTTTATGAGATCAAGGGGTTTATTCTCTTATGATTGTCTAGCTACAGTTCTTGGTCCAGCTTGGCAGGAGAACATGCACCATTACCAAAGGCCAAGGAGACTGGCCATACCATATCAATGTAATAGCTGAGAAAGGGACAAGCCTTACTTGCCAGACCAACATGTCTGGCCAAGTATACACAAGGATGCCAATTTCCTCAATTAGCTCTCTGTATTTTATTCATCTGTCCAGGGCCTAGTCCCACATACCATGTGCTGAGTCTGCTCCATCCACCAATCTCCTATAGAAAATTAGTTATTGAATTAAGCTCAGAGAAAATTGCAGGAGATTGTATGCTGATGGGGAAGGCCCAGCCCATAGTGGGTGGTACTAAGCCCTGGAATAAAATACAGAGAGCTGGTTGAGAGAGTCAGCATTCTTGTGTACACTTGGATAGACATGATGGTCTGGCAAGCAAGGATCATCCTTCTCTCAGCCATTATGTGGTGATGGTGTGGCCTGTTCCTTCAGCCCTGGCATTGGTGAGTGCTCTCCTGTCAAATGGGACTACAAACTGTAACTGGATTATAGTGAAAGAATAAACCCCTTGTTCCCTTAAGTGGTTTGATACTGATTTTTCAGCAACCATGCAGGCTAACTGTTACAGAGTCCTTATTGAGGAAATGCTGACCAAGGCCAATAGATTTGAGAGTTCTCCCTACTTTTTTTTCTTGGACTTTTATAGTGTCTGGTCTAACAGCGAGGTCTTTGATCCATTTGGAATTGATTTTCATGTAGGAAGACAAATAAGGTTCCATTTTCATTTCTCTGTATATAGACATCCAATTTTGCCAGCACCATTTTTGAGGATGTTGTCTTTTTTTCCAGTAGATTTTTTTTGCACCTATATTAAAGATCAGTTGGCTGTAGGTTAGTGTGCACATATTTGAGCCTTCTAGGCCATTCATTATTCTGTATCTCTTTTTTGGAGTCAACACCATGCTGTTTTTATTATTATGGCTTTACGGTATAGTTTACGATCTGGTATGGTGATAGCTGCAGTGGAGTTTTTATTATTTGGGATTGTTTTTTGCTATCCTGGGTCTTTTGTGTTTTTATATGAAATCTGAGACTGTTTTGCCGATTTCCATGAAAAGTTGAAGTGGAATTGATTGTTAATGCATTGAATCTGTATATTTTTGGTAGAGTGGTCATTCTAACAATGTTAATACTGCTGACCCAGGAACATGGGAAGTCTTTCTATCTTCTGGTATCTTCTGTAATCTCTCTTATTTTTTAGGGTTTTAAAGTTTTCATTCTAAAGATCTTTCACATGCCTGGACAGGCTTATTCCAAGGTATTTCATTTTATTAGGAGCAATGGTAAATGGCATTGTTTCTCTGATGTCTTTCTTTATCCTTGATGCATAGGAAAGCCACTGATTTTTGATTGTTAATTTGTATCCTACCACTCTATTGAACTTGTTTATTAGTTCCAGAAGTTTCTTGGCACAGTCTTTAGGATCCTTGATGTATAGGAGCATATCATCTACCAATAGGGAAAAGCTGGTTTCTTCTTTTCCAATTTTTATCTCTTTTATCTCCCTCTCTTTTCTAATGGTTGTTGCTAAGAATTCAAGTACAAAGTTGAAAAGAAATGATGAGAGTGGGCAGCCTTGTCTAGTTCCTGATCTGAGTTGGAATATGTCCAGTTTTTTACTATTTAGGATGATTTTTGCCATAAGCTTGTTGGACATTGTAGGGAACACTGAAACTTAAAGCTTCAGTTTCTTGAGGTTGTTGATGGGACACTGTGGTAGCAGTGGTAGTAGACAATCTCCTGTGCCAATGGTAGAGATCTGCCTCCTGCTGACCTTCCCAGAAGGGGACAGGGTGATTCTCATCCTACCTTGAAACTGGCAGGAGTGCAGTATATCTCTTCCTGTTCTTTTGAGGCCATTAAGACATATTAGCATATTTGGAGGTGGGCAGGGCAGTGTTGGTGGTGACCCCATCTGCTATTGATCTTTCCCTTAGCTGTAGTCTATGTTGAAATTTATGTGATGTCATGTCTGTGAAATGTCATCCCCCTGCTTCGTGGTACATAAAGGATTAGATTTTAAAACAAATCCAATATTGATATGGCTTTTCCACTATCCCTCTAACCCAGCCTGATTTAATTCCTGCTGATTCCACTCTGGAAAAATCCATTCAGCTAAGCAGGTAAATGCACTGGTAGTGAATGCCCTTTTGACGTGGTCTTTATATGTTGAGAAATGTTCCTTCCAACCCTATTTTCTCCAGGGTCTTTATCATAAAGGGTTGTTAGATTTTATTAAAAAGCTTTTTCAGCATCAATTGAGAGAGTCATGTGGATTTTGTCTTTACATTTGTTTATATGGTGAATTATAGATTTACATATAATAAATCAACTTTGTGTTTCTGAAATATACCCAACCTGATCATAGCGGATGATCTTTTTGATATGTTTTTTAATCCATATTGTTAGAATTTTGTTGAGAATATTTGTGTCTGCATTCATCAATGAGATTGGCCTATACTTTTCCCTTTTTTGTTGACTATTTGGTTTTGGGATCAGTGTGATGTTGGTTTTGTAGAAAGAATTTGGAAGTGTTCCTTCCTTTTCCATTTTGTGGAATAATTTAAGGAGTATTAGTATTAATTGTTCTTTGAATATCTGGTAGAATTCTGAGCTGAATCCATATGGACCTGGGCTTTTCTCTGTTGGGAGATTCATAATTACTGCTTCAACTTCATACCTTGTTATAGTATTATTTAAATAACTCAATTCTTTGTGATTTAATTAATTGTTATGCTGTGTTTAAAAAAATTCATCTGCTTCTTTGTGGCTGTCAAACGTGGTGTTCTAAAATTTTTTAAAGAATAACCTTATGATTTTCTGATTTTCCTTTACATCTGTTGTGATAGCTCCATTTTTATGTCTAATTTTATCAATTTGGGTTTTCTTTCTTGGTTTTGGTTAATTTGACTAAGGTTTTTTTCAATATTATTAAGTTTTCAAAGAACCATTTTTTCGTTTGGTTGATTTTTGTAGGTTTTTTTTTTTTTTTTTGGTCTCAATTTCAGTTGTTTCTTCTCTGATCCTGCTTGTCTTTGAACATCAACTTTTTGGGGGTTGGTTTGTTCTTGTTTCTCTAAAGCTTTAAGCTGCTTTGTTAGGTTGTTCACTTGTGATGTTTCCATTTTATTATGCAGGATCAAGTGCTATGAACTTTCCTCTTAGGACCAGAGGTTTTGATATGATGTGTTTCCTTTATCATTGAGTTCTAGAAATTTTAAAATTTCTGTTTTTATTTCTGTCTACCATTCCTCATTCAGTAGCATATTGTTAAGTTCCCAAGAGTTTGTGTACTTCCTGGTATTTGCTTTATTATGATGTACATCTTTATTCCCAGATGGTCAAATAGAGCACAGGTGGTGATTTCCAATTTCTTATATTTGTGGAGGCTTGATTTGTGAAATAGTACATGATCAATTTTGGAGAAAGTTTCACAACTGCTGAAAAAATGTATATATGGAATGCTCAACAGTTGTCTTTCAGGTCTAGTTGGTTTATGGTTTGATTTAATTCCTGTCTGTCCCTGTTCAGATTTTGGCCTGCTGACATGTCTAGAGAGTAGGTGTTGAAATTTTCTAGTATTATCATGTTTGGGTTTATTGGTTTTATGCACCACAGTGTTTGTTTAATGATTGGGGGTGAGCCTATGTTTGGAACATATATGTTTAGAATTGTGAGTCCTTCCTGATATATAATTCCTTTGACAAGCATATAGTACCTCATCTATATCGTCTCTGTATTTCTTATGATTTACTTTGGTTTGAAGTCTATTTTGTACGATATTAGGACTATTACTGCTTTTTTTATTTGCATTTGATTGGAGTATCTTTAATCATCCTTTGACCCTGAGATTGTGCCTATCTTTCAAAGTGATGCAAATCATATATCATCCAGATATGACCAAATAGGAGCACAACAAGGCAAACAATAGTAACCGCATCTCAGATACAGGATAAAGAGATCATTCTGAACGATGCAAGAGAGAAAAACCAAGACACATTTAAAGGAAAGCTTGTTAGAGTAACAGCTGACTTCTCAATGGAAGTTATAAAAGTCAGAAGAGCCTGGGAAAGCATACTTCAGGTCACAAAAGATCAGCAAATACCAAAGATCACAAATGCCAAAGATCACAAATGCCAAAGATCACAAATGCCAATCTAGGCAACTATATCCAGCCAAATTATCAGTCATGCTTGAAGGAGAAATAAAAATATTTCCTGACAAAAATAAATTAAATACGTTTTAGCTGCCAAACCAGATTGGCCTATAGAATTTTTTTCTTGGATTCCTTGTTCTGGGGTTCCATAAATGCGTGGGCTTGACTTTTTCATGGTATCCCATAGTTCTTGAGTATTCTTTTCTTATTTTGTTTTAGAATTTTCAGATTATTTAGTTGAATGATCCTGTTTTTTCAGCTTATCTCACAGATCTGATATTTTATATTCTGCTTGATCTATTATGTCTGATACTTTCTGTTGGGTTTTCAATTTCAGTTTTTTTTTTTTTAATTTCAGCTGAATTTCAGTTTGTGGGGATTTTTTCCCATCATAAATTTGTTCTTGTTTTCTCTTTTTAATCTCAGATTTTTAAAATTATTTTCCTGTTCATATATGGTCATATATTTATTCTTGAGCTCATCATATACCTTTTGTTGCTATTCATGCTCTTTTTGAGGTTCTTTAAGAAGCTTGTTGCTCATGTCAATAGCTTGTCCTGACTGAAATCTATAGCATGGGTGTTGGTGATTTTGTAATAGACATATTCCTGATATTTTGTGTGTTTTGCTGTTTTACAATGTGACTTAGGCATTTCCTACAAGTCTGTAGAAAAAGTCTGCTTTATTTTTTTTTGAAAGTGTACAATATTTAATTCAAAGTACATACAACAATCCAAGGGAAAGACAGATACCAAAAGGGAAAATTCACTTTAAAAAATACAAATGATCAAAAGATAAATGAAAAATACAGTCTTATCATTTGTTGGTAAAAGAATTAAAATCAAGACAATAATAAAATGCTTTACTCTATAACATTAGATTATTGATGTTGAGGTAGATTAAGAAAGAGATAGTTTAAGTCATTGCGATTATGAACCAGCACAATTTTATAAAAGGAACCAAAGGTTGCAGTGAACATTTCATTTCAAATTAGAAATATAATGACATGGCCTCGCAAGTCCATACATGGTATTTATCTATTTATTTATTTATGTATTTATTTATTTTTGTCATGCTTCATATTTGAATACATGAATTTATGTCATTTTCATCTCTTTTGACTCAACCCAACCCCATCACCCACTCCTTTCATACTTCATACTTTCTCCTCCCACTCAGTCTTCTTCCTACTTTCACTTCTTTCTCCATGTGTATTCCTTTTTTTAATATATTTTTAATTATTATTTCAGCTCATACAAACTTAATAGGTATACCAGTTCCCTCCCTCCCTCCTCCTCCCCCCAAACCCCCTGTTCCTCCTCCCCATACCACTCCCTCCCATCCCCCGTGCCTCCCGCCCCAATTCCCAGAGTCCTTTCTTGTGCATGCCTGACTCTCCTCTGGGCCCTCCTCTCCGATGACATACAAGGACCCAGTGGCATTTCCCTGAACCCTTTCCTGTGTTCCCCTTAAGCATAGGAACACTACTGTGGCTGTCAATCCCTTGCCTCCAAGGATCTTGGTGCCTTTAGCAGATGCTAGACTTTGTGAGGTCAATAGTGTGTTGGACATTGCGCCGGGCACGCAATGTCCAATTATGATTGCTTAGGCCGGAACTTGTGTGTAGTATCTTGCAAATCATTGCTCCTCCCATCCTTTTGCTCTTACACTCTTACCGCCCCCTCTTCCGCAAATGTCCCTGAGCTTCAGGATGGGGAGAGATTAGTCTGGCCTAGTTCTAGGTGGTTGATATAGAGTCTCTGAAGTTCTGGATAGTGGTTTGTTGATTTTCTTTTGCAGTTTTGTTGCTCCTGCAATGCCCTTCACTCTATCATGATGGGCACTGTATGTCACCCCCTGGCCAGAGACAGAAAGTTGTTAAACTGGAGTCTTATTATAAGAGCACATTCAAGGGTAGATGTAATACTTATACCCAAAAGTGGAATCGCAGAGTCATATGGCATTTGGCAACGGGAGGGGTCAATCACCCATTTGCAAAATGGTTACTTTTTAATCTGCCGGACTATATGCCCTCCCCTTCTGGTGAGTTCATAGCCCCTTAGTTGTAAATGATCAGGAACGAATGTCTGTGAACTTAACTAGGTGTCACATTACTTTCTTGCAGTCCTTGATGGAGGCCTATTTTCTCTACTGTAACATGATCACTTCTCTCCTTGTTTCTGGTGTGGCCTTCCAACCCCATCCCTCCTGTTCATAATCCTTGCAATTACTGTAGGTAATACATAGATTTACCTATGAGTGTCTCAAGATGGGCTGGGTGGGTTTGGTATTAGGAGCCACCTATTAGGGAGTACATACGGCGCTTAATTTTCTGGGTCTGGGATACTTCACTTAATATAATTGTTTCTAATGACATCCATTTCCCGGCAAATTCCAGTAATTCATCATTTTTGATGGCTGAGTAGTACTCCATTGTATAGATGTACCACATTTTCCTTATCCACTCGTCAACTGTTGGACATTTGGGTTGATTCCATGTCTTTGATATTGTAAACAGTGCTGCTATGAAAGTCTGCTTTATTTACTAGTTATTTTTGGCTCATCTGAGTCAGATGAGGTTTTCTAACTTTGAATGTTGTAGGAAAAGTTTCTCTGAATTTGAATGGGTTCTACTATTGTGAGATATGGCTGTTCACTGGCTCCACACACTTCTTTTGTGGCATGGGGATCCCTTTTCCAGGGCATTGGGGTGGGTGATAAAGCTTTCTTTTAAAAAAAGCATGACATGACAATATACTGCAACCTTTCTCTTTATAAGAGCAAGAATCCAAATACTCTGCTTCTTTTCTTTGAAAAAGATACTGATCAAAATGTATTAAATTTTTTTTAATACTTTGATTCTTTGAAGTGATATAGAGAAAACAATCTCACATTTAAATACTGCTGGGCAGTGAGTGCAGATTTCAGGCAGAGGCTACAACATTCAGAGACGGATAAAGTAACACAAGATGACTTAATGCCACGCATTTAATGGCACTAATAATGTATGACGAGAAAAAGGAAAGAGTGCAAAAGTGCATAATCTGGAATCCTTAAATGTTTTACAAACTTCTTGTGAGCTGCCATTGCAGCTGCCATGAGAAATGCTGGTCTATTTATTCATGAGGCCATGTGCCTTGGATCTTTCATCCTTATTAACATGAATTTGTTTGCTTATCATCAAAAGCATCTTAAATTACATTAATCAAATATATGGTTGATCAAACAAAACAATTTTTAAAAAATATAATTTGCCCTTTTGAAGTGTCTTCCTTATACCAGCAGTTCTGAGTTTAACTTGCATTATTCACTTCCTATTTCTTTTTGAAATGAATAAGGCCAAAGATGCTAAGGAGATGGACAAAGAAAGTGTATATTGTAGGGCATGAATTAATTGATGGTAAATGACAGGTGAGGCATTGCTGAGGGAGGGCTCACCAGGTAAAATATTACATATCTTGATCTGTGTACAGAATCTAGATTTAAATGTAAGTCTACACATATATGTGTATATAGATACACAGCATGTCTGTCTATCTATCTATCTATCTATCTATCTATCTAATTAAATACAGAGTAGAGATGGGATTGCTTAATAAGAGGAAGGAGGTAAGGGACTGGCACCAAGAGAAGGTGAAAGAATGGGAAGAATCATAAGGAGTGAGTGGTCAAGGTACATGATATGCACAAAAGGAAATATCACAAGAAAATCCATCATGCTGTATAATAACACATACTCAAAGAAAATTTCAGGAGCAACGAAGTAAAGGTGTAGATATATGAAGACAAAACAGACTCTTAGGCAACTCATATTTAGAATTTTTCTAGGTTTCTCCGCATGTTTTGCAATGGAGAAGAAAAATGTGCTTCCTTCTTTACTTAACTATATTCTTCATATTATTCATTCTTTCACTTTCTTTTCATTTTAGTTTTATCTCTCTATATATACATATTTCTATTTTCCTTCTTTTCTGATTTGTCAAGCATTAATTACCCAACCCCTATTACATATACATTGTTATGCATATTTAATTGGAATGGTGACCTCACAAAGGAATTAGCATTTGAAAACAGTAATTTAAGAAATTTCAGTAACCAGTTTGCACTCTCAGGACAAAAAAAAAATGTGTCAATTGGGTCAGAACCTTCAGCACTTGGAGGTACTGGTGACACTTCTGGCTGCAATATTGACTGCATTGAAGATCACAAGTGTAAGGACACAGATTCTGATTGGATGATTCTCAGGCAGAGCTCATTTTTGACAATCCCAGTTTGGATGGGGCCTTAACCCATTTCAAGAGCACTGCAAAATAATAGATGCTCTGTAACAGTTACTCTTAACTATAGCTGTGAGAATACACCCAAAGTCAATCAACTTAAGGGAGAAAGGGAGGTTTATTCAGCTTACAGTTCCAGAGGAGAAGCAGTTTCTCATGGCAGAGGCAGCATGGCTGGCTGGCCAAAGCTAGAGGAAGCTAAGTCGCTGCAGACATCTTGGAAGCTGAGAGCTGCAGACTGCTTGCTGCAAAGACAGACTTCTCCTGGAGGTAGGGTGGGACTAATCCACCTCAAGGCCCACCCCTTGTGACTGCCTTCCTCCAGCAAGGCTCCACCTCTCAAGGTGACGTGACCTTACCAAACACTTGAGACTGTGAAGGACACATTTCAAACCATGACATGCTCGAAGACAAAAGACTGCTTTTCTTCCTCACATTACCAGTGTTTGTGCTTCTGCTGATGACTTTCATTCAGAAGTAATTGTGTTAGTTTCCTTGGATCATAAATGTTCCATTATTATTAATTTATTGAATTTGCTTGAAATCCATCCAAAACTCTTTCTATTTTTGATAACTTCATCAACATCACAAAAGGTCAAGTTTATAGTTTAAATGCTCTATTCCAATATTCCACATATAAATATTATTATGGCTTCATAGCCCAGTCACAGGTAGTATAATTGTCTACAGAATGGATGAATTCAGGTGACTAGTTTTCCCTTTCTGAAGATGATTCTAAATGATGTTGCTAATACATGGATGTGTGGCTGCTGTTGAACTAGTCACTGATGTTGGCTAAATAATAATTGAAGACTGCCTTGAAGGTTAGAAGGAAGTAAATATCTGTGTCAGGTATGCCAAGCTAACAACTAGGTGTTGCAAGCCAAACAGTTCAGAGAATACAAAAATGGTTTTGTGTATGGCATGAATGTGGGTCTCTTTAGTGGAATAAAATCTCTAGTACATACAGGACAAATACTGAAAGCAGTAGCTTTTTAAAAATATATATTGATTTCTTGTTATTGTGTGTTAATAGGGCAGTTGCGTGTCATGATTCCCATCTGTAAGTCACAGGACAACTCTGTGGCATCTGTTCTTTCCTTCCACCTTTATATGGGTTCCAGGGATTGAACTCAGGTCATCAGTCTTACATGACAAGTACCTGAACATGTGAGACATTTTACCATCCCCAATTAGTTTTTCCCACAACCAACAGGAAACAGTCCCAAGTTCCTCTACTTGTGGCTTCCTCTCGATCAGTGCAGATTCTTTTCTTGTCATATAATGTCACACCCTCCTTCTCAACTATGATTCCAAAGACTTTAGTTGAAGTCAAGCCTCCCAACCTCACATTTCTAATGGATTAATCTTACAGTATAATTACACTTTTTAGAATGGTTTTTCTCAGATAATAACATTTATTGAGATTTTAATAAAGGTTTTATATGCATTCATGTTTATTATGTATAGCAACTATAGTGCTATAAAACAGGAAAACTGAAACACAGATGTAGCCAGCAAATAGTGGAAATAGAATCAAAATTAAACTTATTTCAGAGAACAAGTTTGTCACTACACCATTTTAACATGATTCAAGTGTTACTGAGAAGGTTTAATGTATGCCAGCCCTTCTCCAATATACTTATAGCAGAATATCACTTTGGACATAACTAAAAATTCAAATTAAAAGGTTGGTTTGAAATCACTTAATTAACAATTTAAAGTTCTGAAACATAAATTGGATTATAATAGATCTCAATGGGAGGTCTTGGTTTCGTGCATCAAAGATAAAAATCATCGTTATTAATGGCATAAAACCTACTACAAGAAAAGCAGAAGCATGGATCTGTATTGAAAGATGTGGTTGTGGAACTATGTGGTGTCTAGTTTTATAGATATAGATTTAAACTTCGTTCTAAAGTTACTAACAGGTGATGTCACTGTCCACATTGCTAAGTCTCCAGTTCCTATTGTGAAAGTGACTCTGGTAACTTTTTACTAAGTCTCTGTTCTGTAACATGTTCTTTATGATGCCGTGTATGTGTTACCTACTTTGATTGTCAGATCTCTTATTTACAGTATATAACACAAGAACCTGTAAGTCAAAAAGGCTAAAAAGCCTGATTGGAGACAACAGCTGTCTAATGGCAGAGATAGAATTTGAATCATATTTCACTTACTTTTATAATTTCTTAATTTCAATCATAGTGCATTAGTCTGTAAAGATATAAAACTAGGACCACCTTCATGGAATTTTTGAGCTCATAGAATTTTGAATTTTGAAAGAAGAAATGCATAAGAAAATTAATATTATATAATTCCTGGGAATCATTCAACACATTAGATAAACCAGCATATCAACTTGACCTTATAAAATAATCTTCAAATTCTTTAAAGGAGAATCTTGATACCAATCAATATATCTATTAATCTTGTATAAGAATGGTTTAAAGGAGAGTTCAATATCAGATTTAAGGAATTCACTTTTAATTGAGGAATTTTTCTATCTACTAGAATTCAATAAATCCCTATATCCAAAAATATATAACAGATATGATGGAATCCTGTACATCTCACCCTTTACGTTTTAGGAAATAAAGGTTAGAATTTCAACACCATAACGTGAATTTTATCTGCCTTTCTTTCTCTCTCTTCCTTCTTCTCTCACTCTCCCTTTTTAACTTATCTTCTTATTTTCTGTGCACTGCAGTTTCTTTTTGTTTACATGCATGTATGTGCATGTATACACATGCATGTGTGTGTGTGAGAGGGCACTGTGTACCTGCAAATGCAGGAGTCATCCTGGATTGCTTCTATCTCCTTTTTTATTCACTCTGGGATTTTCAAGGCTCTTCCATCTAGAGTAGATGTGCAGGCCACCGCCATTTCCAACTGGCAATTTTACATAGGATCTAGGATTTAAAGTCAGATCTTTCCACTTGCAAGACAGTGTCTTTATCCCCTGAAATATTTCTCCAGCATGTGCACTGCAGTTTAAAGTATTAAAGAATTAATGACTCTGAAGATCAACTTCAAATAATTACTAATAGAAATTAAAGCTCAAATAGACTGTGTCTCCTGACTTCCTGCTTAAGATAGTTCCTAGGCACTGGGGGATGGGGAGGGAGGGGTGAGCGGAGGGGGAACAGGGGGTTCGGGGGGAGGAGAAGGGAGGGAGGGAAGTGGTGTACCTATTAAGTTTGTATGAGCAGAAATAATAATAAAAATGTAAAAAAAAAAAGAACTTTGACCCGACAAAGGTAAAACAAAATAAAGCCCCTTGTTCCCATAAAAAAAAAAAAAAAGATAGTTCCTAGGTAGTGTTTTCTGGTTTTCCAAATTGTATTAACCAAACCAAACATGATGGTTTAAATATCAAAGATTTTATTTTGAATTTATTTTGGCAGTTTCAGCAATTTCAGTGTATAATCCATGGTTCTCTTGATTCTAAGTCAGTGGTGAGATAGAATGTCATGGTGAAAGGAACATGTAGGTAAGAATTTTTGTTCACCCCATGGCAGAAAAGGAGAGAGAAAGGAATGGCTCAGGTGTCCATTCAAAAGTACATTGCAAATGTTCTGCCCTCCAGCTCAACCCATCTACTGTTTCCATGACCTCCAAAAAGTCATGGAATGGGATGTTTTATATATATATATATATATATATATATACACACATATATATATATAATCATTCACTCCCATACCAAAGCTCAGAGAACATTGTGGAAGAGAGGACAGTAAGATTGTAGGAGTCTGAAGTGAGACAGTGGTGGGCCAGTCATTATCTCCTGAGCATGACAGAGTTGAGATGTACAAGATTTAATAGCAGATATGTATACTTATGCAAGAATTGTATAGAATCAGTCTCAACATCTTACCATGAAATTAGAAAGCCCTCAAGGTAATCTACTGCTCTATGAGAGACTAATTAGAACTAAAACTGATAGGAATAAAAAAGAGGGTGCTTTTCTCAATGATATGCCTACTGATCTATGATACTTGCTAGAACATAAAACATGTTGAGTACATGTCATCAAAGATAAAACAGAAGAAATATAGTGGGTTCCATAAATGAAATGATACAGAAATAAGAGAGAGTCCGTCAGGAGAGATGAAGGATTATAAGGTGGAAAGGAAGGAGGATGGAACTTGGGACTGAGGGGTAAAAACTGAAAATATCTGAATTCACTATATACATATAAGCAACATTTAAAAATAAATAAAAGAATAGAAAAAACAAAAAATATATTGCACAACTATCAAAGCTATCTCATTCAGAGTATTTAAATTTTGTCTCAAAAAATAAATAATCAATTATTAATCATTATTTTAAAAAGGACCTCTAGCTATGGACCAAATATTGAATGCTAACATCTGTGAGCTTATAATTCTTTATTCTTTCAGGCTTTTAATTTATTTTTATTATCACATTTCATATTTATACCATTGTCAGATAGTGTAATAAATACCAATAATTGATAATTAAGTAAATGCACACACGCCAGCTGAATAAAAATTTAGTTGGCCACATTGGAAAGTCATTTCATAATAATCTTCATTTCCCTCATTTCTTCTTACTGACTTCCCTTATTTCCCTTCTAAACTGTTTCATACTCTGAAGATTATAGACAGGGAAATCATAGTAAAATACTTACAAATATAATTCAAGAACACATGCAACATGAACAATTTGGTTTCATTCAAGGGATACAAGGTTGGTTAAACATAAATGAGTGAATATAATTGTCATGGCTTATACCCCACACTCTCATGTGTTTGGGAAGGTTAGGGCACCTTTGAGAGGTGGAGCCTTTCGGAGGAAGGCAGTCACAGTTGGTGGGCCTTGAGGTGGATTAATCCCATGCTACCTCCTGGGGAAGTCTGTTTTTGTAGCAAGTAGTCTAATAGCGCTCAGCATCCAAGATATTCGTATTTACTTAGTCTGCTTCCAGTTTCAACCAGCCATCCATGCCATGTCCACAATGAAAGACTGTATCTCCCCTCTGGAAACATAAGCAGAATAAATCTCCTTTCTCCCTTAAGTTGCTTGACTTTTGGTGTTCTCTCACAGCAATAGAAAAGAGTAAAAGTTACAGTATTGCACATGCAAATATACTCAAAGATAATGCACATTACATGATAATATAAACAGATAAGAAAATCTTTGACAAAGTTCACTATCCCTTCAAAAAGAAATTACAAATTGTAGGAACCCATCTCAATGTAATGAAAGCTATATATATCACACCTCTAATCAACTTACTGGGCAAAAAACTGAAAGCATTTTCTATGTAATCAGGAACAAAATAAAAGCTCACATTGTCAGTGTAGTAATTTAGCATAGAATTTGAAGTCTTCCTATACTTGAAAAGCTTTAAGTGCTCTACCATAAAACTCTTAGATATGATAACATTCATAATAGAAACCCTAGTTGCAAAGTTGATATATATGCCATTCATGAACTCACCAAGAAAGAACTCAGGGAAAAAAATCTTATCAAGGTTGTCGCAGAAATTTAATATCAATAAGTAAAACTAGCCGTGGATATGAAGGGACTCTTCAAAAAATTACTTTAAGACACTGAATAATGAAGATTGAAATAGAGGAAGGTAATAAGAGATGGAAATACCTTCCATGCTAATTGGTAGGAAGAATTCATATTATAAGACAGACTACATTCTCCCAAAGCAATGTAATGCCTCAGAACTCTAATGGCATTCTTTGCAGAAATGAAATGGAAAACAAATCTCTAATAGAAAGACCACAAGCAATCCTAAGCAGAAAGAACAGTGCTGGATTAATCACAATAGCTGTGCTCAAGTTATACTACAGAGCTATCGTAGTTCCAGAGGGGAAAAACAGTTTTTCATGGAGGAGGCAACATGGCTAGTGGCTGAAGCTGAGGCAGGCTAAGTCAGTTAAAACATCTTAGAAAGTACAAGAAACAGAATCTCTCTTCAAAGTCTTCTGTTTCATGGTTCCTTTTATCTGAACTGTTACTGGGAGGTTTCAATCAGATCTAGGGCTTGTCTTCATATTGTAAATGTATTGATCTGTATATTATCTTCAAGTAGTCTGACAGCTTATTTAATTAATGCCTGGAGTGGTCAAATTGGCAGGATTATCTATCACAAGTTCACCCTTGTCAATTTGACACCAGATCGCATTTTCTTAGCCCATTCTTAATCTCCACATAAAAACAATAAGATTCATATGCCTAACATAACTGTCCATGTACAACCACACATGCATTATTTTCCCCAAGATTAATGACAAAGTCCCTTGAGAAATGTTTAGTCTTAGTGTCCCATAGCCTCCTGGAAAATCAAAAGACAAGTTACATACTTCTAACATACAAAAGCACAGAATAAACTTTCTATTCCAAAAGAAAGGAATGAGGACATATCCAGGAAAGATCAGTTTATAACATGACTGAAAAACATCAGAGCAAACTCCAAATCCTGCAGCTCCATGTCCAACAAGTGAGCTTCTTGATTTCATCTCAGTTCCTAAGGGCTTCCATTCTACCCCTCCAATGCAGCTAATCATAAAACACATCACTCTCTTGGCTGACTCCTTCCAGGGTATACAACTCTCCATGGCAAATGTTCCAAGTCATCACTGGCATCTCTAACACCTTTGTTTCTCAGTGTAAAACCAGGCTTTAACTCCACAACACAAATTACCCTTCTTGGGCCTTTAAACTGCAGAGTTTCTGCCACATGTTGCCTGGATTCTGCCACTGTCTGAAACCTTGGAGGAGGGATCCCTTTTGCATCTTTGATGCCTCCCAAACCAATAACATGTGGACAAAGTTGTCAAGTTCTGCTGTTACTTTGGGTTAGAGATTGGCCCAGTTGAATCACAGCTGATTCAGCTTGTCTGTGCTGACTCTTTTTCTCCTAGACAGTTGCTTTAGGGGAGAAACAGACCCTTGCTTTAGAATTCCACCCTTTTAGCTCATTCCCCCAAAAGGATTTGCATTCTTATAGGTGGGAGCTTTCTCTGAGAATCTTGCCCTCAAGCCAGGACCTCTCCCATTATCCAAATTGAGAGCAGTTAATGCTAGTTGTGGTCAAGTTGACACCCAGCTATCACAGCTATCAATGCTGTGATATGTCAATGCTGACAAAGGTGTCAAAAGAACAATGAAAAAAAAAAAAAAAAAACAACCAAAAACCATTTAACAAGGAGCAAGAATGTGTACAAAAAGAAGAATAAAACTAGATCCATATATTTTACATTGAACATAAGGAAAAACAACCTTAATATAAGATCTGAGACTTAGAAATTTCTAGAGGTAGACATAAGTGACACATTAAATATCATATAGGCACTAAAAAACCTTTCTGAACAGTACCTCAATAGCACAGGAGATAATTTTCAAAAGACTGTTAAAAGAGCTTATATGAATTTAAATACTTCTGCATAGTGAAGGAAGCAGAGTGAACAGATGTCCTACAGAACAAGTAAATGATCTTGCCAACTACATACTAGACACAAGATTAATATCCATGGTGTATAATGAACTACAAAAGTTAAACACTCAAAATCAAATGATATACCAAAATGAACTGAATATACAGTTCTCAAAAGGAGAAATATAAAGTGACCAAAAAATGTTTTTAAAATTGTTCAACAGCTTTAGACATCAGGGAAAGGTAAGTAAGAACTGCTCTGAGATTCCATCTCACTCTTGTTAAGATGGAAAGGAAAATAAACTAATACAATCACTATGGAAGCCAATATGGAGGCTTCTCAAAATTTAAAAAGTGAGCAACAGTTTGACCTAACTGTCATATTCCTGGTATATACCCAAAAGACTTTGTGTCAACATATCACTGTGATAATAGGTATAACTGGAGATCATAATTTTTAACAAAATTAATATGATGCCAGTCGCAGAAAAAATACTACGTATTTCTCACATATACAGAATCGAGACTTAAATATATGGATGTGTGAATGTGTTGGAGTACTAGTTACTCTTATCTGTTGCTGTGAGAGAATACCCAATGTAAGAGAGAAAGGGAGCTGTTGCTGTGAGAGAATCCCAATGTAAGAGAGAAAGGGAGATTTATTTAGCTTACAGTTCCAGAGGGGAGATACAGTCTTTAATGGGGGATGTGACATAATTGGCTAGAAGAAACTGCAGACAGGCTAAGTCACACCCATCTGCAGGCTGAGAGCTGTCAGACTGCCTGCTGCAAAAGCAGACTCCTCCAGAGGGTAGGGTGGGACTAATTCACCTCAAGGCCCACCCCCTGTGGCTGCCTTCCTTCAGCAAGGCTACACCTCTCAAAGGTTCCATGACCTTCCCAAACACATGGGTATGGGGGACACATTTCATACTCTGATAGTTGGTGTGGTGTGTGTGGGGGTGGGTCAAGAAAAGGAGGAAAAGATTTTAAGTGAAAGATGAAGTGAATAAACAGCGAAATGAATTCATGTGATCTGAAATCTCAAGTCAAGACTATTTGAAGGGAGTAGGTTCACCATCAAGTTTGGAGAAGGGGTATATGCAAGGGAAGTGGAAAAGGAAGTAGAAAGAACAATAACTAAGTATAAAAACATTAACATTTTATAGTTAATGCCATCACTGTTTATTGCAATTAAAAATTAATTTACTGAAACAGTCTCTGAAAGAAGTTGGCTTGTCATTCACAAA
Source organism: Typhlomys cinereus (assembly GCA_023101885.1). Taxonomy (NCBI): domain Eukaryota; kingdom Metazoa; phylum Chordata; class Mammalia; order Rodentia; family Platacanthomyidae; genus Typhlomys; species Typhlomys cinereus. The sequence continues at coordinate 842,603 of JALPQD010000388.1, read as the reverse complement.
TCATATGTAATCAAACAAAAAATAGATGAGTAATTCCAATATTATAGCCAAGAGTAAACATGAATATCATAAACTGAATAATTTCATTTTGATTTTTACAAAACACATTTTTCTAACTAGATCAATAGATTATATCTATGTTATAAAATTAGGATATAAAGGAACATTTACATTTATCTTCAGATAGATCTGATTTACAATTTTTGTCTATTATGAATAGCATATACATCTGGCTATATTCTTTTCAGGCATTTTAAACTATAATATATTTTCTTCCTTTTTATGTTTTATGTTTCAAGTTTCTCATCTATGTATGAGCCAATAATCATATAATGGCTCTAAAGAGCCAGAGAGGCAAGATTTGATTATTTCGATACAGATAAATAGCCATGATTTTTTAAAACATCATATCATACTCTAGGTGCTTAGCCCAAAAGGAAAGCAAAACAAGGACTAGAGAGAAGGCACAGGGGCAAAGCTTCTGCCTTCCAAATAAAAGGTCCTGAGTCCAGACCCTGGATCCAAAGTAAAATGCCAGGTGGAAATGAGAGTAGCCTGTACTTTCATCCCTGAAAGATAAAGCCTGGGAAACTACAGAGCAAAACAAAGAAGAGGAAGGACAATATAGACTGATTCCCAAAGCAACTCTTGGGGCTCCACAGACACACCCACATACAGACACACACACACAAAGACACACACAGAGAGACAGATGCACAAAAATGAAGTGAATATATATAAAACAGTAAAACAGATAACAAGTAAACAATAGTTTATGAAGAGAATGGTGTTTTCATGAAAAAAATGAACAAGACTTCTTTGATAAACTGTTGCAGTAAAAAAAGGAAGAAGAAGAGGAATAAGGAGTAAGAAAAGAAGAGAAAGAGGAGGACTACGAACAAGATGGGGAGAGAAACTAAAAGAAAACAGGTGACAAACAGAAGGCCTAAACACAGGCAAACAATCTCCTACTGACTCATAATTTATATACTGAGGCATTTTTATGTAGATTCTGTTAGAAGTGACAGAAGACTGAAATTGCAGATGCTTTTTCTGCTTTTAAAAGCAGAAAGGCTCTTTCCTTTCCCACAGAAAGATGTCTAAAGAAATAGCATGCCAATTATGATCATACGACTATGTAGCAAAGGCTATGATCTAAGTATATTTGAATGCTGAGAAAATTCCATGTACTAAGGGAGTGGTTCTATCCTAGGTTATGAGAGGCTTTGGTCATGAATCAAACGAAACCAACTATCAGAAAACCAAAAGGAGTGAGGGAGAGAATTATATTTCACAAACTAGTAGATCTGAAAATATTTATGTTTGCTTCGTCTCCATTTATCAGTAATTAAATCCCGATTTTCCAAAGGGAACCCTTCTATTTTATCATAGATTTTAACTAATGACCATCCCTGACCAATGAAATACATTCCATGAAATTCATTTAGAGTAATTGTTTGAAAGATGATGTACTAGTACCCATATCTAACAAAAGGAAAATACAGGAAATACTCATTTTGTTCAGTTGATCAGATAAAAGTCTGGGTTATGTTTACCAGTAGGAGGTGTGGGCAGACTTGAGGGTATAATCAGTGCATCCCTGAAATTCTAACAGAGGTAGGAAAGTCACTTGTCTGAAAATAGCTGGGCTACATCGTAGCAAGCTACACAAAAAATATGGTTACAACCACATAGGAGAAGAGAACTGACCCATGCAATTACATTAAGCTCCAATGATTAATCAATCCAAGGTCCTGAACATAGCTCCAAATGGCATAAACTACAAGCTAGTGTTCTTAGTAAAATGACATTAAAAAAGGATATGCACAAGGATGTTATCTTAGCTTCAGCCCCTTTCAGTTAGATTGGTTCCAATAGAACAAGAAATTTTGTGTGTCATAAGGAGCAAATGGTAAGCATTTTAATCAGTAGGAGGAATTAAAATGTGCAGAGAGACTAAATAATACCAATTTCTCTCAACGAAGAAAGCTGTAGTTGTAAAATCCTATCACCAATATCACCTAGCATGTGGCTGATTACTTTACTTTTGAAAAGATACCTATCATTCCTATTTCTGAGAGTTGGCATCCCTAAAACAGATACTGTTTGTACGGATAAAAACCCTCTCAGGGACCAAAATGCTTTGTCTGTTTGCTTGACAAGGGATGTTTCTCTCCTGTGATTTCTGTTGTTTTCATTGACATGCCAGTGCTGTTAGAGATGGATTGGTGTGATTCAGCTCATTGCGAGCTTCTGAAATGAAAGCAGTCACATAATAATTACTGGTAAAAAGGTGTCTATTGCAGACTCACTGGTTGTGGCAAAAGAGATATGAGTCTATTCAGCAGGCTCTGATCTCATCACAGGATCTGGGAGCTATTTTTTTTTTTAAAGGAACAAGACACAGACAGCTGGAATTTGCATAACAAAGCTGGAATTTACAATTGACCTGGAAACATACCAGCAACCAACACTGCTGGCAAAACAACAAATAAACAAACAAACGAATAAACAAAAGGAGTAGAGATGACCATAGAAGGTGTTAGTTGCTATCAAATAGATATTATTTCAGCCTGATAATAAATCCTCCAGAGAAAGTATCAGAGTCCATTAGCTATCAATATCAAACTACAGTTAATAATTTGTAGTTCCTAAAGTTTTTTGATAAAATGAAATCCTAAGGATGTAGTTGGTTTTGGTTGTGGGGATAAGAATTTAATACTATTGATTTGAAAGCTATTTTTTCAAAAGGGTTAGAGAATGAAGCAGAAGTAAGTATAGCAGGTGGGAGGGCATTTTTTGACTAGCCTCAGTTTATTTGTGTGTATCAGTTATGTATCTATCATAAATAAGGCTACAAAATAAATTCAGCCTATAAATTCTAAGCAACAATACCAAATCAATTTATGATAACCCAATTGCTTGAAACCGCAGGAATTCCTGTGTTAATTGTCTTCGTTTCCTTTCCTCTTGTTGTAATAAAATACTCTGAAAAGAGCAACTTAAATAACTGACAGTTCAAAGTCCATCCTGCTGGGAAAGTCAAGAAATGCAGGAGCCTGAGGCAGCCAATCACTTTGTAGTCACCACAGTCAGCAAGCAGAAAAGGTTAACCCATGCTAGTGCTGGCTTCTATTCTCCACTTGTATAGACTAGGATTCTTTTCCCAGGAAATGATTCCATAAAATTGAGAACTCTCATGAAATAATGTAACAAAAAAAAGTTTTTGCAGACTTCACCTGAGGCTAATCTTAATCTAGATAATTTCTCTCAAAGGTTTGCTAAGAGATTTATTTCCTTGGTGCCAAGATGGCTATTAGCATTATCACATATTGACCCCTTTCTCTTTTTTTTTTTTTTTAATTTCTGCTTGTCCTTCAGAAAACTTCTTATTGGGACAAGGTTTAGGATGACTTAATTATCCTAAAAACAATAGCTATATTGAAAAGTTGTGTGCCATCCTGCAACTGACCAAACTACAGTCTGCTATTAAATGTCATTGCATATCCTAGGCTAGTTAAATGTGTACCAAGTAGCACAGCAAAAATGTTATTTTCCATGAACAACAACTTCAGCAACAAATTGTTTTCTCCATCAGACAGGTAGTTGAGATGCAACTTTGCCCTGACATGTTATTTTGAATGAAAACTTTCTGAAGCTCCTATTTTTCTAGAACTCTTTAAATAATAGTAGTATATACTAGCTTGCAGAAGCTGTTAGATATTTTGCAGATAGAACAATATTAGGAGATGATGTGTGTTTAACAAAGAGCTGCGGCCTTTTGACAAATGCCAAGTTCATGAGTTTCTTTCTTATCACTCCTAGTATTTCTTAAATCTCTTGGCCCCCCCTTAATGATGTTAAAAAATATGACCTAGTAAGCATGTGGCATCTTATCAGGGTAAGGGCTAATTAAGGAGGTAATGTCTCTTTCCAAGACTGAGCCCTGGAAACTTTCTCAAGGAGTTTATAGTCCAAGGGTGCATCACATAATTAGCGTATCAGCAATGATACTCTTCACCTATTGAAATGCAACCAAAGCTCCACTTCCCTCATTAAGTACCTCATGCTCATCTCTTCTCTCTACATGTCCATTATACATCATCTGATGTGTATGTTCAAAGCTTCTCTTGATATAGAACAAAGACTAGTCATATCGCCTGTCAGCTTCTGTAACATGTTTAATTGTATTACCATTTCTCAGGTCACATGGGATTTAAAAAAAATGTACAGGCCTTTGATTCATAGTCTCACTACACTTTCATCTAATCACTTGCTAAGCATTATTGATTCTACCACTGTGGTATCTTTCATATATTTTTCCATTATTCACAATCTCCTGTCCTACTTCAAGAGCTTCCTAACTCAGCTGTCTCTTTTTAGTGTCTTCAACTGCAATTTGGAATATATCATACATTTAAAAAATATGATTATGCAAATCTTTGTCTCTGAAACTTTTCCTGGCTCCCAATTACTCTCTAAAATGAAATCTGGTTCCTTCAACCTTCTCTGACATCTGTACTTTTATGAAAACCTAGGCAAATCAAAACATGTAGACTACACAATGAGTCCACTCTTCCCTACTCAAAATGTGCAGAGATGGGATATATCTATACATTTTTTATTTTGATTTTTTGTATGACTAATTGTTTTCATTTCTGAAATGAAAACAAATGAAAATGCTTAGTGTCCATTCTTGAGTAAATAAAAGAGAGTTTGCAACATGTCTTTCAAGGATATATTGAGTAGATGCCTATAAAATATACACAAGTTGAAAGCAATCATATTCTAGCCACATAGTTTGGGGAGATTAGTCATTTGCAATGGAAACCAGGTTTCTGTATAATCAGGTATCTCCTTTGTCCTTTGCCTTGCTGGGACCAAATCTTCCGTAAAAAAGAAAGAAATAGGCATTTTCTTCAAAAAACCAATTCCTGAAAATGCAGGTTTGTATCTGTTTTTGGTTTACTCTCACTTTGACATTTATGCGTAGGATTGATCCATTCTAATATAAAATATGGTCCTACTGAATCTACCATCAATCTAGCTCATCCAGCCACAAATTGTCTCTTCTTTGACACTTCTCTTGTTTTAATATTAATAACTGTGTCTGATGTTTATAGCCAAAGCCTCTCTTTATCTAGAACAAAGAAGTGTCGTATATCCAGTCGGCTTCCCTAACTTGTTTGTGTTACCACTTCTCAGGCCACATTCAAATAAGCATTGAATCTAAACTCATTCCTTAATTTTTTGTAGCAACTCAACCTCTTCATTGTGACTTTACGTTCTCCTGAATCTAGGTCCTGTCTTACAATTCTGTTCTCATCAGATAGGTTTCCACTAAACTCCTCAGCCGGAAATTCTGAGTCCAAGTTTCCTAATTCTCCTGAATCTGTAGAAGGCTTCACTAGACTGCTGTACTTCCCATTGATTTGGTCCTGCCTGTACACAGAGCTTCCAGAAGTACTTTTGTGAAGGTAGTAGATCTAAGTTACATTATCCGTGGTCAGTTGTCTCCATTAAGTAATATGCCAGTGTGAAATTACAAACTCAAAAAACTCATCGTTAGCTTTTTATTTAGCCTCCAGTTTCTTCAAATCATTAAAAAATATAAGCTGCACATAAAAATTTAATGCCCTTGGAAAGTGATGTTTTACTAACAAACAAAAGAAAAGAAAACAAACAAAAAAGAAACAGGAAAAAATATGGACCGTTTCTGGATCTGTAATAAACCCCAGTAATTATGAAATTCTTGCCTTTTATCTGCGAAGCCTTCCAAGAATTCTTTCTTTCTTGACTTAATTATTTCAATAGCTTAATGTAGTAAGTGTAGAAAAGGGGGAGGAAAAAAACAGTTCCTACCCTTTCCAATATCTCTATCACGTTTAGATCAACTCTCATTACAGCGGCTGTTTCTAAGAAATTTAAACATTCCTTTCTTGATTTATAAAATTTGCGCTTGCCTACCCTGCTGTTCTTTATTATCTTCTTTTAATATTTTAAAATTTTATTTATTTGAGAGAGAGAGAGAGAAAGAGAGAGAGAGAAATAGAGAAGGTGACAGAGAAAGGGAAGACAAACACATACATGAATACATACCATGGTATACGGATGGAGGTCAGAGGACAGCTTTCAGAAGTCAGTTATCTTTCACTATGTGGGCTTCTAGAGAACAATCTCAGCAAGCAAGGTAAGAGGCTTCATTCCAAAATCAGCAGGCAAAGCAACTGGCTACAACACATCCACAGAAATTGCCAAGAGAGGGGCAAACTTTCTTACTTGTTAGCATGCCTAGTGCCATTATGCCAAATTATGCCAAAGCTCTCTTCATTTTCTCTGCCTGCCCAGGGATGGACCCCACCCATTTTGAATAGGGTACACCTGTATAAATTACACAATGTCCCACAGTTTTGCTCAGGAATTATCTTAACCACTAATTCTTAGCAGATGTGCACACAGCTTAGCCTTCAACTTTCAGGTTGACACCTGTATGTAACTGGTGTTTTCCCTGAACTATCTAACTTCATCAGCTACTGCTGCATTCTAACTCCACATGCAGATTTTTTTCCCTGAGCCCAACCCATACTGTTCCACTAACAAACATTTCCTTCTCTCTGCGTCTCCTAGATCTGCAAGATGAAATATGCCATTTTTTTTGTTATCAGCTTTTGCAACCAGTTTTAATTTTGAAGATTTCAGTAAACCTACTTGTATTTTCAAAACTTAATGCAGCGTTAACATTTACCACATCCCCTCTTGAAATGTACAGATTTATGGGTATAATTATTTCCACTGCAGTGGAAAGGTATTAACAAATGTATGCCATTCCCATCTTTCATTTTCATAGTGGAAGGGAAAAAATAAACCCCTCATGGAGAGATAATGATTAGAACCGTGCCTGACACGTGATAAATGCTCAGTAAAGATGAGGCTTTATTAGCAAGTGAAACAACTGCTGTTTCATGAGAAAGGCAAGAATTTCATAGTCCTTGGATTTGGAAATCACTATTTGCATTTTATAAATGAGGATGCTGTATCTGAAAGACTCTGAACAACATTCTGTATGACATTTTCTTATGTTATTACACAGCAGGCAGTAGAGGTAGAAACAAGATTTTAAACCGGATCATTCTACTCAAAGACTTTGGCATCTTTAGTATACTTGGCAGTCTATTTCAGTTATTTATTTAGGGTGTTTGTGTGTGGAGGACATTTGAATGTCTGTCTTATTGGAGGCCCAAGGATGACACTGGGAATCATCCTAGATTGTCTACCTCCTTATTGTTTATCTCTGAAGTTATACAGTCTCCACCTTCCGTGGCTAGAATTACAGGCCTCTAATTTACCTTTTCTGCATTTATATTGGGAATCTGGTCCAAACTCATGTCCTTTTGTTGGGGAGGCAGAAGCTTTAATTCCAAAGCCATCTCCCCATTGTACCTGAGTGTCTTTTAATGCAATGGTGCTTTTATAGTAAATTAATTATTGGGCTCTGAAGCTAAAAATCAGGATTAATGTGATTGTTATTTCAAAATTTTAATGTCAGGTCAAGTCTGATCTGGTGCCTCTGATAATATATAATGTTTTATTAGTCTACAGTCATACCCATCTGTTTACATATCGATATTGGATGCAGAATCAACGATATGGGGCTCTGACCTCTACAGATTCTTATTAAGCTGATATAAAATGAAAACTGGAGCCCTTTCCATCTTAAAGACCTCACAAGCAATTTGAATAGGCATCCTGGCCAAAAAAAAAAAATCACTGACTTCCAACAAAGAGAAGAGGAAATAACCTTCAGTAAAGTGCTTCCCACGCAAGCATGATGACTAAAGTTTGGGTTCCTAGCACCCACATAAAAATTCAGACACAGAGCATCTTGCTCAGCACTGGTGGTGAGGCAAAGAAAGCTGCATTCTTGAAGCTTGCCGGCCAGGCAGTTTAGTGAAGCAGCAAGGTTAATCGAGAGACTGGGCAACAAAGAAATAAGGAGGAAAGTGACTGAGAAGACACCAGACATGGACCTCTAGTCTCCACACAAAGGGGCATCTGTACACACACACACACCACACGGACGCACACACACATACATACACATACACACACACACATACACACTAGCTGGAAACGACCTTTGCAAACTGATTACAAACACAATTGAAGACGTTGAAAGCACAATTTGAAAACATATTTGAAAATACGGCCCCATCTCAATTTAAAATTTTGTAATTTGCCTGGCTGGAAATGCTACTGGCATGATTTTCTGTGATTGTGTGAATTTCACAATGCATAAGCACTAATTTTCTGGCTCTTATAATAAAACTATGGCTTTGTTTGAAAAGAGGAAAAAGAGGCTGCCAGATAAAGGCTTGGATGATTCTCATACCTACTGCATTTCCCTGAACAGAAATACATTTTATCCCAGAGTATCAGACAACAACAGTAATTAGGAGATTAGATGTGCTTTGATTAAAACTCCTCGCTTGCTGAAAAATACAGAGCAGCACTTACATCAAAAACAATTGAAACATGCAAAACGCAACTTCAATGCACTTGTGTTGCTAATTATCTACCTAATCACCTTATAATGGTGCCTACCATTTGGGATTCCTCTCTCATGATGAAGAGCTATCTTAAACGGATCCTCTACCTTTCTCTGTCTCTCCCTCCCATACAAGTGCCAATCTACATTAATATGGGAAGGTTTATAAATCATGAAATTACAATTTTATGTCTTTGTGTGTGTGTGTGTCTGTGTATGAGAGAGAGAGAGAGAGAGAGAGACAAAGAAAGAGAGAGAGAGACTGAGAGAGAGACCTAAACATCACTAAAATTAAATTCTGTAGTTTGTATCTTTTTCATATGAAGTAATGTGACAGTCTTTAAGAATGGATGAATACAGCTCCAAAGTCTGTAGAGAAGACATCTCAAAAGTTTTGGGCTTCCCTTTTTCGCCCCGCCCCCGCTCCGCCGGTCGGGACGCCTACGCGAGATCCAGCCGGGCCTCAACGCGCGCTCTAGGACCCCCAGGTCAGCCCACGGGGACCCGGCTCCGACTCCCACCATCCAGCCGGAGCCGCGCAGGGGCCGAGGGACGAGGAGCACCTCCCCCTGCGCCCGGGCCCCGCCCCAGCTGCCCTCGGGTTAAATAGCTCCACGCCGACGCGCCCATCCTTCCTTTTCGCCCCACCCGGCTCCGCCGGTCAGGACACGCACGCGGTCCACCCGGGCCTCACCCCGCGCCCTAGGTAAGTCCCCGTTCAGGCCCCGCCCACCAGTACCCCAGGCCAAATAATTCAGTTTAGTGAAATTGAGAGATCTTAAGAGTTAAAATGACAATGCCAAAGTCAAAGTGCAAATCCATGAGAAGCAACACTCAAGTAAACAAATTTCCCACTGAAGAAATTAATCCCATAATGTTAGACTCCAACAAGAACAAACCCGCGGAAAAAGGCCAAGAAAGCCCCACCCAGGATAAAGACTTTCAAAATATGATCATTACCATGTTCAATACTATGAAAGAGGAAATCCGGGAGGAATTACATAATCGAATCAATCGCTTTGAAGAGCAACACAACAGACATCTGGAGGAGTTGAGAAAAACAGTGCAAGAAACAAAAAGTGGCATAGAACAGTTAAAACAAACTCAAGCAGAGTTTAAAACTGAGCTAAAAGACAAGTTATCTTCAACCCAGAACGCCACAGAGAGTCTTATCAACAGAACTAATGAAGCAGAAAACAGAATTTCAGACCTTGAAGATAAAGTGGGAGTACTAACCAGCTCAATGGAAGAGGTTGTTAAAGCCAAAAAGATACTTGAGAGAAATATCCAAGAGATATGGGACACTCTGAAGAAGCCTAACATGCGTATTCATGGAATACCGGAGCAAGAATCTCAAAATACCACCCCTGAGGAAATTTTTCAAACGATCATCAAGGAAAACTTTCCTCATCTAAAAAAGAGAGGCCCATTCATATACAAGAGGCATTCCGCACCCCAAACAGATACGACCAAATAGAAGCACACCGCGGCAAATAATAGTTAAAACACTCCACATTCAAGATAAAGAACTGGTGATGAGAGCTTCAAGGGAGAAAAAACAAGTCACTTTTAAAGGCAAACCTATTAAAATAACAAATGACTTCTCAGTCGAAACAGTAAAAGCAAGAAGAGCTTGGAGAGACATACTTCAAGTATTGAATGAGCAAAAATGTCAACCCAGGCTGATTTACCCTGCAAAACTATCAGTCATGATCGAGGGAGAAAGAAAAATTTTCCAGCACAAAGACAACTTTAAGGGATACATGGCCACCAAACCAGGCCTTCAAAACTGCTAGAAATGATACTCAAGCGTGAAGAAAAAAACAGGCATATCCAGGAGAACAAAAGGCAAATATAACACCATTAAAAGCGAAGCAATATACTTATAAAAGCTACTAAACATAATAAATGTCTGGAATTAACAATAGTTTCTCCATTATAACACTAAATGTTAATGGACTTAATTCACCGATCAAGAGACACAGATTACAAACTTGGATTAAAAATCACAATCCATCAATCTGTTGCCTGCAGGAAACCCATCTCACCACAAAAGATAGGCACGCTCTAAAAATAAAAGGCTGGTCAACAATTCTACAAGCAAATGGAAGCAGAAAACAGGCAGGGGTAGCCATTATGCTATCAGACAAAGTGGATTTCAAACCAAAAAAAATTATAAGAGACACGGATGGATACTACATTTTAGTCAGAGGTACAATTCACCAGGAAGATTTCACAATACTGAACATATATGCACCCAATACGGGCCCCTCCACATTCATTAAGAAAAGCCTACAGCGTCTAAAGCAAGAAATCAACCCCCAAACGATAAATCTTGGGGACTTCAACACCGCCCTCTCTACATGGGATAGATCAACAGGTCAAAAGCTTAACAGAGACACTTTGGAACTTAATCAAACCCTGAAAGAAATGGACCTCACAGATCTCTATCGAACTTTCACCCACGAACCAAAGAATACACATTTTTCTCAGCAGCACATGGAACTTTCTCCAAATAGATCACATATTGGGCCACAAAATGAATCTACACATATACAAGAAAGTTGAAATTCTAACCTGTGCCCTATCAGACCACCACGGCCTAAAGCTGGACATCCACAACACATCAAACAAGAGAAAATGCACTAACTCCTGGAAACTTAACACTATGATGCTGAATGAGAACTGGATTCAGGAAGAAATTAAAAGGAAATTCAAGATTTCCTGGAAGTGAATGATAACGAAAATACAACTTACCAAAATCTCTGGGACACAATGAAAGCTGTTCTAAGAGGTAAGTTCATAGCTCTTAATGCCCACGTCAAAAAAATGGAAACATCAGAAATAAACAACTTAACAATGCAGCTTAAAGCTTAGAGAAACTAGAGCAATCTGATCCTAAAAGCAGTAGAAGAGAAGAGATTAGCAAAATAAGGGGAGAAATATCTGAAATCGAGACTAAGAAAAACGATAGAAAAAATCAACCAATCAAAAAGCTGGTTCTTTGAAAAAATCAACAAGATTGATACACCCCTAGCTAAACTAACCAAAAGCAAGAGAGAGAAAACCCAAATTAACAAATTAGAAATGAACATGGAGTTATCACTACGGATACCCAAGAAATCCAGAGAATTATAACATCATATTTCAAAAACTTATACTCTGTGAAGTTTGACAACACAAAAGAGATGGATGAATTTCTAAGTAAACACAACTTACCTAAATTGAATCAGGAAGTTGTGAATTATTTAAATAGTCCTATAACATATAAGGAAATTGAGGAAGTAATCTCGAATCTTCCCACCAAAAAATGTCCTGGACCAGATGGATTCAGCACAGAGTTCTACAAGACATTTAAGGAGTTAATAACACCAATACTCCTTAAACTGTTCCATCAAATAGCAAAGGAAGGAACACTACCAAATTCCTTCTATGAAGCTAATATCGTTTTAATCCCAAAACCTAATAAAGATTCACTTAAAAAAGAAAACTATAGGCCGATCTCCCTGATGAACACAGATGCAAAGATTCTCAACAAAGTCTTAGCAAATCGGATTCAAAAACATATTAAAAAGATCATTCATGGGGACCAAGTAGGCTTCATCCCCGGCACACAAGGTTGGTTCAACATACGCAAATCAATAAATGTAATTCATCATGTAAACCAGTCCAAAGTCCAAGACCACATGATACTCTCGATAGATGCAGAAAAAGCTTTTGACAAGATCCAACAGCCTTTTATGATCAAAACGCTAGAGACAGTAGGAATGGAAGGAACCTTTATCAATATAATAAAAGCTGTATACAACAAGCCCACAGCAAGGATTATGCTCAATGGGGAACAATTGGAAGCATTCCCACTTCGATCAGGAACAAGACAAGGCTGTCCACTCTCACCACTTCTATTCAATATTGTACTTGAAGTCTTAGCCGAAGCCATAAGACAAGAAAGGGACATAAGAGGGATTCAAATTGGCAAGGAAGAAGTCAAGCTATCTCTATTTGCAGATGACATGATCTTATACCTGAGTGATCCCAAAAACTCCACCAGGAAGCTCCTGGAACTAATTGAGAAGTTCAGCAGGGTGGCAGGATACAAAATAAATGTGCAAAAATCAGAGGCCTTCCTATATGCCCAGAATGAAAGAAGTGAAAAAGCCTTGAGAGAAACCATGCCATTTACTATAACCCCTAAAAAAATGAAATACCTTGGTATAAACCTAACTAAGGAGGTAAAGACCTTTACAATGAAAACTTTAAAACCCTAAAGAAAGAAATTGCAGAAGACACCAGAAGGTGGAAAGACCTCCCTTGTTCCTGGATTGGCAGAATCAACATTGTAAAAATGACCATCCTACCAAAGGCAATATACAGATTCAATGCTATACCAATCAAAATCCCAAAGCAATTCTTCAAAGAAGTTGACCAAACAATCTCAAAGTTCATTTGGAGGCACAAAAGACCCAGGATAGCAAAAACAATCCTGAGTAACAAAAACACAGCTGGAGGTATTACCATACCAAACCTAAGTCTATACTACAAATCCATAGTTATAAAGACAGCCTGGTACTGGCTCCAAAATAGACACACAGATCAATGGATAAGGATTGAAGACCCAGATATAAGCCCACAAAGTTACAGCCATTTGGTCTTTGACAAAGGGGCCCAAAGAATCCAATGGAAAAAGAACAGCATCTTCAACAAATGGTGCTGGCAAAACTGGATCTCCACATGCAGAAGATTAAAGCTGGACCCGTACTTGTCACCATGTACAAGACTTAATTCCAAATGGATCAAGGACCTTGATATCAGGCCAGAGACTTTAAAAACCATAGTTGAAAGGATAGGGAACTCCCTCGAGCTGGTTGGGCTAGGCCAACAGTTCCTAAACAGACATCCAATGGCACAGTCACTGCTACCAACTCTCAACAGTTGGGATCTTGTGAGATTAAAGAGCTTCTGTTCAGATAAAGAGATTGTCACACGAGCTCAAAGGCAACCCACAGAATGGGAGAAAATCTTCACTAACCACATATCTGACAGAGCTCTACTGTCCAGAGTGCACAAAGAACTTAGAAAATTAAACTCCAAGGAAAACACTGGCCCAATTAAAAAATGGGCCCTGGAACTTCAAAGAAACTTTACCAGGGATGAAATTAAAATGTCTATCAATTATCTTAAAAAATGCTCCACTTCCTTCGCCATCAGGGAAATGCAAATCAAAACTTCCCTGAGATATCATCTCACCCCGGTCAGGATGGCAAAAAATCCACAATACAAACAACGACAAATGCTGGAGAGGATGTGGAGAGAGGGGAACTCTCCTACATTGTTGGTGGGAATGCAGGCTCATACAGCCACTCTGGCGAGCCGTCTGGAGATTCTTAAAGAAATTAAAGATTGAAATGCCATATGACCCTGCTATCCCACTTTTGGGAATAACCCCCCAAGCAGCAAAGGTTCGCCTCGATAGCACAAGCTCGACCATGTTCATAGCAGCACTGTTTACAATAGCAAAGTCATGGAATCAACCTAAATGTCCAACAGTTGACGAGTGGATAAGGAAACTGTGGTACATCTATACAATGGAGTACTACTCAGCCATCAAAAATGATGAATTACTGGAATTTTCTGGGAAATGGATGTCATTAGAAAGAATTATATTAAGTGAAGTATCCCAAACCCAGAAAATTAAGCGCCGTATGTACTCCCTAATAGGTGGCTCCTAGTACCAAACTCACCCAGCCCACATTGGGACACTCAAAGTAAACCTATGTAACACAGTAATTACAAGGATTATGAACAAGAGAGATGGGTTAGGAGGGCCACACCAGAAACAAGAGAGAGGAGACCATGTTACAGCAGAGAAAATAGGCCTCCATGAAGGTCTGCAAGTAAGTAATGAGAAACCTGGTTAAGTTCACAGACGTTCTTTCCTGATCTCACCAGAAGGGGAGGGCATATAGTGTAGCAGATAAAAAGTAATCATTTTGCAAATGGGTGATGGACCCCTCTCTCAGTGAGGTTTCCTACTCTTATTACATCTACCCTTGAAGTGCTATTACAACAAGACTCCAGTTTAACAGCTTTTTGTCTCTGGCCAGGGGGTGACATACAGTGCCCAGCAGAATGGAGTGAAGGGAATTGCAGGAGCAGCAAAACTGCAAAAGAAAATCAACAAACCACAATCCAGAACTTCAGAGACTCTATATCAATCACATAGAACTAGGACAGCCTAATCTCTCCCCATCCTGGAGCTCAGGGACATTTGCGGAAGAGGGGGCGGTAAGATTGTAAGAGCAAAAGGATGGGAGGAGCAACGATTTGCAAGATTCTCAACAATAGTTGGGGCCAAAGCAATCATAATGGAACTTTGCATGCCCTGCGCAATGTCCAGCGCACTGTTGCCCTCATAAAGTCTAGCATCTGATAAGGGCACCGAGACCCCTGGAGGCAAGGGATTGACAGCCATAGTAGTGATCTTATGCTTAAGGGGAACAAGAGAAAGGGCTTATGGAAATGCCACTGGGTCCTTATATGTCATCGGAGAGGAGGACACAGTGGAGAGTTAGGCACACACAATAAAGGACTCTCTGGGAATTGGGGGGGAGGCACTGGGGGAAGGGGAGGGGGAAGAGGGGGGAGGGAGGGAACTGGTAAAAAATTTTTAAAATGTATAATTAAATTTTTAATAAAAAAAAAAATCAAAAAAAAAAAAAAAGTTTTGGAGGATGTTTTCTGTTCTCCTCGCAAAACGGGACCGTTTCCTAGAGAAGCAGGATACTAAAAGTAAATATCCAGGCGATGGAACCATCTAGGGCTTGGAGCGTACTGGGACTTTTGAAAAAGCTGTAGCAGTCAGAAGAGAAAAAGTTTTGGCATGCTTATTAAAGGAGGCTCCGGGGATGGGAGGGGGAGGCACTGGGGGATGGGGAGGGAAGGGGGGGTGGGGGCCACAGTGGGATGGGGGTTGGAGGGAGGGGGTGGATCAGTATACCTGTTAAGTTTGTATGAGTGGAAATTAAAAAAAAAATTACTGTTATTGTGTTGCCATAACTCCTGCCAGGCCAGTCGTTGGGAATGAGGGGAAATGGCAGGGGCCTCAAGGTTGGAGGCAAATGGGCAAGCCGGCCACAGGGTCACCACTAGACCCCAGAAATCAGGTGAGAAGCATCAGTGGACGAGATGTCACAAATTCAGAGTCATTAAGGGTGTTTGGGCTTATATAGGGTCAGGGTCCAATCAGGTGTTGACATCCATCCTGAGCGGGCGGGGGGTGGGGGGGGGCAGCTACCTGTCATTTAACTGTTTACTCATTGTCCATTGCAGGTGCAGGTTAGATAGCAGCTTCCCATAGGTTGTTCATCCCTCCACCTGCATGATCCTCTGCTGGGACATGTCCTGGGCATGTCTGTACGTCCAGGCTTGTCCTGAATTCAGGAGCCAGACTAGGGCCTCCCTGAATCGGTGGTTCCACATTATTGTTTCTCTTACTCTTAAAAAATACTTTCCTCCATGTCACTAAGCGTGTTGGGCATTAAGATCTCTATAGAGTTGACTCATGTGGCTAGAAAGCTGAGACAACGAGGAGAATGCAGAAAAGAGTGCAAATAGAATACTCTCCCCAAATCCTGCCAACCTGCATATGAAGAACTTCTACTTCCAGAAATAACAGGAAATCAAAATCTGCCTCTTCCTGCATTTTTTAGAAGCTGTTAGCCATGGAAGGATGGACGATGTATTGATTGCTAATTAAAAGGAACAAACATTGATCCTTCTTTCTCTCTTAGATGGGGTTTTGTGCACTATTTGCATATTAGATTATTGGCATATTTCGGTTGAATGAGGCATAAAGTTGACCACTGTTGCCCTTGCAGCCCTCTAGTTGTGGGTATTCTCTGAAGATCCAGTGTTCACAACTGAATTTTAGACTTGCAGGAGAAAGATGTTGGATAGCCTACTCTAAATTCTCATCCCTATTGTGCTCTTTCAGTGGGATAGAAACAAAACCTGAGTCTGCATTAATTATCTGAATTAAAAATGAAATTGATGAATTAGCAAGTCGAATTTCCAACAGTACTTTTCTCACGTGATTTTTGCAGTACATTTTTCACTCCCATGGGGTACTTCCATCTATATAATACCAGAACCTGGGAGTTAATGCCACCCTGGGCATATAGTGATTTCCAGACCAACCTAAGATAAAGAATAAGACATTGTCTACATTAATTATTAATTAATTAACCTTCTATAAAGTGCTAGCTAGCCACTGAATATAAAATAGAAAAGTATGAGTTGTTTTTATTTTCTCTAATAGCCAAAATTTAACCTTATGTTACCTGGAGGAACCACAATAAATTATAAAAACTGATTTACATGTCCATTTCCTGGTATCTTGTGCTGCTCACAGCCTGCATATGAAATACCAATGCAAGAAAACCGTGCTCACATTTGCACAGCTGCAGAGAACAAAAGTCAATGGAGAATTGTGATTAGTGGTTGTTTTCCTCATTCTTTCTTTTCTTGACTTTCATTTTTAAATGGACATAAAAGGTTTTTTTTTGAAATTTGAATCTCTTCTTCCCCAGATATCTCAGACCCCAAAATATCTTTACACACACACACACACACATTCTTTGTTTTATACATACATATATACATATATATATATATATATATGCAGATCATTCATTTCCTTGACAACTCCTCAATTCATTTGTGATAAAAGCTCTATCTATAATTTCAGCTGAGACTGTAGCAACAGGAATGGACAAACTTTTAAAAGCAAACATGTCTTAAAAATTACCTAAAGAGGAGAAGTATAAAACAGGAGATGTGGAAAAGACTGAATATAGAAATTAACAGAATTATTTCAAAATATTATGGAACATTGATTTTTATAGACATGGTCTTGAAATATTGGAGACTATTTAAAAGCAACTGAGTAACAAACTTTGCTGAAAATTATGCATTATTATTTCAGTGCTAATAAGTAGTGTTCTGAGTCGAGTTCTGCATTAGCATCCTGGAAGGCAGATGGCCATGATCATTTTAATAGCATCAGTTAATCTTGGCCCTGGCTTGCTTCAGACATCACAAATCCCAAATTCTCCAAATCTGCCAGTTTGAGTGTAATTGTACTGCTCTCATATCTGCCACCCTCTCAAAAATGGGCTCCAGAATTTCCTTTTAATACTTCATCTAATTCTGTTTAGAGAGATGGGAGAGATGAGGAAATTTAGATTAATTCTGCTGAGTTTGGATATCACTAAGGCAATGACTACTGCAGACTTTACAAAGTCTTCAACCTGATCTGATTTGCAAAATGAACTAAAGGCAGCTCTCAAGTTATCTAGGTGAATAGCACACTCATATGTTCTGTCCAGTTCTGACTATCATTTTATTCAGAATGCTTGCTGTGGATAGTTTCTTACTGTTTCCAGCATCCAGAATTTGGAATCATGGACTTTCTACTCCTGAGAGGAAAGGAAAGAGAAGAAAGAAAGAAAAGAAAGAAAGAAAGAAAGAAAGAAAGAAAGAAAGGAAGGAAGGAAGGAAGGAAGGAAGGAAGGAAGGAAGGAAGGAAGGAAGGAAGGAAGGAGGAGAAAGAGAGAGAGAGAAAGAAGAAAGAGGGAGAGAGAGAAAGGAAAGAGAAAGAACGAAATGAAATTTGAAATCAGAGATTTCATTTCTCAACTGAATGTCCTAGGATGTTGAAATCTTCTATAGTTATATTATCTGTAAATGAAATGTAAGAGCCTCCACCTAAAAGTTTAGCATGGCAATTTTAGAATGTTTGTTTCAGTTGTCAAGAATATACAAGCTACTTCAGTTGTCCTAGATGTAATTCTCTGTTCACTACTTTCTAATGATAATTTCTTAAAATGCATATTAGTATATACATAGATAAAGGTCATTTTGCCAAATCATAACTATTTGTAATCTGAAAAAAACTTAGAAGCAAAATTATTCATGGATAATCTCCGTGGAGTTCAGAGTTTTGGATTTGAGATGCGAGGTTTTGGCATTGGCGAGAGACAGGCAAATCACAGCCAGAGATCTGCCGCTGTGGTCTAAATATATTACACTTTCCTGTGTGAATTATCTCTTCATTCTTGTTGGGAGAATGGTGCTTACCTGAAATGCTGCAGTATCATAAAAATCATTCTTCAATAATACATTCTGTTTGAAAGGAAGATATATCAGTCAGCAAGATTCTCAAGCCCCAAGGTTTCAGTAATCAAGGCAAGCAATCAACAGGCTTTATAGCTCATAAGAAATGAATTAATCTTTCATTTAAATAACCTAAGTAACTAAAAGCTTCTGATAATTTTCTCATTATAAGATACAGTTGTTTAAAGATGAACTGTTTTCTAAAATCGTCACAGTAAATTCTGTAAATCGCTATTCTGAAGCTTTGTATTGTAACCCCACAAAGCAATCCTTTCTGAAGCAGATTTTGCACTCATAGAATATTCATTTATATGCCTGGACACTCCATCAAATGAAGAAATCTGCCTGATTAGACAGAATATTTAATCCTTCCTCCTTATTTACATAATAAATCAATCTTACACTGTGGGTCATTGCATCTTAGATGCAGCATCTAACAAGTTTGTGCCTTCAATCCTGCTTTCAATTTTCAAATTAAGATAATGTTAAGGAAATAGAAGATTTCCACACTATAAAATTGCAAATGGATCTTTAAGAATATATGGGCTCTTTTAATATGAATATTTCAGCTTTGTGGTGCCCATGTAAATGGTTCTATCATTTATGCAATTAAAGGATTGACTCACTTCATAATGGTTGATATAGCTACTTTTGTGATTAACTACTTACTGTATGAGTATATTATAAAAGCAAAGTTTTCTCACAATTTGAACTCAAGTACAACAAAGGTGTATATGTCCTACATCACTCCCTTCTATCCACTTTGTTTTAATGTCAATTCCGTGTCCCTTTATAGAGATTTATAAGTCATGAAAGCAGCCATCATTATGTATAAATTACTGAAATATTAAAATAGAAATAATGTAAATTTTATTCATTTTCTTCATAATTAACCATTATACATATTATGCATGAAAAACTACATTGATTATTACATGACATGAAGTTAAATATGCATATGGATATTTGGATACAGTGAAAAAAAGGAAGTAAATTTTTAAAATGGTACATTTAGGATCAAGCAGTTTTGGACATAACAAGACTGTTGTATCCATGAACTCACTGCAATTAAATCCTGCACAGGATTTAAACTATCAACATTTCACCTAGGAAGGGGAAAGGTCATAAGAAGCTCCACATATCCTGATACTGATAGTTAATACTGAAGGCAGGGCAAGGGCAGAAAGGAAAATACTTTCCTGAATGTTATATGCACTGATACATGATTCATGCTCTGCCAAATACTTAAGCACATCCCATCAAAGGCAACCCAGCTGAAAGTCAGCATGCCATGCAAAAAGACATTGCAAAGAAACATGAAAGTAGAAAGGAGACTAGTTGGGAAGAAAAAGAGTTACAATGAGAAAGGATTTTGGATGGGATTGGGGATTAAGTTGTGAAAATATCATAAATACATTGTATTAATATAAGAAATTCTAAAAGAAAAAACATTTAATTAAAACAGAAAAAATGATGCATTAACTGGGTACTCACAAGTTGACTGCTAAAGGGCTGGGAGATGACTTAGAGGTCAAAACCACATGATAGAGCTCTATTATCCAGAGTACATAAAGAACTTAAAAAACTAAATACAAGGAGATAAATGGCTCAATTAAAAAATGGACCTGGGAACTCAAAAGAAACTTTTCCAGGGACGAAATTGAAATGTCTAACAAATATCTTAAAAAATGCTCCACATCTTTAGCCATCAAGGAAATGCAAATCAAAATTTCCCTGAGATATCATCTCACCCAGGATGGCAAAAATCCACAATACAACGAACACCAAATGCTGGAGAGGATGTGGCAAGAAGGGAACTCTTTGCTGGTGGGAATCTAGACTTATACAACCACTCTGGCAATTGGTTTGGTGATTTTTTATAAAAGTAAAGATTGAAATGCCGTATGACACTGCTATATTACTTCTGGGAATAACCTCTCATAATGCAGAAATTCACTACAGAAACACAAGCACAACCATGTTCATAGCAGCACTATTGACAATAGCAAAGTCATGGAATCAATCCAAATGCCCAACAGTTAACGAGTGGATAAGGAAAATGTGGTACAGTTATAGAATGGAATACTGCTCAGTCATCAAAAAAGATAAATTAATGAAATTTTCCAGGAAATGAATGGAATTAGAAAAATCATATTGAGTGAAATATCCCAGACTCAGAAAATTAGACACCATATGTACTCCCTAATAGGTGGATCCTAGTACCAAACCCATTTAATGACATATTCAAAGATAAATCTCTGTAATACCAACTGTAATCTCAAAGATTATAAATAGGAGGGAAGGGGAAGGAGCCCCCCTCCCCAGAAAAAAGGAGAGGATCAGGCTTCAGTAGAGAAAATAGGTCAATGTAAAGTATTGCATGTAAGTAGGGAGACATTTGGTGAAGCTCACTCTCACTTCCCTTCCTGGTCACTTGCAACTGAAGAGATCTGATCTCACCAACAGGGAGGATATAGTGACTGGCAGATAGATGGTAACCATCGTGTAAATGGGACGCTGACCCCCCTCGTTGTGATATCCTAATCTGATTCTATCTACCTTTGAGTCTTCTCTTATATTAAGATATTCATTTAAACAGTCTTTTATCTTTTGTTAGGAGGTGACCTTCAGTACCAATCAGGATGGAGCCAAGGATGGTGCAGGAAAAGCAAAACTGAAAACAACAACAAACCATAATTCAGAACACCAAAGACCCTACATTAATCACCTGGAACCAGAACAGCCAAATCCCTCCCCATCCTGAAGCTCAGGGAAACTTGCAGAAGAGGGGGGAGCCAGATTGTAAGAGCCTAAAGATGGGGAGGACAAAAGATATGCAAGATATTCCACACAAGTAAGGGCTGCAGTAGCCATAATCAGACTTTGCATGACCTGTGCAATGGCTGACATGTTAATGACCCCCCCAAAGTCTAGCGTGGATCAGAGGCAGCATGATCCTTAGAGGCAAGGGAATAACAGTCATAATAGAGTTCCATACTAATGAGAAGTCCAAGAAAGGGCTCCAGGTTATGCCATTGAGTCCTTATACCTCACTAGCGAGGACTCAGAGGGAGGTTTGGCATTCACACAAAAGAATGTTCCAGGGGATGGGAGGGAAGAAGGGGGAGGGATTGGGAGAAAGGGAGGGAGGGAGGAGGGTGTACAGAAGGGGAGAAGTGGGGGAGAGTGCAAGGGGGGACTGGGGAGGGGAGGAGGAGGGAGAGGACGGGGTACCTATTGAGCTTGTATGATTGGGAAAAAAAATAAAATGTGGGAGAAAAAAATGGAGGAACACTAAGTTGATCCAAGAAAATTAGAATAATGCTAAAGACAAAAGGTAGTCTTGTACACAAAATAGTATTAATCATCCAGTACCATATTACTATCCAGGTGCTAGGAATCCTAATAAATCGTGCAGTTCCTGACACATGAGAACACTCAGGAAATATGTATTAGAAACATGAATGAAGCAATACTTCAGGTCCAAGAGAGTAACAGAGCTACAAATATGTACTTTCATCAAACATAATGGAATTGGTAAAGTGAACCATGGATTATACACACTCATGTTATTTGGAATTCTTTTGTGGCTCTACTGCTGAAACCAGCCATGTAGACTCTTTGCAGGAGGACTTCCTATTCACACTGCAGCTTTTGTCCAATCCAAATGCTTTTTCATTGTCTCCTCCCACTTTCTCCTCTCCCCAGAACACTTTGTCTGTTACAAATACCAGTAAATTTTGATTTTTTTTTAATTCTCACTTTTAAGGATTTCTGTGATCTCTAGCCAATGGCTAAACCTCATTTTATTTTACTTTTTTCCTGATAATTTCTTTGGTTATTACTTGTTTTCTTTCCTTTTTTTAAATTGAGAACTTTCATTTTTTATTTACCAACGAATTGGATTTACGTCTTTGCTCTGACCCATATAACCCCTCTCCTCTACCAAACTCCTCATTCCCCCCTTCCCTCCTCCCTCTCCCTCATCAATCAGTGCTGCCATGTCCCCCCACCATCCTGTCCTTCTGTTTCTGTGTATTGCAGCTCCCTTGGGAATGCCTGGGTGGGTAAAAACATGAGATATCTTATTTGGTATATGTGGTTCTTCGGTGAGCAGTCATGAGCAGTCACAAAAGGGGAGGTTCCTCTTTCCTGAGAGTAGTTGTTTCTTCTGAGATCCTCATTAGTCCTTGGACAATGCTGACATGTCAGCTATTGTGTAGATCTGGTGGCAAATATTCTCATTACGGTGAGCTTCTGGGTACAGCACTCCTGTTGTGACTGTAGTGTGTTGATCAGAAGTACCTCATGCCACCTTTGGTCTTTTACAATCTTACCCTCTTCTGCAAGGTTCCCTGAACTTTGGTGTAGGGCTGAGCATTCCAGGTTTGCCGATATTCTATACTATGCCAATATTCTATATTATACTTTCTTTATCCTTTCCTTGTATGACACCTCTTGCTCTTCTGATCCATGAACATTCAACAATCATTCCCAACTCTGTGACTTAGGTCAAGTTCTCCATAATACATATATTCTTTACTATCTTTGGACTTCTGAATTCTATTCTATTCTCTGGAAAAATCTTTTCTTGCTACTGATCATTATTTTATTCACTATTAATTTGCTGTGTGTTAAAGCACAAATATACCAGCAGCCAGAGATTTGTATATCAGTATATCCAGGAATAGGTTTTAAAATTCTTTTATTCCAGAGGCAAAAATCAACACAGAAATAAATAATGAATAAAATAGGTTGAGATGAACATGGAACTGAATATATAAGTAGATTGATATGGAAGTTCAGCTATAACTTGAACTTTCCTCATGACCTTATTTGAAATGCATTGTGTGTTCACAGTGCTTTTGGCCTTTCTGTTGCTGCACACATATTACTGGTTGTATATATACATCTTTAGCACAAGGACCATGGCTTATTGTCTTGTTTGTGAGTTCTTATTTTTATGCCCGACATAATCATAAATAATTTTCCTTTCTTTCTGTGAGTTAATAAAGGTGAAGGTAACTTACTGTATATTTTAGGAAATTATTCTTCAACATGCCTTCTTTTAAAAGGAACTGATTTAAACACAGAGTTTGAGGAAGTTCATTCATGCAAAGAAAACATAAGTAGAAACTGCAGGAATGAAAGGTTATGTTCTGTTCTGTTTTGTTCTGTTCTGTTAGTAATTATACTCATCACATTTCCTGAATCATGTCAAACATTACAACACAGGGAAATAATCTATTTTACTACTTTTAACTATACATACCTTTTGTGCATTAGTGCTGAAACACACTAAATTACTGAATAAATGTAATTTTTACTTTGGAAACTCCATGCAGAAAATATGAAAAATTAACAATAATTCTCAAAAACCTTTCTTTGGGGGTGGGGAGAGAGATGGCTTTCTAGTTAAAACATTTGGTGAACCAGAATTCAAATCCCCAGATGTCATATAAATATTGGGATGGTGTGGTGATCCTAATGACAAACTCTAGGTTTGATTAGAGACACTATCTCAAAAGAATAAGGTGGAAAAGTGACCAAAGATGATTCCCCATATTAACCACTGGCCATCATACACACATACACACACACACACACACACACACACACACACACACACACACACACGTATACACATATGCAAGCATGCATAACACCCTTCCACATACAAACCCTTGAAAATGGAAATAAAGCTCGAACTTATGTTAGCTTTCCTAAAACTGTAGACTGTATCTTTTTAAAAACCTGGTAGATTATAGAACAATATCTCAGAAAACATTCTTTCTATTAAATGCAGAATAGGAAGATAGAAGCCACATATGATGAAAGATGTACTTGGTCTGTAAAAGTGGTTGGGTTATTTATGTGACAGTCAAAACGGTTAGCTAGCATAACCTTTATTAAATACTGGATTTTAAAAAGCTGTTTGCTAAGAGGCATTTGAAACTAGTTTGATAGACAAATAAAGAATACTAATTTGGTGAGGCTGGAGAGGTGG
The DNA here is from genome assembly GCA_023101885.1 of Typhlomys cinereus. Classification (NCBI taxonomy): domain Eukaryota; kingdom Metazoa; phylum Chordata; class Mammalia; order Rodentia; family Platacanthomyidae; genus Typhlomys; species Typhlomys cinereus. The sequence continues at coordinate 817,878 of JALPQD010000388.1, read as the reverse complement.
CTCAGGGGTTAAGCCTCTGCCTTGTAGGCAGAAGGTTCTGAGGTTGGATCCTAGACCCCACGTATAGACACCAGGCAGAAGCGGGGGCGGCCTGCATTTCTGGTCCTGGTAGTGCAGAGCCCGTGAATCCCGGGGCAGAGTAAACAAGGAGGAGGTGGAGGCGGTCCATGGTGGTTCCCGAATTTGTCTGTGGTTCTACACACACATAAATACACACATGTGCACACAAGCATACATGCACAATTGAATAAATAATAAATAATAAAAAATTAAAAAAGAATACTAATTTCATTAAGAATGTCCACATTTTATGATAGAAGGAGATAATCTATCCTGTCAAAATAAATTCTGGTCTATTAAGTTTGATATATCAGCTTAGCTTGCCTTCCTCAAGCAGAAGTTTGTTGTCAGTGTACAGAGGTTTGCATTTCCCATTCAATTTTCCATAAGAAAGACACAGGAAACTAGCATTTGCAGAAGTCCAAAGAACCAGACTAAAAGACAGAATGAGAATATCTGATTGTGAACAGTGGGCTTCATTTCAGATTATATTCTAGTGTTCTGCTCAATTACTGAGGAGCAGCATCTAATTTTAAAAGTACTCCCAAAGTCATACTTGGCAAATGAAAACAGTAAGCTGATACATAGAAAGCATTCCATATATTATGAGCAATAAATTCCCTAAACTTTAGGTTAGTTCTATGGCAGGACTCCCCTTCTGTAGGTAATGCAAAGAAAAGCTGTATACATTAATTAAGTTTGGCATCTAATACACCTGGATTTGAATCATGACTTTACTACATTCCAACACTAGATCCTCCAATAATTTTCTGTTTCTACATAGTAGTACAGGCATCCTATTCGCTAAAGGTCAATTCCAATGACACACAATTTTTTCTGGAGCTTCCTGATTCATGATCCCATCTTTATTACTGCTCTGCACAGGTTGAATCCTGATCACACCAAACTCTCTACAGGTTTATACCTGTCATAGCACCATGCACATTCCCGCTGTCCTGTTGTGAGTGCCAAGGAATTATAGAGCTTATTGTTTCATTTAGGCATGACTTACATTCAGGAGTCAGGGAGGTGTTCCAACTTTTCTTTAAAAAATGCATCTCTTTGATAAAATTCCAACCTGAACCGTCAGTGAAATTGAACAGAAGCTATCACTATAGGGCACCTTGGATAGATCAAGAGCCGAGCATTACAAAAACTTTAACGCCGTCTTTTCAGATCATAAAGCTAAATAATGAATCTGAAGCTTCCTGATGTCTTTCCTGCCATGAAGTTTAAATTAGATGGGGCATCCCTTGGGTACCATTCAAAAGAGTTCCAATGACAGTGTAAAAATATTGAAAGATGCTAAATGAGATTCTTTCACTTAAGTATACATAACTGTGTATGTACTAACCTCACTTCAATGAAATGAAAAGGAAAGCCCTAGCTTCAATGTTAATCTCGTTTTCTTGCTGCTTGACTTTATATATAAATGCCGATAATTCTGAGGTTTCACAAGATAGATACTTATAATTACTGCAGATTTCATTAGCTAAAAAGCCAGCATTAGAAGGTAAAAATTAGGTTTTAATGAACAATTCTTTGGAAGGATGTCACGAATTGGTATCTGGAGGATATAATCATGACTTAAAAATCAAGTAAATTAAATGAGTCTAGAGAAGGACCACATAGAATAAAGATTAGTATAACTTCAAAGACAGTCCCCTGTTGAAGCACTTTTCGCAACCCCCTGGGGAAAATGAAGTAGAGAGAACAGAAATAAGAAAGAATATTAAATGTGTGCCTTAAAAATGTAATTTGTATTTTAATGTTTTATAGTCGATAGGGAAAATTTGTTTGGACAATTTTTATAGTTGTGATTTAGCACAGTAAATTAAGGGCTTTGGCAGCAAATAAATAGATTCATGGAAACTGGTGCTGAAATCCAATGGCCTTCTATGGGTTATGGTCTAAACTCTGCCTTGTCAGACTTCATGAATCCACTACCATCTCAGGAGAGGTTAATGACCAAGATAAATTGAAGGTATGGGTTTTCCAATGCTCCCTGGGAAATCTGCTGCCTATGTTGATAGAAATGAAAATTGCTGTCACAGTCAAATTTTGGAATGTATCTTCCATACTAGTGCACTGTGCTAAATGTTCTGCTGACATAAATTAATTAACTTGAGGATGTGAATAAGCAAGAGGTTATGAACCAAACCAAGAATAACCTTGCCTCAATTTCCATTTCTTTGTGGCATGCATTGTACATGTCCTGTCAAATATGATCCTAGTAGATCATTTTGAAATTGCATGGATATTTTTGAAATAATAATTAGAGGAAAAGAGTGGCATCTATCTACTCAATGTTAATCACTAAGCATGAACTTTTGATAGCTAACATAAGTTTGAAATCACAATAACTATCTAGACAGCACTGTGTATAGGGTCAGTTTTAAAGAGCTGTGTTATTCCTGAAGCAGAGCAAGAATTATAGTTCAGTTCATGTAGCAGTCCAATAATTCTCTGCTCTTCTTCATAGCCATTCATCATCTTCTTTTCTTGGCTAAAATATATAGTACTTTTCAAAATCTCATTCTGAAATATTTCTCTATCTCATATAATTTTTATTTTATAAATGAAACAAGGAAAAACATTTTTATAGTTCTGCCTTTGATTGCTTACAATTCTTTTATGGGGGCACCCACAGGAAATCATTTTAAAGTCTGATCCTGCTGAATTGTTTGCAATATTTTAGCACTTCCAGAAAGTCAAAGTGTGTTTGGCATTGTGTGTGTGTGTGTGTGTATGTATGTGTGTATTTCACATGAATTCACTGTATATATACAATCATTAGTTCATGACAACTTAGTAGGGAAAGTCAGGGCATGCTGGCAGATATACTCTTAGATTTCTTTCCACATTACTTTTCTATTCTAAAATTACCATAATTGCACAACCAAGTTTCACCTTATACTTCCTAAAATATTAGCTTTCTTGGGACAATATAACAGAACCCAACAGCCTCTGGTAGCTCCAAGTCTTTCTTTCAAAAATGTAATCTGTTTCTTGGGATTTGGCTAAAATCCTACCACATTGATAAAGTTAATCTATTAACATGCTAAGGAAGGCCCCAGGTTCAATACCAGAATGTTTAGACACATCCCACAAAGCTCCTTCACACATCATGAAGCTCTGATATTTACATATTTTTGGAAAGGCAAGACACATGAGTTTATCATTGCTTGTTAAGGATTCTGCAGTTTAAACATATGCAACCCATGATATTGAATGATATATCTCTGGATTGAAGAATAAGTCCTAGGTAAGTTTTTCTTTTGTAAGATCCTATTTGAAAATGTGGCTTCCTATAAAATCTTAATGACTAGTTCCTGGACCTGAGAAGAATTCATTACTTGACTCTCTAATCCTCAAGTAAAGTAGAGACACATTGAAGTGAGGGTGTCTGAGTTCAGAGCACAGTTCGACTGCTAAACAACTCAGAGTCCTTAGACAAGTTAGACAACATCTCATTTCCTCATCTACAAGGTAGACTTCATAATAATAGTGTAATAAAATAATTGATATCTACCTACTAAGGTCACTGAGAGTTTTGAGTATATTTATAGCTAAAAATATTTTGCATGCCCAGAAACCTAATGCTCTCTCAATTGAAGTATTCTTAACTGGGCAGATGAGAAATTTCAAACCTGTTCCATGGCTGAACTTTTCTGGAAATGTTTCTTCCAGTGTATAACTATTGGTGTTCACGATACGTTGAATTCAGTTACAACATTTGAAAGTGTGTGTTTGCGTTAAATTTAGATTTCTAGGCTATTTCTAGGCAAAGGAAAATATTTTCTAAGATTGGAAACGACAGTGCCACAAAGGAAGCATTAGGTAGAAACTAGATGCTTTTGTTCCATTTTGATACAGCATGTGTCCTGCAGAATTATAGGCTACTTAACTTCTTGCATTTTCTCAAATCTGAGGTCTGAATGCTATATGTCATTCTTCACATTAAAACTTATCCAAGACATTATCTAAGTTACCCATCCAGCCTGTCTAAACATTGGAATCAGAGAACTTTAAAATTGAGTAAGAGCAAATTCATGAATACATGACTGAATATTGCCCCACAAAACGATAAGACCAGTTGGCAATTGCCAGGTCATGGCTGTGCTCCTGACCTCCAACTAATGAGCTTTTATTGATTGTACATTATCTGCTGGATACTGTAATATAAATGATCTCTTCTTCTAGTAAGAAGTTGTAAGGGAACGATTATTGATTTACTTAGTTTATGAATGGGAAGAAAGAAACGCAAGTGAAATGCAGCTACTTTTCCAAAGTCAGGGATGGTGTCAATGACAAGCCTGAGTACTAGTTGAGTCCAAACCCAAGATTTCCAACACCTTGACATACATTTGCTTTTTCATCTTGAAGCTTCTTTCACACAAGTCTATATAAAGAAGATGGCCAAGAGAAGATTTTTGTTCACATTTACATATGAGTAGTGAAACCACATGCAGAACCCCCAGTGAGGAAAAAAATGGTGCAATAAACACAGTGGTGGGACAGAGGCAGACACGATCTTGCTATTGGAAATATGGAGTAATCACTTATGAAAATGCTTGTCACTGAGCTGGAGAGATGGCTCCATGAACCTTTGATCACTGAGCCTGAGAAGCAAACGATGCTGCACCAGATCCCCAGATTTGACATGAACGTGCCAAGGGAACACGGTGGTGGTTTACAATTACAGCTCTGGAAGACACAGCCTCAGAAACACTAGAGTAAAACTATAAGGAGGTATAGCAATCCAGGTGATCCCTAATGTCACCGTTGGGCCTTCTAGGCAAAAACATTGAATTGTTGTACACACTTTTTGGAAATATATGTACACACACACACACACACACACACACACACACACACAATACTATATCCACTCCAGTTCATCCTGAAGTGAGACAAAAATCTTTATTTCCACAAATCCTTAAGCTCTATTCTATTTTCGAAAATGTAAATTTGTGCAATTTTAAATCATAACAGCCCTTTCATGATGAAGCAGTGAGTTAGTGAATTTCTGATAACATTAGAAATTGATAGCTGGTGTTTCAAGCAAGGGAAAAGTTCAGTATCTAGGTATAGTGAAGCAAATATATTTTATTCATTTTCATTAAGTTGTATAATAGCATATTCATAATTTTATTAAAAATAGATTTTTCAATTACTTATTTTATTTAGTTTTATTGAGATACCTTAGAAATGAAGCTATTTTGTTAAAATATATATAATATTACTGTCATTTATATTTTATGATTTTCCTCTCATCAGGTGGGAGTATCATTTTCTGCAAATCCTTATTATCTTTCCTGATTCTTTTTTCAAAACTTTGTCATTTCAAAAGATTTAAAACAAGAGGGTATCTTACAAAAAGTCATGTGGAAAATGAAATTAATAAACTATAAATAGAAATGCACCATTATAATGTATCTTATTATATTCAAAGAAGAAATATGAAAGGGCTGTATACAATCCAAAACCTTAACCAAATTTATAGTTCCTGGTTATGAGGACCATATTATTATGCTATCTTGATTTTTTAAGGGGCATGTAATCTAATATTCCAGTTTTCATTAAAATTACTTTAAATTCACTGAAATTATGCCTCCTTTCTTTTTCTTGAAAAATTAAGCAAATGCAAATCATAGATCCAAATTTTAATTGTGGAGCAGATTTGATATCAAAGTCTATCAAATTATATTTATGCATTACTAATTACTATTTTTCAAGAGGATATAAAATATATGTGGAATAAATAATGTTTAAGAGGAAAAAAGACACATTGATGAACATTCACAATTAATACAAAAAAAACTCATAAACTCTTAAACACTCATGGATATGCCATAATGGAAGACATTCTGTAAAAGGGAATATGGTGTTAACTCAGTAACATTGTAAGATATACCTCAAAGATATTGACAAAGAATAAATTAAAAATATAGTGTAAACATTATTCATTTAATAAATTTGATTTCCATCTGTTTCTAAGTTCTAAATAATCATAAAACATGAAGGGTAGCAATAGAAATCACTATCACATAATGAGTTTCTTGACCTCTACTCAAGATACCGAGATTTGAAAGATATGAGCCAAATAAACAAACACCCAATATTTGGATAGTATCAGAAATGATCTTAATCATAGATGAATTTACCAATTCATGCTATAAGAATGAAAAGTGTTACAAAATAGTATCTCTTTTACTACAGTGTGAAATTAGCTGTTATAATTAGCAGTTACTATACATAAAGAATGTTCAACTATTTTAACAATGCCTGCCACTATGTTGCTTGTAATCTGTATGTATGAAGTAATTCATCATTTACATAGCCCTGCCTCCCTAGATTGCATCACACATCAGTTTGGCTTTCTGTTTCCTACAAGTTTCTCAGTCATCTTTACACAAGAACACAGTCACATTCTAAAGGAAATAGGCACCTGATATATTCATGCTATTATTGTTCCTTGGAAAACATCCAGGGCCTCAATAAGGCAGTGATTGGAAATGCACAAAGTATTTTAATATCCTCATTATTTTGATTTAACTTCCTCTAATAGCTTAAATTGATACTGAATTTATTTAGAACCCATTAGAGTTTTTTTTTTTCCAACAGATCATAAACACAGGCTGAACCTAATCTCAAGACAAAATTAATTATTCATGTTTCAAATTGCTGATACACTTTTCCAAAAACCTGCCACCTCCTTCTACATTCAGGCCTTTATTTTAATTCCCTTTCCATTTTAGGAAAGTAATTACCAGTGATATATATGTCATTTTGAAGAGCAGTGAAGCCTTCAACCCAGGGATCTGAATAGAAAACATATTCTCATAGCCGCAGAGGGATGGGAAGGCCGGCACAGCCAGCTCAGTTATATTATTGCTTGGTGATGGATGTCATCACCCAGGCATGGAGCTACATGGTACAAATGACAAAACTTTACAAGGACCACCTCTTCTGCATTATGCAGGGAATCACTTATGGCTCGTATGTACTATGGAAAACTCTAGGTTGTATCTTTAGGAACTACACGCTATTCTTTGTAAGCGAGGGCTCATTTTGTTGAGTTAAAATGATTGTTTTTCAGAAGAGTGTTTGATTTCATGCAAGTTTTGCATGTTCAGACTAGTTGGTAACTCCGTGTGTCAATGTGAGAACCCTGGCACGCTGATGCTTCCAAGACTTCAGTGGTTAGACACTGAGGGATGCAGTGAATAATAAAAAACATCACAAGTGGTATGAGGCATTTAGCAGACAGCAATCTTTTTTAAGTCTCAAAGACAATGAAAATAACTTCTATCCATTTTTCTACTTTTCAAATTAAAACCAAAAATTCAAAAATTAAAGTGACTTGCTTTCAATCCCAGAGCTGCCAAACACCACAGTGAGGACTATTTACCTGGTAAACATAAAGTCACCAGATAACATGTTGGTGCCTTTCATTTCTATAGTTCATATGTGCTTAGTTATTCATTCAAAACAAGATTGAACTGGGGGCTCTGTGAAATACCAAGACGTGTGATAAGTTCCTTCTAATGTAAGAAGACAGACCTTTCTAACAAACACATAGGTGCTTACTATGAAGAATAAAAGTACGTTTTAAAAAATATTTTTTACAAAAAAAATATTTTTTACTTCAAATTAGAAACACTTAGGAATTGAAATGAGAAAAAATTAAAGGATGTGCTATTTAGGCAAACCAAACAGAATGTAGCAAACCTGTGATACCATGAGATTCTGTCACTAACATCCAGAATTACCTTACCTTAATCTTTGACTCTTTTTCCAGCTTCTTGATTTATTAAGAGATAAATTACCATATCAAAGACAAAAGTAAAATATCCCAAAAACCACTGAGAAAAACTGAAGTACTATTCAGATGTAAAATGATATCACTAGTTTTAATTATATATTCTATTCAACTTCTGCCTTCTATCACATAGATAGACAGATAGATAGATAGAGATAGAGAGAGAGAGAGAGACAGAGACAGAGACAGAGACAGAGACAGAGACAGAGAGTTCCATGCCATACATATACATGTGGGGTCCAAAGGACAACTTTTGGAAGTTGGTTCTTTCCACCATGTGGATTTGGAATAACAAATTAAGGTTCATCAGGTTTCCATTTAAGCTCCTTTACCTACTGGGCCTTATTGCATGCTTCAAGATGTTATTCTTTGAAAGTAGTGATGACAATCTGTCTGTCTGTCTGTCTACCTATTTCTCTATCTATCTTTGACTGAAGAGCTGAACCTAGTGACCTGCACATGTTGTGTTTTCCGTGCATCCTTCTAGAATGTTACCCTTCTCTGTCATCTCCATCTATTTCAGTCACAAACGATCACTAGTTCTCTGTCATGAGTTCTATGCAAACTTTCTTATGACAGCTTGTCTGTTTAAATTAAAGCTGTTGAAATTGACACTTGGCTTCAATGTTTTATAATGATACAAGTTTGTTAAGATGAGTGATTCAAAATATAGCAAACTTATTTTGTTGTGAAAATTTCAATAATCTTAAGCACATCACAGGTTTTGCACAGTGTTTGGCATACATGTGCTGGGGGAAGCACCAACTAGTGTTACATTTGTAATCAACAAACCTTGCAGAAACTCTGTCTCTATGGGGAAACTTTAAAAGACCTTCTTTCCTGCTTCACTCATTTGGCCATTGGCAGAGACTTTACTATTTTTCCCAGCTTTTTTTTTTTTTTTTGGAATATTTCTTTCTGGTGTGGCTCACTAATTCAATTTTAGGGCTGAGAATACATAAGCTATTTGTTTTTGCCCTTCCTATCACATCTTGCAAGACGCATCTATGCAGTGGGTGCTCAGCAATGTTTGCTGTGTGAATAGATAAATAAATTGGGAGTTTACTTGGCTTTTGGAGCATAACCTCAAAATATGCTGCTTCTGAGTAGTTTTCTTGTTTGTTCTTCCATCCCCACAAGAGGCTGATATTTGCTTTAATTCTCAACCTGTGCATAGCTCTTTCCTTTTTTGTATTCTGGTTAATACACTGGTCAGGCAGCATTCAGCTCTGCACACCACCGTGGCCCATTAAGAAAGCACAAGATTCACACTAGCAAGTATGAAGGTAGTTTTACTCTAGAGCCCATGAGCAGAACAGGAGTCTGGATATTTGGATGATTAGCAAAAAAGTCCATTACATTTCAAAGCAACTTTGGGATCAACTGTGCAAAAATATGCTCACCAAATATTTTAGCTATTCATTCTAAAGAGGATGAGGTATTGTCTTTGCCTGAATAGACACCCCCAACTCTGCCTTATGAGACAGAAAACTGTCAGCTATGTCTGGCCTAAAAGTAAGAGCAGGAAGACCCAACTTGTCGTTCTCTGTGTTAAAGGTAAACTACTTCTCTAAGGACATAAGTTCCTGCTTTGCGAAAGAGAAGAACACCAGCTGTTATCTTGGATCATTTCCATATGCACGACTATATGGGTAGAGAATATATAACACAAAATATAATGTACAGTGTAATGTAGGAGTAGGGAGCTAAAATGAAGACAACATTCCAACGTCAACTGTAGTCACTTTTGTAATGGATCAGCTCAGGCATGGCTTAATTCTATCTAGGATAATCATTTGATCTGGAGTTAGATGGTGAAAAATCAAGGAGGACAAGCGAAATCCCAGTGAAGCAGCTCAGATTCCACTTTAGAGCAGTTACAAACAAGAGCATAAAGCAAAGGTGAACTCAGCTCATGATTAAAAAATTGTTAACCTGAAATTACATATTATTCAGAGAGTCTAGGAATCACCCATCCACTTGTTTGTTTTGATCTCTTAAGGAGTTGGCATGAGTGAGATATGCTCTGGATGAATGCCCCATGGGTTCTTGTAAAGAACATGTTTGAAAACTGTTCAGACATTCCCACTTTTCTGTCCAAAGAAAATGAATTTTTACATTTATTATTATTACTGCATTGTGTGTGCATGTATATGGTTGTCTGAGTATGTTTGTAAATGTCTATATGTATGTGAATGTGTGTGTGTGTATGTGTGTGTGTGTATGTGTGGCATCTTTGTGTGTGCCTATAAGTGTAGGTGTGCACATGTCACAGTGTCATATGTCACATATTAGATTACAGAGGACAATAGTCAGGACTCAGTCCTCTCCTTTCACCTTACTGAGTCAGGAGGGTCACTCTTGTCATTTCAACCATGTTCTGTCCTCCAAGGCTAAGTGGCCAGTGGGATTTCAGATAATCTCCTATCTTCCGTGTCTCCACCTCCCATCTTTTCATATGAGTGTGTCTGAGATTACAGATACGTATCTTTTTATGTGGGGCCTGGGTTTTGAACACCAGTCAACAGAGATATGCTGCAAGTATATTCACCCACTGAGCCATCGTGTAGGCTCACAGAATGTGAAATTAAAACAGAGGAAACCAAATTAAGGACTTCCTTTGTTAAATGTCCGTCAAGCAGAAGTCCTTCAAAAGGATGATACAAAATATACACTCTAACTTTTTTCTGTCACCTGCCCATACACTCGCACTTGCATGCATTCACACAACACATGCACATCCCACATCAGTCGTTCCCAGAGGAGGTGCTATGAAGAGGAGGGAAGCAAGCAGAAGGTGGTGGAGGATGCTGTGCGCCACTTGTAACTACTTTCCAATAACCTACAAATGTTCCAAGTTACTTGGCAGCATATTACACATAAAATTAAATCCGAAGTGCTAATTTGGCACAATTTCTTATTCATAACATCAATTCTCAGCATTAATTTTGACATGTTCTTTTTTTCAAGACTTCCAATTGGAACTGTAAAGTTATTTGGCATAGTAGTGTTGGTTGAAGAGTATGATACAGTCCTTGGTTCTGGCTAAAGGAGGGCAGTGTCCCTTGCCACCCCTGCCTAAAGAGGATCTCATGGGTCCTCACTCACTACAACACTGTGCGATTGGCTTTGGAGAGTTGATAAATGGCACTTATTTCCTACTCAAGACCTAGTTTGTAAGCTCAAAAATCACACAAAAAAATTCCAGAAAACTGTGAGAACTTCTCCTTGATACACCATGGAGTCTAGAGATTTAGCTCTGAAATCTGCTCTTCACTCTTTTTTACATACTTTACTTGCTCTCTTAGATTTGAGAGTTATTTTGTTTATTAAAACACTTTCAAAATGATGTTTAGCAATGTAGCTCGTGTGTGTGTGTGTGTGTGTGTGTGTGTGTGTGTGTGTGTGTGTGTGTATTTGTCTATGTTTGTGTCTGTGTCTCTCTGTGCACATGAATAAGTTTGTAACTGTGGTCAGGAGGCGGGAGGCATTTGTGCTGCTAGCAGGAAGAAAAGAAAGGTGCCGAAGTGTGGCCATGTGAAATGACACTGTAACCAGAGAGCAGAAACACAAGGAACAAAGTCAGCATGTGTCCTAAAGCTGTTTCTCTGCACCCGGAATGGAGGCATTTGCTGTCTCTAAGGAAGTTGCCTTGTTTATGTCTTCCATGAATTATTATTGTTTTAGAGATACAATATCACTATGTACCCCTGACTGGCCATGAATTCTCAGAAATCTTCCTGCCTTGTCTTTCTAACTGCTGTGACTACAGGTGTGAACCATCACGTCTGGCTTCTATGACTTAAAAATATCTGCAAAATTATAGAACATATGTTCTGTTAATGTAATCATGTGTGCTAAAGCACATAATCATTTAAAGTTTAAAATCTGTCTTCATAGCATCTGAAATAGTGTATTGATTATCAGTAAATTGTATGATATTCCTTGGAGTGCTACATTATACAATTTTATAGTTTAGGTTACTGAACTAATATAAAATAACCCAAGATTTTACAAGCAAAGTTGGAGTTAATCAAGAAAGAGTTTTAACATGAATTGAATGTGGCCATTAAGGGAGAGAGAGATGCTAAGAAGACGATGCTATGCACACCATTTTGGTAGAGCTGAGCTTTTGAAGAAAATGCCACTGTTGTCATATTGTTCCGGGAAAGTTTTGTCTTCTCTACTTCTCAGACTAAACCAGACACTGCTGAGGAGCACTACAAAGAGATGACTTGCAAGAGAACTCTAGGAACATAAAGTTTAGCTGGAAAACAGTTTTGTTATAGGAGTTAAAAAAATACATTAAGCAATCCAAAAGAAAAGCATTTGCGAGTGTAAAGGACAAACAACAAACCTGGAGGTATTATCAATTAATTGATTCCTAAGGCCAAAAGCATCCAACCTTTTGACATTGTGACATGATGTTCTCATTTCCAAATGTACCAAATCGCCTATGTAGCTATTCTAGGACCTATGAAACCTGTGACCACAATGTTGGAGGTGCCTAGAACTTTAGACTCTTGTAAGACTAGAACTGGACTGAGGACTGCTTCCCATTGGGAAGAGGAGAGGCCAAAAATTAACAAAAGTATTGTGTTAAAAGTTGACTGGGAAAGACTTCCCAGTAAATCACACTCTGTGGAACTTGCTGCAGTTGTGAGATTATCACTTAGATATTTCATGGTAGAAGAGGCATGTTTAAATTATATGAAATAAAATATATCCATTAAAATAAATGTATGCAGTATGCAAAAGTATGCAACTTTGCAATCAATTAAGATCTAACCCATTTTGGCAGATGGCTCAATCAGTAAAGGGTTGACTATGCAAGCATGAGGACCAAAGTTTGTATCCCTAATACCCACATAAAAAAATCAGATATGGTGATGTGCTAATTCACTGCTCTCTGTTCTTGACTGTGGATATGATGTAACCAATTCTCCCAAGCTCCTACACTGTATCTCATCTGCTATTATGGAGTGTGTCTTGGACTTGTGGGCCAATAAACCTTTTCTCCCTTACATTTTTTTATCAGAGTATTTTATCACAGCAACAGAAAAGTGATAGGACTGTATTGTGATGGTTGACTTTCTATTTGTTTTTAACAGTTTTTTGAGAAAGGAATACTCTAATACTCAGTTGTAAATGTGGATTTGTCTGGTTTTTATCTTTCTGGTACTTTACATGTTTAGGCTTTCAACTCATAAGCTTAGTGTTATTGTATTGCTGATAAAGTGATACACATTGTGATGTCACTCTCACTGGTAATATTGCTTGTTTTAAGACTAGTTCATTTTATATTAAAGCATTTGGTTTTTCTACTGATTGATTTGCTTATACTTTTTGTTTTACAGATAATATGTAGATATCACATTCTAAATAGTCTATTATTTAGATTGCAGTATCTTTAATTAAAAAAATTTAAGATATTATAATTTTATACCTATAACCTTGACATTGGGCTTCCACCATGACTATGTAGATCTTTCCTCATCTTCTTCTTAACTGAATTTGCCCCACTTTATCTTATCCATTATTTTTGTGATTATTTTACAGTTTAAATGTCCAAAATGCAAAAATGTATAATAATCTTTATATTGTTCTTCCATTTTTCTTCTTTCTGTACTCTCATTAAACACTCAACCTAAAATTTGCTTTTCATATTAGAAGGTATTTATTGCATAGACTTGAAACTGACAAAAATACAGAAAATATGTGATTGCAAACTGCTCAGCCCTTAACAGGACATTTAATCCATCCCACTACCATCCCATGCCTCAGGAAATATTCTTTATATTCCTAACATACACTTTTCTATGTATATTTAAACCTAAGAACAATTATTTTGTTGATTTAAATTATTTAAAATTTAAAAACTTTGAGGAATGAGAACACTAGATCTTTTATACTCAACTATTTGTGGTAATCATCATTTATATAAATTCGAATTTTCTCCCTATATCACATCTACTGAATTAAAACATTTCCCATAAAGCAAATCTTTTAGATAAGAATCTTTGAGTATTTGCAGCTATGAAAACTTTCATTTCACCTTAATTTTCAAGGACTTTAAAAGCCATCTATGGAATTCAAAGCTTTCATTTTCCCTATAAGAAACTGGGTATCTTTGCTCTGTTATATTATGTTTTGTGTAGTTTCTTGTGATACTTCAGTCATTGCTCCCCTTGTCTCTTTGTTTTTTTTTTTTAAACAGTATTTCCATCTGGAAGATTTATTTTCATATCCCCCTCAAAACAGATAAGATGCCTACCATATTTTAAAGATTATAGGTTGCCACTGAAAGAAAAATTTTACATAATCACTGTACATCAAAGTTGAAAAACCGTCCTGCATGAAAAATATACTTAGAAATCTTGGGAATAAAAGAAAACATTATTGTGTTTAAGTAAAGATTAAAGTCCTCACACACGCCATCTACCTGGACACTCATTCTTCGAGTTGTGCAGATGTCGGGATTTCTTGTTTCCGCCCTTCCCAGTCACTGTACTATGTTTTTACTCAACAGTGTTTTGTGAAAAGGACTTAAGGAAATTGTGGACAAATAGCAAACTTTTGGCATTAAAACAGGTCAACACATACATAGCCTTTAGTAACATACATTAAGCATTTTTTGACTAGTGACAAGAAAAGATGAGCATGCTTGTTAACAATATCAAAAAAGTTTTAAAAGTCAATGTCCAGGCAATTCCTGGCTTTAAGCTCTAAACAATATAGAATTTATGCAAATGCATTAAAGAACCCAAGTTTGGCAAGGTATACCCAAGTAGGCTGTGAAACTATACATACAGAAAGTAAATGATAAATAAAGAATTAAAAGGGGTCCTTCTTCTTTTCCTTATAGTCTTAAAATTGACGAACTTTGAGGACAGTCCTATAATATTAAACATTAGGTAACCACAGGTTTTGGGAAACCTAACTACACAAACTGATTTAAAATACTCACGACGATGACTTTGTAGTGTTTAATACAATTCAGCTCGTAGTTAAGGGCACAAGACAACATTTAACAAAAATAATCTCATCAATTGACCTAGAAATCAAATGCAAATAGATATGAATACAATCTTCGGAATCTGTCTTTTTAAATGAACATTAACCACTTATTTAAAGTTCTGCAAGAATCTGAAGGATTGAAGTCTCCTGGGACATAAAGCCATTTCAAGCAGCTTCATGTCTCAGCTGAGCAGGAGGGAGGGTGACAGAGCCACTCCACAGGGCAGCTGGAGGTAAAAACAGACTCAGCCACAGCCTTCCCCATTCTGCTGTCTGCCTTGGCCACCTGTGTGCGTTGCATTAGTAGCAGCGTGCTGAGGGTCAATTTTAATGCCATTTGCCTCGTTATTAATGTCAAAGACTCCTTCTTGTATTTTTTCATAAATTTCTTTTTCTGTATTAGTAAATGGCTCTTCTACATTCGAAGCAGTCTTGGCAGAAGTTTCCATGAAGATAAGTCCATGTTCTCGTGCAGAAGCTTCACCTTCTTCTTTTTGTACCTCTTGATTCCAGAACGCTTTTATTTCCAATAAGCATAATGACCATGCTGGAATTGGAATGCTGGCGGGCATCTTCTAACCAGGTCATCAAGTGGCTGAATGTGTCTCTCCTCAAAATATCATATACGAGAAAAAGCCCCCGCTGCACCTCTGTAATATGACCTTGTGATAGAGCGAAAGGACTCCTGCCCTGCCATATTCCATATCTGGAGTTTTTATCTGTTTCCCATCAATTGTTTTCATTCGAGCTCCAAACTCCACATCAATAGCGAGGTCAGGCACTGGATGAAATCTCTTGTCTGTAAACTGTAGCAATAAGCACGATTTGCCAACACCTGTGTCACCAATGATGATGCAGTTGAAGAGATAGGTGTATGCCATGGCCATGGCCGCTATGTCCTCCTTGTCTCTTTGTGACTCCTTGTCTGTGGTAATTATTAGTACTGTTTCTTAGTTCTTGATGTGTCTTTCATCTTATAATTCTTTCATTTTCTTTGTCACCTCATGAAATTCACCCATTTGATTATGAGTGAGGTCATCTGTGATTAAAGTGTTTATAATTTTTATTAGGTTTGGAAAAATAATACATTTTTCCTTTCCTGCTCTTTGTGTTCTTTGGTGATATACATATATGTATAGTATTATATATAATAAATAATATATATATTAGAGATGCCACACCTCCCTCAAAGGTTAGGAGGGTTAAGACTGGATGGTAGAGAAGGGGAAAAACTCTCCATAGAAATATGCTGACTGGCTTATTGTCCTCTCTTCAGTAAATGTCTAGATACATGGCTTTAACAGGAACCCAGATTGAATGTAGTGAGTTACAAATTCACAGAGGAAAAGTGGAAGGAAAGTAGTGGGGAAAGGGAAGGCTTGCAATAGGGAAAAGAAATTCTCAAAGATATATTTGTATGCATAGTATTATGGAGTCTGTTCCTCCCAAATTCACATGCTGAATCTGTAATTACCATAATTAAATTTTTAGAAGAGGTTGTATGGGAGGGATTTCATGATAGGATTATTTTTCTCAGAATAAAATATACCAAAAAACAGAATTCTCTCTTTCTCTCTGTCTCTCTCTGTCTGCTTCTCTGTCTGTTTCTCTGTCTGTCTCTCTGTCTGTCTGTCTGTCTCTCTCTCTCTCTCTCTCCCTATCTATCTCTTTCTCTCTGTCTCTCTCTGTCTGCCTCTCTGTCTGTTTCTCTGTCTGTCTGTCTGTCTGTCTCTCTCTCTCTCTCCCTATCTATCTCTTTCTCTCTGTCTCTCTCTGTTTCATATCCAAGAAGATATGCACTTTCAGGTAGAGAAGAAGAGAACCTGGGAATCTGAGCTGGGGGCGCAGTGTTGGGTCACTAATTAAAACACCATCAAGTCAAGCAAGCATGAGACCAGATCCCAGGTAAAATGGGTAACTATGGCAGCCCTTCTGTAATTTCAGCTCAATGGGGATATTGAGAAAACTGGCTATCAGGATTAATTTTATTTTCAAGCTCTGGGTTTTATGAGAAACCCTGCTTTCAAAGAATAAGATGGAAGAATGACCAAGGGTGACTTCCAATTTTAACCTCAGGCCTTCATAAAGTGCACACTCACACAGACTGAATATCCATACACATGTCAACATATGCAGACACAAACCATACATGTATATAAAATAGACTAAAGAGACCTTCTGTCATCACAGTCTGACTATATTGTAGCCCTGAACTTTACTTTGCAGCATCCCAAACTGTAAAAAAATAAATTTTTATTGTGTGGTCACTCTGTGGTATTTTGTTATGGTCAAAACACTTAGACTCAGTTGTTGACTTCTGTTACAGCATCATTTTCAATACTTAAGAGTTGTTGAATACGCAAGAGGCAGGAATAACTCAAATGTGTATGAATGGCCAAAAAAATACACTTTGTATGAAAGATGCAATATCATTTAGTCTTTTGGGTGAAACTCAAGGACATCACTGTTTAGTTATATAGACAATCATCAAAGATAAATGTTCACTGCTTTTATATATATGAGGTATCTAATGTTGCCAAATTCTTAGAAACAGAAAGTATAATTTTCCTGGTGGGATGGAATGGAGAGGCAAGAAAAAAGTGAATTTGTTCAATGAGTATAGGGTGGAGTTCTCTGCCCAAATACGACTGTATTTAAAATGACTGAGGTGTAAACTACACTAAATATTTTCCTAACAAGTTAAACAATAAAATGAATTCATGTAATATAGATAGTTCAAACCATAAGAAAAAGTAAAGGTCCTCTCTAGAGCTCATTAAGGAGCTTCCTTTTGTATATATCAGTGTTAGGAATTCTCATTGACAAAACTATGTTGACTGAGAGGAAGGGAGTTGGGAGGTGTTATAGTTAGCCTGCAGGGTTGCAGATAAAATCACCAGGAAGTTTATTTTCTTATAGTAGTCCAGTTACAGTTCTTAGTCCAGCTTGACAGAAGAGCCCACACCAACATGTATACATGTGGTGTGGCTAAGTATACATGTGGATGCCAACTTCCTCAACCAGTTCTCTGTATTTTATTTACTGTCTAGGGCCTAGTCCCACCCTAGGGTTGGGTCTGCTCCATCAACTAGACAATTTCCTATATGGTTCACTCTGGACTTAACTACCAATTATCTACAAATATGCCCAGAGCTTGAGCCCTCAACCATCAAGTTGACTCCTAACTATAACAGGAGGATAGAAAAGAATCAGGACTACAGTAGTTTTAGAAATGAATATCTAATTTAGATATTTAGAAACCTAAGTCTGATATTGCAAAATCAAGGCTATAAACTTTTGCCAAATCAGTGGCCATGGTTTTAGACATTTGTATGCTGGTTTAAAAGTAACACTTGGAAACTTACCAAGAGCTAGTGTAAATTCAAATGTTAATGTCTTATGCGGAACGTTATCCACCTCACCAGAGAGAAGGAGCCACACAGTAGATGCAGGAAAAGAATGATGGTGTGTCATCTGCAAAGTAATGCTTTCTGAGCTCAGTATTGCTTTTTCAAGTATGAAGGTCTCTCAGAGTGATCACATAATACTGAACACTAAGGGTTGGTGGTCTTATGTGATAACTCTTCTTTTTTATTATTATTTATTCAATTATGTGTGTGTGTGTGTGTGTGTGTGTGTGTGTGTGTGTGTGTGTGTGTGTGTATAGAACTACAGGTGAATTCGGGAACCACCATGGACCACCTCTACCTCTTCCTTGTTTACTCTGCCTCGGGATTCATAGGCTCCGCCCTACCAGGACCAGAAATGCAGGCGGCCCCTGCTTCTGCCTGGTGTCTATATGTGGGGTCTAGGATCCAAACTCAGGACCTTCTGCCTGCAAGACAGAGGCTTAACCCATGATAACTCTTCTATGCCCATATAGAGTGCATTTTCTCTTGCCTAGTAAGTCCTTTTGATTTTCATTTTAGGTAATAACCAATTCTAGTCCATGGGGGTTGGATGGTCCTGATCTACCTCATTATTAATGGAAACAAAAACACAGATCTTATTCATTACATCATTTCTTCTAAAGGCCACCAAAATTTACTCCAAAATGATATATAACCCACTAGCATCACTAGTCTCACAAGTATACTGAGGTACACTGTTTAAGCTAGTTCTAGAATCTGAAAGGAGATTCTAGAAGCCATTCTAGAAACATAAGTAGAAAAGCCACAAGACATTAAATTTTTGAAATCAAAGTTTTGAATGTGCTAAGTTTTTTAGCCTAAAATGGTTTAAGTTGGCACGATGCAATTTGTATCAGAAAATGGTGCAAAAATAACAATACCCAAGCTAAATATTTAAGTTTATGTGCCTGTATCTCAAAGATTCTCACCTGGTTTGTAGGTTTCTGAGGAAATTTTATTGATTCATTTCTGTCCTCATGTAGCTAAAATTCTGAGTGTTTTAATAGCTGTTTTCCTCTTGTACTAAAACCACACCCACTAAAAGCATGCATATACATGCCTAAGGTAGATGAAAGCAATTTCTTTAGACATCTCTGCAGCCCATGTTCATTTTACTGAATCCTTCAGATCTCAATACACTCTCTTCTTCTTAGTCAAGGATTGAAAGAACCCAACATAAAATGTACCACATCTAGGATACTTCAAATGAGCCAAGTGTGTCCATGAAATACTTCAAATATTTTAGATTAGCATGTTGTTTACTTGTATCTTTGAGAATAAGAAAGAATGATACCTTGATATTTTTAAGATTCAGACCAAAACTGACAGTAGCAAGTTGATTGCTCAGGTTGTGTGTGAGGTTTGTATAATGACACAAATGGGTTTTTTCCTCACATATTTTATGCAGAATAAAGAAACATGGCAGTTGTCTTAGGTAATAAAGTGATTTAAACAGTATCCTTGGAGGTGAAGATGGGAGTTGAGGACATATCTGATCTTATTCTAGTTCAATGATATGATGAAGGATGATTGATTCAAGCTGCTTGGGTGGGAATCACAACTTGCTTAATTACAAGGACCTGAATAAAGTATGACACTTGTTTGTAGCTCCTTTACCCATACTTTCAAACTGGATTTATAATAGGACTGGGTTCATCAAGTAACTGAGAGGTTTGAGAGATCTGTTACATGTAAATATATAAGATGGAGTACCTAGTACATTCTAAAGAAATGGAAGTTTTACATCATATGAAATTATGAGTAGATAAAGACTTTACATAGGGCAAGAAAGACTCCATAAATATAGATGAACAAGATAAAGCAACTATGAGAATACATTCATTTCCTCTGAAACTTTTCCCCTCCTCTCTCTCTCTCTCTCTCTGTTTCAAAAACAAAAGAGTAGGAGAAGTGAGAACTATCTCTGTACCTTCTATATTCATGTTCCCTAGTTTCTACAAACCCTGAAACTGAAATCCAGGATTCATGTCTACCTGAAATAGTATAAGTATTCACAGATAACTTAAAGGATAAACAACTCTTGGGGGAAAGAACTTTTCATTGAACTATTAACCAAATTTGATCTTTTCTCTAAGCTTCATTTTCAGTGGAGGAGGGGCAGGTGGGCCTTGTACTTGGGCAGGACCCCTCCTCTGTTCACACCTGTGATGTCCAACAGAGCAGAAGAGACCCCAGGCCACCTGGATTCCTCACTTGGCTCAGCCCTGGTCATGACTGAGCACTTAATTGAAGCAGGATTTTTTTTTCATGCTCCAAATAGTTCAACACAAAGAAATTCACCTTTGGATCTGGGGGAGAAATTATTCAGGGATTAAGCTTTTGCCTCGCAAGCAGAAGTTCTCTGAGCTTGCATAAAGCAGAAGAACCTGAGTTCAGATCCCAGATCTCACATAAGAAGCATTGGGTGAAAATGGTTGTGGCCTGCACTTTCGGTCCTGGAAAGCAAAGCTTGGAAAACCCCAGAGCAAAGTAATGAGGTAGAGCAATCCAGAATGATTCCTGATGTTATCTATGGGCCTCCATAGACATTCACAGTGCCTTTTCTACACTACACCCACATGTGTATGCATTGGCTCCTATAAATATGCAAAAAAGAATCTCATCATTGCCTTTTCATACGTGAAATCCATCATTGTTATTACGGCTCAACCCTGAAATGACCTCGACAGGCTCAAGTGTTTGAATTCTTGGTTGCTGGCTGGTAAAATTTGATTGGAAAGTTGCAAAACTTTGGGACATGATCCTAACTGTCAGTCATAGGAACTGGGGATGAGTCCTCCTTTGGATTCCCTCTCTATTTCCTAGTCTGCACCCATTATATGCTTTCCTTCTTTTCTTTCCTTATATGTTGTTCTTGCTTCCTTGCCATGATGGGCTGAAATATCCTGTCCCCTCCTAAGTTGTTTCTGTAAAGTGTTTTGTCATAGAATCAAGAGGGGAAGAAAAACTATTGCAATATAATTATCTCTACTCGTCTTTTGTCTTCAAACTTGTTTGTGCTTCTTTTCTATCTTGCTACTTGCTTTCAGAGCCAGCAGATACATTCAGTTTCATAGTTTCTCCCTTTTTTTGTTTTAATGAGCTAAAAATAGAGGCAGGATTTATATTTTAAAGAAAATAGAACAGAAGTAAATTTGAGATTAAAGTGGATAAAGATTAAAATGGACCATCTAGTTTCAAAAGATGTAAAAAAACAAAGTCTGGTAAATAACTAAGAAAGCATTTCCTCTAGTAAAATGAAAAGTGCTGATTGAAAGAGAAATGTTAGGGACCCAGGAGTTTAATCATAGCTCTGTTTGTCACTTGGCATACTTCTTTGTAAGACTAACATAGGTGTTTTGATTCTGAAATTCATGATTTATAAGCTCTGGGTAGAGAAGAACCAAGTGACAGGAAGGTTATATGTCAACATGTGAAGGACCTATCTCTTTACAGTCTAGTGACAATTTCTCTTTCTCTTACGAGCTCCCCAGTTATTTTTTCATTAGCATTACAGACAGCAATTCATCTGAATATCAGTTTAATTCTCTTCACATTCTGCACTTTATCCTAGAATTCTCTTACACTGCTAAATGAGTTGTTTTAAAATAGGCACATATTGTTTCTCTTTTCATTCCATAAAGTTAATGGTTTTTCTTGAATGATGAACACAGTGTAAGCACAATCCCAGTACCAGAAGACAGCTTTGCTCACAAGTTCAACCTTCCAGCCCTCAGCAGGTTTTGCAACTGGCGCTTGATGAAAATGAAATAAGCCACTATGAATAATTTTGTGCAGGTTTCAACTCATAATTAAATGCCTTAAGACTGTAACTGTTGAGCGCGTAGTAAGACTATATCAAACTTCCTTTCAAATGGTTTGTGATCTACTGGAAACCCCTAGAGATTATTTGACTCCAGAGGAATATTAATTAATTATTTATTAATTAATTATAATTCTTAATTATTTATTAATTTCACATGCCAGACATACTTTTGCAAGTACTCCAAACATTTGGTACACAGTGCTTTAAATAGTCCCATCCCATGAGTGTGATTGGATCTGTTAAGCTTGTGTTACATAAGGCCCTGATGCTAACGCTCTTGCTGTAGATGTCTTCTGTTGCAGTTCACCTGCGTGGTTGTTGATAAATGACCATCAAATGGCTTAAGAGAACAAGGGGATTGTTTCCTTATGATAGTCTGGTTATAGTTCTCAGTCCAGCTTGATAGGAGATCATGTACCAACACCGAGGCTGGGGGACCTGGCCACACCATCTCTACATAATGGCTGAGAGAGGGATGATCCTCACTTGCCAGACCAGCATGTTTGGCCAAGTGTACAAAAGGATGCCAATCTCTCACTCAGCTCTCTGTGTTTTATTCCAGGGCCTAATCCCACCCACCATGGGCTGGGCCTTCCCCATCAGCCAGATAATCTCTTGCAGGTCTGCTCTGGGCCTAACTCAATCACTGATTCTCTACAAATGTGCCCAGTGCTCAAACCCACTACTATCAAGTTGATACCCACGCCCAATTGTGACATCTTGTATATGTACCCAAGGCAGCGAACTGACTATATTATTGAAACCCACAAGGCGAGGACTGAAGGAAGCCTACAAAGAACTGGAGGTGGCTCGCAGAATCTGAGAACTGCCTCCTGCTGACAGACTGTAGGTATCCAATGTTTTCAGAGCTGAAGTGATGGTTTGAAAGGTAAAGTCTTTGCTGTGGCAGCATGAGAACTGGAGTTTAATCACTAACACCTGTGTGAAAGCCAGATGTGGTGATGTGAGCATCCACACACACACACACTGGAGGTGGACTGATTCTTCCCTGTTTGCAACCTAGTTCCAGAGAACACTTTGATTTCAACCAAAAAAAGGAAAGAAGACCCAATTAAGATGTATTCAGACTCCTGACTCATAGCAACTTTAAGTATAATTTTTATTAGAATGTGAACTTACATTTTGCTGGACATTCACAAATTAATGAGTTAAATAAAATGCTTGGCTCTTGTTAACTTGCTTGGTGTGGGAGTCAGGATTTTCTAATGGGGCAGAAATAACAGGACGACACAGAAGATTTATTGTAGGGGATTGGCTCACATAGCTGCCAACAAGTCCAAAAACCTGTGCTGTGGGCCAGCAGCTGCAGACCTGGGAGTCACTGATGTGGTTCCTGTCTGGACAAAATCTGCTGGAGAATTAATTCTCTCATTATAAAAGTTTTGTTATTTGTTATGATTTTATTTAATTAGTTGAGAGAGAAGGGACAGAGAGAGCGTGAGAGAGAGTATGAGAGAGTGGAGAGATAGAGGCAGAGAGAAGGAGAGAGGGAGAGAGAGAGAGAGAGAGAGAGAGAGAGAGAGAGAGAGAGAGAGAGAGAGAGAGAGAGAGAGAGAGAGAGGAGACCTTGCTTTCCTTCTGCTCAGGTCCTCAGCTCTTAGGATTATCAATTCCACAATTTGGAGGACCAAATCAGCTTCAGTGATCCCAGTGCAAATTACAATCCAAAAATATTCTCAAAGTAGCCAGATGAAGATTTCAAAGACAGAGGTTATATATGAAACTTGGGTTTTATAACAAATCATCTGTTCACAAGAGGGCTAAGAAGTGCTAGAAGCCATGCAGTGCCACAGTCCAGGAGATGCTGTGCAGGTAAGGGAAGGAGCCAGCCTTGTGGAGATGGAACATCCAAAGAAGCAGCAGCAGTGACAGAAGGTCTCCCCACCAGCCCCCACAACTGGACATTTGCTTCTCTGAGAGGCAGGAAGTTGCTCAGTGTGATGATCACAGTAGGAGCTGCAGTTGGAGACTCAGGAATTTCGGTCATGGCATGTTAGGGAGTCAGGTTAAAGTGTTCTAAACGCGGTTGAATTGCTTTTGTATTTTTATTCTATTTCTGTGTACTTTGAAACTTGCATACAACAAACAGAAAGAATTTATGTGTCTTCACGCCCCAATCCCCTCTTCTCCCACCTCCCTCCTCTCTCATCCCCCCAACTCCAATCCTCTAGTCTAACCTTCTCCTTCCAGCTTCCATGTCCCTGTGCATGTGTGGTCCACTGGGCCCCTCTTCCAGGTCATGTGTCCAGATACGCACTGTGGCATAAGCGACCACCAGTAAGCAAACCTTCCAGCAGAGAAGCTTCCCTTTCTCTTGCCTAGAACCTGCCCCAAAGATTTGCTGGGAGTGATGCAGCTGGGTTTTAATCCAACTGAAATGGCAAAGCATTCCATGGTGTGAATTAAACAAACAATATACTTTACTTATGCATAAATTATTTCATTTGGAATAGGCCTAAATGATAAAAATGCAAGAAGTAAGAATGATATCAGGTATGTCTAACAGGCGTTGATTCCCACTGTTGTAGGATTTCTGGGTCACACTTTGAGGATTCAAAGGCGTGATTACTTAGGCCATAATTTTAAATTCTATTCTTAGCAATAAGAGTAAAATGAACTCATACAGGAAAAAAATTGTAGGTTCCTTTTCTTTTTGGTGACCCTCAGACTAGATGTGTATGGAAAGGTAAAAGCCATCTCTAACAATCACTAAAGCACCATTCCTTAAAAATGCCAGTGTGCTCTTTCTCCCAGATTTCCATCTACTCAGTGATATAAAGAAACTTGTATTTTTTTTCCTTTCATTCCTCCAGTCAAGAGAGTAAGAATATTTCTTTGCTGTTATGATATGCAACAGCAACTCCCTGAAGGGAGAGATAATTCAGAATCTTAAATAAGATATTCAGTTTGAGATTAGTTAAGTGGTTATTGGCTGAAAGGGATTCGACAAACAAGAAGCACTTCTATGTCTTTATGTAAAGGAAATAATTTCGGTGGATTTAATTAGCAATGGGATTTTGCTGGCAACTCTCCATTATGAACCTGTAAATGCTCAAAGGATAATTAAAATTTCCGAGGGTTAATAATTACAATAAAGTTTCATTTTTACAAAATGGAAATTCTAAGCTCAAGTGTAAAATACCAGTGATCCCCAAATGTATTTCATCAGAGATCAGTTACTATACAAGCTGGAGTCATGAATTTTATTAATAGTTTGGCCTTGATCAATTGGCTTTACAATCAGACCACTTTCAAGTCTGGTAATTTTAGGATTGGAAGAACATGCATCATGAATAATGTTGGCACTAACTTTCTTTAAAGTTCTCCAGGAAGTCCATTATCTTCTGGCACAAAAACAATGTGCTTATATACAAACAACTCAAAAGAATGGGGTAGGGCCAGTAAGAGATGGCTCTGTGGGCAATTCTAACCTTCTAGTAGGTTAGAAGCCAGTTCTTTTTATGTTTGAATTTTCTTTATAGGGATTTTTTTGTGGGAGGTCACGGCTCTTCACACATCATGGTTTGGATGTGAGTTGCTCCCCACAGATCACCCATAGATCATGCATTTGAATCCTTAGTTGATGTTAATGTTTGAAAAGATGGTAGCAAATTTAGGAGATGCAGCTTTGCCAGAGGAAATGACATCACCGGGGTAGGGGGAAGTTCTTGGGGTGTATGTAGTTCTTGGGGCTGCTTCTCTTGCAGTTTCCTCCATGAGTATGGGTAGGATCTGAACCGCCTCCAGTTTCTGTCACCATGTTATGCCTTCCACTATGAGATTCTCATTATAATGGGTTATATCCTCTCCGCAACTGTAAGCCAAATACATCTCCCTTTCTCACTTAAGCTGGTTGCCTCTCAGATTATTGTCTCACAGTAGCAGAAAAAAGTAATTGCAACAGCACACAAGATAGCATTGACAGTGACATGGGTTACTATTCTGGCAGGAGTAGACCCTGGCAAACATCACTCAGTTTTATTATATTATTTAAGGTTTTAACTATGAAATCTTATTTTACATATTCTAAATGTGAAAAGATATGATTGTCTTCCACTTTAATATATGTTATATTAGAGTTTCGTTCAAGTACTTGTGAGACTATTATTATACCACCATTCACTTAAAATTGACCATGGATAAAGTATTTACATCAAGAAAACTTAAAAAAAAAAAGGTACGAATAAGGGTCTACCCAGTTACTCATTGTGGTCACCTGGTATCTCGTCTCCTCAAGCTATGTCACATTGATAGCAAAGGAAAGAGAAAGAGATGAAGAACATGCAAGAAAGGAAGTATAGACAAAGCAGATTTGAACCTGATAATTACTGATGAACTCTTCTTTTCATGACTTCTTCCTTGTGTCATTTTCTGAGGGACTGTCAAAGACGTTCTCAAGAAAGTAGAAAACCAGTCCCCAGTTTCTAGGAAATGGGGTCCACAGTGCTCCTGAACCATAATTGAGCCAAGAATGAAGACTATATTAAAGCTCTGTTTATTCAATCTGGGGAAGGGGTGGATTTAAGTGTTTTTAGGTATAGCATTGGTGTACCTTAGCTCAGCTATCCACACTCAAGTATTTGCTGGATCCCAGATCTTCTATTGTCTCTGTTACATGGTTTATTGAGAATATTTGTTTTCTTTGTTTAGACTGCATATTTCCAATATGTCCTGACATACATGGTTTATATTCCAGTGTCTTGATTTGTTTCTGAAATCCTCTGTCCTGTAGAAACGATCCTATCTGTGTCTCTCCTCTAAATTCTACAATCAAGTCTTACTTACCTTACCTTACTGATTATCGTGGATACCCACTTTAATCATCTAGATTTTTAACTACCAGCCTGAACTGGGATACAATCATGGATTTAAATCTCAATATTCTGCTTTTGGAATTTAGTCTAGGACAAACTGAATGTTTGCCCCTCTTTAGATAAATGTGTAAATACAGGAAACATCATTGTCATAGTATGAATGTCAGTTGCCTGCCTCCCCCCCCATAGGCTGGTGTATTTGCATCTGAGCAATTGTTAATGTTTAGGAAGATCATGGCTACCTGAGGAGGTAGAGCCTTGATGAAAGAAGGAACATTAGAAAGAGCAGGGCCTCCTGATTCTGACCCCATCATGCTTTCTGGTGAAAGACTCTGCCATAATGGACTATATCTCTTCTTGCAACTTGAGTTTGAGTTTGAGTGTTGTCTTACAGCAGCAGAAAGAATGACTTCAACAAGCATTTCAGCCCATCCCCACTCACCAATCTCTTACAATTTGCTTCAGAATCCTTTACCATTTCAGGCAGAGATCTGAAACCAGGTCCTTTTGTATTTGCAAAGCTTGTGGGTTCACACCATTAAAAACAAACAGAAAACAAAACAAAGCCAAATAAATAAGGATATGGTTCCTTGAAAGTGTTCATATGGGGCTGTTGAGATGACTCTGGGCATGTACAAACCTGATGACCTGAGTTCAACTCCTGTAGCCCACATGGTAGAAGTCGTAGTGGTAGAATGTACTGGAAGCAATGGTCTTCCAAATTTACCCTGTAGTCTCCAAATTCATGTTGTGGGATACATATATTCTCTCTCTCTCTCTCTCTCTCTCTCTCTCTCTCTCTTTCTCTCTAATAAAATACTGTAAAGTATTTATAAGCAGTATAGTTATATGCTGAGTTATTACCACAAATTTTCTACCCCATTGACAAAAAGGATGTAGAAAAATCTTGCCTTGCAACAAGGTTAGGGGACAAGAAGCCTCTTACATGAGCATGAAAAAATCCATGCGTGGCCCCAGTCTCTGATAGGTTAAGCCATGTCTCTCTCTCTGTGTGTTTTATATAAGCCATCTGTGCTGCTGGAAGTCAAATTATTTAGTGTTGGTATTTGGAAAGTACTTCCTTTATATCCACTTCTCTCCTGAAGTTAGTAGCAAATATCAATTCTTTCCTTTGGGAGAGTTTAAATGGCCCACCACCCCTGTGTGTTAAGTCAAGGAAGGTCAACAGAGATAAGTCTGTATTTGTGTAACTTGACAGCCAGGGCTGAGACAGGATTTGGTGTATGTTTTCAGAAGAATGATAAATGTTTTCCTTGTGCAAACTCTTTCCAAGCATCACATTTAGAACCATCCCTTATTTGTGGCTTATGTACAAGAGGGCTAAGAGGCAGTGAAGAGGAAAGAAAAGTCAGCAGAGTCAGTTGTAATTCTACTTGTTTGAAGTTCTGACCTAATTGTTTTAATTGTTATGTGACCACTGATATGCAATTACTTTCCACACTTATGTTCTACATTGTTGAAGAAACATGCCGACCTGAAAAAATGTGCATATTTTAGTTATATCCATTTTTCTTATAACATAGAAAATACTGTATACACTTCATCTCTGTAACTCTTCTTCCCTGAGATTCATTGGTCCATGATTTTTATCAAACCCTTCACGTGCTCCTGCTTCACAAATTGGAGGATGTTTACATAACTTCAAGAGGCTAAAATCTGGCAAGAGGTAATAGATATAGTGTAGTTTTAAATGCATGTTGAAATTAGGAGTGATACACTAACTGGACAGAACAAATAACTTTCTGAATTATTAAAGATTAGCCAGAAAAATATTTTCCTTGCTTCTTGATTTCCTAGGAGTATTGCTAGATATTTCTATGGGAAAAATTCTAATTTAGGAAAGAGAGAAAAAGAGGGGGGGGGGGAGAGAGAGAATGACTACCTTCTCTCCCCTCTGAATGCCCAGAGGACTTGATTCCCTAAATCTCTGTGGCTATCTATTAATTTCAAAAAAAAAAGTGGAGTTCTGAAGAAGAAGGAAGAACTGAAGAATCTTTCCTGGGCATTCTTCCAGACAGAAACTTGGCCAGGCATATTGCTGCAGACAACTGTGTCTGCCTTGCTTTTGAATCATTTGACTTGCAGCAAAGTGTCCAGGCTGGAAAACAGTGCACATGGCACAAAGTGGCTCTCTTTCCTAACCTAGCGCTCAGCAGAGCCGTGACAGCAACACATCCAGTGTGGTTTCTAAGCATGTTGACTGTGAACACAAATGAGTATTTTTGGTCCTTTGAGCTCCACTCATTCTGAATGTGAAAGAAAAATCATGCTTACTTAGAAACTATGTGCAGATTAAGATAAGGTCATACAATGGCATATGACTCAACAAATACCTACTTCTATTGTCATTATTGTAATCTCCACTCATGATTTCTTCACTCTGTCTTTATGCTCCATTTCTTTGAATTTGAAGTCAGTCATAATTCTTGTGTTGGGAGTTAAAATCTTGGCAGTGTCTAAGACTTCGGACCTAGTAATTGCACAAGTTCATGTTTGCACCTTGACTACCTACTGAGAAATGAGTTTATTTACACCTCTGTGCTCTCACACTTGTCATTCATTTGGCTAGGAAAGGCCAGTTGCTTACCTATGCCTGTATGTATATAAGCATGTGAAATATCATACATTGGTGTTATTACCAAGTAAGGTTGTCATCTTTTGTGACTGAGTTGGTAAAAGGGAAACAGAGAGATTTTAGTTAAGATTTTTAGTTTAGCCACAAGCTAAAATGTATAACATCTTTGATATCTTCCATATCTTTCCTAAGAAAAACTTTTTTGCCTATGCCTTCCTCACTATGACACATATGTACTGATCTTGGTGATTTAAAAAAATACAATCTTCAGAAAGTGCTCAAATGAAATCAAATAAATACAGGCTAACAATAGGTCCACATCTACTCAAAGCACATCTAGCCTAATTACTCTTAATTCTTTATTGTTTACATCTGAGAGTTTACTTATACATGTATGTGAATAAGCCTAAATAATGTATAAAAATTTATGCTATTTTGCTACAAAATTTTATTTACACTGTTTACCATAGCGTCATGCTATAAAGTTGTGTTAATCACATGTGACATGAGTATATGTGCATTTAAGTAAGAAACATAGTTTTTGAATTTTTAAATACCTGAAAGCTTATGAATCATAATGGAGGAGGGAACATTTAAGGAAAAAGTATAAAGATACTCATATGTAAAAATGCTAAAATTGAGCTTATTACTTGGTATGCTAAGCTAAACATTTAATTAAAAATGAACGAAGGATATTAATAAAGTTCATTAATGTATAATTAATGTATTAATGTATAATACAATGGCATAATATTTTCATTTTAGTCTGAATTTAAATCTATGAAGATGACATATAATAGAAGTTGTTCTTTAAAACTTTTAAAGAGGCATATATAGACTATAAATTTAATATTCTATTTATAATTATAAAATTAAGGAGATGCATGATTTCCCATATAATTTATTTAAGGCATCTCTCTGATAATATAAGAATATGTTCCTTTTAGAAAAACTTACTAAACTTTGCAACTATATGAAAGAAATGAAACATCCATGAGTTTAGAAGTTAGAAATAAACAGTAGTGCTAACTTTTAGCATTTCATTTAGCACTTGCGCACGTTTGTGTACACATACAGCTTTTCAGGCAGTGCAGGGGATATTGAATGCAGGATATTGCACATCCCAGGCAAGTAACTGCTTCACTACTGAGCTGTTCCCCACGTGTACATTTTTAGAAATATGTGTATGTGTGTATTTGGTGGATGCATGTGTCTATGCATGTGTCTGGGCACACATATGGAGGACTTAGGGCAATAATCAGGAATGATCCATAATCATTCTTCCATGTTATCATTTTGAAACTGGGTCTCTAAACAGAGTGTGCCATTGTTTATATTCTGGCTAGTCAGCGTGCTCTGGGAATGGCCATCTCTGCCTTCTGAGACTGGAGATTCAGGTGTCCTCACATGCCTGTCTAACATTTTTACATGGGATTCTGGGATCTGAATTCCAGTTCTTTTGCTTAAACCATCTCCTTAGCCTTACATCCTATCTCTGTTTTTTCCATGTAAACTATTACTTAATGCTTTAATTCTGCTCTTAATATCACTTGCGAATTGTCCTGTACCAGCAAATACTCTTAAAAAAAAAGATTTCTAATTGAAGTCTTCTGTGTTCTACAGGGTTATGTTACGATGTTTTAACTACTTGGATTCTTGGATACCATTCTTTCATCTCTTTATGTGCTTTTTTTGTCATGTATTAAAGAAGATATTATGAAGACATCTGCATGCTCATATGTTGAAATATTTCAGCATTGTTCATTGCTATACTAAAATATTTCACCACAGTCTACAAAGGAACATAAGCCAGGGGTGTGGAGGAATGTCCCAAAAGAGTGGAAAAAAAGAACACAGGCAAACAGATAAACAAAATAACTATGGAAGAAAAGGTTCACAGGGGAGAGAAGAATGGGGAGAGGACATTGTAAGGGTGGGGGAGGCCTGGAGTAACCAATTCCCTTTTAAATGTGTTCTAACCTTCCCACCCCCTTATTGTCAGGGAGCACATACTTGTTACTGTAAGTCTGTCCAAATAATAGTGCAATGGGGCGGGTGGGGGGAATACACCAGATTGTATTAATCATAAATACTTGATAGTAAGCCACCATCTAAAACCCTCTTATTATGCCTTTAGATAAGAAAAGCTCTAGGTACTTAGTAAGATGTACCCTATTGCAATGGAAGATAATGAGACAGAAAACCACAACTGGCCAAGTGCAGAGGTTTTGGGACCCTAGAATGCTGAACCCTAATCAATCCATTGAAATCTCTTTTTATTCCAAGGTTCAGGGAACCATGTGGAAGAGGACACTGTAAAGTGCAATGGGATCAATCTCGACCAGTTTACATATCAATAGTCCCCATAGACCAGCAACTATCTCAGGGAATCCTAGGGTCAAGGTATTGCAAAAGAAGCATCCCTACCTAAGGGCCACGTCCACTACCACAGAGGACTGGTCCCTGACTAATACAGGCACCTGGAAGGAGCTCTGTGGCCCACACATGCACGAGACATGAGGGCAGGACAAGAGAAACATGACTTGATTCATGAGGGGAGGGTGGAAAAGGAGGCGATGTTAGAGGAGGGCGGACATGGTTGGTAACTTGTTTTGTTGGTTTATGAAAAAATCTTAATACAAATGTTTGTAATAAAAGATAAATATTTCAAGTCTTGATATGTCTCTCACATAGTCGTCTTTTTTAGCAAGGAATTCTGACTTTCTGTAAGGAATTCACTTTCTGAAGACCAGTGTCATCTTTTCTATTATGAGAAATAATAGCTGGGGAAACTGGAAACTCCTGAGTCTGAGGAAGTGGGAGGGGCTTGTAGGCCATACCAAGAGGTGCCATGGTGGGGTACAGGAGAAGTGTACTGCTTTGGTCTCTTTTCACTCTCCTGTTAAACAGTACCTTTACTACCATTACAGCTCAACTACTTTATCTTCATTTTTGCTTTATCTTGCTTTTGACAGGGTTTCCAGGGCAACTGGCAAAATCCTTCTGCCTCATGTTAGGACTACAGGTATGTCAATATACGTGGCCCAGAAAACTTTTATTTAGTTATCCAAATTATTTACTTGTTAATTTAAGGGAGAGAGAGAGAGAGAGAGAGAGAGAGAGAGAGAGAGAGAGAGAGAGAGAGAGAGAGAGAAAGAAAGAGAGAGAATGCATATAGAATAATAGAGGACAGAGGACAACTTTTGAAAGTCAGTTATCTGCTTCCACCATGTGATTATGTGGGCTCTGGACAGTCAAACTCTGTTTTCCAGGTTGTAGTCCATGTACCTTTAAACACTGAGCCAGTTCTCTGGTCCCAGATTACTTTAAAACTATCATCTGCCTTATATTCTATGCCGCCACAAAATATTTTCTTAAAAATGTAAATTTATTCTCATATGATTGATACATTAGAGAAAAACTGAAGGACATTTAATTTTTTGTTGTTGTTGATTGCTTGTCTGTGCAGACTTTTGTCAATGAGAAACACAACGTGGACACACAAGAGGCACACAGTTGGAATTAGCTGTTTAAAAGTACACAAGACATACAAGTGTGTTGTGCACATTCCCACACACATACACAAAACACACATTCATAGATACAGGCAGACACAAGCATGAACATACATGCATATATGCATGTATATATGCATATATACTCACATGCATGTTTACTGACACACACATGCATATATATATACACACACTCATGCATATATACTGACATATGCATGCATACATGCATTCACACACACGCCTCGACATTTCTTGCTACCTACACTGTCTTGTATGTTATTAGATACATTCGAAGTTAAAATATGTCTCACTTCACATAATTGTGTTTCTACATTTTCACAATAATTTACTGCTTTAAGTATTCCCATTCTTTTTGTAGTGCAAATGTTTTATTTCTTAACTACTACTAAATAAGGATAAAATATATGATATGACCTTAATGTAGTTGTCTTTTGATTAGATCTTGACATTTTTAACTATTTCCAGAGGTAAGAAAATGGTTTTGTGTGTTGAGTTCACCTTCATTTTGTTCCCTAAGATTGGTGGATCTTGCTGTACTACATCACAAAGAGTTTTTTTTTAATAGAAAACATATGCTGCATAATTAAATGGAATTCTGTGTGCACATGCACATGTGCATGCGTGTGTGCATGTGTGTGTGCACAGTGTACAGACATGGGAATAGCCCCAAATGAATGGAAAGACTATTTTCCAATAAGTTCACAAATATTTGTCATTATTGCTCTTATTTAAAATTACTTGTTTTCTGAGCATCATGCTAAGGCTGTCTTTGAACACCATGGGGCCATGTATGTGTTTGTGGTTGGCTGGTCCTTTTTTGCTTCCAAGGACCAGTTCCCCCCTCTCCCATCCATCACTGCACTGCCTGTTTTATTTACTATCAATGTTTTGAAATTCTATGTAATATAGACCTACACAATATTGCACTAAGATGTATTTTCAGTATTCACATTTGAATGTGTTTGTGTTACTATCGCCTCTCTGTTGGCAACTGAGTCGTACCACCTGTAGTAACGTCTGCCACACATAGATCAATCAATACCTGTGTACTATAAGAACACAGATTCCACTCCATGTATTTAACATTAACAAAAGGAATTTCCTGGCCATCTGTCCAATTAATATAATTTTGGGATTCCCTTGTTGTGCAGTGGCCCGCCACATGTGCATTTTTAAAATGTGCATTTCAATTAACTCCTTGAGAAA
Source organism: Typhlomys cinereus (assembly GCA_023101885.1). Taxonomy (NCBI): domain Eukaryota; kingdom Metazoa; phylum Chordata; class Mammalia; order Rodentia; family Platacanthomyidae; genus Typhlomys; species Typhlomys cinereus. The sequence continues at coordinate 783,564 of JALPQD010000388.1, read as the reverse complement.
TAAGTAAACAAATTTTAGAATGATTCAGAATCTGAATGTAGGTCTTTGATTTTTTATTCAACTTTGTAATTAGCTTATTATTTTCCTTGCTTTTTTCCTTCCAAACTGCAGTGATTTTGCTTAAACGAATATCTAAGAATAGCTCCCTGAATGTGTGCTTGCGGCAGCTTGAGTGGTAACGGAGAAGGGCCGCGAGGTGCTGGTTCCTGACAAATAGCAATTGGACGTGTAATTAGAGGAGCTGGCTGGGTGAGGCTTGACCCGTGAAGCCACTTCAAAGATCAGAGCTAAATAAAACGGACTTGCTTGTAGTCCTATACCGAAATTCAAGTGTTGAGTTTTATCAAACATTTATCCAGCGCCCCCTAATGGCAACATTCCCTGCTAGATGTTGAAAAAGAAAATAAATAGATAACATAATACAAAGGTCTTCCCTCAATGAGCATAGATCTCAGAGAGGAAATCGTAACGCCTCACACATAAACGTAACGCCAAAGCGTGCAGCTTCGAGGGCGTGAAATAGTTCACAGGGAAAAGCAGTTCTGTTAGATGGGGTGCCAGTGGGCAGCGAGAGATTTGTCAGTTTGACCTACGCTGAATCTGACGGGAGTTCTGTGCCAGTTGCTGGCCTGTGTTCGCTCAAGCGCAGTCCCACACTCTCTTGCTCTGCTTTCTGCACCAGCAGACAGTGACATTTTGCAGTCTTATTTAAAATTGCTCTTTTGTTGCCCTGAGAATCCCACAGGGAAGGAAAAGGGCAGTTCTTCCTTTCTCCTCCGCCTGGGCAGCAACCCTGGTCGTGGCTAGCATCTCCTTCATGACTCCAAGCTGGCCAGGCAAATCTGCTGTGAATTGGCTTTGGGGCTATCCAGATAGCTCTGTGTCTCCACCCCTGGGAGATTATAGGCTTCCTCATGAAGGTTATCTGCTCTCATTTAAGAACTTAACTATTCAGTTATTTAAGCCAAAAAGTCTGTGTATTAAATTCCCTCTATGAAAAATATCTAAGGACACTTTCTGTTGATCTGACACAGAAGATAAATTGCTTCCTGTGGGGTGGATCAACCCACACTCTGACCTGGAATGGAAGGAGGGAGCTGAGGACTTACCTGTAGCTAAGCAAGTGGTAAATACAACCTAAAAGGAAGCCAGAATTCTCTCCCATGCAGAGACAGGTCAGTGAGACAGCAGCATTCTGACTCCCGTAGACCTTTGGAAAAAGAGGGGTTAGTGCCAAGAGAACCAATGCAAGGGTCTCATGTGCCCAGTGAGATTTCAATATTTAGGCAATGCACATAGCTGAAATATTTGGACCCTAACCATTTTAAAGCACCTCTTCGTGTCTCTGGGCACTGATTCACGTGCTGAGATTGTCAAAGCCGGAGGGATCCTGTCCCCATTCACTGATGCTGGTTCATGCTGAAGCGATGTGCACAAGGCTGCACATAGCCAGCTCAGCCAGAGGCATGATCTCCTTCTCCAGAATATAGCCTACTTTGTGAGTAAAATATCTCGATCATACAGTGTTACGTATACTCCCATATATTTAACCTTTAAGATATCTTGTATAAGTCTGCTACTTTATAAAACAGACAATGCGTTTTGAAGTAAAATAAATATGCTGAGGCAGATACTTTAGAGACATTATCTGTTTAATAAATATGATTGTAAAAGCAATAAACAAGAGCAATTATACATTACACTACATAGTATTTAACAAAAAATACATCAAAAAAGTCATTTTAAAATTAGAAGTAGTTCCAATACTATAAGAAAACTTTCATTTTTTTTAAATTGGCTTCCTATAAAAATAAGTTGGCAAATGAGGGGTTCCAATGTTCAGGTGGAATCCTGGAAAACACAAAGCAGCTGCCAAGCACCCCATTGCTCTCAAAGTTTCTGTTTGGAACTTCTGGGGAAAAAAAGCAAAGCAAACCTCGACATTTTGGACAGTGAATCCGATTCATAGTAAGGCAAGGGAGAAAATGTTGGTTGGGTCGTTCAGGGTACAGCATGCACAGTTTGCCTTCCGGAATTTTAAGGAAGGTTGAAGTGTCAGATACTGAGCTTGTCCTGAAACCTTCCTTCCAGATACATCCCTCCCACACTCCTCTGGCCTTACATCCATCAAACTCCTCACTGTGTTTGCACCTGCTGTAGGAGTAGGTAGGCACTTGGGTCCCTCTCCTTTGTAGGTTCTCATGACTGCCTTTTCTTTGGGATTCAGCTGGAATGGCCTCACATGATACTCTCAAGCTTATGCATCTGTCATAATCACCTAGGCAGCTTGCTTAAACCGAATGCTGGGTCCACTATGATCAAGCAATAGAAAACAACATAAACGCCCCCCCCCCCTTAGAGTCTCCAAAATAGGAGCTACCGGGTATGGACCCAGAATCTGCATGTATAACAAGTCTAGTTGGCACTGATTCTACTGCCCTCAGATACTGTACTTTGATGTACTTTGATAATCACTAGCCAAGATTGCAGGAACTTCCTGCTGAGCAGTATCTTGCCTTGCTAGACACCTACAGGTAGGAGGGAGGTTTGAGGAGAGGCACACGAGCACATTGGAAACACTCAATTTAGAGCTGGCCACCTTGGTCACTTTTCACAGTGCCAGACATCTCATGTTCATCTTTATCATGAATCATGATTAAATTTGGAAGGCTCCAAATGAAGAGAATCAATGAGAATATTTGCTCTGAGAACAGGAATCATAGCAGGTTGGGGATCAATTGGAGTCTACAGACAGGAGGCTTCTCTGGATCTAACCTACCACCCAAATTCATGTGGGACATCCTCTGTCTATTGCCCTAAACCTTCTGCTTGATGAACTTCACATAGTATCTTTCCCACTCTTCCCTGGCATGAGCCTTAAAGAGCAGGAGTCGTCCATATTCTTAGAACAATCACTAAAACCCCAGCACATGCTTTTGTTGGCTTGGGGTGCAGCCAAGAAGGACACTGTGTTCTTGAGGTGCTTTACCAGAACTACTTTCACCCCAACTTTAGAATGGGTTTTCCCAGTTCACAGGAACAAAGGGGTTTCAGTCTGTGGAAGGGTATCAGCAAAGGACAGGTTTGTTTGCTTTTTCTAGGTTTTCTTTCATAATGGCCATAGGAAATTGGGTTTCTTTAGTGTTAGGGATCTAAAGATTGTTGAGTATCTCCTAAGATTCACTGTAATCAGCAAACTCTCCCCCTTTGTATTGACTTATATATATTCTTTATTGATGCCATCATACTCAGAGAGCACACTTGAAATCATTGAGCTAATCCTCCGTGGTCAAAATAGCATCCTAATAGAATACAAGACCTATTTTCTCAGACTTTTCAACTTTTAAACATTAAGTTCATTAACCTACTTCTCCTTCCAGTTAGAATTCATTTTATTTCACAAATATGGTTATTCTGGAGTGGAAATATTGGATAACAATTATTATCAAAGGATGGTATTGCCCTGTAGTACAGTTGCACATTCAAAACATTTCTCATAAGAGTCTTCTAGAATCTGACCACATGGGACGTTCGCTAAATGCGTGAAAGCATCGCTATTCATCTGTAGGCTTTCTTTTCCAAAGCACGTGGTCAAGGGTCAAGTTTGGATGACTTTGCATGTATCAACTCTTTCACACACATTGTATGTTTCCAGGTAGAAAAAGATAGAGATACTTGCAAAAGGAAGGTTCTAGAGGAAGAGTCAAAGGGGACACGTAACTGAAGCCCACTGGGTAGGATGTGGCCCAACCAGTGTGCACAAAAGCTGGCATGCTCAGGGGTGTACAAAAATCCATAGTCGATGGAGACTTGCCAATGGCAGAGTCAGGGTGGCCAGAGGCTTGTTTAGGAAATGCCAGGTTTAATGTCCAAAATCTAGCAACACGTTGGGGAAGAAAAAGCCAGATCAGTTGGAGGATCACAGGGATTAGAAGAAAAAAAAACCAAAAGGTATCAAAGGACATGGCCACATGTAAATGGCAGTCAAGCAGGAAGGCAAGAGAATGGATTACTATTGGAAGTTCCTTTTTTTTTTCTTTTACATCATTCGGAGTAGGAGCAGGAAAGGCGCAAGCAGAAAATTCAAACAGGAAACAGAGGTCTGTTTTGATATGCTTTGCTTCCTGCCTTCCCCCTTTTCCTACTGTATCTGCATATGTAGATCTTTAACCATGCATCTTTGCTCCATTGGTCATAGAGAACGGACAGAAAACAGCCATGTGCTCAATGCTGACCAACAGAGCCGCTCACGCTAACTGAGAAGGGAGCATGACCATAAGGAAAGTAGACCGGAGAAACAGCTCAGGGTTTCAAACTCCTGTGCATGTCTTTGTGTTTTATGAAAAGGCATGAGATGGCTAATCCACCTGTCAGCCCAGAGTGCTAAAATAGCTGTTAAATCTAGGGCCAAGAATATTTTCAAAAAATACATGCAGATTTGCTTGGCCTGTATATGGTATGAATTTTTTACAAACAGGACTGATTCAGAAAAAAGAGAAGGACAAAGTGGGAGGGGAGTGTTTTCCATTAAAATAGAGCACCTGTACACTGCCCCTCAAAACATGTCACCCGGATATTGTCCACATGCACAGGCTTAAAGCTAAAAACCCTTGTTTTCTGTGTCTGAAGCATTTAAAAGTCCCGATGCAGTGAGTGAGTGTTTGGATTTTGATTGTTTTTTTTTTTTTAAATTTTATTGTTTTTTTTTTTATTTTTACTGGCGTCCTCCATTCAAACATTTACATAGGTAGGGATTTCTTTTGTGCTTTGATTCTCAGCAACTATGGAAATACTTCCTGGCAAAATAGGAAACAGAACAACAGAGGAAAGAAAAAAAAACAGAAACACAAAGTTAGTGGTCATGAAGAATGATGTACTTGACAAGAGCGAAATTCTCTCCTGATCAGCAGGTCGTCTGCAGCCTTTGGGGTTTTCCTTAAATTGCAAACTGCGCCCCAGCAGATCCCCGCTTTGGCGATGATGGTGGAGTGGCGTGTCTTGGTCTTTGCAATCGGAGAGATGAGTCACCCGGTTGAGTAGAAGGGGAGGGAGGGGAGGGTAAAGCTACTCTCCTAAGAGAAAACGCGTAACACTTACTCATTTAATGACACTGGACATGGTAAGGTGTCAGAGACTTTGCAAGGTGCTGCAAGCTGTTGGTGAAGGAGGGATCGCTGCTTTAATGACCAGCCACTATGCTTCATACATCCTAGAAATGGGACTGACAACCAAATGCTCCCTCCCCTGCCCAATGCAGCAGCTTCAGATTTTTTTTAGAAGTAAATGAATAGAGTGCTTGCTTCTCTATGCCTGGAAACAGAAATGCTTCTGTCCTTCTTAACCTGATGCTATTGTGTGTTTATCATCCTGTCTCCCCAAATGAAAGGAAATGCACTGTGAACATTGGATACCAGACATGGCTGCCATCGTTATCGTTATCACTGGCTGGTGCTAGTGATTCCATTTAAACTTCCCTTTAATACAGTCGCCGATCTCCCTCATAGCCACTTAAAGAGAAGATTCTATTTCCATTTGCATACTCATTTTTTTTCCAAGTGACAGACTCAAAATCTTATTCAAAGGTTGTCAAGGTGGTCTGGCAGTCTGATTGCAGAATGGGGCACGGATTGCTGTGAATTTACTCATGAAAGCTGGCAATGCAGAATCAAACTGTGAACAGTCACAGTTGCGACTCTGGAGACCTCAGACCAGAGGACACAAGGGATCAGCAAAGGTGACTCTGTGGGTTTTTCTGAGTTCCTGCAACTTTTCTTCTGCAATGGATATTAGGATCCTGCAACTCAGCTTGAGACTCAATCAGTGTAGTTATTGGAGTTCCATGTCTCTGATGCTTTGCATGCTGAGGCTGCTTTGAAATATAACTTGAGAATTTCTACTATGGGATACTCAAGAGAAAGACATCCACTCATGATCTCTTGGTTTTTCTTGGTATATGTGCATGTGTGTGCATATGTATTTGCATGTAGGTGTCCAGGTGTATGTACGTGAGTGTGTGTGCCTATAGAAATCCAAGGATGATACAAGGAATCATCCTGGATCACCCTTCCACCTTATTACAAGCCTGAATGTGTAATTAAATCCATAGCACACCATCAGGGCTAGTCTAGTTGGCCACTTTGATCTGGAAAATTCCAGACTCTATCTTCCACAGCTAGCATTATAGGCTGCTGCCATACCCATCTGGCATTTTTGCATGGAATCTGGGGGATCTGAACTCAGGTTCTTTTGCTTTCAAGGCAAAGGCTTTACTACTAAAGCATCTCCCTGATCCTCATCTGTCCTGTACTAGCCTAACTCTGCAGCTGGTCTCTCAGCATCTCTGCATCCTGGATTTATGACAACTTTGAAGTCCTTTTCTTCAAGTTCTCAGGTTTCACGGTTTCTAGGGAAGTCTTTCTAGATCATTTTCACGTTTTTCAAATCTCCCTCAGGTAGTCTGGCTAGCCACTCTCATTATGTCCCTTTCTGGGATTCTAGGGTAATTCACTTTGCTTGGAGCAGTGTGTAGCACAGACTTCTATGTGACATTTAGGTCGGTACATAGCATGTAGGTTGTCTAACCTTCTATCCACTACCCACAGACTCTGAAGAGTTTCTTTCTCATATATTGTTACCATAGACATAATGCTCATTGCTCATCAAATTTGGAAGTTTAGTGTATGAGGGAGAGATTTTTGCAAAAGGGGGAAAGGAGGGCATATTGAGAGAGAAAAAGCTACATAGGAGCAAGAAAAAGACGTCTTAGCTGCTTCTCTCAAGTGTGTTAGTGCAGAAAAAAGGTATTATGTGAAGCCAGGAAGGGTTTTAAAGGGAAGATCAGTCATTAACTACCCAGCCTGGGCAGCTGGAGGCTACTGGGAATCATTTACCTATGAGCTGTGATTCCACCTTCTCATCTATAAGCTGGCCAGGCCTGCTGAGTTCAGCGTGAGGAATACTGGGCCTGCTTTCATTGTGACTGACTGGACTGATCATCTCTTGTTCTTTCTCATTTTGCATCTGGGCATAAACATTAATCCCCGGGATCTTCCTAAAACATTAACAGAAACCATCATTGCTCTGCGCCGGAGATACACATCACTGCGAGACATGCTTCTGAACCTGTCAGAAGGAGGGAAGGGACAGAAAGATCAAGGAAGGAAGAACACGCACCTTTTAAACTTGTAGATGACAAACACGGCCAGCCCCACAAATACCACCGAGAGCAACATCAGCATGGCGGATCCACTGTGTGCTGGAGTGAGGTCCACCAGTGGGGCTAGGGAGGGAACAAGGCAAAAGTAAGAACAGAGTCTTGGGCCAGCCTGTGAGGGATGGATGTATGTGGATGCACTTGGACCCGCGCAGCTTGGTGAGTCTTACACACATGTAAGATGCATGTTACACTGCATGACTGACGCATGCATGGGAGATGGTCCCAACCGCCTTCAAGATGCTGCAGTTGGTCCATTGAAGCGCTGCAGATGGACAATGAGAAGCCAAGACCAGATTCTTAGATTCTAGCTCAACTCGATCAATTGTTGGTTATGGGATCCTGGGCAAATTATTTCACTTTCCTGTGCTTTACATGGCTAGTGGAGAATAACAATGCATACTTAACTGGATAGATATGCAAATTAAGTTAATATTCACCCTTTATTCACATTACCTTTTATTCTACTGTTGTTGCTAGTTGCTATTATTATTATTGGTTAACCAAGACATATAACAGAAGATGTTAAATTCTGATAAAATCAATATGAGTTAAAAATATCATATATGTAGCCTACTAAGTATAGCTCAGTTTAGCCTACCTTAAATGTGTTCACAACGCTAGAATTAGTTTACAGTTGGGCAAAATAATCCAAGCAAAACTTATTTTATTAAAGAAATATTGAATGATTCATTTACTTTACTGAGCACTGTAATGAAACAGAGTAGATGTATGGATGTGTTTGTTCCCTGTTGTAAAGCTGAAATATTGTAAGTTCAAAAAGTCTTAGGTCAGGGATGGCCTGTATTTGTAATGACATAACATGAATTATTACTTTAATACGTTCCTGTACAATGTATGCTAGCTATTCCCACTAAGCAAAACAGATGGTCAGTAGAACCACACATAGGGATGTTTCATGAAATTTTCAACCTTTTTCACCTCTACCCTGGCAGTTCATGGATGGAGCATATTTTTGTATTTCTTTGTGCCCAGGAAACTAATAACAACTGAATTCATTGGAAGCTCGAGCACTGCATTGCTGGGGGGAGGTATGACTATCAGTCAGTTCTATCATATCTGTGCTCCTGGCAATCTACTCCAGAGTACCAGCTCCTCAGATGGGCTCCCTCTGCTCAGAGATATAGCTTCTGCATGCATGAAACTCTCTTCCTGAGTTCACTTCACAGTGTAGCTTTAGAAAACATCTCTCCCCAGTTTCAAATCTCTTTCCATTTCAGGGCCAAACTTCTTGCACTTTAATGACTGGTGAGATTAATTTCCATTGTAAGAACTAACGTTTTGCAAATATGGGATAGTTCAGGCCTAAAAACAATCTACATGTACTTTGAGGAAGCCTGAATTGTGACCTTTACCTTCTATCAAGGCTGATACCCAGAAATTTCAGTGACCTTTAAGCTCCCTTTCTATGACTTTTTTCTGCTGAGAACCAAGAGGGTGAAGCTCTGGCTATCCAAGTAGAAAAGATCAAGAATAAATTACTGTGATGTTGATGGTCTCAGACAAAACCCTTGGTTGTTTATGCCCTGCCGGATTTTGTAGGATTATATCTCAGCCATTACTGTTGGAAAGCACATATCATGTACTCATATTGCTGGCATAAAGTGATAATCAGGACTGTTTTCTTAGGAAATCAGGCTTAGTTCAGCTATCATAGAAACAGCTTTTAACAGGCACCGAACATGGGAAACCTTTTTATTCTCCCCCACCTCTAAGCTTGGAAGCACTTAAGAAGTGGAATGGGAGAGTAGCCTTGTGTGGGAAATGAGAGGTCAATCTCACGGCCACGGGACACCAAGATAAATGTGCTTCCCATTTAAACTAAGAAAATGAAGACTTCAGTACCATCAACCAAGTCCAGAAATATGTCAGGGTTCACCTCGTATTGTATATGACATCAGGAAAAGAAAAAAAAACAACTCTGTTTGTCAAGAAATGATCTCAGATGATTCTAATAATTGAAAGGCAGGTATACCCATTAGATATAGGTGTCAACTTGACAACTGAAAGTTGAGACTTTAAGCACTTCTTTGAAGAATTGTTTAGTTAAGATAAACCCTGGGCAAGCCTGTGGGAGATTAGCTTGTGGATGTTGGAAGACCCAACCCATAGTGGAGGAATTGTTCCCTAAGCAGGTGAGTAAGATAGAGAGAGCTGGTTTAGTATTTTGGCAAAATGGTAAGCTAGGAACTATACCTTTTTCTAAGCAGTCCCTGCGGCTATGATATGGTGTCTCTTGCTACGCTGATGCACTGTAACTCATAAACTGGAATAAACCCTTTGGTCTCCTAAGTTGTCTGAGTCTTGTATTGATTCAGCAATAGGGAGATGGAACTAACCCTACCTACCAGCACCATGAACCCCATTACATAAATAAGAACAGTAAGTTCTCGTGACTTCATGCAGCAGAGAGCTTTCAGGTTGCAAATGGTAACAGACGCACACATACATAGGTTTCTATACGCACAACCCAGTGTGAAATTCTGAGAAATTTAAAAAGACATTTCTCGGGATAGAGATTAGCAATAAGAAAAAGAGAAAAACTGGAAGAAAATTTACAAGCGACATGTACCAAAATAGTATGATTTAAAAAGAAGCAATTACTATACAGGCTGTGAACTACAATAAGACCTAGTCTGACAAGATGTGCCTATTGGTGAAATACTGATATGTTACAGGGTTAAATGACCGCTTTTCAAATGTATTTAAGGCCTGTTCCATTGATGAGAACTCATGCTTGGTACTGTAAGCTTGGTCATAGACTCTAAAGGAGAATCTATTACTATTGTAATATCAATTGTCAGCCACTAGAATATTTTGGACTATTCGGATTAGTTTGAAGCAAATCACAGATGTTGCATAATTCTACATATGCAACTTGGAAAGATAAAATTTCTCTGTGTGTCTCTGTATCTGTCTCTGTCTCTCATTCTCAATTATCACAATATCATTTGCACATGAAAGGAATAAGAAAGTAATTTAAGGGTAATCTCATGCAAACCTGTAATTTGTCAGAGAACAAACTAAGGGCCTGAGGGCTCCCAGATGGTGAGGATGGTGAAGCAGGGATAAAGTTAAATTTCTCATCTCTAGCTGAAGGCTCTTTTAGCACAACCAGAATAGATGTGTTGCAATGCAGTCCAGAAATATACAGAGCTTGCTTGAAAAGCTGATGTTTGAAATGTATGGAAAATAATGAGAGGGACAATGAGACCGGGTTCTCACTAACGAAAAGGAAACATATGTACATATTCTCTCCCTCCCTCTTTCTCTTTCTTTTTCTTTCTCTTTGTCTTTCTCTGTCTGTCTCTCATCTTTAATTCTTCCCCATCTTCCTTTCTAATGCAACTGATTCTTTCAATCCTAAATTGTTACCCCTCAAATCATCCTTCTTTAAGAAGTAGCATTAGCACTATTGGATACTTATCATATTCTTTGGAGAAAAAACCCTTCTGTACTTTGAGTTATAAAGTGTAAATTATGGACTCCACTTCTCATCCTAGCCCCTCCTGAGATGTTGCAAAACAGCTCACAACAAACAGCTGAGGGGAACTGAGTGACCCTGAACCCCATGTTCTGTGGGTGGCTTCTGCCTGCTGATCTCTGAATATAAATATGTCAATTATCACTCCATGCAAAAACAGCTGCAAATCTTAATTTACCTGGCTTAGTTTACATGGCTACTTTTTCATACTCCAAGTAATTCAGCATATTAAGCCTTGGAGCTCACACCATTTCTAAAATCCTGTCAAGAGTTTGAAAACACTTTGAGTTATTGTAATGTATTTGTGAAGACCCAGGTTGACTATAATGGAAATGCTCACAGGAAAATCACATTTTGTGAAAAGTGATTAGTATTTAGTATGTAAAATAAATAAGCAGCTATAGGTGTACAAATGAGAGCAAAATCAGAACTCTGTATTCGGGGTCAGGCAAATGATACGGACCCTTCCTGGATCCAATATAGAGAAGGGCTATGGGGTCCCTAAGAAAAATGCAGTTTGTTTTAAAGATTGGCATTTGCAATGCATATCTTCTTGAGCTAACTGACTTGACGGGAGTTCAGTTTCCCCATCTGAAAAGTGTTTGCTTTAGTAAGTTTAGAAAGTAAGATGAGACAGAATTTACAAAACATTGTCAGAATGCCCAGCACATGAATTAATGTTTACAGCAACATATTTTCCCTGTTAATAAGTTTAATAAGTTTACAGCAACATATTTTCCCTGTTTTTTCTGAAGTATATTCTGTAGAGACGTTCTGATATATGAGGAGAGCTTCATAATGACATAGTTTAGGAAACAATACACTTGGCATTTCCCATCCGGAGATTCATGTCACACACCCTTGAATTAGATGTGCATAGCCCTGTTGCACAAAACTCAGCTTTACCACGAGGTTTTAGAAATTCACTGGATCACAGACCCTTTGCAGATCCAAACCCCACACAGCAAGAGATTCTCTTGGAGAACCTGAACCTGCATAATGACCCTAAAAGTCTGGACTCAGTCACATTTCTTATCTAAAACTTAGTGCTGCTCAGAAGTTGAAGAAGCAGACACAGCTGACTGATTTTCTTCTTCCTCTCGTTCCTCTGAAGGAGACCCAAGACTCTCAGTCATGTACCTTAAAAATTAGTCTATTGATTCTAAATATTTGATGGTATATGTGAAAGAGAGTGTATTAGTTATTCAGGTTGTTGGGACAAAATATATGAATAAAGCAACTTAAGGATTGAAATGATAACATTGGCTCAGAGTAGACATCCATCATGTCTGGGAAGGCACAGTGACAGTATAAGATTGACACTTACACTGTGTTAGAAAACAATGAATGCTAGTGTAGTCCTCTGCTCCTTTCTCCTCCATATTAGTCCAGGACTTCAATTTATGGAATAGTGCTATTCCCGACTAAGATGGGTCCCTCCTACCTTATTTAGCCTCACTTAGATAACCCCCTATGGGTTGGCCACAAGTAACTTCATCTAGACAATCCCTACTAGACATGCCCACACACTTGTCTTCCTGGTAATTCTAGATATTGTCTAGATGGCAATCAATATGGGCTATCACAGGAGCTAGAGAAATAGCGAATCAGCAGAGAGAAAAATTTAGGCTTCAGAGTAGCAGAAAAGCTTCTATATTCTAGGTACCCTCACTTGGTCTATGACTCTGCCTCCTATTCATGTAAGCTCTGTCACGAAAATGTTAAGACTTGTTGTATACCTCTATGAAAGTGGTTAACTGGGAATCACTGGACAGAAGCACCTCTGATATTCTAAGTTCCTACACAAGATCCTAAATCTCAGTGGATTGCAAATTCCTCATATATAAGGAAAACAAGACAAACTTAACCAGTCAGAAACTGCCATGTCATCTCTAACTAGATTGAATGAGCCATTCAAATTGCTACTCTCTTATAGTCAATCATATATTTTCTACAACTTTTTTTTTCTATATTCATTCCCTTGAACCTTTGAAGAGTCTTGAAGCAAAGGGTGGAGAAATAGTGCTTGTTAGATAAATTATTTAATATTTTAATGTGCTTTTGTTACTTTGTAAGCAGTGCTATGTGATGACTAACAAAGCATGGTAACTGATCTAAACTGAGGATGAGTCTTCAGGAATAGGCTGTCACAAGAAGTGAGTCACTTGACCACATTTTGATAGCAATGAGTATTTCCGTGATAGTTAAGCCTGGATGTCAACTATGTATTAACTAAGATAGGCTGAGACCACACCTGGAAGGATCAACTGAGACCACCTGAAAGGATTATACCTGCCCTAAATTCCATGGGAACTTCCATATATCCCATAGGAAATTTCCAGTAACGGACCATACAAAAGGAGCCACAGAATATAGAGAGAGACATTCCAGGAATGCTGGAGCTATGTGGAGGTCTGCTGCGACTTAGTCTGCCAGCCAGCCATGCCATCTCTGCTGTGAAGGATCCATTTCCCCTCCGGAATTGTAGGTTGAATAAATCTCCTTTCTCGCATAAGTTGTTTAACTTTGAGTGCTCTCTCACAGCAATAGTTAAGAGTAACTATTACAATTTCCAAGGACAAAGTGCACTATAATTAATAGACAAGAAATGATGATGATTTTTTTCTCTTATAGGTTAAAATCCAAAGAGGGCCCCTGGCTACTATATTATTTCTGAAAATGTAGTTTATGAGTTACCCTGAATCAGGATTGCCTATGGTTTCTTATGTAGCACTTGGGGAAAATAAATTAACCTTGAGTACTATGGCTTGGATATTTAAATATGCTTCTAATATGTTCCATCTTATTTTTTATTCAATCGTGCATGTGTGCGTGTGTGTGTATGTATGTGTGTGTGTGTGTGTGTGTGTGTGTGTGTGTGTAGAACCAAGGGCAAACTTGGGAACCACCATGGACTGCCTCCACCTCCTCCTTGTTTACTCTGACCGTGGATTCACAGGCTCTGCCCTACCAGGACCAAAAACGCAGGCTGCCCCCACTTCAGCCTGGCATCTATAGTGGGGTCTAGGATCCGAACTCAGGACCTTCCACCTGCAAGGCAGAGATTTAACCCCTACACACACACACACACAAACACACACACACACACACACACACACACACACACACACACACACACACGGTGTGTGTGCATGCACAGGAGAATACACATCTACACATCCATGGAAAGCATATTGTCAATGTTTAAATTGTGAGTTACTCTCCACAAGCTCATGTGTGTGAATCTCTAGGTGGTATTAAAAGTTTGGGAAGGTGATGGATCATGTAAGAGGTAAAGCCTTGTTGGAAGAAGGCATGGCACAGTAAAAGAGCCTTAAGATTTGGTAGCCCAGCCTTACTTCTTCTCAGTTTGCTCTTGTTCTTTCTGACTCCAATGGCTGAGGTGGTGCAAATAGGACTCCTATTTCTGTCTCCAGCCATACCTACTGCTATGCGTTGACCACCATAACTCTACCTCTCTAGAACTGTAAATGAAATAAATACCCTCTTTCTCCCCTAGCTGCTTAAGTCTGAGTACTTTCTCATAGGAATAAAAGAAAGGGAACTGCAACATATTCGTACATGCACATGAGGAGAAAAAGTTGTTAGTTGTTGTTATCAATTTTTTCTTACAATGACTAACAAGCCCCTGAGAATGGATTTCAGCCATCACCTGCATACATTCATGAAGGATTATTGTATACCACATTGTGGAACAACAGATTCTTATAAACATCTAGTTGCTACATCAAAATGCCTTTTAAACAATTGTTATTATACCCACAGATTAGAGAAGTACTCAACGATGGAAGGTGTTTATCACAGAAAATAACAGCTTTATAAAATGCAAAAAATAAGTGACTATGGACTGTTCTCAATCCTGAATAGAAAATCTAAGTCACTTTCACTCCTAGTCCAAGGTTCAAGGAATAAAGCAAAAGAGAAAAAGGTATAATGGTAAGAGCTTGAGGTGAGGCAGTGGTGTAGCCAAACACAATATTCAGAACATGACAGGGCTGCTGTATTTGTGAATTCATTGCAGCCGTGTATATTCTCACAAGACCTGCACAGGAATTGTCCTTGCAACATTTCATCATGGAAGTGGAATGATCTCAAGAGGCCCCACCCTACCCTGGGAGACTAGCCAATGGTAATGAGAAGAAAGGTGAGATGCTCAAGTACTCATGCGCCAAGTACTCATGATGCATGTGACATCAAAGGCAAAGCAGATGAAACTTAGTGGAATACATATGTGAAAAGACTTAAAAATAGCAGGGCATCTGGCAGGGGAGAAGAACAGTTATGAAAAGAAGAGGGGGCATGGGATTAGAATTAAGGTGTAAAATATTACAAATTCACTATATCCTCGTACGATATGTAAAAAGAATTATATATGTATATATAATTTTAAAAAATTCAGTCAATGTCTTTAAGGCATGCTTTATCTTTGCATTATCTCTTGTTCACTAAAGCAAAAGAAAGTATAAAAGGCGACCCCCTTTTCCCATTATTATTAGCTCATTCTAGCTTTAGCTCCAGGAGATCTACTTGCAAATATTTCTAAATTACATACACATATTTCAAGCCTCCCCTAAGCAGGTAGTCACACAGACTGAATGAGCTACTCTACCTTTCGCTGCATCCAAGTCTGGAGTTCAAGGCTTTCCCTACTGAGAGGTGAATCTGTTTCCTCACCTGTTAGGACGAGGCTACCATTATAACCTGCATTTGGCAAGAGAATGTATCAGGACCAATGCTACTTCTAAGTTTCCAAGGCTGGTATACTTCTGCTGCACCCTCTGTATTCTTCTACTGTTGTTTGCCACATGGAAAAGACTTATTCACTTCAATAAAGACCATTCTAGAGCAGCTACATCTATCCAGCCTCCACATGTGAGACAGTCTGGCCATGATCAGCAGAGTACCCTAAAGAGTAGCAGAAAGACAAGGTAAAAACAGACAATGGAAAGGAGCACGCACTCGTCCACAGACCCATAAGCAACATCAAGTGGATGTTCCTGTCAAGATACAGAACACCCTATCATCTATTACAAAGTGGCTGCCTACATCATCTCCTTAAAACTCTTGTCCTGCTACTCCGTAAATATCCAGTTAAAATGTATCACCTCGAGTCCTACATTTTCTAATTCCAAGTGTGAACTGCTGTGTTCACTGTCAGGGTGGGAGAGTAAGAGTCATGGGATCACAGAGTTTCTCTTCTGAAACTGAAAAACTAAGAAATGAAAGAATGTGTTGGGAAAATTCACATACTTAGACGACACATCTATTCACAGGCAAAACTCCTGATTGCTTGGGGATTAAGAAACTTCTATCTGAAGGGTACTGACCTGGATTCGGGAATCTTCTGTATACTTATTAGTATTTTCCCATCTTATTTTTTTTGCTGCTCTGCCCATGGCTTTCCCACATGTTCTCACCTTTTATGTGTCTAATCCTTCTTCAATGAGTGTGAAGTCAGGTTCCTCACTGTCTTTCCTAATTATGACTTTTCTCTTTTGTCTGAACCTGCTCTATCCCATTTCTAATTGCTGCCCCCAGCTATGATGAAGTAAATCCTAAGTTAATCACTCTTTTTTATCAACTCAGATAATCTTTTTTTTTGAGGCAGGAGCTCAAGCATCAAGGGCTTAGGACCTTGAAATTGCTATACCCTTAACATATTGAACTTACCCTCCTCCTGAGTGCTCGAATTACAGGTAGGTGCTCCATCTTTGGTTTATGGTACTAAATCTGATACATGTTAGGCAAGCATCTTATCAACTGAGCAACCTCCCTATCCCGTCAGATAATCTTTTAAAAACCGAAACCAATGAAGAAGTAATCTATTAGAGACTAAAAAGTAATTTCATGGCTGAATTTTGGTTGATGACAAGTATCACAGTCATTTAATCAATGGAGGAAGGAAATATTGAAATCTCTTGGCACCTGTTACAACTTAGAGCATCATGAGGCACTAATGACTGTCAGAAGCTATTCTGAAATAACCTGACTGCTTGTAAAGAAAAAGACATTTTATGTTAGGAAAATTACAAGGAAAGAAAAAATACAATCACCATGGCTTTACTGATAAATGATTTGCAAATAATAACTGGGCAATCAGAGACTAAAGAAGTAGATAAGTTTATTGACCGTGGAAGAATTTCACTAGTGCTAATTTCATCTCTATGTGGAAAATATTTATTTTGCTCTACAGTTCAGAGCTCCATAACAGCTATTTGGCATCTGTATCGATAATAATGTGGCTTAGATTCCATCGTAGCTTCTAAAGCTTATTGCCTAATGCTGTAGACACTTTCAAATAAAAAGTGCCCTTCTAAATATGGAGCTGGAAAGAGAATTCATACTGAGTCATGATCGACACTGAAGGCTGCACTATCTATCCCCCCCTTACTTATAACACAACCAGTAGTAGCAGCTGAAACCTGGAAAGATTAGACCTACGTTATCTCTGTATATCTTTTTATTACACCTGGGAAAGAAATTAAATCAGTTAGCACAACACAGAGTCAAAGATAACACAAGATAGCAGCTTTATTAAAAGCCCCACACAGTAACCTTGACAAAGTATGATTTTCTTAAATGTAACTGCTTGAGCAAGGCCACTGACAGACAGAAAGGGGAGAACAATATAATTATTGCATTTTTTTTTATTAAATCTGAGATCTTAGATGCTTCATTGGGAAATATTAACTTTTCACTTTGTATTTTTATCATGTGTGTTACAAATTGCAGGAGAACTGAAAACTACTGCAATGCTTCCTAGTTCTGAAATATGGGCAGAAATAATGAGAAGGCAATGTATCCATTTCTGTTTCTGTTAGCAATGAATCACATCTAGAAAATATGTGTTTAAATTCCATAAGACTCATACCCATTTAATTATCTCTGCCACAAAGATTGCAGTTCATACCTTAATCATTTTCTCAGCTGCTTCATGGTCTCAGTTCTTAGCTAGCCTTTGCCACCCATCTTGATTATGCTTCTAGTATGTTTCAGATTTTGAGGCATGTTTTATTTTTTTTACCAGCTCCTCACTAACATCTGGCCTTTCTCCCAAATGGGTTGCTTCTAACTAACTCTGCTAAGAAATTAGTTGGTCATGCTTATTACAATACTTGGTATTGCAGCCCTTGTGTCTTTCCTTCTTTCTTTCTTTCTTTCTTTCTTTTTTCTTTCTTTCTTTCTTTCTTTCTTTCTTTCTTTCTTTCTTTCTTTCTTTCTTTCTTTCTTTCTTCTTATTTCGTAGAGAATTAAGATACAGTTTATCAGAGGAGAGAAAGAATGGAACTCATGGACTACTGTAAGGGGCAGGTGCCCAACCCTTGTATGATCTGACTGGTAAGTCAGATTTGCTGCTGAAGGTAGTCCCACAACTCTTTCTGCTAAACCGATGGATTGAGGACTATAGAAGACTCACTAGCAATGTTGTCAAGATTGGGGAAAGGGCAAGCAGTGTAACCAACACATAGGGAATTTGCTCAAAACTCAGATTTCTGAATGACATCTCCTAGGGTCATCCTAAGGATTCTTCACGATGTGCAGTGAGATTTCCCAAATTTTCATTTTCATGATGACTTCTTAGGGTAACTGATAAATGGTCAGGTTTGAAAATATGTGTTTGATGTCAGTCTGGCCCTCTGCTTGCTTTCTCTTACTTGCTATTCTCACTGAGGCCCTTACCATAGAATAATAAACAAGCTGTTTCCTGATAGGGGAAAACCAAACCCATCATGAACCACCAAACTTTTTTTTCACAAGCAAGAAAGAGGCACCTTGATATCTCCATTAAAGAAATCATGATCCTCTGTCCCATAAGTAAAAAAAAAAACAAAACACTCCATAAGACAAAATTGTAGACTATTTCCCAAAATTATGGCTTTAAAAATCCTTTCAGTATGAAGTGGGACAGGAGAGGTGACAGGATTGTGTAATAAGGGGTGAAAACACAGAAATTAATTGTATTTATGCATAAAGGATCAAAAAATGAAAAAAGTTTCCTGTGATAACAGAAATTTAAACCAAATACATAACTTTATGAATCATGAAAATAAAAATCCAAGATTTAAAAAAAATCCTTTCAGCAGATGCTTCCTCTATTCTTGGCCTATCCATTGTATTCTTGAAGCCTGGTAATAAACTTGCTTTCAAAAACAAACAAACAAGCCAAACTTCCTTTCATCAAACTCTTTTTCCTTTTTTAATGTTTATCTTACTTTACTATCTCAACCCTTCCTTAAGATTCTCTATAATACGTTGATGACAGAAATAAAATTTCCGAAAGACAGACATTGCTATTTCCCTTAATTATTTCCTTCTTTTCTCACTCATAACTTCACCCTTAATAGATACATCGATTGTGAGGAGTTGAGAGTACGTACCTATACGCTCATAACTATGCATAACAAGCCAGTACTTCGTGTAGTCACAACACAGTGCCAATTGGCTGCAAATCAGCTTCAAGCAGCCTCACCATTTGACATCCTTGTTTTTCCTTGTTTTGACAAACTCCAAACTCATGCTTAGTGAGTCTTCTTAATGTAAAAATTTCATTCTTCTGATTTTGAATTAGCAAATGGTCACTTATAGTTCTTGTGGTTCAGGTATGTCTGTCCAGTATAGAGGGAGCAAGAATTCCTGTGTGTCTTATATCACCCTTCAGAGCCACTAATTTGAAAGAATATTGCAAAGCAAAAAATTGAGTCACTTGAGAAATAAAGTGATAAATCTTCAACAGATGCTGATTCTGTCTTTGGGAGTATTCCAAGTTAGCAGGGGCACTGAAAAAATCTATGGACATATTTACTTAACGACTGATTTGTTCTTTCACAGATAACATACACAGATTGGGTTGTCTGCATCAGAATGGAGCCTTCCTAATGGCTGGAAAACTCCTTAAAATAAAATCATAACTATGTATATAATACAGAAGGGAAGGGCAAAAGTGAAAGAGGGGAAGGCAAGAGAAATGATACAAGGGATAAGAAAAAGGTCTGATTGCTCAGGTAAGATGTGTATGATGCAAGATAAAGTGTGCAATCTGAGATCCATCAAGACCTGCAACAGTCCTCTGACATTGCTCCTTTCTACAACTAATGCAGCAGAAGTGTTAATGAACTTACTCAACTCGGGCTTTTCAGGAATAATCTCTTGCCAGCCCCTTTTCCATGTTCTTGTTCTAAGACACAGAACTCCAGCAGCATAAGTCTGATTTTCTTTCAACCTTGACCTTCTCAATGCATAAATAAGCATATATCACAATACACATCATGAGGAATGAAAAAAAAAAAAACAGAGTTCAGTTTTCCCTTGATCCCAAGTGGATAAAAAAAATACAAGACTCCACTCATGGGTGTTTGGTTAAATGGAGGAATCATGGAGATTGGTTCATAGTTGCAAAAGCTAAATTTATCTGAAATTTTATTGGAAGCATGAAATTTTGAACATATCTCTACAGGTGATACATTAAGTATACATTAATTATTCATTAAATGAAATCAACATTAGTTGAGGAGTTGATATGTGTAAGCTCTTGGTGACATGTAACAACAATGGAAATGTAATCATATGATGAATCCTACCCACATGAAATCAATGGGAATGACAAAGGTGATGAAAATGATTGTTTTTTTCACCAAAAATCTTTAAAAATATATGTTAGTTCAGGCAGGATAAGATTTACATAGGTCAGAATCTCTGAAGAGATGCCACATGAATGTGGATGTCAAGCTGAGTCCTAAAATACAAATAAACAATGATCTGAAGAATGGGGGGAATGTCCCAATGAGAAGGAGCATGAGTAAAATTTCACTTCATACCAAACACCAGTACTTCCCAAGCTGGCAGGTTTTACTCCCTTTACTAACTCTCTGGGTTGTTTCACAATGCCATAGCTTCTGTCTGCCAAACAGAATCTTAAAAGCCAAAGGCAGCCACTTGAGCCATGTCTCTGTCTCTTCCTTCTGTATAAAATTCTCTCTGTCTCATATCTGTCCTTTCTGCAAGTAAAATTTCAGGAACATGTCTTGCAGGGTGTCTAGTTCCTCAAAGAAATCACATGATTCCTAAGGAACGTAAGTACATGAACAAGAACGACATAAGGACTGCTTTCAAAAGTTTAACTCAGCTTGGTTACCAAAATGAACAAATTCCCAAACAGATCATATGGGGGAGGGGAGGGAAGAAGTAAAACCCAGTCCATAATGATATTCAGATATCTGCAAATGCTTACCTTGTGTTCCCATAAAAGCAAGCAGGGAACTGAATTGGAAAAGCAAAATAAGGCTAGTAAATTCCTGAAAGTAGACAGTTCTTTTCCCTTGGAGACTAAGCAAATTATGCATTGCCTCTCTCCAACAGCACGCTCTGGCTTGAACATTTTTGAAAGGAGGACGCTGAACATCTGCTGGGTAATTAATGGAATGCAGCCGTGTGTGATAATGGTCCCTGGGAAGGTTTCGGCAATCCTGCCTCTGTGACATGAAATGTTGCAGTGGTCCTTTCAAAAGAAATTCCTTCCTATCAAGTATGGAGAGAGATGGGATGAGACAGGAGAGGGAGTGGACATGACACTTTTATATCACATAGTCTTTTTTACCTACATGTGAATTTGTCAGTGTCAACCTAATAGAAGAAATCATGCTACTATATCTCAGTCTGCCTAGACTTCACCCAAAGTCTGAGATCAATTTAAAAAAAAATGGTGCTTTGCATATTTTGCTTACCATCATAATTACTGAATAGTGCATTCTTGATAAAAACTTTATTTTTCTGTTGTGAAAGTCCAATCCCAAATGACTGCACCCGAGAATGGATAAACTCCACACAGCAACATTTACTGAGCTATTCGGCCAAAAACTTTAGAGTGGGGGTGGTAATCCCCGTGTACATCTACATAAAGACTGTTGCTCAGGCAACCATGACAGAATGTTCAATAATTCCAGCTGATGAAATTTGGAATTTGGCTCACTATGAAATGTAGTAGGAATTAAATCTAAATAGCCACAATGGTTGGAAGACAAGGGTTTTTTTCTCCCCAGATTAGCCAAGTGTTTCCTGCAGCTGCCCCTTTCCTTATGCTGCGTTGTTCATCTAAACTCATGCTTGTCCAAGTTGCCTAGGTGACTCATTCCAGCCTTGATGTGGATTCCCAGGAAAGTATCTCCCTTTTGCTAGTCTTTCTTTCCAGGCATTTGAATCTTGTTCCCAAATACCCAACTGTGAGTTCACTATGAACACGAATTGGAGAAATTTTTCAAATCTTTCCAACTTTGCCTTACTTCTTGCCATCCATAACTCACTCTAGTGGGGATTATTCTTCATGTTTCTCAGGAATGAAATCTTCAAACCGAGTCCTCCCAGGAATGATATATTCAAACCAAGTTATGGATCTATGCATATCTTAGGATGACCTTGCCAGATTAGATTCAAGGTCAAGTCATGGGCTATTTAAGTCTTGATTTACTAATTACACATTTTTTAATCCTTAATTTTTAAACTGGTACTGGTCCTAAACCAGTTTTTTTTTCTTGTGTGTGTGTGTGTGTGTGTGTGTGTGTGTGTGTGTGTGTGTGTATACAGGCTCATGTGCCTATGTGTGTATCATAGGGCACTGGAGGCTCGGAAATCATCCCAAATTGCTTCTACTTCCTTTTTGCTTTGCTCTGGAATTTTCTGTGTTCTGCCTTCCAAGCAGGAAGTGGAGACTACCACCATTTCCATCTGGAATTTATATGTTGAATCCAGGATCCAAACTCAGGTCCTTCTGCTTGGAAGGCAAAAATCTTCCCCTCTCCAGCCCTTAAAGAAGTTTTTACAAAAAAAGACTTCTCTCCACCTTTTTTGCCTCCTCATTTCTTGGAGACACAGTCTTGGTAGTAAAGCCCAGATTTGCTTGGCTGTCCTGACTAAAGAGACAGAATTATAGGCAGATACCCATATGTTGGCATAAGAATGCTTCCTAAATGAACATTTGAAGTAGCATTTCAAATTTGCCAAAATAATATGAGGCATGTTGAGGTACAGTACCACAGTATGTAAAATGAAAAGGAATACAAACAGTAGCTGGTGGAGGAAAACAGTGGGTGGCTGAGAGAAAAGGACAGAGATATGGATGACTTCAGCACAGAGCAACCAGGGATATGTGGCTAGTATTCTGCCCATCGTCATCTAGAAGCTTCTCCCACCAACAGACGCTCCAGGTCAATAATAACAGGAGCGATTTCTCCTTAAACTTTACTTTGCAGCCTAGTTTGCCATCTGAAGATAAAATAGAAGCAGAACACGCCGTGGAACCAATTTTAAATTCTAAGGATGGTAAAGTTGGACACATCCCTTGAAATATAGAGTTCACTGTGGAAAATCAGACTCTGCTGCTCCCAACGTCTGATTCCAAAAGAGAACGAGAAGTTGCTACCATGGTAAGAGATTAGGGTGCACAACCTACCCGTTAAACAGATCATTTAACGACACAAATGTTGCCCCAGCTTTTCAAAGGCCTTTATGGCTTCCCAGAGCCCACCTCAGAATGTCTCCTTTCCCATGGTGATGGATAAAGACCCCTGAATATGAATTTCTTCAGGTAATAACTGAGGAACAAGGGAAAGTTGTGCTCAATTTTGCTTTCCTCTGGACATATGGGCCTTCTAGCAATCTCCAGGAAAAAAAGATGGACTGGAAAGTTCTGTTCTCTGCATTCTTGACACCCATGAGACCTTCTTATGATGCTGTTTGGGTGCCTGATGTGACCTCATGAGTTCACTCCTAGCTTTTGTCAATATATCTCAAATATCACCTTTACTATAAAATATCCTACATCACTTTGAAGAGCTTCAACTCAACTTTGCTTTTAATTTCCTGTCTTACCTTGCTGGTTAACAATAGAAAGAAATAATAGAAAAATAATAGGCTGTCACGTGCTGGCTACTATTTCAAGGGTGTTCACCAAATTAATGTAACCATCACACAATTCCTCTGTGTTCCATCATCACAAATCTAAACTCTAGGTCCATGTCGTGCACAGCAAGTACCAGAACAAACGTGGAGACCAATGATGTGGCTACAGGAACAGAAAAATACAAAACAAAAATTAAAAACCCAAGACTTGATAATCCTAATTGCTTCAGTGCTATCCTTCCTCTCCATACAAGCATCTATGCACTGTAGTTAATGAGATAACCTTCAAGAGCATGGCTCAGTGGGTCAATATGCCTGTTTGCAAACCTGGTGACCTGATTTCAATTCCCAGGGCCAATGTTATCAGAAAAGATTTCTGAAAGTTGTCTTCTCAATCCCACATGCTGTGGAACATGTAGTACTTGCTTACTTCTCTCTGTCTTTCACTTACTTTCTTTTATTCTTTAATATTATTGCTCCCTCTCTCAAATACATAAGCGACTAAAATCTAAAAACCTTAAGAAATATACCCTCTGTCCCTACCATTTTCTCTGTCCTACAGCATAACTCCTAAAGCTAACACCATGGTTTCTCACTATGCAGCCGGACTGTAAGTTTTATCAGCGTAGAGATCATTAGCAACAAATTTTACAGTTCATAAGGCATCAGCAAAGCACTCTGAAGAAAAATAAATAATTGATAAATATTGTCCATCAAATTTATTATTAATATCTATCATACTACTATCCACCTACTTTCAAATACTTGTGATAATGTTTTTCAGTGATATCTTTCTATGTTCTTGGAGGGAGGATTTTCCTCTCTGCTTTCTCCCAGTGAAGAGAGTAAAGAGACAGAAGCTCAGTGATATTTATTATAAAATCATAATCAAATCAAGGTTCTCTTTCTGTCTCTGGCCTTTAATACCCCTGAATCAATGCTATTTTCCCTACAGCCTGACCTTGAAATATAAACAAAGTGAATTCTCATGATAGGAATGATTTTAAAGTAAAGTTTTTGGAGAAAGACCTGAACAGCAAAGTTATTTACAAGGTTAGTGTCCTTTTCAAGAATTATATAGTGTTGCTGTCACATGAGAGCATGCCTCTTAGTGACTTAGAGTTCCTGCCAGGGACTGAGAAGGAAACATCTATTCACTTGCTTCAGTGACTCCCCATTAAGACGGAAACAGGAAGCAAGGAATCTTCCAGGAACTGGTGTTATGATTGGCCTTGATGAAGTAAACACAAAGTGGGATTTCCCTTCAGTAGAGTTGCTGGCGAGGACGTGGGACCTGTATACTGACCTGCTGTGAGGTGAGCGGCATGTACCAGAATTTGGACCCCAGGCTTCAGCTCGAAGTGCACTGAGTTTTGGTTAAGTTTGTGGATGAGTATTTCAGATATCTGAAAGAAACGTGACAGTTAGTGCTGCCAAACCCATCATACTGACTACGAACAAACATGCTGAGAAATATTTACAGTGTTTACCAACGCAGCTAATATCATACAATGAATTATATAAATGGGTTTTATGAGACCTGTATTGTTTTCATTCTGGAACATGTAGCTGCAAATTATTTCAAAGCATGTCTTATCTTTCTATGCTCATTGCTCTACAAACCATGCAGATTTAGCACAAAAAATTTACTCTTAAAAACTATCTTCTATGACGTTTGAAAGTCATCTACTTGTTTAAAGGGAATATTTGCCTAATAACTTAAAAATAGCACCTAGCTGGAATTCATATATTTTGATGGGATTTCTAAACATTTACTTTACTTTCTTCCTTTTATTTAAACCATTCTCTGTGGATTTCAATGGGCAAATACCTTAAGACCCTTTATTGAATTATAAATGCTGCTTTGCTAAAATAATAAATTATACAGTTAAAAAAGTGTAGCCACAATTTAGGAAAAGCATTGGTTAATCTTCATTTCATTTATATGGATATTAGTTAATATCCTGAGGCTGTTACCTTTGTACTGGGCAGACCCAAGTAATTCTGGACATTGGAAATTTAACTGAAGTATGAGACACAAAGTCTAGCTTATATAGAAATAATATAATATAATATAATATAATATAATATAATATAATATAATATAATATAATATAATATAATATAATATAATATAATGTTTTGTATATCTGGTAAGATTCTGTTCTTTAGGATTGAATTTGTTTTTTGCTTTACTTATCCATGTTAGGACTTTTTAAAAAGTTAGAAGCAGTGAACATCCTTCTGTTTATTTTATCTGATGCCCCTACTTTATTTTTAATATTCCATTTTAAGCATCAAGTTCATATTTTATTTAATATGCTATTTACATCTAATTAGATGGTTTCTGACCATTATACTGCTAGTTGAAATTCTCTGTTTTCTCTTGTGTATTTTTTCAGCTCCATTTTCTCCACTAAGTTGCCTCAATAATTAAGCAGAGCTTCATGACTTACTATGTTCTAGAAACCCCTAGTTGGCAATGGGGCTGAACAGCCCAGTACATGGACATCTTTGCCGAACAATAAGAGTACAGAATGATCTTTTATGCCCTGTGAGTACCAGAGCATCCCAGCAAGCCCTTCCTTTCAAATTCAGTCATTTGCCTAACCATGCAGAAAACCAAGACTCTATAAAATAATGCTGCCAAGAACTTTGTCCTCTATTTTAAGATATTCCTCTTCATGAGTATTGCAAATCTTCTTCAGTAATCCAAGCTTGTAGGAAGAAGGTTTCAACAAAGGTGCTTCCTCTGGTATTATTAAATTTCCTGATAGAAATCAGACAACTTTTTTTTTTTTGTAAAAAACTATCACAAAGGTTTGGGCTATGAAATGAACATATATATACACACATTTGTAACATACAGATTAGCGCATATACAAAACAGACACTGTATATATACAGTTGAAAAATATTTAAATTCACCTATAAAAGACATCTGAAAAGCAATAAAAATTGACCAATTTTCTAGAAAGTATCATAGAGGCAAAAAATGGAACTCTGCATTGGTAACAGAAGGATTTCCCACTTCAACCTGAGGATATTATTTACTTTTAATACCTGAAGATGTTTAATCTCAAGTGAGAGATAGAAGCAACTAAACCAGAAAACAATTCAACAGAACAACATATTTCTAATTTATAATCTCCAGGACAGTCCCTTGTGAAAGTAATTTATTTCCTCCATATGTTTTGGTGTATGACATTACTACATTGGCTTTATCTAAATCATTTACTAACTAAGCAGATTGCAAAATTAATCTAGCGGCAGAGAGAGTGCTTCATTTATTCAACTTGAAACAAAAGACATTTGATGAAGGACATATATTCCATGGGAAGAAACTGATGCATGAAACGCAAAACTAAATGAGATGTGTAGTCCACATAAGAATGACTTCAATAGAGCCAAGTATTATTCTATTCAGAGAAAGTAATATGAAAATGTTGAAAAAAATCTGACAATATTTTAGATCTCTTCCTGCATTATTTACAGAAGTTCTTGCTTACTTGGCATTCATCAGAACATGAGCTGTTAGCTCTATATTTAAGCATATGACATATGCATTGGGCACTTCAGTTTGATAAATTTGTTCAGACCTTGTTATTGTTATGATACTGCATACAGTGGTATTGCCATCTCCACAGAAGATGTACACACTGGAACCTACCCAGTTACTATTGGAAGAATTGAACCTAGACCCCAGCTTTGTTGGACTCCTAATCCTAGGGCAGTTCCATTAAAAACATGCTTCTTGAGCTAGTTGATGAAAAAAGAGAGGAAGATATTTAC
Organism: Typhlomys cinereus; assembly: GCA_023101885.1. Classification (NCBI taxonomy): domain Eukaryota; kingdom Metazoa; phylum Chordata; class Mammalia; order Rodentia; family Platacanthomyidae; genus Typhlomys; species Typhlomys cinereus. Next base: position 756,142 of record JALPQD010000388.1, on the reverse strand, counting down.
GGAGAGAGAGCTGGCCAGATGGGCTTAGGTGTTAAATAATTTCAGAATTTTATTCATCACTATGCCGTCTCTGCACTTTCTACACCCCACAATTTAAGATGTCACTCCCCCCAATGTCACTTACTAATGTGAGGCACAAAAAGAGCAATCCCAACAAGATAGCCACATTGCACCAGGTTATATCACAGTATTTGAGAGAGCTTGGGTTATAAAAAGAGAAGAATAAATGGCAATCTCCAGAAAAGCTTGGGAAGAGCTTCAATGAGAAGAACAAACAGTTGCCTGACAAAGACTCAAGTGAAAGACGAGATGATTGCTCAGAGACTAGACCCGCTGGAGCGAGTTGAAGTCATTTCTTATTCTGCTCAGTGAAAAGTGTGTTCCTTCGGCAAATGTCATTTATTCTTTGTGCTGTCATCTGTCTTCGGCTGCTTTCCTACACAGTCCATTTCATATTCTACTTAGCTATACAATCATGATCAAAAACAGCCTATTATTCTCAGTATCTGTCTGTTTGGTAGACTATGCCTATGATTCAGATGCAGTCCACACTTCATTTCAATTACCACTTAAAAGGACAGTGACAATTCAATACAAATACTAGAAAAGCCACTGGCAAAAAATGCTGTGGGAGTGTCTTACAAAAGGAAAAAAAACACTGATTTTTTTCCTCCTTATTTTTATGACAAAAGATGAAGATGAGTGCGACAGTCAGAACCAACTCCAAGAGACAGAAGTAACAATGGAAATTCTTTGGGACTTGAAGAAAAAAGACATATTTTCCTCCTTCACATATAGACATTGCAGATGGGAAGCTCGTCATGCTCACAAGGAGAACCAAGCTGAGAGAGCATCCATCTTGATTATTTTTTACAGAATGGGAGGAGAAAGAACTTCCAGGATCAGAGAGCACATGCATTGTGTCATTTTAATTGATATAAAGCACTTGTGTCACAGCACTGGCTTGAAGAAGTTCCATGTCCATGACCAATCAGAAACAACAAACAGATATTTAATATTTTGATCATTTACCCAAAAGGAAGTGGGCTGGATACACGTCGCCTATTTGGCATCTAGACCTTATTAATAAAATCATTATGGGAAGACATTCTTTCAAATGATGGACACATTGATCACAGAAAGCAAAGGGAATGGTTAAAGTCAACAGGGAAGTGGATAAATTTACAAAAATTAATCCATTGATGTGGTCCAAGGAAAAGAAGATACAAATTCAAATGGACTTAACACATTTTGTGGTGACAAAGTGACTCCTGATCCAAAAAGTATCCTGATCCATGAAACTGGCATGACGAATGAAAATCCTGATGCATCTCATACAGTACTACTGTGCCATCTTTAGAGAGATCCCGGATAAGGATAATCTTAGAGCTGGACCCATGTCGACAAAAGCCAGCTCTGGGGCCAGTGAGATAGTTCAGCTGGTGAAGGTACCTGCCTGCACATCTGGCGACCTGAGTTTGACCCCCAAGAGGCAGCATCTTAAAATTGTACTCTGACCCCCACGCATGTGTCAGATGCATACACTTATCCACAAATATATAGGTAAAATATTTTTTAAGAAGCAGATCTGCCACTTTAAGGTCTTTTCAAGTAGCAGTGGAAGAAGCCTCTTGATTTCAACAGAGGAAGCTCTCTCCCATGTATGAAACAGTTTCTGCATGAATTTGTATAGTACCATTGGAGTCAAATTCTAAATTCTAGTAAACATTTAGTTGCCCAATTCAATCTCTCCCCTTATTCAGAGGATTTACCAGCAGATTTAAGCTTCTCTAACCATTCTTCTATATGTCTTTGGATCACTTCTTGCCAGCTATTTTTTGGTTCTAGTTTTCCTGATTCAATGACTTTTCTTATAAACTCCAGAGATTTTTCATATAAACACCAGAATATTTTTGTAATTCACATCTTCATGTTACAATTTCAGGCCTGAACAGAGAAAAACATATGGATACATAGAAAAAAATGAGATTATTAATTATACTTCATTGACAAACTCTAATCCTCAAATGCCATATGCATCTTTCAGAAATACCTTCTGCCCCACCTTAGCATTTTTTTTCCACCTTAGATTTTTGAATCTTCACCTGAAGAAATAGCAAACAAGGAAGAAATTGATCCTGTCTGGTTGACATTTTCACATAAATCCTTTGTTGCTCTTAAATGTTCTCAATGCCTTTCACGATTCAGGAAGGCACATGCATATGGTTTCTATCTCCCTAGCATAGCTGCATACACAAAGAATGAGACAGGAGCAGGTAGTCGGGTGTGTGTGTGTGTATCTTTCTCTACTCCAGTCCTGAGGACTCAGAGAGAAGCTGAGGAATGCAGGACCTAACAGGAAGAGCTTGCTCCTTACTTGAGCAGTTGTCTGGGAATGTGCTGTCGTTGATGATGTCAGTGAGGGCAAGAGAATCTTTCCTCACTCACTGGAGATCCAACAGCATGGCCAATGAACGCCCCTAGAAGGAGGTCACTTGATTAACCTGCCTTGGCATCCTAGTAACAGGGTCATGTTCTCACTGTGAGGCACTACCAATTTATTCCACAGACAAGGTTGCTCATCCAACTGGCAAATCCGCTCCCTGGGGAGTGCTTTCAGAAATGGCTCAGGGACAAAAACTGGGGCACTTTGCAGTGGCTTTGCTCTCCCATTCTTCTGGGTCCATTGCACAGGATCTTTGCCAGAGTGTTCTACAGTTTCTGTATTAAGAAAAAGTCCATAGCATGAAGACAGGGGAGACGACCATGCTTTGGGAGTTAAGCAAGACGCTCATTTCTGTTGCTTGGATTTGCACTGCGGTTCTCTTACAAGTCTGTATATCTTACTGTTTTGGCTTTCTCACTGTTCCTCTCTTTCCTATTTCTTTCTACAGGGAACTGTATTCTCTTCTTTTACTCGGTTTAGTTAACTACCTTAGCCCCCATGATTCACAGAAGGACTAAAACATTTGAAATTCAGTTGCAGAATTTCATCTATATGACTCCAGGGACTAGGAAATGCCCACTTGGCCTGCATTGTACTGGTGACAACTGAGAACCTGAGGGTGTTTGATGCTATCAGAAGAGTCACTACCTTCTTGGTGGGGTAAGTCAGGCTAGATAAAAGCTGGGGCTGGCTGCAGTAAGCCTTGATTTCCTTTGTGTGTGAATTGGCTTCATTCTTAGAAGGGCTCCCCTTGTGGTAGCCAAGAAAAACAAGCAGGGAGCCAGAGACAGGCACTAATTTGGCAGTACTTTTGATTGGTTCTGGGTTTATCCAGTCCCAACCATATCTCTGGATTTCTAAATTAAATGAACAAAAAAGCTCACTTTCCCTGCATAAAGTTACCTAAGTGACAAGTTAAGAAAATAGGCTCAAAAGATTACTTAGACTGAAGTCACTAAACCTATAGTGGTCAGTTCATTTCATGGAACCTCTACATATTTTTCTCTACTCGGTTATTTCATTATTGTATTTTTCAGCCTAGGAAAATATGCTCTCCATATTAAGACACTCATCTTTCATGGGCTTCATGCTGGGTTTAGTTTGGCTTGAGCTTTGGAACAGGCTAGACTATGAAAGATGGTGAATTTCATTTTTAATACTGTGAATTTCTTTTTTAAAAAATCCATGTTTCAATCTCCACTTTGGTATATGTTGTTTTCCACTGAACTCATAGAAGAAAACCTGCTATGTATCCATGACTGGCATTAATTTATGTTAATAATGGGCATTCTTTCCCTTCTTCCTGTCTTTGTTTTTTCCCCTACTTTATGCAATTCATCAATTAAATCTTTAGTTCTCCCAATATTAACATCTATTCTTCCAGCATATGTTCTTGACAATACCAGTCTACTTAGTTAGCTTAAGCTTAGCTCCTAGGCATCTTCACCTCTTTCTGTTATGACTGAACATAAATATAACCATTATTTATCATTTAGCAATGGGATTGCTGTTAATAATTTAAATAAATTATTTTATTTTTCTGATCTTGTTTTCTTCATCCACAAGACAAACACATTCAAAGATGAAACCAAAAACCTGACTCTGATCTCTATAATTCTTGCAGTCATTGCACCAAGATGTCAGGAGATGCATACCACATACTAAGAAGCATAGCCTTCAAATAAGCTACCTGTTCTCAGATCTCTTATCAAACGATCCACTGATAACTAATAACCGGCTTGAGCATAGATTGCCATGTATCTGCTGTGGTCATGAGACCAGTAGTGTGGCTGGGAAAGAACACAGGGAGAAGCTGGAAATGTGTCCTTGGGGACTCACCTGCTCAAGATCTTCGGGTGATCTTTTGTTTTCTCCTGTTGGATCCTGATATGGTAAAACAAAGAGCTCTGCAGCAGTGGGTAAGCCAGGGAGCACGGCCACCAGGATGTGCTGGCTGGGAATCCCTGTCGCCTGAGAGAGACAGAGAGACTCCTGAATCATATGGGAAACACGTCTGATCTCAGAGGGCCATGCGTTCAGCAGGGATAGAAGTGAGAGTATGTGGAGAGGGGAACTTAAGAGCAGGTCCTGAGTGCTGCAGACAGTATGGGATGGAAGAGACCTCACTGTTGTGACAGCATAACCAGTTCTTTGTGCCTATGCCTACATTTCCTTAAGTAGAAAACAGTATAAGAATACCAGCTGGCTGGTTCCCTAAACTCTTATTCTTGTCCCCAATAGTTCATTCTATGCTAAGGTGGCTCAAAATTGGCTTTTTCCAGTTAAACTAAGACAACTTAAAACTACCATCACTCCTCTGATCCTTACCCTGCTATAGGTAATAATTTCATAAGTACTTGGTATGCTAACGCCTGCATGAATATTTTTTGGTGTGTTCTTATTTTAACTTCTACTACTGACAACGAAAGTCTGCCTTTATGGATACTCTCTCATTGAGTGTTGCAATGGTCTCAGAATCTTCAGTAGGCAACTGTTCCAATCCTCATTTATCCTCTTACAACTCAATTTCAGTCATATTCCCCAGTCCAAAATGTTTGCAATCGTTCCTGTTTTATGACTTGTGCAAATAGTCCTACTCTTCCTTCCTTAACCAATAACCCAAGACCCACACAGGCCTTTTAAGTGCTAGCCAAATAGAATGATTCACAGTTTCTCAGTAGCTCAGCTTATCGTGTGTGTGTCTGTGTGAATGCCTGCTTTATCTCTCAGCATGTCTTTTCTCTGTATTTTCAGTTGTAGCTCCGTTTATCTTTCATCTGCAATTCTCTTTTATGAGTCATAGTAAAGTCCACATATTTCAGTATCCCTTGTATGATTTACCAATGAAGTGATTATTTCCCAACAGTTTTTTTTCCTTTGTGGTGGTATATTCCATGTACTGGGTCCTTAATATGCAATCACACAGTGTGGCAAGTAACTTAGTAATATTATTCCATGCAGTCTCCCACAACAAAAATTAATATTAAGCATTAGTGGGCCTCAATTTTCAGATGAAGACACATCTTGACTGGGGTTCTCAGAGAGCTGACTCCAAGTTTAGTGTGGAGGATGTTTATTGAGAAGTGCTATCCTCACTTCCTGTAAAAGCTAAGGAAAGGGAACAGACATGGGCAAAAGGAGGAGTTGAGCTGCCCTGCAGGTGCAAAGGCAGCCTCAAGAACTCACAAATGAGACTGCCTGGCTGGCCCTGCAGAGCTGCATTAAATAAGACTAAGAAAAGATGTTGCACAACCAGATTCTTTGGACTTGAATTACTATGGGAAATAGTATCACCTGGAAGAAGGGTATTGAGGTATCTGCTCATAGCATTCCAGTGCTAAAGCAGATGCTTCCCTGAATACAGTGAGTGTCTGGGTGCTTTGGACTCAAGAAATATGGGACAGAGGGACTTAGAGAAAAACCTTAAGATTGTGGCGAGTAACCCCATAAGAACCTCATATGCTAATAATATATCAAAAAAAAGGACTTTTAAAAATAAGAAGAAGAATGGGCAGCAGCCCTTATACAGAGGAACTCAGTGAGAAAAACAAAAAAAACAAAACAAAACCAAAAATCCCAGAACTGACCCACTTAGTACCCAGTGACAAGTAGAGATATATTAGAAGTAACAGGAGTGTGGCAATTCCTTGTAAAATGTTGGACATAGAGGTCTTAAAAGCCCCCAAACAATATAGGTTTTTGACATGCTCTTGGTTGCTCTCCAAAAAAAGCATCAGTAAAGAAGAGGAAACACAAATGGATCACAGAACATGGACAAAATGCATCCAATGGAAATGGTAGGAGAACTTTCTTGCTAGATAGCTTACACAGTATCAAGGAATACTGTAGAAGCTACTGGGGGAGAGAAATAATCACGAACCTCATCTACTCATGAAATCTGCAAAGTGCGATAAAGATCACCATGGCAACAAATGAACACCAGTGTAATAGCGGCATGGATATCAAGGTTCATTGTGGGAACACACTACATCAAACTGCTCTGTAAATAGCTACTATTATACTCATAGATTTGAAGACTACTTAGTACTCAGCCTAGAAATCTTCTACAAGAGAGGTAGGGAATCTCAACGTCCTGACAGACCAGTAGAAGAACAGTGAAGTGAACAATAATGGCCAGCCATAACGCAGATTATTAGTAACCTGGCAATACCCACCCAGAATCAGGCAATCCTAATTTCTTTCCATCTTAAGTCTTAGGAACCTTGTGGCAGAGGGGCAGTAAAACTGTAAGAACCTAAAGATGGGAAGGTCCACCATTGGATAAGATACTCCATTCAAGGCAGGGCTGCTGCATCTGGGAACTCACTGCACTGACATTTGTCCTTACCAGACCTGCATAATGACTGAAATACCAACATGTTCCCATAGACTATGAACACACAGTGAACATCTTAGGTACTAGAACTGGATGAGTGGCTCAAGGAGGGGCAACTTAGTATGCCACCGAGGCCTGGAACCCCACAAGAGTAGACAAGCCAGAGGGAACCTTGGGGTTCATATAAGTAGACAGGTAAAGTGTGGGAGAAAGTAGAAAGGACTGATGGGGTAAACAGAGGGAGATGACAGGAAGAAGAAGGGAAGGGGATGGAGGGAAGCAGAGAATAATAATATGCTTGTAAAACTAAAAACTAACTAAATAATTTTTTTAAAAAAACAAAACAATTTTTTAGAAGGAAGCTGGGAGTAGATCAAGAATATTAACAGAAATATGGGAACTACAGGAAGACCCAACAGCAGCTCAAAACTGCGTAGTAGAGAATTGGTGCTTTGGTGTGCCTTGGCTTGATTGTGACACTTGTCATGATACCTTCTTTAACCTGAGGCTGCATGTCCAATGTTAGCATAACTGGCACCATTACTGTTTTATGTCCCTATCATGTCACAAACTAAAAGGTAAAGTTCAAATTATCCTCATTCTTCACACACACACACACACACACACACACACACACACACAAATAGCTATTGACTGATATTCATTATAGTATGTTAATGCCAAAAGTCAGTTTAATGAAGAAAAGGCAAGAAGCCCCTTTATATAAAACTCTACTACATCCAAAAGGAAGAACACTTGTAAATAAACTGATTCTACACTCTACTTCTGGTGGGCATTATTATGGTACAATTAGAGATGTGGTCCCTCAGGATTTAAGAAAATAGCCAAGTGTAATTACTGATCTCAAAGAGAGGGGAATGGAGGAGGTGCAAGTGCCCAGAGAATGGATTCGCTGGCTTTTGGGTGCGCTGAAAGATTATTCATCACCTCCTCTCCCATATCCGTCCTCCCCTATTCTGACAGATGTTGAGCCAACTCATTCGTTCTCCATTTAGCTGATTGTAATATGCAGTAGATTATTGCACAGGAATGGTTTCTAGACTACTGGGCAGCTAGTGAGAAGGTGGAGGCCAGGAGTTTTTGATTCTTACACAATGACTATGAAGAGAAATCAGACTAGCAGCTGGGCCACTGCTAAATTAGATCTAAGCCGATGAAACACTGGGGATTGTTAAACAGCTGTCTGGGTCAGAGGCTTCTAGAACACTGCACACTGAGGGATATAAGCTACCTGGTTTGGATCACAGAGAAAAGATAGCAGTTGCCACACTGGGGAAAAGCCACTTCCTAGGACAAAAATTCAGACCAGAAGTGTAGCAACTGAGCCTTTTGGTGACCGTAAGGTTTAACTATCAATCATGCAAACAGATGAAATAACGATTACTACTAGGCACCTAAAGATACCCCCTTCTCCATCCGAATAGCCCATTAATCCTTGCTTTTCATTGTAAAAAGGACTTAAAATGGTTTGGAGGGCATAAAATCAAGAATCTAACTTTTAGGGTCTGACTTCAGCACCTGACTTGTTGAGAAACTGGGGAGAATTAGCTAAGAAGGGCATCTTCGCCAATCTTCAGCAACCTCTGCAAGTTCAGGGGTAAATGACACCATCTAGGGACGCCCCAAGAAAGCTTAGGAGTCTGAGGCTGCATCACCCCCATGAAAACCTAGACAGGAGACACAGGTTCTTTGATTCAGTTTTGTAAATTTGTCATTTATTAGCCACAAGTCTGAGGAAGTGGTTCATCTTCTTTGAGCCTCAGTAGCCTTTTGCACAAAATGAGGACACTAGTAACCCTCTTGGGGCTGGTATGAGAGAGAAATGTCTTTAATGGAATGGAAGGCTGGCAAGGTGGCTCAGTAAGTAATGGTGCCTGAGCTCTTTCTCTCTCTTTCTCTCTCTCCCTAGCTTTCTCTTATACTTCCCTTTCTCATACTCTCTCTCAAATAAGTGAAACACGCACACACACACACACACACACACACACACACACACACACACACACACAAATACACATACAATAATACACAGAAATACAGTTGGCCATCTTCTACCAAGTGTCTTTGGAGTTGCTCTTGCTCTCGCTAATTGCAATCACTGGTGAGAACACTTGGATACTGCTCCTTGTGTATTATGCACAGTGGCTGATTTGTTGCTTGTTACTGGCCTAATAAAAGGACTGGACTATGTAACAGTCATGGGTATCCATGTTCTTCTCAAAGAAAATCAGACTCATAGAGGACAATACTAATAAGTTTCTGAGGATTTCCCTCCTTCCCTTCCCCATAGTGAATGTAGGTTGTGTGGATGACAGCTGCGAATGTAGATAGATGTCCCTTAGTCTCCAGCTCTTTCTGGCCCTTCATATGCAAAGGGGTGTGGTCTCCATGCAGCTCTTCAGTGGCAGAGAAGTGTGCCTGAGCAAGAGAAGGCACTGCATCCACTCACTTCCACCAAAGCTTTCTTGATGACTCGACTGATGTCGCGCCTCCACTCGGGGATGTCAGGGTTATAGTCATCCAGGTTGGGAGAAAAGGACAAGCGAAGAGATCGGAATTCCTCTGCAGATACAACAAGAAGGGCATTGCTATGAGTCAAGTAGTTCCATCAAGCAGCCTGAATATTCTGCTTCATGCAAAGGCCTCACAGGGCATCTGTACACTTTGTATTACCAGAAAGAAAAAAAAAAAATACCATACTGCCCCTTATCTCCCCAGCTCTTCATTTTCTAAACTAAACCCCCATACTTACCTTTGAAGCCATTACCCACTAATCCCAGGCCTAGACTTTGTATCCTGGATAGTAAATGACCTAGGGCTCTGATGCATCGCACCTTTAAGACCCAGAGTGTTGTTGTACATGATATTTCTCTGCTGAAACACCCATTTGCTTCATTCCCAACCCACAAAGTACTCAAGATCTAGTTCAAACTTTTCTTGGATGACCATTCTTCCTCCCAAATTGATGATTTAATTTTATTACTAATGACACTACTGCTTATGCACGTATGTTTAGCATTATACAGAGGTATAATAATTATGTGATTCCATGCTTATTTTATATTATTATTGTTGTTATTAGCTTTTCTTTTCATGGATGATTCACCAGATGAGATTTCAAGCTCTTGTTGAGAAATAATTTAGTTCCCTCTGTAAGTTGGTCCTGATCCTCCAGGAACTGGTAGTGATTAAATATTTCCTGCTCATGGCATGAAATGGGATGGACCAAAAGAGGCACAGAGAGCATTACATATCAGGACGGTGAGAAAGGAATGCTAGGAGTCCTTGAACCAACAAAAGCTGGCATAAGGTTCCTGTGCTCCAGGAAGGGGTCAGCATTAGTACCCCTGTGTCTTTAGGACCATCATGACACTGCCGGATTAGTCCCTAGAGAGGATCCTGTGGCCTTTAGTTCCTGGTGAGTGTCAGAGACTAGAGCCAAGCCTTGAGAACTTTGTTCCTACAGTCAGAAGTTGTCAGAGTGCATTGCTGTGGCATCCCCACCTCTAACCCAGGACAGTATTTGGCGTAAACCTTACTCTCACTGTGGCTGTTAGCTACAAGTGTCAACTTGACAGTTGAGAATTGAGCCTTGCGTCACAACTATGAGGAATTACGTAGTTAAGACAAGCCCCTAAGCAAGCTTGTAGGAGATTAACTAACTAACTGATGTGGGGAGACCCAGCATACAGTGTGTGGGACCATTCTCTGGGCAGGGGTATCAGATGGAGAGAAAACAGACTGGCAGTTTAGAAAGCACACCCTTCTCTGATTTTCCTATGGATATGGTATCTTTAGTTCTTATCCTAAGTCCTTTTCCTGTTGTGTCCATAGTTCATGATGCTGGTATTAACCTTCCTGCAATGGAGAATTACCTCAAACCATGACCATTAGTAAAGATCCACTTGTTCACCCGAATTGCTGGAGTCACCTATTCATCACAACAGCGGGAGTATGAGGCTAACAGTCATTCTCCCCACAAACCTAGTAGTGACTCCATGTTACAATTAGAAAACAAGGCAGATTCTTACACAGCTTCCTCCTCCCTCCTGGTCCTCTTGACCTACAAGCCTTCTCTGAGCATCTCATGCTCGGGGGAATTACCCATCCCTCTGTTCCTGAATACACCACGCACTTCCCATGTCAGTTTTCCCCCGCTTCTTCCAGCCCGCAGCCTGCTTGACTCTTTTCCATCTTCAGTCTCCTAACAGAGACTTTCTGACTATACAACCTCTGCACTTGTTGGTTTGTTTGTTTTAATTTTTTTCTATTGAAATGTTTTGCTTCACTGTTTAGTCTCTCAAACAGAGGGGTGAGGGCTCTGTGTTCTTGGCCTTGGGATAATGCTTAGTACACTCTAGAGGTTCTTGTTATGTTTCTTCCATTTTTTACTAATAAGTTTTGTTCTTTGATAATTTCATACTTGTATGTAGTGTATTTTAATCATTCCTCCCAGCCCATGTAACCTCCCTTCCACTTTGATTAATTTCTTTCCCACCCTGTCAGCTTCCTGTTTTCTTGAAAATTTCTACTGCATTCATGATTTTGTTTTGTGTTGCACTAAGATGCTGACAATAATCAGTTCTAAGGCTTTTTTTTTTTTAGTGTATGCGGTGTGTGTGTGTGTGTGTGTGTGTGTGTGTGTGTTTCAGGGGGCACTATGTGTACCTGTGGAGGCACAAGGGTGAGTTCAAGAATCATCCTGCATATCTCCTTTTATGTTTTGCTTTGGGTTTTCCAGGCACCACACTCCAGGGTTGGAAGTGCAGGTCTCCACCGTCTCCACCCTGTATTTTTTTTAAACGAGGTGTCTGGGATCCTAACTCAGATCCTGCTTGTGAGGTATCTCTCCTTTAGCCATCTCTCCTTCCCCAACAATAATCTTAAACATGACATTTCATACCACATTGTTGAGGCTTAGGGATTATTAGTTGGCAGAGAGCATGTAAGAGTCAAAAGATGGGGAAAGGGGCTGAGGAACTCCATCTTCCAAACACACCAGAGCATGACGATCATAAGCCCATAGCAGCTGTGGTATTAGCACTACATGGGACCTTTTCAGGACTGGTCCCTCCAGTGGCCAGCAGTAGATGGAGGAAAGGCACACCAGGTCTTTTTGGTTACAGGTGATCTATAGGTAACTAAGTGATTCTGGGAGAGGGAGAGGCTCAATATCCAGTTGTACATGCAAAGGCTTCAATGGATAATTTTAAAACCCACAGTTATACAGATGTTGTAAATTTTTGATAGTTCACTTATGGAATATGCAATTAGTAAATGTATGCTGAATCCATTAATGATGAAATTATAGTGAAGACTATTATTTATGTATTTACATATCCAATGAACATTTCCTGTTTTAAGCATGTCCATGTGCTTTGGTAGTAGCTGTTTGCTGCTACCAAATGGTAATTATACATTCTGGAACCATTAAAGCCCACTTGTACATTTCTTAACAATCTTAGTGAGTTATCAAGCATGTGCGTTGAAGAAACTTCCATTAAAAATATGTAGTCAGTCATAAGAGGTGCGACCCTGCTCCAAAGACTGCTTTATGAGTCACTGGTCACCCATGTAAATATTGCTAGTTCTGTTCTGATGGAGAATAATGAAATGCATATTAACTAGCAGTGTGATAGATGGCAGTGCCAAAGATTCACTCACTGAGTATCTGACATTGCTTTGAGGGTGTGTGTGTGTCCTTCAAACTTACTCCCATTTCTCATCAAAGGTAGTGACCTGTGACACATCTATGAGGCAAAATGTCTATCTTAGTGAAAGAGCGCAAATGTAGCAGGTTCTCTGTGAACATAGAGTGAAGGAGATGACCTGGAGATGTTATAACTATATATTCAAATAGAAACTGTAAGGGGTAGAATATTCATTAAAAATCTTTTTTTACTGCTAAAGGAGAATCTATTCTATATTTATTTTTTCATCTAAAAGTAAGTCTATGTCTTTCAGCAAATGAAGGGAAATAACACAAGTTGAAGTCTCTCCTTTCAGTCTATCAAGTGGCCTTGAGTAGACAACCTTCTTTAATTACTGCTCAGTAGTGTGATTCCTGTACTCTGACACCACTGCCTTTACTTTTCCTGAGTCTTCACTTAGCTTTACACAGTATCTTCTTGATGAAGCCCTTGGCCTCTCTTTTCCTAGACTGTTAGGAAAATATGCAATTGTAAATTCTGTGTCTTACAGAACTAAATCTTAAATAATCCAAGGAATGTCCCAGATCTTAAGGACCTGGAAGACAGTTCTTTGACATGAAACCAAAATCAAACAAGCAAGTACTGCCTTTTCACTGCCTTTGTAAATAGGTGAGAGACTAAGTTCTGCAGGCAACAGTAACTAACATAGATAGTCTGACCATACTATTGACTCCCCTGCCCTGCACACTTCCTAAGATTCTCTAATATTTTCCACGAGTTTACCCCAACATTTTAAAGCATTTCTGACTTATTTTTTAATTGAACTCAGCTCTTCCTGGTTAACTCTGGTTGAGGTGGTTTTTATTTAATAAATTGCACCTTATTAAATTAGTTCAGGAACTCAATGATAGGTTGTTGTTTCAAATGTATGACACCCTAGATCCACTCACTCTCCATTACTCTCAAAATATACACAAAAGTTTCAAACCACATATATACTCTCCTGAACAACTCATCTGAATGAAGACAGAGGAAAGATGAAAAGATGAGGAGTCAAGTTAATGGCTAGCTGCTCCGAATGTTGGTCAGAGGAGGGCAGAATGTTTTCTAAGGGAGTTTTCAATGACAATTACTCCAGAAGGATACCTTTGAAGAGATAAGGGAAAGGGAGAAAAATGAAGCAAAGCAAAAGTAGAGCAGTATAGAAATGACCTCTTGGGCTTGGACTTTGTTCGCTCATGATTCCCATCTCATGTTTTCTCAGTTGTAAAACATGGATAATGATAGAATTATTCTCATGTTTGTTCATAGGATTTAACAGGTCATATCTAAAGTGCTTGGGACAGATGCTGGTGGTTAGTAAAGGCATCACGGACATCGGTCTCTGCCACTCCACTATTGTTATTAATGGAACTGTCGCTAAGCAACAGAATGATTTTAAACCCATGGTTTTCCATAGCAGCATCACAATTTCCCATCTGTAAAATGACGGTCCAGATGAACAAAGCTTAAAGACCTTTCAGATTTAAGGTTATCTGTGATTCTCATACAGAAATCACTCAGATGCATAACCAAACAGATGTGTATTAGTGGGTTAGTGCCCAGAAGTGCAGCTTGTGACATCAAAGGAGGGAGCAAGAATCTAACCGGAAAAGTTATCTGGTGGAAAATCTGGTGGAAATTATGAAGAGTCAAGTCAGTGAGGGTAGTATTACCTCATGAATCAGGGTTTTGATGAGCTGAGTTGGACACCTAATTCCAAATATTTCCTACCTGGAGTGATATCATCTTCCTTATCCTATAGTTTCTGTGAAGAGTATATGTACTCCTCATACTTAGAAAAAAGGTGATGTGAAGATATCATGAGATCTCCTCACTGGTGAGATCTATTTAAAACTCATAACAGGAGACATGTGAGATAACATAGGTGGTAAGACGCTTGCTCACAAACCTTGGCACCTGAGTTCAATTTCCAGAAACCCACATGGAAGTAGGAGAGAAATGACTGCTGCAAGTTGTCCTCTGACCTCCATCCACACACAGTGAAATGCATCCATGTTCCTTTGCTTTTATGTCTCTCTTTCTCTCCCTTACTCTTTCAAATAGATAGATAAAAATTTAAAATAAACACATTTTAAAAATGCCCACAGCTGGGATTCTTCGTCTTTTTATTTGTATTGATGGAATCTCTTCAGGAGCGATCAGAGGGCAAAGTCATGAACCTGACACTGAGCCAGCCAGGCGCGTTACAGCATCCTCAGGACCTTTGGTCCTTGTACATGTCCAACATGGCCAATGACTTCTCTGGTTTGAAGGTCAGGTCGACCACTGGAGAAATAAAGAGTAGATCCTGATTCTCCACAGAAAAGTCTAGAATTAAATGATCTCAGGGGAGTTGATTCATTCTGGTACCAAGGTTGATTATTATTTGGAACAAAAGCTAAACTCTCTCTCCCAGATTCCCTGTATTCCTCTCACCTCCTTGTTCTTTCTTTCTTTACAGCACATGCATCCTACATTTAATTTTAAATTCTTGTTTTCTAAATTTTAATTTCCCATGCTATATATGTATTACTTCCATATTATTAATAAACATTTACATTTGTACCACCTGCTTGTAACACTGAGTTCATATTCATCTACATAACTTTCCGTGTAGAAAATGGTTACTAAAATGAGATCAATCCATGTTTATTGGTTTTTCTCTCCCATTTTCAAGCAAGGCTCTACCTTTTCATTTCAGTAAATTCTATTCCATCTAATATTCTGAGTGTATTCAGCTTCCCCAGTTGATCACAAAACTGTACTGCTCAGCCATTTGTTCAAGCAGCTATCTCATCCAGGCCTGGACCTGGATTATTATGACCTTCTTTTTTTTTTTTTTGGCTTTTACTTTTTAGACATTTCGTTGTTGATGGTTTTCTAAGCTTTATTTTTTTTAGTAAAGATATTGAAACACATTCAAAAAGCATTTCCTTTTAAAGTTTCTCTTACAATGGAACTTCAAAAGGATTAGCATTTTTTTCTGATAAAATGGTTTCAGCTAGTTAAATATCACACAAGCGCACACACACACTCCCAAATGAAAGAGCCTTACTCATGATGAAGTTCAGTCCAGCCTAAGGTGAGTGAGGCAGCTGTCACTCCACATGTACCAGACTCACTTCAGGAGGATCAAACAAACTTTCAGGATATATGATGACTGTTTTGTAGCTAATTCACAGGCCTCTAAAAGACCACCATTTTGAGGTAGTAGCTTAGTGGTAGTAAACAAAGGATATCTGATTCAGTCCTTAGAACTTCCAAAGTTGAAACTTCCAAAAATTGAAAGTAAGGCTAAGGAGGAGAGAGTATGCAATGGGAAAAGGAGAAGGTGATGAGATCGGTAACTTATAGTTGAAGATGACATAAATTGATTGCATCTATACATGGAAGCATCAGTGACTAAAAACTGGGAATAAAAAGAACTTTTTTCAAGTTCTGTCTTTGATTCTGTAGGTGAAAGTTAAAAGCTAGGAAAGTTTCTAGCATCCAGGGTCCAGAAAACTTCATCAGAACAGGACAGGTATGGGTCAGCAGACAAGCACTCACCGTACACTGCTATGGTCTTAGTGTCTTGCAGGATGGCGTTCCCAGCTGAGACTTGTACAGTGATGGTGTTCATCCCTTCAGAAGTGAACTTGAATGATATGCTTCCTTCCAAGGTGATCAAAGGCTACAATAAGCAAGGGCATAGAGTGAAGGGCAAGCCACAGTTGAAGTGGTCTCTATCTCTGAGCCACCCACACACTCATCATTTGCTGACTGGAGGACCACAGTGTGACTTCCTGTGCCTCTCCATCAGCTGAATCTAATCCAAAGAAGAGGCAGCTATTGCAGCAAAGATCCCAAGGGATGCCTCCTCTTCCTTGGAGATTTGACATCTCCTCCCTTGAAGGAGGCAAGCACAGGGGACGGCTTGGAAACCTGGGATACTCATTTGGTTTGGCTCATGCTTCCTCTCCAATCCACCCTTCTGGTAATGCACTCAACGACTTAAGTACTTAACCTAAAAGTACTATGCACACCTTCTGCCCTAACCATCCACATAGTAAAAGAGAACCTCCCCACACCTGCATTGGGCTACATATACACTCTTCTGTAGACAATAGTAAGGATTTCTCCTACCTTATCCACCATCAAACATAACAGCTTCTACTCAGATGAATTCCCAACACAACTAGGTTAAAAATATAGAGAAACCATTCTGACCTGAACTATTATTGGATGCATGCATAGTAGCACAAGCTGCCCTGTAAGTGAATTTTTAAGAAAAGGACCCTACTTAACATCTCATGTCTGTGTACAACTAGGTGTGGAAAGCTACCCGTGCAATCTAGATAACCTAATCTACCAAGCAAATTAAAGGCCACCCAAACCACTCCCCTTGAGTAACTAGCTCCTCCTTCAGATCCCATAGGAAGAGACCCCTGGAAAGAACCTGGGGTACTTGAGTCTCTTCACTCATGTGACTCACTGTTTCCTTGCTGTGCATCCTTATTTTTCTATTGTTTTATTCTGAATGAAGGTTTTATTTTCTATCTTTTCAAATCTGTATGGACTCTCCTTTCATTCTTGAATAAAAGACAACCTAAAAATACTTGGCTCTGACCACGACCAATATAACATCATGATAGCATAAAAATGAGAGCTGGGGGGGAGGACCAAGATGTCTGAGAAGCCTTGCTCATTGGCTGGAAACATGCCTCTGTTTTTGCATTAATTCCTATATGGCAGATCCTTAAATCCAACAAATCACTCAAATATGAAAGAATAGGAGGCTTCTAATTCAGATTCATCAGCAAGCTTGGAACATCTCTAAGCTGCCAGGTGTTTATTGCCACTATGAACTACAACATCAAGAAGAGCACAGCAATCCTGAACCTCCAAATCAGACATTCATTATATCAGAGTGACCTGTGTGCTGGCTTCCTGTTAGAAGCACCATCAACGGTGTCCTGGAGGTAGCTGCTATGAAAATAGATACTCATTGGATTCTGGTTAGAAGATTCCCATAAATAAATAGATAACTAGTTAGAAAAGTGGTACTTGAATCACAACAGGATGCTCACCTCTTAGAAGAAAACAATATTAGCCTGCTGACCTCCCTTGGCTCACCCCTCACAAACACTTCTTTTCCATCTTTCTCAAATATAATATATTCACCGAGTGTGGAGAGGAAAAGTTAACTTTCTGCGTAAGAAAACTTCTCAATGGGTCTGTTGAGAATGTGGTTTTATTTTTAAGGGGTTAAATTTCATATGTAACATAGTGGTTTTATTTCATGTTCTGATAATAGCTTTTGAACAAACTTCATCTTCCCTCTCTGGCCCTACAATAAATGAAGGACTGACCTGTAAGGTTCAGTTCCAGGATTTCTGTTACTACTTTTGAGAAACACCTAAGTTATATCTGCTAAGGGTCATGATGAAGTAAGTACAATTAGGGATGAATGCAGATGTAGAGGAAGGATGAGTCTTAAGGAAGGGGGGGTTGGGGAGAGAATGAACTGGTGGGATTCTAAGTGTAGGTGGCCTATTGGCACTGAAGCTTTGGATACCCTTGGACCCTAGATCTTAAACCATCTCATCCCGTCTTGCTCCAGCCAGCATAGTTAGGCCTTCAACACTGGACGCTGTGCAGAAGATCAACTCACCTCCGTGTTGTTTCCATACCACCACACGTAAGTCAGAGTGCCCACTTGGCTGGGCCACAATACTGCGGTGGCATTGACCTCCTTGTTCTTTGTGGTGACGAAAGGAAGAGACAGGTGCACGTGCTCCAGGGGACCTGAGACACAAGAGAAAGAGGGGCCGTAGAGAGGGAAGGGCCTCCTCAGCTCTGCCTCCTCTCCTCTGTGATGTCTCCAAATATCACAGCCGTGCTCACTAAGGGCAGAACCTCCTGCTTTTCCTACTTGGAGAAAAGCACATTATATGTCGTGAAATATTGCATCTCATTATTTTCCATTTACAGATCTGTCCAATTTGAAACTTAAATTACACCACGTTTAATAGTTTAGAAAAAGAGTAAGCATTTATGAAATCTACAGTGGGATCCCAGAAGAGATCCACACTCACTTCAAGAGGTCATATCTTTGGTAAGTTTGTGGATTTATCTCCAGCCCTCAACATGGAATCAAGAGCATCTAGGTTTTAAGAATATTAGCATGACTACATGTGAGTCATATCTAGTTAGCTTGGCAGGCAGCAAGTTGTGTTTGGGGTTGAGCAGAGCTTGTCCAGAACTATGGTGCACATAAGTGAGTAGAGAGCTTTGGGAAACCATGTTCCAGGCACTAGCAATTGCCCTTTTCTCTCACTTTCATTTGTTCTGTGGGTCTTGTCCTCCCCTATTTTTCTTTTCTTTCCTTTTTTCTCCCAGAAGGCCATGTCTTGACCTGCTGGATTCCTTTGCTGATGCTTCTCAGGCATCAGTCAGTCTCATATCAAACATGCCCTCCTCGATGATATGCCTGTCCCCTGATCTAAACTAAATAAAGCAGTTAATAGTTAAGATTGCAATAAGTTTTTCTAGAGATCCAAGCTTCATTCTGAAGAAATTCATTTTCTTAATCTCATATATAAGAATTACCTATTTTCTAGTCAAAAGTATCAGAGTAAGAACAACATGCACATGTCTTTGTATCAGTAAAATGTAGAATCATTACTGAATTGTAGCCATGCACTCATTTACTAGGTTTTTAGTGCTACTGGGTATTGGGTTTTGTTTTGGGTGTTGGGGACACATGAAAGTTGTTGGAGCTTTGGAGTGTGTGTGTGTGTGTGTGTGTGTGTGTGTGTGTGTGTGTGTGTGTATGTCAGAGGGCACTGCGTGTGCCTGTAGAGGCCCAAGTGTAACACTGGGAATCATTCTGGATTGCTCTACTTCCTTTCTAATTTCTTCTGGGATTTTCCAGGCTCTGCCTTCCAGGGCCAGAATTACAGGCTGCTAAAATTTCCTCCTAGCATTTTTACACGGGATCTCATATTTAAACTCGGGTCCTCCTGCTTATTAGGCAGTCTTAGCTTGTGAGCTGGGCCACTTCACTTGCCCCCGGGCTTTGGATTTTTTTTGGGGGGGGTTGCATAAGGCAATGTTAGGAGACAGAATGAGACTCTCATTGGATAACTAAGAAAAGACTCTCAGAAGAAATGGCTTTGGATAAAAACTTGGGCAAGCTTGTAAGTGCATATCTGTTTGGAATGTCCCAGAATGAAGTTACAGGCAATGAAAAATTTTGAACAAGTAATGTGCTACCACGTGGGCTGGACAGCCAGGAAATTGAAAAGAAAGAGAAGAGTGGAGCTAATATCAAGAGGTAAGGAGGGTCCAAAGCATGAGTTATGTATGCTTATGTCTGTTCCTGAATATATGTGTGCATTACATCTAGAGAGAGATATGAAATTTATCTTTCAGATTTCTATGGCCTTTGGCAATCATATTTTTCTCACCATGGGTATAAAACTCCCTACGCTTTAGGCATCTCTGATGTGCACAGAGGACACAGACTACCATACAGGGGTCACACAGTGAAATTCTAGCCCCTAGAGAGCTTGCTATATGGCTGCTCTGAATAACAAAAGCAGAAAAGAAAACTAAACCCACACATATATAGCCCAATGATACAGGTGCCTGCTATGTGCAAGAAGGACAGCAGGTGGCACTGTGTCATTCCACATCACTGAGTATCCTGGCAAAATGCTTGTGTGGATTGGGTTTACCTTCCCTTTCCTTGTATATCCTCTCTGCCCTGCAGGAAACAGCTGATGTTTGTAAGCCTGAACACTGTGTGTGTGTGTGTGTGTGTGTGTGTGTGTGTGTGTGTGTGTGTACTAACTTTTCTGTCCTACCTCTGGAATACATCTTCTGAAGACATCTGACCACCTAACTTAATTTTTTGTATGTGTTTCATAGCTACTTGCCTAAAATGCTCAAAAGAAAAAAAAAACACTACTAGAAATAAACAAAAATCAAATTAGAAGGAGGAGATTCTCGCACAACAGAGTATAGAAGAGCCTTACAAATCTGTTTAAAGTACATTTTGTTGTCATGTTTCCAGCAATACTCATTCACTAGGCTTGAGACACACTCCTGGACTCTGTTTTTGTCATTTAACTCTGAGGCAGGTTGTCTTTTTATTTTTTATTATTTATTCAATTTTGCGTGTATGCGTGTACGTGTGTGTGTATGTATGTGCGTGTGTGTAGACAGGTTGTCTTTTTAAACCTTCTGCATCCCTAGTTTGATGTTCCCAGTACAACATAAGGATAATATCAATAGCTGCAAAGCCACCAACTTTTCCAAGCTAAGGTGCATCACTTTACCAGCCATGTGTCCAGAAATAAATGCACCTTGATCCTGTGCTGAGAGCATTTAAAGAGATGGGTCTAGAAAGAACGGTAACATGGACCTAATCTGTTTTTCTCTCTTAATTCTGCAGATTTGCAGACACTTCAGCATATTTTTTCTTCTGCAGAGCAGCTATGATAGGTCAGCTTTCTGAGCATAAATCTGCATGCCATCTAAGTTCTCTGCCCCATCCAGCTGAGGGCCATGTTGGTTGCATCATGCTTCTCATTAGTTTGCAAAGGAGCAGAACACCACCAATACTATCCCAAAGGAATTTGCGATTGCGGGGCTTCAACAGATTGCCCAGGCACCCTGCAAGAGCTGCATGCCCACTTGAGGAAACACCGCTGCAGGAACATTCATTCCCTTTGTTTCCGGTGACCTCACAAGCTCACACTGAAAAAAAAAAAAAGCTGTTTTAGAATCAAATCACCTTTCTGTACTGGAAGGGGAGGGATCATGTATTTAAGACAAGCAATGGCTTTTGTGGAAGAGACTTGGGAGGAGAAAGGGTTAGAGGCCGAGGAAGATGTAACAGCTAAGCACTCTCTTCCATCTCACAATGCACTGGGTATAAATGTGTATGTGACTGTGGTAGATACTAAGGTTTTAACTTGACAACTGAAGACTGGGCTCTGGATACATTTGTGAATGATCAGTATTTTATATAACTTATTAGGATTGTGGAGAATTAGTATTTAGAAGAATAAGTAGTCCCAATAAGGAAAGCTTAAGCAAGCCTGCAGGAGACTGTATGAATCATGAGGGAAGACCCAGCTCACAGTGGGTAAGATCATTGTTAGACCACATAGATAAGATGTAGGGAAGTTGGTTCAGTAAGATATTCTTTGACATATTTGGTAGTCTTACTAATTGGCAAATGAGGTTTGCCACACTCTCCGCAATTCCTGTGAATATGATAGGGTCAGTTATCTTGGATCCCCATATTGGTATGTCTCTGCTGCCAAACTGGACAAATAGCTGCAGCTAAATAATTTTAAGTAAGAATAAAACACTAGATCCCCTAAGCTCTTTGGTTGTGAATTTACTGGAGCATACATCCAAATTGCACAGTGAATTTTTTTTCTGAGTTTCAGCATATTGCATAATTTGCTCCATTTAATCACTGGGACCAACATGAAGCCTTTGAGAGGGGAGACAATTTAAACTCAGAGAACTGGAACAATGCATCCAGAATCTGTAATGGTTAAAATTGATTGTCATCATAGTGGGATCTAGAATAACCTAGGGGACAAACTCCTGTGAGTAAGTTGCTATTGCACTATCTAAGGTGAGAAGGTCCACCCTTAATAGAGGCAATGCCATTCCAGGCACTGAGGTTTTGAACTGAATTTAAAGGAGCTGAATGCCAGCATTCGTCTCTCTCAGCTTCCGGAGTGTGGAATGTGATCAGTTGCCTTATGTTCCTCCAATGATGCATGGCATCCTCGCACTATTAGCCACAATAAATCCCTCCTTCCTTTAGCTGCTGCTCTCAGGAATTTTGTCATGACTATGAGACATCCTGATATGACTGTCCAGTCTTTCTCCCCCCATCTATCCCTTGTGACACCCCCAAAGTTCAAGATGCATGGGTATGATTGGACGGTGCTCTTATTCTAACTTTCACAGTACGGCATAGTACAGATGTCATACCGCATCTCTATCCCTTGTTGCTTTCATCTGAAAGAAGGGGTCTAGGTCATCTGTGCCATCTCACAGCATGAATATGAGAAAACAAAAAAAAAGCTGAATGGGTCTTTTTAGAGACAGACTCAGAAAACCCTTAGGAAGCCTCTGAGACATCACTGATATGGAATTTAGATGCATATTTGTTAGCAAACAATTTTAAACTTGTCCTATTTTAATACAATTATTCTAAAAGAATCCATTCTTGTCCCCAAGGACAGGGTTAGAAAGCTGTTCCGCTATGCATAAACACTTCCTCAGCCACTTCAACCAAGTTATGTCTAAAAGATTAAAGTCGGAACAGAAATATTCCATTATAAATCATCTCCTGCTAAGGTTAAGGTTAAATATTTCGAACAATTCACGAGGCTGATGAAATGAGAAAATTTCATATAGACAAAAACTCATTTCTTTTGCAAGTCACAGACTTTAGCATTCCTTAATCTTGAACAGAAGCAAGCTCTGTGTTATTTTCCCTCCCTGGATGTGGTGAACCTGGGAGGGGTGCCGAGGAGAGGTGGAGGCATCTTGAGGATGACTGTTTTATCTTCTTTTTTCCATTTTTATGTGGATATGTACTTGCTTGCATCAGTTTGAGGTTCAGTATCAGGAATCACCCTCAATGGCTTTTCCACCTTTCTTTAAAAAAAATCAGGGTCCTTATTAAACTCAGAGCTCTTGGATAAGGCTTGTCTGGGTATCTAGCTTGATCTGGCGATTTCCAGCCTCCTCCTTCTGAAGCCAGAGTTACCTGCATGTCCTCACACCTGCCAGATATATTAATGTGGGATCTGGAGATCGAACTCTGGTCCTTTTGCTTCTAAGTGCATTAGTTATTGAACATCACCTGTGACAAGTTGGGTTAGGAAGATTCAATGGGAGATTATAGGTGGACTATGGCAGGTGTATTTGAAATGTGTCCTATCTGGAACACAGTTATTCCTACGGATAGCAGCCATCCAGCAAAAATCCCTCTTAAGCAATAATTCCTGAAAGTGGTAAGTACAAAATTCATAGCCATTTTCAGCAAACATGCTGCTATTTTACTAGTAGATTATTTTGATAGTACTGGGTGATGTTGGTGATATGTTTTTAAAGATATTAAGATGGCTCCTATGCTATCATTGCTTATAGTCTTATGAGGATTGAAAATTGGGTGTCACATTTTAGGTATGTAAGAAAGCTATCTGTCACTACTAAGATAGGCAGGACTCATGTGGTAAGTCCTATATGTATGCTATAGAACTTCATTGAAATTATTTCTGGCCTACACACTCATGCTGATTCAGGAAATATGTAGAGAAATTATTTATGGAGGCTCAGGTTTTCTCTCATTAAGCCAACATCATCATTAACACTAGCTTTAGAGATCAATATCTGGGATTACTACAACTGGCAGACTGAGTCTAAGGTTGAGCTGTCACGGGGAGCATGAGAAACCACTTTTTGAAGCTCTCTGATCCTTTGTAAAGTAGGGTTTGAGCAAGTAGAACAGTTTTGAGGAGTGAGATAATATGTACGCAAACCTTGCTCGGTGCAAAACTTGTATGGCAGACAGAGTAAGGGCTGAAGAAAGTGTAGCTGCAAGGGCTAAAATGAGTAAGCAAACTTGATATTGGTTCAGACTTTGCCAGCTCCAATGAACGGACTGTGTTTCATCACACCAGTCTTGGAGTGTATAGTAGAAAAAGAAAAAGAGTAACTGTTCTATTAGTGGCCCCAATGGCTACTCAATGCAATGCACTAGAAATCTTTAAATAGTCCTGTCCTGTTGCTGGACCTCAACAGCTATTTCATTTTAAAGAATATTCTTGTTAACATTTTCTGTTTTCAGTTTTGTCCTGTGGACCAGGTGCAGGTAGGAAGCACAAAATAATGCCTGATCTAACATGACATGGGACTTAGCACTATTATGATACATTTGACCTAACTGTAGAACTTGAACAAAGCCATTCATATAGAAGAGAATTTCATTTTGCCATAAATTATTTTTCCAGTAACCCATGCAAGTTGTAGGACTGTTGAAGGAGACCTGACACCTACCATATTCTTATAATGCCTAACTTACCAAACATAACCTAGACTCTGTTCTTATGACTCCTTCAGATTCCCAGAGCTTTGAAATTCCTGGATCTGTTTCCTCATCTAGCTTTCATTGTACTATTTACTGTCCTCCTTAAGTCATCCTCTCTCAGACATCAAACCATCCACAGATCAAATCCAAGGAAACATTTTTTACAGAAGAAAATGACTAAAAGGTGTTTCATGGGTAAACAAATACTCAGATGGGAAAGAAACTTCTTTCTTTGCATTAAGTTGGTTGGTACCATTAGTGTGCAATGTATTCCTGAACAAAAAAGAAAATACAAACGAGATACTTATATTTCAACCAATTCGTCAGACCCCATGCTTAGCCCCAGGTGGGACTACATCTATGAAAAAGCTGGAAGAGGTACAGGAAAACTGTGAACACATTAGGCCAATCAAGTCCACAAATGTTGACTTCTTACCATCTGTTTTTCATTCTTACTTTCTCCTTATGCTGCTGTTCCTGTTCTCTCTTGTCCTCTTTTCTTTTTTTTATTTTTTTATTATTTATTCAATTGTGCATGTGTGCGTGCGTGCGTGCGTGCGTGTGTGTGTGTGTGTGTGTGTGTGTGTGTGTGTGTGTGTGTGTGGTGTGTGTGTGTAGAACCACGGACAAATTCGGGAACCACCATGGACTGCCTCCACCTCCTCCTTTACTCTGCCCCAGGATTCACAGGCTCTGCCCTACCAGGACCAGCGTCTATACGTGGGGTCTAGGATTTGAACTCAGCACCTTCCACCTGCAAGGTAGAGGCTTAACCCCTGAGCCACCTCTCCAGCCCCTTGTCCTCCTTTCTTACAAAACATAACTCCTGTGTTTCTTCTAAGCAGGAAATTCTGGTTGGAAAGCTTAAGGACAACTACTTAAGATATATCATAAGCCAACAACAGTAATAACATACAAGTTACATGTAAGTACAGGACGGCGCTGTCAGACCCAAGACTGTTGTCCACCTGCACGGTCACTCGGAAAATGCCCACATTCTGATAGACGTGTTTGATCCCATCTTCCATGGAGCTGAGGTTGACATAAGACACTGCAATTCCATCACCAAAATCCACCTGGATGAGGGTCCGTTGCACATCACCCTGCAAGACAACCCAGAGTCAGAAAGAAGGGAGTCAGGGTTGGCTGTTTCTGTCAAGGAGGCTGGGGTTTATGTCTTGAAAGCCCTGTTTTTCTCTGCCTGCTGTGACATCATCTTTGTGACAACTCAAGAGTTTGCTAAGATGAAAATTCTCAAACTGAAAATGGCTTCAACTCCACGTTTTCAAGGTTTGAAAAGTTAGTTGTGTTTGATGATCAGTTGCAATATTATATTAGGTTTGTTGGAAAGTATTCTTAGCAGTCTTCTCATTCATATGAGTCAAAGGTTTTACAAATGAAAATCATATACAGACCATTTTCTTAGTCTTCAAGAGCTCTGGATTCCCTTCTCTATTTCTATTTCCCTCACCATGTTGGAGAATGGTTGAAAAACACTTTGAATGATTTCTGACATGTCATGAGACTTACCACTATTATTATTTATGATAATGATAGTACCTGGCAATTTCAAAACATCCTCATAGAATATTCATTGGTAGAAAAGAATGGGCAGCACTGATCATCTACACCGAACTTGAACTCTAGAAAGATTTTGTTATTTGCCAAATGTTAACACAATTTATTAGCCATAATCCTGAGATCTTAATACATTTCCTTTGATTTTCCCCTTCATTCATTCTAGACGGAACTCAGCACTGTGGCTAAAGCAATGCAGGTTCTTAATAGCCACTAACAAATTTCATGACTTCAAGCAAATCATTCGGCTTCTCTTTGTCTCAGACACCAAACCTAAGAAATGGGCATATTAATACCTTTCTATCTTAACCCAAAATTTTGTCATGAAACATTCAATTAAGTAACAATTTATATAAAACTATATAATTAAATGATTGAACAAATAACCACTACAATGAAGTTGTAAAAGATCTAAAATGATCTTTAAAGATCAATTGAAATTATATGCTATATATGTGTCATAAATAAATAAAAAATAAAGTCTGTATTTCCAAACCTCCAGACTTGTGAAGAGGAAATGGCCTTTGGAATGACAGCTTAGAATTACAAGAAACAAAGCTGATTAAACTCAATTGCAAAATCAAGCTCCTCTCACAGTCCATTATTTAACATTTTACAAAATAGCCTTTCCCATTTCAGGCAAAAAAAAAAAAAAACAAAAAACAAAACAAAACAAAACAAAAAAAACGATGAAACAAACCCGAACTAAACAAAACAAAAAACCCTTTGAACTAGAAATGTATTTTTGATTAAGTAAGGTGTATAAAGTATATTATTCTTTGAAAAGGCCAAGTTTAAAGTTGCTGACATTTAAAGGATTAATTCACAGGAAAAGAGAACAGCAGTTCCAATCCTGTGAATTGGTGAGACCTCCTCCTTTGATCTATGCCCAGCCAGCACTACGTGGGACTCAGAGCAGCCAATGGGTGATGGGAGCAGAGCCCAACTCTCTGTCAGCTACTAGGCAGAAATCCTCCCCTGGGTGGGAAAAGAAATTTTATTCAAAATGCAGGATAGACACTCATAAACCCACACATTGTGCTGTTACTTCAACTCCCCCACCTAATATCTACAACTGTCAGCAGTTTTGCTAACATGTCCATCATGTGGGCAAGTCAAGTGGACTCATGAATCTTTCCTTCTGTTGCTAGTCAATTTCCAGGTTTTCTGTGCTTTCGCAGACGTGCTGGAATGTCAAATTTTAGTGTGGACCAGATAGTCTGTTTTTTGAAACAAGCATGTGATATAAATATCAGAGGATGCAAGTTTTCATGGCAGAAGATGAACAGTGGAGATTTCGCTGCAGATAGAATGGCAGAAGAGGGCACATATAGGCTTAAAGGTGCTTTGTGGTGTGTGTGTACACAGTGGACATCAGTTAGGGGACATCATCCAGAAGTGAACCCAGGGCAGCCTCTGCTGAGAAAGAACGGCCACCCACACACCCTGAAAGAGTATATTCTAGTTATTCTCAGTTGAATCTACCCTGTCTTGACCTATTTGCCTAGCATCTTTCATTTTATCTTTTTGGCCTGCATCTAAACTTCTTATCACTTACATAAATACTCTCCTGGATGCCTGGAGAGAAAAGATGACAACCTAAGTTTAGATTCCAGCACCCAAGTGAAATTTTAATGCTATGGTGTGTATCCTTAACCCCAACACCGGGGAAGTAGAGTGGTATTCCCATAAATGTCTGGCCAGTCAGTCTAACTCATGAGTTCAAGGTTCAGTGAAAGACATTGTCTCAAAAAATAAAGTAGAAAGTCATTAGGGATGCCAATCAATGGATTCCATATGCATGGGTGCACATGGATATGAAAACATATGTAAGCATTTTCATGCATATTCATGAACATGCACATGCACATGCATGCATGTGCACATATAACATCATGCTCACAATCTACTTCCAAGGTATTTTGTCTGTCCAGATGGCATATCAGTCTTTTGCTTTGATTGCATTCTTGATCTCTGTTCATGACAATGTCCTTTATACACAAAATAGGTGAAATGGGTGATTAGTCCATTAGTAAGGCTTCCATTACCAGAGTCAAATGTTCAGGATTCAGATATAGATATACAGATGTTAGACTTGCCACACCACTAAGAGCCCTGATTTACTACAATTAAATGGAAGTCCTCAGGACTCCTAATATGGTGACACTTTCCTGGCTTGAACTCTGCACTAGGAAATTGGAATGTCAACAGTGGCCCTGTCTCACAGCTGAGGCAGCAGATAATACCAACAACAATGTGGCTTTGTCCACTCAAGGGGAAGGAAACTTTCCAAGCTTTAGTCTTCAGCATCTCTCAGATGAGTGGTAAACCTTTAGGAACCATGGTATCTGATGATGTTGGGCTCATCTATCATCTGCCTTTAAGTTGATTCTTTAATTACCGAATGAGGCAGTAATGTCACTCCTTTTCAGAGAATAAGAAGCAGAACAAAGCAATGATGGCCTAAGTCCTAATTATCCTCTGTCTGGGCATGCTGGACCTACTTGAATTAACTCACTCACTATAGGGAAACACATGTTCAAGAGCCTTGCAGCTGAAGGAAGATAGTAGAATTGTATAAGCAAATGGAGAAGAAGGACAAAAAAAAAGAAGAGACCTTTTTTTTTTTTTTTGACCTTTCTTAATAATATGTTGTACAAGAGCTAGAGAATAGAGAAAGACCATTTAGGACCCATGAACAAAGCCTTGATTTCAACCTTTCATTTATGAGCAATTACAAGTCTTTAAAAGTAACTATTAAAAATAATCGAGTGTGATCATCCTGATTACACATGGATGTAAAGAACAAAATACTCCAGAAAAGCCATCAAGGGCTGTTCTAGAAGAGATGATGGGGAAGAGAGTAGTGTAGAGAAATAATAAGCACCCCTTAAAACTGATTCTGACAGTTTATTCATCTTGGAGTCAGCGATTGTGAGGTTTTACTATCAGTATTACTCACAGAGATTTTTTTCTCTTTGAATATTGAGGTTCAAATATTTCCCAGATTCATCTGTCTCAAAATCCTGAGTTGTATAGTCCAGGAAGATCTACAGCCAGTGCAGAACTGCACCAGAGATCAGAGGCAGAATGTTTCCTATGCTTGTGTTCAATGCAGCATGAACTGATGTTCTTCCTATTTGATTTTACGAGATGACAAAGTTTTACATGCTTTAGAGTCTAGGTGCTAATGTCATGCACATAAAGCTGGGAATGGAAGAATTAAATTCAGTGTTAGTAGACTAGAACACAACCACTGACAAACCTCAGTGAGTCTCACATAGTCACAAGTAGCATTTGTTTAACCAGGTATCGTGGCACAGGCTACAACCACAATACTTGGGAGGCTGAGATGGAGGGTCATTGTGCGTTTGAAGCAAGTCTTGGCTTCACAGTTAATCCTATCTCATTATTTTTTAAAAAATCAGTAGCACAGTCTTCATTGAGTTTCTGATTTCAAAATTCTTGCAGTGTCTTTCAGAGTGAGAGGGAGAGAGTAGCAAAGAGAAGATTCACTTCCTTTTGTTGTTTGACTCTGTCCTGGACCCTGACTGGCTTTCTCCAATTTACACAGGCTTCTAAATAGAGATGGTTTTGTGTTCACCCCATACAGACATCTGTCTGTTCTCTGGTAAGTACTAACAGTGTTGTCCTTAAGGCACAATGAAGATAGAGACTATGAGAAACAATTTGTATTCAGAATCAGTATCCAGGGAAATCCTGTATGTAACTGAGAGCTACCTCAGTCTAATAAATCAGAAGCCATCATTTCTGTAACTGAAATCAGACCAGCAAACGTCTGGACTCTCACATAAAAATTTTTTAGATCTATTGCTCTTTTGCCATATGTACCAGTCACAAGACTGAGGAGACCTAGCTCAGAAGAAATGCCTGTGAGAGAAAATAGGCCTCCGTCAAGGACTGCAAGTAAGTAATGAGACATCTGATTAAGTTCACAGACTTTCCTTCCTGATCATTTCCAACTGATGGGGTATGATCTTACTAGAAGGGGAGGGCATATAAGCTGCCAGATAGAAGGTAACCATTTTGCAAATGGGTGATTGACCCCTCTCTCACCGCGGTCTCCTACTTCTATTCCATTTACCTTTGAATATACTCTTATAACAAGACTCTAGTTTAACAGGTTTTTATCTCTGGCCAGGAGGTGACATCCAATACCCATCAGGATGGAACCAAGGGCATTGCAAGAAC
This sequence comes from Typhlomys cinereus, assembly GCA_023101885.1. Lineage (NCBI taxonomy): Eukaryota > Metazoa > Chordata > Mammalia > Rodentia > Platacanthomyidae > Typhlomys > Typhlomys cinereus. The sequence continues at coordinate 725,744 of JALPQD010000388.1, read as the reverse complement.
AGAAAAACTGAAAAAAATCATCAACAAACCATAATTCAGAACATCAGAGACTCTATATCAACCACCTGGAATCAGGCCTGCCTAATCTCTCCCCATCCTGAAGCTCAGGGGAATTTGTGGAAGAGGGGGCGGTAAGATTGTAAGAGCACAAGGATGGGAGGAGTCATGATATGCAAGATATTCCACACAAGTTAGGGCTGAAGCAATTGTAGCAGGACTCTGCATGATCTACGCAATGACCAACATATCATTGACCCCTTAAATTCTAGCATGGACTAAAGACACTAGTATCCTTAGAAGCAAGGGATTAACAGTCACAGTAGTGTTCTTATACTTAAGGGGAACACAAGAAAGAGTTCTAGGAACTGCCACTGACTCCTTACACCTCATCAGAGAGGAGGACCCGGAGGAAAGTTTGATATACTCATTAAAGGATGCTTCAGAGATGGGGGGAGGGAAAAGGGAGGGAGGGGAAAAGGAAGGGACAAAGCGGGGAGGGAACAGGGAGGTCTAGGGAGGGGTGAAGGGAAGGAGGGGACAGGGGTTCCTATTATATTTGTATGAGCAGAAAAATAAAAAAAAAGAAGTATCTAAAAAAAAAGATGCTCTAGGGATAGGAGGGAACAATGGGAGTAAGGGAGGGGAGAAGGAAGGGGAAAAGGGGGGAGGGAGCAAGGGGATCCAGGGAGGGGTGGAGGGAGGGAGGAGAATGGGGTACCTATCAAGCTTGTATGAGTGGAAAAAATAAACAAATATTCAAACCACATGCAATCCAGAGGGAAACTCATCAGGGGCATTTCTGACTCTAGTGACCAGAAAAACAAATACACTGAGTGGCCATGATGAAGCCAAGATTAACCTGTGCAAAGGAGAGGTGAGTGAACTTAATAGCTCTTGTAGCATGGACTTGAAGAAGAGTGGGAAAATGAATGCCTTGTAGCTCAACACTGACAGCCCCTGTCCAGAAGTGAGGCACTGAGAAACTTCTTGGTTCGGGAAAGCATATGACACCCAGGTTGAACAGACACCAGCTTCCTATGTTAGGGTCTGGTCCTCACAGAGGAGGTCAGTTGTGGGTTTGAAGAAGACTGTACTAACCTTTTGTCTTAGAAAGGAGATTAAAGATCCTCCACAGGAATGCAGTGTAGAGGACTCACTAGCATGACCAAGTTTTACTTCAAATAAACAAAGACTGCACAGGCTACATTCTTTAAGTCTGTTTGTTGGCATTAGAATACAGAATAGAACTGAGACATATAACCCAGACATTAATACTGATGATCTGGGGAGTGGAGTCAGGAAGAGGACATGAAGACACCAGTAGGATGGAAGGAAAGAGGGGTGATGAACAAAAATGATTTTCTTAAAACACATATTACAAGGAAGGACAAGGGAGCTGGCTAAAGTCCTTGGTACATAATTCAGAACATCAGAGATTCGACCCCTAGATTTGATTTAAAATGCTGGGCAGGTATAGCATCCTGCCTATAATTCCTGCTTTGGGGAGGTGAAAATTTGGAATTACCAGTATAAGTTGAACAGTAAGACTAACCTGCTGGTGAGCTCTGGGTTGATAAGAGGTCCTCTCTCAAAAAGAAAAAGTTGTAAGAATATTTGGGGATGATTCCCAATATCAACTTTGTGTGTGTGTGTGTGTGTGTGTGTGTGTGTGTGCGCGTGTGTGTACACAAACATATGCATTCACCCACACATGTGTAAACAAAATACATGCAAACACACATATACACATGTATGTGCATCTCATACAAATTTATATGAAAATGGAAAAAGAAAAAAATTGATAGGCATTTCTGATTCTAGTGACCAGAAAAACAAATACACTGAGTGGCCATGATGAAGCCAAGATTAACCTGTTAATATAATATTAATATAATATAATATAATATTAATCTGTTAATATAATATTTGTTAATCCATGGGCAGTAACCAGAAGGCAACACAGATTTTATACTGACTGGAAGAACACATTTAACTTTGGTCGGGGAAACCTACTATTTTAGTAATGGCATTGTGTTTCACATAAAAGTTATTTCAGCCTTTTCTGCCTATGGCTGAGGATAATTAGGAAGGATAAAGTCTTCTGGTGTTGCCTGGGAAACTTGCTCAGGTTGGGAGACTCAGGAAAGCAAGGACCTGAGGGAGAAAGGAGGTGATTGTGCACCATTGTGCCCTTTGTCTTCAAATGAGATATATTGCTAACCAGAAGAATGAGTGACCGAGGAGAAGTGATACCCACTCTGAGCTTACTAGCATGGGGGGAATGGGCAAGAGGTTGCACATAAAGGACCACACTAAGTCAGTTCCCACTGATCACTAAGGGGGAAAACATGTTCTGGAAAGTTTCCTGATTATGCAAGAAGGAAGCGGCTTGCATAGAGGTTATTTAAACTCCAGCCCTAGAAAACGCAGACCTGTCCAGACTGTCCTAGGAATTACAGGTTTGAACTTGAGTCCAGCACTCTGACAATTCATTCACAGAAGATACTCAAGCTGTTCTCTTGTGTCCATTGCCAGCCACACGTGAAAACACAGCCTTCCTAAGCCTCACTTGGCCATGGTTTGAAGGTGCTTTCCAAAGTTCAAGTGATGGAAACTGAATCCCCTGTGCAACTGTGTAGAGAGGTGTGTCCTTGAACTCATGAATGGATCATTATTATTACCCTGGGAGGCGGTGAGTGGTTACACAAAGACAGATTCCTGTACAGAGGATGATTTTGGCCTTTTTCTTTCTTGTGGGAAGATAGGGTCTGAGGCATGTTGCTGTTCCCAGCACCTTGGATTTCATCAGGTTCTATGGGTTTCTTCTGCATTTCCATCTACCTTCAACCATGGGAGGATGAATTCCCCAGACTCTCACCAGATGTGGATCTCTGGATTTCAAATCCCTTAGCCAGCACCAGATAGATGCAGACCCTATCTGAAACCCTTTAGGGGTACGTGGATACAGATCCAATTCTTCAGAAAATTACGATGCAAGAAGATTGCAGATCCTTGTGCCATGCTCTGAATGATACTGTGGAAACTGTAAAGAAAATTTGAGATGACCTCTGGTGGTAGAAAGCCTTTACCCTGAGGAGATGTAATGAAGAAAAAGTTCTTGGAATAGTGTAATAATGTTCCCATGGCACACTTTTTTTTCCCCCTTGTCTCCCCCCCCATACAAACTTAACAGGTATACCGGTCCCCTCCCTCCCTCCTCCCCACTCCTTGCTCCCCCCTCCCCTCTCCCTTCCTTCTCCATCCCCCAGTGCCTCCTCCTCCCATCCCCAGAACATCCTTTAATGTGCATACCAAACTTTCCTCTGGGTCCTCCTCTCCGATGAGGTGCAAGGACCCAGCGGCATTTCCCAGAACTCTTTCCTATATTCCCCTTAAGCATAGGAACACTACTGTGGCTGTCAATCCCCAGCCTCCAAGGATCCTAGCCCATGGCACACTTTGTAAGGGTAAAACAAGCCGAATAAAATGATCCTCCAAAGTCTAGAATGGATCACAGGAGAGAAGGCTCCAGGCAGTAGGATCCTTAGAGGCAAGGATTAAACAGTCATGATAGAGTTCCCATACTAATGGGAGCCCAAGAAAGGGCTCCGGGCTATGGCACTGAGTCCTTACACCTCACTAGAGTGGAGGACTCAGAGGAAGGTTTGGCAGTCACACAAAAGGATACTCCAAAGGATGAGAGGGAGGCACTGGGGGAGAGAGAGGGAGGGGAGTGAAAGGAAGGGTAAAATGGGGGAGTGCAAGGGGGAAATGAGGAGAGGAGGAGGGAGAGATAGGGTACCTATTGAGCTTGTGTGATTAGGAAAAAAAGTTAAAAAAAAAGAAAGATGATTGTATGAATTACACTTTGTCTATAAATTGCTCAATTAAAGTTTACTGAAAATAAAAAAAAAGGTAGTGGAATCCACACACTCATTTCTGTTCACAATCTGATTTGTCTCTTTCGTCTGGTCTTCAAGGAAAGCTGCCTTGGCTGAAAGTTCAGGTCACCCAAGAGTACGTTACCAGCAGGCTTCATTCACTTTAGGCCCATTGTGCTTTAGTTTCAAAATTGACTTACAGAGAGCTCCAAGATGTCCAGCTACCAACATAATGGCTAAATATAATCAGCCTCTTCCCTTTGTCTGAAAAGGGGTGGTTTTCTAAAGCATGCTTGTCTTTCCAAATGAACAGATGCCTCCTGTTTCTCCGTAAGCAAAGATTTGATGAACTTGACGGAGAGGAGGGACGGGGGGCATCTGGAGGGTAAACAGCTTCAACAACAGGGAGGACAGGGCACATGGTTACGTGATTTCACCAGATTTCAGTCCTACCTGCGCTGGCAGTACCAGGGGGACAAGACTATGGACCGCCAGATCCTATGAGTGCATAGATGGCAGAGCATCTTCACCAGGTCGAATGCACACGGCTGGTTTTCCAGATCCTTCTCTGAGGACTCTGTGCTTGAGAGATTTCCTCAACTCAATACCCAAAGGCTTTTGGGTCTAATGCCTAGATGATCCAGAACTGCCAACTGAACCCTCACGAAATGATTTAGTTCTTCACTTGGGAATAGGATAACACACATATTTTACAAAAAAAAAAAAACAAACACACACACAAATACACCACACTTCCAAAATGACTTTCTAATAAAATGTCTCCCCTGCTCCATGCCTGACTTACAGTGGATCAGAATACACAGAGCAAAAGGAGCATATGAGCACATATGCAGATAATATGGTTGTAAACTGAGGGCTATTTATCCTTCCTAAATATTTTTAGGCGATTAAGGACTTTCTCTGTATTATTACCATGTTGTTAGTGGCTTTAGGAATTACCTCAGCAGGTTTTGGCAGGAAAACCATGGGTCTATTAAATGATATCAATCTTAAAAATGTTTCCAAATGACATTTTAAAATCACTCATAAAGGAAAACTTTCAGCTCTGTGATGAGAACAAAATTGCATTTTTTAAAATGAGTAATGTGAGGATTCCTTTAGGAATAAATGTGTGCAACCAGTTTTCTTCCCTAGAAGTAAAATATGGACTAGAAAAGTATTTGCTTTATGAAAAAAAGGAGAGAACAGGTGAGGTGACTTCCCTAGGGGAGAAGTGTGGAATGCACATCTTGATGAAAAAGAAAATTAAAACAACACAATCGTACCATGCAGAAATTATACTGTTAACAGATGGGGCAAATGCCATTTCATTTAGTGAAAATTCGCACAGACACATACACATACATGTGCCTATAACCTCCCTCCCTCAACACACAGTACAGCTACAACTACAAATTACTAGAATCTTACTGTTTTAGCATTTTGCTGTCAACATCGTAAAACAGCTTTCAAAGTTTTATACCTAGCATCATCAAGCTATCTGATTTCTTTCATGAAATAGATAGATGATTTCTTGTTTGGGAGATTGCTTTTCAGGATGTAGTGAAACCGAAGTGAGTTTGCAGATGTCTGCAGAGGTCTTATATGGGGAAGAGCTATCCTACAAAAGTGAACTTGAATGTTCAACTAGCAGCTAAAGAAACATTTTCCTGTCTTCTGAAATATACTGCACATTTGAAAGTTTGTTTGAAGCTTGCAGCAGAAGAGTAAAGATTACCATTTCTTTTGTATCACAGAAGGTTATGTCCTAATTGATCGAGCATGTGGCTTTGGGGACAGGGATACACATGGAACAATGGGGGGGGGGCAGGAACTCCCTCCTCAGCAGACAGAATCACCCGTACAGATCAGTGGGGTGGGCTAGATGATCCTTATGTCTGTACAGTGAAACATTAGATCTTGGTTTCCTCATTTGCACTGTAATGTCTATTTAAGATAAGCTATGATTGTCATCTTGCAATCGGTAATGTTGTCCAAGTGCTGCTCTCACACGATGAATATTTCTGTTTTACACCAGCACAGGCTGAAGTTTAAGCAGCTGAGGCAGGAATAATGAATGGTAGACTGAGAAGCCAGAAGTCTTACCCTATTCACAGGCCAAGACTGCATGATATGGTGAAGCTTGGGTTTGGGCAGTGGTTGCTGCTCATAAGGGTGGAATTTTATGTTAATATGGTTATGGGGGGTAGTACTTGAACAAGGAGAGTAGAAGACTGAAAATACCACCAAAGACTTTTGTCTGACTCCACAACCTGACATATCCATTGAACTGGAACTCAATAATGAACCAGGCACTGCTTTATTTACTGAGGCAGACTAAACTTCACACCAAACATCTCTCCTCTGAGACCCCAAAGAGCAGTAATGCCTGATATATGTGGACCAAGTCTGGGAGAGACAAATGGCGCCTCAGGAAGCCGTGAACTGCTAAAGCCAGATCTGAGACTCTGGCTCACAGCAACACACAGTGCCTGCCCCATTTCCTTCTCTCCCTTTTAATCTCAAGCACCAAGGGAGAAGAGAAGTGACTCAAGTTACCTTGTTAGAGGCAAAGAGAATAAAGTTGAAATAAGGAATAAGAATCAGGAAAGTTTCACATCTCACAGCTCCATTAAAACCAGCTCCTGGTTCTTCACATGGGAGGAGGAAGCAAGAGAAGTCTCTAGAATGGAGCTGAGTCAGCATAGGACTTGGCACCTACCCCACAGCATTCTACCTGCAGACTTTGGGGTACTTCTGTAGACTCCAAGTCAGCTTCCAACACATAAAAATTCAGGTCAAGAGGCATCATGTGCTCAAACAAAGGAGCGTCTCAGAAAGTTTTATCTGCAGCCATCTTCTCTTCGATCAGAGGACTAGTAGCTGTGATATTCATGATGTGTTATTACACTGTGGGCACTTTTACACCCCATAAATCTTCCAGAATATCCAAAATTATGGCAGCTATGAATCCAGTCTAGTAAGGACGCAGCCCTCATGTTTCAGAGCTCAATCTCACGAAGTGTATAATCATGAATTTTCCTCCTCAGTGCCTGTCTTGGTATGTAAATTGAAGAATCGAAACAATGAAATACAGACCAAGGTTTTAATTTTATTCCCTTGCCTAAGATTTAACTTTAAAATTTTAAAATATGCAGAGAATTTCATCTCCTTATTCTTACAGCTGTTTCAACAGATTTAATTATCTTCAGTAACACAGAGACACCACTTCTGGCTAGCAGCACTCTCAAATAAATGCCTTCCAAATCAGTTTTGTTGAGTTCCTAAGATTGACTGGGTCCTTCACCATCCTGTGCCTGCTGGTTTGTGCATTGGATTTCTCTGCAAAGTTGAAAGATGGTGTTGAACGCCTTTAGGCTCATTAGGTGCTCATTAGTGGTCCAGAGGACACCTATCTGGAGTCAGTATATAAACAAAGATGCCATGTCTCACTGCACGTTTGGGGTCTCAGTGCAAAACACAGTTAATTGGTTCTTAAATATTCAGGCAGAGTTGAGAAATGTTTGGCTTTTCAGACACAACTTACTTCATGGATCTATCCACTTCCTGCTGGTTAGTTTGCAAACCAACTGTTTGTTCTTAAAGCAACAATGGTGCATTGATAAATTTTTGTGTACACACAGACTCTATGTATTATCTATCTATCTGTTTATCTATCTATCATCTATCTATCTATTCATCTATCTATCTACCTACCTACCTATGTATCTTTCTCTCTCATGCATGCGTACTCATACATGTGTGAATTCTTTGTTCTGTACCAATGTGTTTCAAATGGAAGTACACTTAATCCTTACCTTATTGCACCCACTGAAGGTCCTTCTTTCGCATGTATGTGCAATAACCCCACAAACATCAGGGACAGGATGCACAAATGAGGTTTTTCATAGACTCAGATAATTATATAATTCTTTGAGTAATACTTCAGGTAAGGGAAGTTGTGGGCTTTTTTTCTTTTCTTTGAGCAACTGTGTCTCTGAATCATTTTTTTCTACCAGATTTTGAGAATGATTTCATATACTACTGGCGGGAAGAGTTTTCGGTTCTTATACATATTGAAAATGTCAATATTCTTGATGCCATACACTGTCCTACATGAAATTACAAGCTAGTATCCTGACTTGCATTTCTTCTGTCAGAAAAAAAAGTTCTCTTTGCTTTGGTTTTGAAAGTGTTTCCATTGATGTACTTATGTTAGAATGAGGACTTGAACTAGCAGAGGATAAAGACGAGATTTAGATTTCAGATGGAGACTTAGAGATGTTTTGGATGGTATTTAAATTTAAGCCTTTTCCTTTCAAGTTAGGGGATTATCTCTACTCTTCTCGGTGAAACTATCCAGATTCACTCATATTTATTGATTTTTTTCTACCAGATGCTTCCTTGAGCTTAGATACTAAAATAGCAAAGCATGCTAATATGAGTTCTACTTCAGTAATATTCATTGGTTGTTGAGGTTATTTGAGCAACTGTGTTCCTGAGTTATTTTGTCTCTCAGATTTTTAGAGTGATTTCGTATCTGAGGGGAAGGCTTTCAATCCTTATACATAGTGAATCTGTCAATATTCTTGATGCCAAACACTATCCTACATGAAAATACAAGCTAGTATCCTGCCTTTGCATTGCTTTCTGTCAGAAAATTCTCTTTATTAACATAATGTCATATAATGTTATAATATCATGCGATAAATTAGTCTTTGGTTCTGGTTAACTTAGTACTTTCTACTTCATATGATCATATTGTAATGTAAAGCTCAGTTCAACAGAGATTCCAGTTAACCCTTATTACGTGTGTGTGTGTGTGTGTGTGTGTGTGTGTGTGTGTGTGTGTATCACACAATAATCTAAACTAATGAAAGGAAAGTGAATGCTAAAAAAGTAAAGAGTTAGCACTTGCCAAAGTATTTACTGCAAAACAAATGGGCATACATATAGGTAACTATTTGGAGAAGCTCTTGGTTGCACAGATCTTCAGTAGTATGGTGGATGTGCAGAGGAGCTGGCAGTGCACATAATTAAGGACCATGAGGATTCATCAGCCTGGAGCCTCATGTGATTCCATAGAGAAAAGATAGAAAAGTTGAACCACAAATTAAACATGAACTAGGGACACAAGCTTTGGTACATATATAGGGAAAAAAACTCTACCAACTTGAATAGAGGAGAATCTTCTATTCACCTCTACATTAATCCTAACTATGATCTTTTATTTGTAGGTAGAATGGACATCTGGGCCCCTTTGATGCCTTGGAGCTTTGCCATTTCCTAGCATCAGAAGCAGAGTATAAGTGTCCCTCTTGTTATAAAATGTGACACATGGTGCAAGGCAGGAGTCAGATGCTTCAGACTCACTTAAGCATATCAGATTCAACTGAGAAGTGAAATCTAAGAAACTTGGAAGAAGACACAGAGGTATATTGATAGTATCACATTTTTGTCTGATAATTATCATTAAAGTATACTTTAACTCATACGTGGTATTCTGTAGTCTACCACACAGGAATTCTAAACTCCTTAGGCATTGTGTTCATATTCTGTTTTACAATACTTTGCAAAGTGCTAGGTACATGGTAGGATTCGACAAAATGATGAACCCCAAGAGAAAACTGAGTATCTGTGCTTGCTGAAATCTTTTTCATATTTGTGAAAAGTCCCAGGAAAAAACCCCAAGAGGGATGTTTGACAGATTTGTTGACTAGTACAAAAGAACGTAAGAACAGCCATAGGCCCATCTGGCAGAGTCGAACATGATTTTGGCTTGTTTTCTGCTCCTTGGTCGTTGTTACTACCTGCTTTCAAGCCAAGAGGCTTAGACACAACATCATGTTCTTTCTCAGGAAATATTTTTCACTACAGGAAAGCAATAGGAAGATAAGTTACTGTGAATCTTGAACGTGACTCAGACTTTCTTACTGCATAGCTGTGTGATCTCAGGTAAGTTACTTAGTCTTTCTGTACTTCAGTATGCCATCTGCAACACTGGAGCAGCTAATGCGCCATGAACTTTGGGGTTTATAAATGGCTACTAATACTTTTCAGATTCTCATTTAAGCTTTGCTGTGTATCCTAAAACCACCCATCTATGTGCATGATCCAGAGAGAAACAGAGTCTAGAAGAGACTGTCACTCTTGAACATAGATTCTTTCATTCTAAAGTGAAATCTCCAGTGCTCCCTACTGTGAGGGAAGTATTCTTGGCTGCATGTTCTGTCCTGCATACTGGAACATAAAGGGGGCATATCTGACAGAAAAAAGCAGCAGGTTTTGTGCTCACTGCTTTTGTTCTGTCCACTCAAGTGGAATAAACTGACTTGATATTTCCTCTGACTTGAACCCAGAAGGCATGAATTCATATCTCAGAACGGCATTCTCCAACCTGTTCCTACACTCTCAGCCCAGTAGGAGACATCAGGTTGATCTCTAATATGTGGAAAGCAAAGTGAAGCAGCTGAGAGTACAGTCTCTATCTCTGAACTGTGTTTTAAGGCCAGAGATAACTTGAGGGGAAAGGTTTACTCCTGACGATTACCTCTATAGTGTTGTTGGGTATGGAAAATGATCTAAGTTCTGCCCTTACCTCCTGCTCTCTCTGTTTCAAAGAGGATGCTCTTGTGGGTGTCACAACTCTTTCTTTATATCTTTGAGAAAGGGACATGAATTTACGTCTAACATGCAGGGGTAAGTTTAGGATAGACAACTGGTCCAAAAAATGAATCCTTCTCTAAAAATCCAAGAAAGGTTTTCTTTGCCTCACTTCCATAAATTACATACAAAATATTGTATTTTATATGAGTTTCTATAGTGTTAATCTCTTTCTGAATAAAATATGCATTTAAATATATAAAACACAACATATAAAGCTTCAGTTTTATAAAATAAACATCTCTATTAAATACCACCTGGATCAAGTAACTGAAAACTGCCAATATTGCCAGAAAATGCTCTGTCACTTCCCCTCTACTGTAACAATTAAATTGTAACAATTAACTTTTTTCATCATAAATTAGTTTTGCCTCTTTCTGCAGTCTCAGTAAGCAGAATAAACCTACTCATTACTTTATGACATTATTAGCTCAATATTGGAAATGAGGTCTGTCCAAAAATTTCTGCTCATTGCTTTGGTTTGCTCTTTGCATGATGGTGTGACATTTCATTTGGCAAATATGCTATAAATATTCATTATTTGTGGTCAATGTTTCTAGTATAGAATTCTTATTAATATTCATTATAGGCATATAAGTATATATATATATTCTGGTACATATTTATATGTGTAATTATGATGACTACATTAGTTTATTCTTATTTTCAGATCTTACCTTCTAAGACTCCTGGTGGATTTCTGAAACCACAGATTAAAAACAAACTGCACAGGCACATATATGCATATATATAAAAGCAATGCATATGTATAAACTATGCTTTTCCTATCGATACACATACATGTTAAAATTCAATTTTTACATTAGTCATACTAAGAAATTAATGTAAATGAAATAACTATTAAAACATGGAGTAATGAATGTTACTTATAATTAGAGATTTATTTTTGGAATTTATCTTGTAGTATCTTGGGACCTTGCTTCATAATGGATTACTGTAATCAGGAAAGTGTACCACTCCTGCTTATACTTAGGAATGAGCAGTGAGGAGTTTTAGGTTGTCTGTATGTCCAGCTACCATATTTACTGTCAAGCAAGTCTCCAAGGAGACAAAACCGATGTATATCCCATACAAGAATATACATTTTCAACAATGCTTGATAATACTAGTCTTTTTAAATATAAATCTTCTGATAATATAAAGTAATCTGAATTAGAGTTTTAACTTAATCTGAATTAGAGTTTTAACTTGCATTTCCTCGATGTGCAATGATTCCAAGAACCTTTTTTATACACCTGTTGGTATTTTGTTACTGTTTTGGCGTCTATTTGCCATGATAAATTAATCTGAACAAAGTGATTTAAGTGAAAGGAAGGACTTATTTTGGCATACGGTCCAGAGAGGAGAGGGGCCCTCATGCAGAGAAGGCATGGAAACTAGAGTGTGAGGCCAGTTCCTCAGATGACATCAAGAGTCAGGAGGCAGAGAGAGAACAGGAAGTGGGACTAGGCTTGAAAACCTGGAGGCCCACCAACCAGTATCCAACTTCCTACAAGGTTCCACAACCTTCCTACACAACACCACTAGCTGGGGCTAAATATTCAAACATATGAGCCTATGGGGGCACTGAATGTTGAAACCATGACAGATACGCTCTTTGAAAACCCTCTAAATAAGACATTTTTGTATTTATAATTGTCAATATTTTTTCTGTTTTCATGTGTCTGAGGAGGTTGTGCATGTATGTATGCCATGATGGCATGTGTGTGAGGTGCACTTACATGTGTGTGTACCCGCTTGAAGTGTATGTAAGAGATCATCATTGATTGCTCTTCCATTTTCTATACTTAAGACAGGGCTTCTAATTAAGCTTTGGAGCCTACCTACCAGGCAAGCCTGGCTGTCTAATTTGCTCTGCAGATCCCCAGTCACTTCCTTCTGAGGCTGGAGTGTGAGTGCACTGCCACACTCGACTTGCATGTGTGTGTGTGTGTGTGTGTGTGTGTGTGTGTGTGTGTGTGTATACATGTGTTTCAGAGGGCACTTTGTGTCCCTGTGGAGGACCAACAGTGACTTAGGGAATCACCCTGGATTGTTCTACCTCCTTTCTGCCTTGCTTTGAGGTTTCCCAGGTTCTGCCTTCCAGAGTCAAAAGTACAGACTGCCTCTTATTCTGCTTGGTGGTGGATTGGAACTCAGGTCCTCCTGTTTGCAAGGCAGAGTCTTAACCCCTGAGCCATCTTTCCATCTATAACTTGTATTTTATATGGGATCCACAGATCTGGTCCATTTGCCTCCGTGGCAAGCCCTTCAGTTACTGGGTCCCCCGCCAGCCAACAGTTGCCAATATTTACTTACTGGTTTGTAGGATTTGCTTATACTCCTCTAGTTATAAGTTCTTTATTGCTATTACTTGCTGAGAATATCCTTTTCCCAGTGGGAATTTCCTTTTACTTTTCTAAATAAAGTTTTGAAGCACAGAAATTCCTACTTTGATACAATGCAACCCAATTATGTTTTCTCTTGTCTTTAGTGATTTAGTTCACTTTCTTAAGAACTTTGACATCAGGACAATGAGAAAGCTCAATAATAAGATGCCTGTTAACAAAACTGATGACTTGAGTTCTATCCCTGGCAGAGGACATTGGTGAAAGAACAAAAACAATGTCTGAAAGTTGTCCTCTCACCTCTTTGATCTAAGGCATGCATGCACATGTTTCCTCTCTTCTAATCTCTCAAATTAATAATAATAATAATAATAATAATAATAATAATAGCATTGGTATAAACTAAGTCTTATTTTACAAACTTTAGTTTTATCTCTCAGAATTAGATTGACAATCAATGAGGGAGAAATGAGATGGCACAGTCAATGAAGTACCTACTCAGAAACATAAGTTTGATCCCTAGGAACTCAAATGATGTAAGAAGAGAACCAACTTCCAAAAGTTTGTCCACTGACTTCTACCCATGTGCCGTGGCATACATGTGCCTATGTGCTCTCTCTCTCTCTTTAGTGAATAAATAAAAATATTTTTATAAAGAAACACCAATAACAGGAAAAAATAAGATTGAGAATCAGTAAGAATTACTTTGCATATTTTATTAGATTAAAATCCATGTATGTATGACTATTTAATACCTATGGTACTTATTAAAATATTAAAATTTCTTTGTTGAAATCACATAATTTCATAGTCACATGTGTATGCTTCTGGTCTATCTGTTCTTTTTTTTTTTTTTTAGTTGAGTTTTTAAAGAAGGTGATATACATAAAATCTTGACCTCTGGTTACTTCAGTCATCTAACTTTAAGAAATATTTTTCCAGATTATTTTTGCAATTCTTTGGTGCTTAACTTTTGAAGTTAATACTTAGACTCACTTTAAAAATTTCTTTCCAAATGTACTCTAGTTTCCTGTGTACAGTCATTGAAAGTAAGTTGCCCATCTTGCATGTAAATATGTGTTATGTCGTGATGCTACCATAAATTACATATATGATTGCATATAAGACTTTTTAAATATGTGAAAAATGTGTAAACTTCTTGTTTGTTTTGTAGATTTAGAAGTCCAGATATCAAGACATTATAATTTGAAGATGATAAGAGGTGTTTGAAAGTAGTAATTCACATATAACAATGATTCAACTCAAGTCATCAGTTTTGTGAACAGGCATCTTATTATTGAGCTTTCTTACTGTCCTGATGTCAAAGTTCTTAACTGATTTATGACAAAGGCTCATAGAGCTTGTGTAAGAATGATTGTCTTATATGAAATGTGGCCACTAAAATTGAAGCAATTTGTTCTATATGAATCATGGATATTAATGGAGAAGTTAAAGTACAAACTTATGGTATTTTAAGTACAGATGTCTTAAGAAAGATGTTCAAAAATCACTAATAATTTTATACAATTATTGATAATATTTGAGTCTTATCTACCATGTTAATATTAGTTTTCTGTTTTTTTCCATGGTATTATGTTTTATTTTCCATTTTTCCTGTCTTATTTTGAAATAATACATTTTTTAAATAACTCAGACTTTCTGTGATAGCTTGATTATCACACAGTATCTTATCATTCTATCAATGACTGCTTCTATATTAAAGCACACATTTGGATCTTTTCCAGTCTAGTATAACTTGGTATTTTTGCCTCTGTATAGATGTTTCATGAACATCTGCATTATGCACACTCAATGTGATTTCCCCTACATGCTGTATTATTGTTGTTAAGTATTTGAATCCTGCTTATACTTTTAAATCCCAAAGCTAACATTATTTTTGGTCTGCACAGGTATTACTAATATCAGGTGATCTACATATATATCTTTCTTTCTCTTTGTTATTTTCATTATTTTGTGGTGTGTGTGTTTTTTCAAGCTATCCCATATACCTAAAATTACCTTTAGTATTTTATGAATATAAGATTGTTCAGATGAGTACTATCTCAGATTTTATGTGAAAATATCTTTATTAGTGTATTCACTTCAAAAATGTGGTTTAATTTTCTTAAGATTTGCTTTGAACATTTCTCTTTATTTTTATATTTTAGCACTTTGAGGACTGAAGTCTGTTTTCTTTGCATGTCTTCTTGGAATATTGATTCTCCTGAGTTTATGTGTTGATCTGTTGGTATTTTCTTCAACAATTATTCTGCCTCTTGATCCCCTTCTTCACTTTCTGGGACTGTGGCTGGGTCTGTTTTATTCCTACTCTTCATCTCCCATCATCATTTATTACCATGGACTTTCCTTGTGTTCATTGTGTTCTTCTATTCCTTTTTAGCAAATGATCTCTGCCAGTCCTACTAATATGTAAGATATGAACCTACCATAACAGTGTCATGTGAACTGGAAAAATTCTGAAGGGGATATTTAGTTTCCCATCTCTCCAGAAAAGAACTGTGGTTTCCAGATTTTTTTTCAAAGATAATTCCCTATTCTCCTTTTTCCTCTATCTCCCATCTCCATAACTTTTTTCCCCTCCCTTTCCTTCACATCCCCCCACTTCTTTCTTCAGTCTCATTCACTCTGTATATTTGGTTTATTGTGAGCACTCAGGAACATTAGTTGTCAAAATATTTGTTATTCTTATCAAATATGATGAAACAACCATAATTCCTTCATATTTTTCCTTCTAGTCATACTCCATTGTCTCTGAGTGAGTTCTCTTTCTCCTTCTCTTCTTTCTTAACATTTTTCTTGCAAAATTTCATTTATTTCCTTTTATGGAAGCACTGTTGAATTTCTTAGAATGGAGGACTCAGTCTGTGTCTCAATCTACTAAACAAGAATCCTTGCAGAGGAGCCAATAGCACGATTTTAGCAAGTTCTCTAGGCAACTTTAAGGCATGTTAGAGATGAAGCACTGGCTATCAACAGAGGAAACTGGAAGCCGACATTATATATTTTAATTCTGATGTCATTACTGACTTTTAAACCCCTTGAAGTCCTAAAATCTTCATGTGCCCTAATACAGTGCTGCATTTACACATCCAGTAAATATGGTTCAAAGTATGATGTCCTAGTTTAATAACAAAGAATTTATGCAAAGTACTTATTCTAGAGAGATCATCTTTGTAGCTTACAAGATAAACACACTTTTCTACATTGTAATGCTTAGGATAAATTTTATCTCATGTACCATCTACATAGTCAGACACTTCAAACAGCCATAATTTAACCATCATTGCTGCTCATAATATCCGTGAAGTGTTTCCAAGATGCAAACTCTCACTGTCTAAGACACTGTGTTCCATTATGATTCTACTGGCCTTAGCAATGTGTGTTTGACTAGCCTATTAGTTTAAAGAGAAGAGTTAAGACATTAGGCTGAGTCAGAGCAGAAACATCCAAAAAATATTTTCCTAATAGTGTCAGCAAAGAAGGATTCAATCCAGAGAGGATGACTGAGGAGATTAAGCAGGGAAAAGAAACCATGAAACAAACAGTACAATAAATCGACAAAAATTGTCACATCTAAAATTAAGAAGCTTAAAAAAAAGATAAGTAAGTAAGACTGTGATGTAGAAGGAAAACTTGCTGACCCTGAAAAGCAGAGGGTGGACACAAATGGGCATTACCTCTTCCAATTGCACCATGAGAGTGACATTGTGACCTTGTTCTGCTGTCAGCTTTCCGTCTGCTGTGACGATCCGGAGCCCACGAGGGGCCTTTCCTGGACACTTCTGTGGTTTGGCAGTGTACTGTTCTCTAACGCCATCTGTGCAGTTATTGGAGACCACCTTCCTATACCTTAACAGGAGAAAAACCTCGAGTCATAGACCAGCTCATATGCACATTACTACCAATCTTTTAAACAAATCTACTGCCTAGAAGGAGGACCATCTGACCAGGAGTATCACCAGGGATGGTTCATGTGACGCACCTGTTATGGTGATGCTGCCCACAAGCTCATGGGTTTGAACACAAAGCCCCTAGCTAGTAGCCACGTAGGGAAATTGTGAAAACCTTGGAGAAGGGGTTTGGTTGACAGATGTAGGCTACTGAGGATGGGCCTTGGAAGACTATCTCCTCTTCTGGTTCTGGCTGGTGATGTCTGTTTCTTTATCAGCCAGAATTTGAGCAAACTGTTTGGCAAGATCTCAACACCACGTCTTCCCTGTTATGAGGAACCATACCTCTCAAACTTGGGGCCAAAATAAACCTATCTTCCATTAAGTAGCTTCTGTCATGCAATTTGTCACAGAGACAAGAAAAGTAACAGGGTCTAAACTATTGCTAGCATTTCCCGTGAACTGAGAAAAACATGGAAGTAAGAAGCATGATATCTGTTCTCACCAGGTTAATAATCCAGCCAGAGACATAAACAAATAACTGAGGTGATAACTCTAAAAACATACAATTAAGGACTAGAATTAATGCCATAGTAGTTTCCTCTTGCCCACTGTAGTTATATCCTAGGACATCCAACAGATATCTGAAATGGCAGCTAGTAACAATCTCTGTATATATTGTCCTTTTTCCAGCCTAATGAAGAATGGTTTATATATTAAACACAATGAGATATTTAAAGCAGTAATGAATGACAAAATAGAGCAATTTATAATAAATACTGTGTGAGCAGTTTCTCCCTCAAAATACCTTATAGCACATGCCTTTTGTGTTGATGTGAAATGATACATGTCGATGGGATGAGGTAAAGTCAGGTGAGTAGTCCTGCATGGAGAGGCAATGTTAGGAAAGATCCCAGCTCTCCTTAAAATGGGGCACAATTTGTAATGGAGAGACCATTCATCTACGGAATTTTCCATTAAAAAGTTTTCAGACCATGTTGATCATGGGTAGGTGAAACTGTGGAATGTGAATCTGTGGATAAGGGAGACTTATGCATACTACATGCAATATGCAATTCAGGGAAGAAAATAGTCTTATGGACCTGTGAGTGCACAATGAACTTCACTCACGGTAAAAAGTAGAAAATGAGCTAAACTTTATTTCTATTTATCTCAGGAGGGGCTATATTTAAATCTACCAAAGCCCTATAAAAAAGAGGCTTTATTTTTATGAAATAAGTCCTTCCCTTTTGCTAACTTGCTCTTTTAGCTTTAATAGAAATAATGTGTTTTATGAATTAATCATGTGCAATGTTCCGATTTGCAGTAAATTAGGTTTACAATTTTAAGGTAACAAGTAAAATACTCTGGTTTTCTGTATAACCTTTTTTTTTAAACTGTGGGGTCCACAGTAACCAATTTCATATACTTGATTTCTCAAAACCACAATCTAGAGTTAATGGTAGAGTTCAAACTGGAAATAACTAAAGTGTGACTTTCCAGACCAAAGGCTAACACAGAATAGCAAGTGATAAATGTTTAGCTTTCTGGGGGTATGCAGTCATGATTATAATTAACACTTCTGTGACTATGTCATGAAAGTAGATATGAACAATACAATTGAGCGCCAAATCTTTTTGTTGTTTTTGTTGGGTGTTTATTCCCAGAGGTCAATTAAAAAAGAAAAGCTGGGCAAGTGAAAGAATAAAAGACAAATGAATAAACTGTGGCGTGGATATGGGTTGCTGGAAGCATTTCAGTACCAGCTGTGGCAGCAATGCCCAGAGACACTCATCTAGGACACTTACAGCATCTCTGTGAGTTTAACTGTATCAAATCCAGCTGAGTGTTTCAGGGGTAAAGCACTGTGCAAATGAAAGGCAGGTTGTGATTTTCAATCACCTAGCATCAAGCACACCTGTAGCTTTGCCTTGGTGAACAGCTACGGAAGCCTGGGATGGCCATCACCACTGTCATCAGCAGACACCAAGTGTTCCCTTTATTTGCTGCTGTTCTACCCAATCATCGCCCCGGGCTTTCCTGAATCCTGTAGCAACAGGATTCTGCTTAAATCCAAAGCACGACTCTATCCCCCTGGGAATCTGCCACAGAGAAGACTGTTGGCGATTTTTTTTTTAAATGTTCATTAAAGACCATTCCGAAACCATTTTATTTCTTGGATGAAAATGGCATCGCATTAGCCCTACCAGACCTGTCCCTGAAATTTAGAAGAAAATTGTGCAGAAATTCAGAGTTAATTTACTCGAGTAAGCACGCACCTGCTTTTTGCATTACAGAATGGTTCTATTTTCATCTCAGCAGCTGTCCCTGTGTCTGAGTTACATAAATGAATAATGCATTTAATATGTTATTAAATGGGGCTGCTACCTCTGTAATAACAAGGCGACTTATGATTATGTTGGACTGGAATGCTGAATATTACGGAGATGCATTTAGTTGGTAAAGCATTCTTCAATCTGCCAAGAAGAAAAGTGCTTTGTAATGGCAAGGGAGTCTTTTTACAATTACTGAAAAGGAAAGAGTCTGAGAATGTGCCTTTCATACTACCTGCAGCTCATCAGTAGATGGCTCCTTATTAAGCCAATAGCCCTGGTTTCAGCTATTTTCTTCCTTCTTGTCTTGCTATGCGTGCCTCACCTCTCCATTTCTACCCCATACTTCCCTTGATTTTGCCAGTATACTGCCTGATGATCTTAAAAAAGATGAAGACCATGTTTTTCTCTTTGTGAGGATAAAGCTGGAAAGAAACATGAGAAGTCTTCATATTGTGTGATTTTTTTATTCAATATTTCTTCCCCTTTGAGTTTAGGGTGGTAGTATTGGAATGCAGATATTTATGATCATTCACCACATGCTGAGATGACATTAAGATTGCCTATCAGCAGACCCCAAGCCTCACTGTCCTTTATTTTCAAGATTTGTTTTAAATAGACAAATGAAAACTAGATATGAGTTAACCTATACACTTTGACCTATGTTGACCTTGTAGAAGGACAATCAATGTAATTACTATATGGATTGTTTTCACCAACTTCCCATCTTTTGTGGTAAGAATGTTTAAAATGTATTTTTAATTGTGGTCACCATGAAGTATAACAGATAATTAACACATGTCCTCTATTTATATCCTTTGATTGAAAGATCCCTTTTGACCACCTCAACCATGTTCTCTCACTTCTAGTAGTACCATTACTTTTCATTCTC
This sequence comes from Typhlomys cinereus, assembly GCA_023101885.1. Classification (NCBI taxonomy): domain Eukaryota; kingdom Metazoa; phylum Chordata; class Mammalia; order Rodentia; family Platacanthomyidae; genus Typhlomys; species Typhlomys cinereus. The sequence goes on along the minus strand of JALPQD010000388.1, from coordinate 705,716 downwards.
TATTACTGTGAGACCAACTTCTTAAGAATTCACATATGAAGGAGGTCAAGCTATGCATGATTTCCCATGCTTAAATTATTTCACTTGGAACAATTTACTCCAGCTACATCCGAGTTATTTTGAGTGATTTATACTATCCCACTGTGCATATATACCACATTTCCTTTATCCACTCATCTACTGATGGATTAGATTGCTACTTAGATTGCTACTATACATAGACAATTGTGAATAATATAATAATCAGAGAACATACATAACTCATTAACATTGTACACTAATCAATAATCCCAATTCTGTGTCATCTTCTGACTCATTCAGGGGAACTTTTAAAATATTGGACACCTATGAGCTGTCTCTAGGAGTCTGATTTACCTGATTTAACTTTAGGTATTAGTTTGTATTTGTTTTAAATTTCCCTGGTAATTTTTTTTCAAAGGTTAAATGAGTGTTCTGAAACCAAATAGCCCAAGTTTAAATTCAAGCTTTTCAGAATATATATTGGGGGAATTTCCCTAGGACCCCTCTCTAAATCTTCAGATACTTTGCCTGTAACACAAAGACAATTACAAAATATTTTCATAAAGTTTTAATAGGGATCAAATAAGATGGTGAGTTTTAGAAAAGTCTTAGCATGGAGCCTGACATAATTTATTAAATATGGAAATATCAAAAATGACTACTAAATATTTGCTATTTGAAAAATGTAAGTTACTTCTTTATTGCCAAGATCATTTCCAAACTAAATCCGATTGTATCCAATATTTTTTACATTCAGAGGTTCAATCCAAAGTGTGATTTTTTTAAAAACAATGAAATTGTGTTCAAAATAAAGATCCATATGCTGACTTTGGTGTGGTTTTCTAGCTTTAGTTGTCAGTTGCTCAGCACCTTCCTACCATCAGACCAGTGTGGACACCATGTGCTTCCTTCAACTGTGCTGTTCAAAGTGGGATTTTTTTTTGTCCTGACATCCTGTTACTCAACCTTCAAAAGTTAACTTAGAAACTATGTTTTTCTTCAAAGTTGCTTCTTTTCTCTCACTGTAGTTGCCACACTGAGGATGAAGGTATAGCTGGAACTCTAGGTCTTCCTGTTTCCAAATATGCACAACACCATCACTGAACTGTGGAGTGCCACATTGCCACTTGCAATGAGAAAAAAAAAAGTTCAATTTGCTGAATTGTACCATGTTCCTTTGCCTGCTTTAATGCTAGAGAAAGCAGGTAGTTCTTGGAGCAGTGTATGAGTAAGGCTTAAATAATCCTAGACTTCAGGAGCACAGGTGTGCAATGAGAAAACTGCCTTGTGTGTATATTCGTGTTTACAGATGAAAGGTCTATGTAACTGCAGATCACTGACACTATGTGTACAATCATATCTGCAAATAGAAAAACCCATGTAACTATGGAGCAAAAGTCAAGAACTGTACTAGTATGGCTTAGCAGTCAGTCAGGATAAGGGTTTTTCTGACAATCTGGACAGACTGCAGGAACTTCAAATGTCTGTTGAAGGACTCTAAATACCTGTTCTTCAGAGAAAAGGAATACACCAGGCATCCATGGTAACAGACTTTTCTGAATAGAAGTACAGAGCTATTGGAATATGTTATTACTGGGCACATGCAGCTGATAATGCTTTAACTGAGCCCTCATATGACAGGACTTGTTTGTCAGTAATAATTTACACAGCAGTCAAAAGTAGCATATATATAGCAGGCATTCAGAAAAGATGGGATTCCATGACTGAAAAAGCATGGTTTTTCAAGTATTTTCTTCAACGTAACAACCTAGGATTTTTTATTCCCCTGAAACCATGCATGTAGACTTAAGAATTGGGGGCTGGGCATAAAGTGAGCAAACTAAAAGTTCTTCTTGCATTAAATGGGACAGAAGCACAAATCACTTCATTTGAATATTAACTGCAATTTGGCTCTGTTTTGAATACAGCCTTGATAAAATAGGACATATGGACAACTTAACTAAATGACTCATAAAGAATTGTGAGAATGGGTCATAGAATCTACAATTAGAGTGAATCTGCATAATAAATTATATAAACAATCTATTTCTTCTTTTAAACATGTGCAGTCCGGGAGATTCTGCTATTGTACCCTTACATCGGGTCATGGAAAAGCCATGCTTGATGGGACCTCAACAGTCATTACCGACCCTTTGCTTTACACATCAGGAAAGGGAGCCCCAGTGTAGGGAGATGCTCAAGCCCACACAGTGAACCAGCTAGTAGGTCTGGTCTCAGGACTCCTTGATGCTCTCTTGCCACAATGTCAGAGGATCTACATGGGAATCACTATTTCTGGTACTATTGATGTTGCTAGGAACAATCCTGTGAAGAAATGTGTCTCTACAAGAATAATACACAGTTCACATTTTTCCCAATACCTATACCATCCATTAAAATGGTGGAAAATAATATTCTAAGAGTCAAGTCATAGCAGACAGACAAAACAAAAAGCAAAACAAAACAAAATCAAAACCAAAAAATAGTAACTTCATGTCTGCTATGAGACTGCATGAGTCTTGGCTAGAAAACAGGTACACAGGCCCCTGTGGTGAAGAGTCTGTAAATAATGCAAAAGATTTCCTTTCTGTGGACGTTGAACACATGCACCACAACGAGGGCCCATTACTCTCCTCGATGCACACTGGCAAATCTCACAGAGTGGAGATCAGACAGAACAGCAGAATCCCCACAAGCCACCTGGAACAGAGTCACTTGGGAAGAGCTCACAGTCCCCAGTGACCTTGGAAATGGCAGCTCCAGGAAAGCAGCAAGTTATCTGGAGGCTCTGCTTCCGTGGCAGATGGACAGAGGAATGTGTTTATAAACATGTTGTAAAACATTCCATGTGTGCTAATGTATGCAAGTTATTATTATGCTAGGATTTATATGTGCATTTTATTTATCTACCCACTAAATATTCTTATATAGATACTGTACTTACGGTTTTTCAAAAGTATGCTTCTTGAACTAATAGCACTATTCTTCCATGATGATTATATCAAATTCCACAGACTGATATTTCCATACATACTGTTTTAAACACATCTTGAAATATCTCTAAGTTAACAGCAAGAAAAAAGTGTCCCTTAAGAAAAATTATGTTGCTTTCTTAAAAAAATAAGAATTTGATGTCAATTTTATTTTATATTTACAGAGTTTTGTACTGTAGGAAGAAACAAGTAACGTCCCATTTAATTTGGCACTTAAATTTTCATTATGTTTCCTGTTTTCAAAACCATGTAAACAAAATTTAACCATATAAGAACACTGAAATGAGATTGAGCATCCAACAACCCGAGGGAACTATAGATATTGCTAGAGAAACAAAGAGGAAGGACTTTGGGGTTATTTTGTTATTAACTTGTCAGGAAATATGCATGTGGTCCTTGTTTTCATTTTAAGCAAAAGTAAAGAGGTATACAGGTTATCTGGCTTAGGTGGTGAGGAGGGATTTATACATGTCTTAGTTTGCAATGGTCCCATTGCTTTCTCACAGGTCACTTTATAAGCCATTCAAGATCATTATTTGTGTTTTGCATGTGATAAAACAAAGGATTAGATGAAATAAATCACAGCTATCAACATTTCAATGATGATTAAAACTAAAGTTCCTGTGTGGATTACAGATTCACATTAAAGGAAACTTTTCCTTTCTCTTTTATTTCCATACTTTAGCGAAACTCTTAGATCATAACTATTTATAGATTCTGTATTTGGTAATAATGGCTACATGGTAGACATTCAGTTACATGTTTTCTATATAATATCACATTTAATAACACATTGAAGCATGTAGAAAGAAATATCTTGTGTTAAAAAAAAAAACAAGCTCAGGGAACCTTGCAGAAGAGGGGGCAAGATTGTAAGAGCCTAAAGATGAGGAGACCAACAATACGCAAGTTACTCCACACAAGTTTGGGCTGTAGCAGCCAGGATTGGACTTTGCGTGACCTGCACAATGGCTGACATGTCAATGACCCCCCAAAGTCCAGTGAAAGCTTCAGGCAGTAGGATCCTTAGAGGCAAGGGATTAACAGTCATAATTAGAGTTCCTATGCTAAGAGGGAGCCCAAGAAGGGGCTCCAGGCTATGCCACTGAGTCCTGAACCTTCATTAGTGTGGAGGACTCAAAGGGAGGTTAGGAGCTCAAGGTTCTCCAGGGGATGGGAAGAAGAAAGGAGGAGGCACTGGGAGAGGGGGACAGAGGGAGGGGATGAAAGGAAGAGGGAAAGGGGGGAGAGTGCAATGGGGGATGATGGGGAAGGGGAGGGAGGTGAGGACTAGGTACCTATTGAGCTTGTATGATTAGAAAAACAATAAAATGTGGGTGAAAAAAATAAACAGGCTCTAAGAAACAAAGTCATGTGTTAAAAACAAACAGTAAGGCAAGCAAGACAAGCTGGCTCAGAGGGTGAAGGTGCATGGTGTCAAGACTGATGAACTGAGATCGACCTCTGGAGTCCAAAAGGTAGAAACAATTTGTCCAGCTTCCACATACTTGCAATGGAATGTGTGTGCCTGAAAGACACATGCACACTCACACACATGATAAATAAAAAACCACAAAAACAGAAAGTAGAATAGTAAATGGCAGAGGCTATATTGAAAAATCTGTTTGCTTCATTCCAAAACACCTGTCCTTTGAACCCAATAGCATCTTCAGTTATATCTCACTCTCAGTCCATCACAGACTTCAGCCTCTTTGCTTTTCATCTGGAAGACAAATAATTTGTGGACGTTGTGAGGGCTAAAGTAGAAAGAAGCAGACAGTTAGCAGTGGACAGCATAGCACAGCTTTGCCAACATGCTGTTCCATGTGTGGACATTAGAAACTCCAGCAACACTGGACCAAAAATCAAAGATCAAAGATGCCTGAAGTCCAAGGATGTTGCATCCAGGAACTCACTGCAATGACACTTGTCCTTACCAGACATGTATAATGACTGACATACCAACATTATCCCATAGACTATGAGGAACTGAAGGAAGATAAGAATACACAGGGAATCCTTAGGGACTACAACTGGATAAGTAAAGGGAAACACCCCTATCAGTGGGGTATGCTGAGGAGGGGAAACTTGGTATTCTTGGTATTCCACAGAAGCCTGAATCCCCACAAGAGTAGACAAGCCAGAGGGAACCCTGAGGTCCATAGAAGTGGCTTGAAGGTGAGAGAGAGTGGAATGGATTGATGAGGGGAAAGTAGGAGAATGGGAGGGAAGGAAGATGGAGGGAAGAAGGGATTAGCAATCAATATGCTTGTAAAACTAAAAAATAATAAAAAAGAAATAGCAAATCAAGTTAGCATATTTATCAAAAAGGATACCTGACATCATAGCCTTCACATATTCATTTCTTATTCCAAATAGCCCTTCAAAATCCAGCCACTAATCTCAACAAAAGTTATGAAGCAATACACTTCTACACAATCGAGCTGATGGAAGTGCTGATATCTTCACAAGGTTACATTTCTACTAAGCAGAGGATTCCCTTTGAGGGCATTTTTCTACCATGTTGATGTGGGTAAATTTGAGAATGCTACACAAGAATATTTAGCATATTGTGAAAGCAACCATAACTTATTTATAGTAAGTCACTTAAAAATAAATAAGTGACAAATAATAACAAACAAACAGATAGATAAACAAACAACAAATAAATAAACAAATAAATAAATAAATAAATGTGTTCCTGCATGCTTCCAAATAGCTTTACAGACATGATGCTTGGAGATTTGATCATTAGCCTTTTTCAGCCTTAATCTTGTTGAGAACTCATTCATCTCACATTCTGATTGTGTGTCTGCCCTCCATGCTATGGTCCAAAGCATAGGGTGAGACACCTAAGAAGAAACAAGCAGGCTGGCACTCAATGATGATCTATCCTGTCCTTGTGAGTCCACTGTGCATAGCAGTCTTGACGCTATTCAGATTCTATTAAGCATCGGAGAGACTGCACACAACCTGGTTTGTTAATCCCAGAGGTCTTTTCCAACAGGGTAAAGGCCTGTCCTACAAAATAAAAATCATCCTGGTAGCCCTGTTGCTAGGGTTAGCCTGATCCTTTAGCCTGAATTGACCTTTGTCAACTTGTGAACTGAGAACATCCTACCTTCCCTTCTGCAGCTTTTCTTAAAGAATCCACTGGCATTAGAATTTTGAAGAAGTTGTCAGTCAACTCAAATGGATCTCTAGTTTCTAGGACTCTTGTCCTAGATGCAAGGGAGATGGGAGCTACTATTTTAATCTTTGTGGAAGAGACAATGACAAAGTTCTGGTCTAAGAAAAAAACAGTTGAGTATAATTTGCTCTATACACTGGAAGAAATATCTCTAATTACCAGAAAAAACCCTAATTAGCTCTCTGTGTTTTTAATAACAAGTAATATGTTATAAGAATGCTTACTGCAGTTTCGTTTATAGTGGTAGAGATAAAAGCGTAATAATCCAAATGCCCATGAAAGAGCGATTTAATAATCCTATACTATTTAATTTCATGAAATAAAAAGAAATGAGATGGAAAGCAATTCAATATATCTCTATATGGAAAAATGATTTTGACACATTTGAATGAATAAAAGCAATATGTTTAATAGAATACCATGTGAGACATTTCTAGATTAATTATATATTTTTTTCTTGGCACAATTATTTGCCCAAATGTGTAAAGAATAGTGCATAGATGTGTGTGTGTGCTACACCAGCACAGTCATGAAATTGGCCAGATCTGAGGTGATGATCTGACAGTAAAACAAATTAACATACCTGTGTATTTCCTTTCAAATTAAATATTTTAATAAAAATGCTAAAATGACTCATTCAATAAAGCACTTACTATATACAAACATAACGACCTGAGTTTGCATCTCCCAGAACTCAGGTCAAATGTCCATTGAAAAATAAACGAAGAGTCAAGTTAACAAGGGCAATATTACCACGAGGCCAGGGCTTTGATGAGCTGAGTCAGACACTTAATTCCAAACATATCTGCAATTCATGCTGGGGATGTGGGGGCAAGACAGGTGGATCCAACCTGCCCATCTGAGTGGGTGTGATCCAGTGCTTTCTCACTTTCTTTAGAGTGGAGTTTACCCATCGCTATTCTATGACTCCAGCCTGCAGAGCCTGGGATATGCCTGCCTCCATTATCATATGAGCAATCTTCTCATAAAAATCTTTCTATATAACTATACACCCTATTTTCTCTGTTTCTCTGGCGTGCATGAAGATAAAATGTCTTCCTTGTGTGACTAAATAAGTTAGAATTATCAAAGAATGAAGAAATTTATAATTTAATATCATAGTTCTCTCCATTCAAGAACCTTTCCTGTTTCTTTATTCACCCTCTTGGCTTTCCTCTCAGGAACAATTTCTGCTCTTCATGCAAAAGCTATGTTGAGCTATTGAAATAATTAGACAGAAATGCATTGTGTTATAAGCAAACAAGCCTGGTCTTTGATCAGTGGTTTTGTCAATGTACCATTAGACCTTTGGCAGCAGCGGAAGGCAGCCCCTCAACACCACTCACAGACACTCACCCAGTGCTGTTGAGATAGCTCTGCCCCAAGCTGCAGTCCTTTGATAGAGAGGATGGGTTGAACCAAAAAGCCGGCAAGCACTGCCCGTTGCTGTGTCTCTCATAGCCATAGTCACTGTTGGAGAAAGACCCAAGACAAATCTTTCATTAGCTAGAGAAACAGCTAGGAACAATTCCACGTTGAGTCCACAGTCAACTGTCAGTCAAAGTAAAGGATTTCCTAAAGCAGTGTTTTCTTTAAAAAGGAAATGTTTTCCTTGTAGACTATCAATATTTCATGATAATAGCTTTCAGGACCAGTGATTCCATTTAAACACTTTAAGCACTAATCCAGTGGATTATGTATTCACTAGAATACACAGCCCTAACTGTAATTAAAAGTGGAAATGGTGGAAGTTCACTGCAGAGTTTGGCGCAGCCCCTTGTAACACTTTCCTCATTACTGGTGATGTCTTTGGGATGCTCTTGCAAGACATCTGGATCACCCGAGTCCAGCTGAGCCAGGTCTCTCTGTGCACATGCCATATGCTTCAGAGTTACAGCCAAAAGAGAGGTGTCCTTCAGGAGCATGTGGAACATGCCCCGAACCCTGAGGAAAAGCTTTGTCCTCAGTAGGTTGGTGCTAAGCGCTTTGAATCTTGTCTCTGCTGTGGCAATAGTCAAATGCTTTTCTTTCCTCCTACACTCACTTTTTCCCCTAGGGATTCTGAGTGGCTGATGCTGTTGTCTTGGCACAGCGAAGGACAATGAATCTCACCTCCACAAGCACAGTCTAATCATAGGCAGTGAGCAGCAAGCCTTAGTATGAACTGGCCCATCTTTAAATGGAGGTGAGATCCAGAAACAAACCGTTACGGAGGGAGAAATGGCTCAGTTCAGGAGCTTGTCACCAGGCAGCTGGCACTTAGAATTCTGCACATATCAGCTGGGTTTGGGACTGGTCCAACACAGCATGAACAGAAAGACTCCAGAACTGAAACTCCCAGCATTCAATTCAAGGCAATAGTTTTCAAACGTTGTTGAATGACACAGGGTCACCTAGGGAATATCCAGGGAGCTAGGTTAAAAAGGAGCGGTCAAAGATAACCTCTTTTGTCATTCTTATCAGGTAGGATCACTGAAACTCCAGCTACGGTGAGCCCACCAAAATATTTTCAGACTCATGTGGTCACAAAAATCCCATTTGACCAAGAAACCTTACAATAGTCCTGCTTCTGACTCATTTTCAACCCCTTAGATTGTAGTTCAGCTACTGGAAGAAGTAGCAGATACCGATCACAAGAACCAGAAAAAGACTTACACAGGGGATAAGGAAGGAGAGAAGCCCGTTTCTTGTCTCCACCTTATGCTTGTTTGCTCTAAGAAAACAAACTTTCTTATTTGGGAACCTTGTTTAAAAAAAAAATTCCAAAGGAAAAAAAAATGTGTCCAGGAAATTTCAGGATATGACTGGATACTGGGATATATCACCTTCCCTTTTCTCTTAGAATTTCTTTTTTTTTTAACACTTCTTTATTATTATTATTATTATTATTATTATTATGTATTCAACTGTGCGCATGTGCGTGTGTGTGTCTGTGTGTGTGTGTGTGTGTGTGTGTGTCTGTGCCCGTGTATGTGTAGAACCACGGACGAAACGGGAACCACCATGGACGCCTCCACCTCCTTCAGCCCGGGATTCACAGGCTCCGCCCTACCAGGACCAGAAGTGCAGGCCGCCCCCGCTTGCGCCTGGCGTCTATACGTGGGATCTGGGATCCGAACTCAGGACCTTCCGCCTGCAAGGCGGAGGCTTAACCCCTGAGCCACCTCTCCAGCCCTCTCTTAGAATTTCTATCAGAGAAAAATTTTTGCTCTTTGAAAAAAAAATAAATGAAAACAATGACAATAAGAACAGGAACCTCAGGATTTTTTTTCTCAGACCCAAAGATCAGAAGCTCAGAAGGTATCGCCACATGCTAGCTTCCCTTGCCAAGTCTTCTTGCATGGAGTGAGCTGAAGAGAAGCAGGCAGTTTCAGAGAGAGAGGAACATGAGGGATGCTTTAGAATCCTAAAGTACATGTCCTGTGCGGGTACTTCAGCGTGTCTGTCCCAAAGGAAAGAAAGGAAATGCTTTTTGGAAATATGGCATTGACTGCAGCAGAAGTCTGCATGGCGAGAGGCCTGCCAGGCTCCTTGTGCATTTCCGTGTCACTGAAGCTCTGTTGCCCTTTGGCTGAACCCATAGGGAGGCAGCTCTGCCTCTTCACTTGCCTTGTGAACCACCAGGAGAGAAACAGTGGGGGACTTATCAGTTTGGCAGCTGCCACCCACTCCTGCCAGGCCTTCCCAGCACTGCTCAGGAAAGAACACCTCCAGTGGTTTGCCACTAGAGAAGGCCAAATTTTCTCTAAAAGGAGATGCTGTATGAGCTTCATGTCTCTTATCAATCATTGGTATTTTTAGGACCAATGTGAGCATTTAGGACTATGCGATCAAAAACTGTGAGGATGTTAAGAATGACTAATTTATATCATTTTTCCAATTAACAATTACATATATGAATTTCTTTCTTTCATATATGTATATATATACACACACACAAGTGTGTATGTATACATATATACATTTTTGCAAAACATAAAAGAGGAAACGAGTAATAGAAAAAGTGAAGGAGTAATTACTAGTCTTCATCATTAATTTATCATCTTTACCTGTACCTTAAACACTGATTAAAAATGACATAAGGGTATATTATTGGCTCCCCAAGTTAGGTTTTTGCTTAGCATTGGTCTAGCAAGACTTCTATCAGACCCTGAATTTAGATCTCCCAATGCCTCAATAATTCTCTATTATCACTCTGTTCACAGGGTCAAAGGGCCATTGAATTCATTCTCAAATGGAGCTTACACATGTCAGTCATCTCTCTCATACCCTGTAGTTAGTTGACCACAGATGGAAAACTTACAGAGATAGAGAATTTACTACCTATCTCAGGACAGCCCTGGTTTCTCTTTTTGTTGCCAAGACATATTGACAGCACAGATATAACTATCAGCCACTTTTTAAAACCTCTTCAATTCTAAAAAAACTCCTAATGTCCCAAGGACACTGTCACATAGTTAGTAATCCAAGAGAAAATATTATACAAATATCAGGGCTGCCATTCAGCCCTAGGTAAATTGTCACTTTTTCAAATCTTAGCTTTAATTGAGCACTGTGAGGATGAGATCCTGTGGAACAGCTATAAGGACCGCCTTGCGGGCTCACCAGTCAAAATCTGCCTCTGTACACACGCAGGGCTCGGATTCCATAGCTCCTGCATATTTTCCTTGCATACACTTCCGCTCAGATTTTCGCTTCTTGTATATCCTTTTGGCTCCCATGATGCATGCTTCCCCCTGCAGGAGACACACACACACACATATTTGAGCATAAAGCAAGTTTTAAGACTTCTGTTCTGTATCAGTGTGGCTGTGGGAGATATTCACAGACTCTGACATAAATATAGGCTTTGGTAGCTCACTTCATGCCATCAGAATTTCTGTGTGTGTGTGTGTGTGTGTGTGTGTGTGTGTGTGTGTGTGTAAGTGTGTGTTGAATGTGTTTCATGTATACCTAAGTGAATGGTTGGGGGTGCGGTTTGTGAGTATTTGCAAATAGAAAGGCCAGAGCAGAACATTAGATGTTCTGCTAAAACTTGTTACCCTGCAACCATGAAATAGGGTCTCTTATTGAATCTGGAACTACAAAGCCTCAGCGATCCTCCTGTCTCTGCATCCTCGAGCACTGGGGTTACTGGAGTGAGCATTCATACTTAGCTTTTTATGTGGGTTCTGGGTACTTGAACTTAGGTCCTTGTGCTTGCTTAGCAAATGCCCTTACCTAGTGAGCCATCTCCCTAGTCTGAGAATTTTCTTTTGAATTTATACTAAAACACATGGTGATAAAGGCAGCCCCAAGAACCACTTTAGAGTTTTCTAATATCATCCTTGAACTCATTATGTATTGAGCAAACTTTCTTTGGCAGTGCTAGTTTTAGTACCATGAAGGACACACAGGGATGTAAGGGCCTATAACAAATGAATTGCCAGAAAACCTGGAGCAATTAAGTTCAGTTCTCCTGTAGCAAAGGATTTATACAGTTAGTCATTTATGAGCCTGTGAAAGAAGAGTTTGGCTAAGAAACATAAAGATCCATTTTATCCCGATTTATTATGCCTCTTCACACATAACTTTATAGCACTGATTTTATGTTTGTCTACCAGACAAGGTAGAAAGCTAAAGTCAGTGTTTTTTTCCTTCATGAAATAAATAAAATCTATAAACACCACAATGCTCTGCATCCCAAAGGAAAAAAAAGTAGCAGCAATAGAAATGAGTGATAATTTCATTGTTGAGCCTATGAATAAAACTGGTGTTTCTTGCTAATGTGACACCCACCATGAAATATATCGACTTTTGTATCTCTGAGAGCCCAGAACTCGTTGTTCCTTCATCTACTCTATAGTCTTTCTTGAAGAAACTTACTCTAAATGGTTTCACTTCACATCTGTGTATACCATCTGACTTATTTTGCACCTGGAGTACATGATATTTCAACACCTATAGGAGGATGTGTTTGCAGAAGAAACGTCTGACACATATTTTGAAGGGCCTGCAGAATGACTTTGGCCTTGCAAAAATCAAAAAGAGAAGGTCTTGTACAAGTATTCTGAAGAAAACAAGGCACAGGTCAGTCTCCTGTTAACAATTTTATATTATACCATGAGTACCTTGGAGGAGGCAAGAGGCACTGTCTACTCCTAGGGAATCAAACATGACAGGGAAGAGAGAATTGTTTCAGGCATCATTCACTCAGAATTGCTTTTGTTATCTTAGGTCATATTTTTCTTTGCATTGCTAGATGAAGCTGGAGATCTTTATCTTGCCCTGTCTCCAACCTGCAGCCCGATGCCACAGTCAGGCAATTATGTTTGGATCTCGGTGCTGAGTTAGTATTTCATTTTGAGGTGGAAGTCTAAGCCAAGCACATTTGAATTTTATCTCATCATATCCCAGCATAATAAAACAGAAATAACTTCACAACAAGATATAAATGAGCTTGTTCACTGTGATGCTACATAAACTATGGAGTAGTACAGCCAGCATTGTGGCCTTGAACTCCATTCCTCTGTTTTAAGGGGAAGCAGACCCACCACACCTTCTCTGCTTTGGCCCAGGACTCAGCCTCAGGTCTCTTACCCCTACCTGGCTGTGTAGTTGCCAGGGTCGGTAGTCCTCTTCCGCACACCGTCTATCGAAAATGGACTTGTAGTCCACTTTAACCAGCTGCCATTCAGAGCGGTGACTGAAGTGTCCAAACACTCTACAGGGTTCACAGTAATACTTATAGTCACAATGACAACAATAGCAACAGTATTAATATCTTGCATTGAGTGTCTATGATGGAGATGGTATAATGGTAAGCCCACTATATGGCAACTATCTTGGAATAGCTAGAATACATTTATATGGAGGATGCTATCACTGGCTCCTCTTTGCACATGGATAAATAGAGACTCACATTTTTATTATTTTGTTCTTAACATGCAAATATCAAAATCAAGCGTAGCCAGACACTAAGCTGTATGATGATTTCAACCCCACATTTATATATTATACAAAAAATTATATTGAGACATGATCAAAGAAACATTTTATTTTCTGGCCATCCCAAAAGGTATTTCTAGACTCTTTTGCTAACATATCTGCTTCCTATGGCTTCTATGCTATTTTACCTTTCTACCAGTGTCTTGGAAAATTTGTCAACAGGACCAGACAGTTTCAACTGTTCTTACAGTGACTAAATTATTCTTTCTGCTCTACTGGAGGGACTCGAAAACTTAATATCATTTTTGAATTTTCAATGAAAAGTGTAGCGAAAACATTCAAAGTAGCCTTTTGACTGTGTTGTGAGTGTGTGTGCATATGCATACTTTGCAAATATAAAATTTGAATAGAGATGAACTGCTTGCTAATTTAGCTGTATTTCGCATGCATGAAAGCAAGCATATCTATTAGGTACACTCATTTATGTTGTTGCTGTTTTCTATCACTGATAAAAGAGAAAGAGTGGCTTTAACATGTGCCAATTATCCACTTTCACTGACTTTAGGAAGAACTACTTTGGAACCAGCCTGTTTTCCACAGCCACCTTTTCAGGAAAAGGGGACAGCACAGTTTGATGCTTCAAAGACAAATCTCATGTTTTGAAGCCTGTAGGTAACTAAGTTGTTAATCAACTGCTTCAAAAATTAACCATCAGTTTCTAGACAAGAGTGAGTGCAAATCCATCTTCACAGGTGCACATTGCTCTCATAGCTTCGCTAATATATCTCACAATTGATTTAGGTAATGGGTCAGGGAAAGGTAAAGTTCTTTGCAGCACTTTGAGCAAGTGTTGTGCACTTGAGTGCCTTAGATTTTCTGTACATCCAGTTGGCATATTATTACATTTTCAATGCATAGCTAAACCTACTGAGTCTGAAACATAAAACCCCTCTTATCACCATGTTGAAGGCCAGGCCTCCTGATAGGCAACTCCTGAAAATACATGTCACATTCTCTTTCTTATTGCTGGAGGATCTTGTAATAGGACAGACTAACTTGCTAGCAACTTACAACCTCACAGGAGGTTGCAACCCAACAAGTCTAAGATATTCTCTCATATGTGTGTCTGGTCACATCAGTGTTTCACTTACGTCATGATTAGTGTTTCTTCTCCAGGTTCACCCAGAACTCCATCCACAAAAAGTGGGATAGAAGTAAAACTGTATTTGCTCCAAGATCTCCCTTCATCAAAACTCAACCTAATGAAATAATGAAATAACAGTCAGTGTATCTCAAAAGAAGAAAAAAAAAAGCTTTTTTTTTAAAGAAAAGATCTGAGCATCCAGTTGAGAACACATTTGCAAGGAAAGACTTTCCTTCGGATAGTGTTTTTAATTATATTGAAATACAGAAAAAGAGTTATCCAAACCATTGGAACTTACATGTCTTGAGAAATAAATAAGGAATAACTTTATGAACTGGAAATAATCTACCGGAGGAAGTTACTTTCATATTTTATTTGTTCTTAGAACTCACTGTGACTCCAAATATTTGCACTATCTAGCACTAAGCCTTATGGGTGATAATGGTACTCATGTAAGTTTGACTTAGACACATGTCCATTAATCATTCTCTAAGTGTCTGAGTCATAAACACACTCTTCCTGTATTATTTAAAGCCTGATTGTCCTTCCTGAATAAAGAAGTATGTGTAGAAGTATAGGTTCTGAAGAACAAGAGAAATCTGAGGTTTTTATTGTCATGTTACAGTATGAATGCCTGTGTTCTCCCTAAATCATCTGTTAAACACTTGATCACCAATGAAAGCAGGAAGAGGATGTTTGAGGACTGGTTAAGCCATGAGGGTGGTGTTCTACTGAATGGAATGACTTATAAAAAAAGAAGGCTGCTCTTTTCTCTTGTTAAAACAAAAAGAAGGCTGTTTTGTGACCCTGATCTGGCTCCTCCTTCAATACTGAGCCAATCAGCATCTTTAACTCCTACATCCAGCCTCCA
Organism: Typhlomys cinereus; assembly: GCA_023101885.1. NCBI lineage: Eukaryota > Metazoa > Chordata > Mammalia > Rodentia > Platacanthomyidae > Typhlomys > Typhlomys cinereus. Next base: position 690,570 of record JALPQD010000388.1, on the reverse strand, counting down.
TGTATTGTAAGGTACATTACTGTTATTCGAAGATGTTAAGTGCATGTCTCCTAGATTGAAGGTACCCTTACCAAAGGTGTCGAATTGGGAGAGATGTGTGTTTCATAGCAACCAGGACTCCACCTTGATCAAGGTACAAAATACTGTGTTCTTCTTCGAAGATCTGGATGAGAAAACAAACACAAACAGACACATCCACATCCACACACACACACACACCCAGGGCACAGAGAATCAGTTTTCATAAGACAAAAATTCCATTCATGGAAGAAATAGATTTGCCTAAATCTTTGAGAAAATGTAAGTCATAAAATATTGCATCTCAACATGGGCTACATATTGGGTCACATAAAATTCTTTTGAAATATACAAATAAATTTTTAAAATGAACAGAATATAGCAGTTTTATATTCTATTATCTTCATGGCAATCCTTATCATTTTTTTTATTTCTGGTGAACTCAGTATTTTTGGTAACGGTCAGACATTACATATCTCTAGATGGATGGAATGTGGGAGACAGCTTGCTCCAACATTTTCTTTCCTGTTTACGAAGATGCCAAAATTTAGATGGATGTGGTACCTTGCCCAGGTCCATGCAAACAGCAATGGATAGAAGAATTGGGGCTGGTTTCATTGCAGTACCCCTTTTAAATATAATTGCCTCCAAATTTCTGAAATTAATAAAAGAATGGTATTGTTGATCGACTCCTACATGCCCTTCTGGGACACCAATCAGTTGCATCAAGAAAAAAATGACACCTTGATCACATGCACCCTTGAATCTTGCATTAAATGTGGGAAAAAACAATTTAAAACTAAAGGGCAACACATTGTAAACAGTACTGAAACTCTTTCTCTGCGAAATGCATGCTATTTTCTCAGTCAGACTGTAGCAATAGATGTGTCTGAAGTCATGCTCCAAACATAATCTCTTTTCCTCTGGTTTAATCCTTATACCCAAGATATACCCCAAGACTATAGAAGTAAGGATTTCTGAGCTCTATTTGAAGTGTTAAAAGAAATAAAAGGGAAACTTGACTCTTCTATAGAGGAAACTTCTTGATAATTATTCATTTTCCTTCACATCTTCAAAATAAATTGCTCTATGGTTATCTAAGTAAATTTCTTCTTCGTCCTGTTTTTCTCAAAACAGAAGAATTAACAGTGACAATCTAAAAGTAAGAAGTAGCAACTGGAACGTTATGTGAACCCTTCTTTTTGAAAATGAGAGGCAAAGTGCTCTCATTGCTAAGTATGATTAAGTGTGCATAAGATTTAGATGTATAGTGTTAGTTATTATGTGATAATTAAATGCTGTGGATTACTAAAGCATATTTACTGAAGCTTAATAACCATGCATTAAGCTCATATCTTGTTATGATTGCTTAGCCTAATTATATGCCTGTTTTATAAACTGTGGCTATTTGGTTTTCATTCAGAAGAAAGGCAGGAAGCATTTGAGCTAAGCACGTTAGCTCAAAGTGATTCCATTTGTAATTTATCTAAGGAATGCACCTGATGGTTATTACTCTGTCATTTGCACAGGATATTTAAACATCTCAGAGCACCACCTGGTAATGGCTGTTTGTACCATTCTGCTGAGACTTCAAGGAGAAGGGAATTTATACAGGTAGTTTAAGCATTAAGTACATTATCCTGTGTTTCCTACAGGATAGCCTGAGCCTGAGAGATTTTACTATCTTTTAAAAGAAAATTCCACCAGACTTAATTTGATATCATTGTTTTTTACAGAGGTCTTTGATAAGAAATACTTTTATTGAAGGATAAAAATATCAATCTGTATAAACCTAGTTACACCTAAAGTTTTCTTTAAAACTTTCATTAAAAAGATATAAAGAAATTATGAGAGTTCGGATTGATATGTCTGGCTACTGAATCAGTTTCTAGACTTGAAGTAACTTGGACAATTATTATGCCAATAGAACATGAGTGGCCCAACTCAGAGTATTTCTTACCTGCCTCCAAGTGTTGCCTGCATCTGAAGAGACAAACATGCTGATGTCACTGTCAGACAGCTCAGAGCCTATATTACCTAGAAAGGGAATAAGGCCCTTAGTAGGAGGAACTTTCTACAAAAGTCAGTGATGAGTCAGCAGTCCACAGTGCCTGAGAAGGATTTCAATGCACAACTTTCTATCTAGTAGAGATTTCAGCATACTTGCTGCACAACTTTCTATCCAATAGAGATTTTCAGCTCTAGGACCGACTGCTTAAGTGCCTTTCAAAAACATTTTTGGCTTGCTTATTAAGTTCCCAGATATCTAGCTTCTGAAAATAAACATTGCTTACAATAGTGAGAAAGCATACAAGCTTCTTACCTGAAGCAACTATAATACTTGGAGCCGTGTCTCTGCTGGCAATGATCCCTGATGTGTAGGGATTCTCAGAGACCTTCAAGTGGAGGTGTAATGAGCAATAGGGCTAGGGAGAGAAGAAATGAGGGTCACATGCACATATAATCTAAACGATCATTTCAAGTCTGGTTTCAATATAGCCAAGCATGATGGTCCTGTAATCCCAGAACTTGAGAGGCTGATCCAGTGGTATTGATGCAAGTTCAAGGCCAGAGTCTAGTCTAGTCCACTAGTCAGCTCCAGACCATCTATGGGTGCACAGAGAGACTCTGGCTCCCAAAACAAAAGCAATGACAAATAAACAAGAAACAAACATTAAAGATCAAATATGGACCATCCATGCATTTACGCATCCATCCATCCATCCAACAATTTCATCTAATGTTCTACCCATGAGCCCCTCCATCCAGTCAGCATACCTAGCTTCCCACCTAGCCATCATCTTTCTTTGCACAAATATATACTCTCAGTCATGAATAAGACAGCTTTCAAGCTGATACAAAAGAAATTTACTTAAGCAACACTTGGTTGTTGATAAACATTGTAGTTACTCGTATGTAAAATACTTAGTAAAACTTGTAAGAGAATTATGAACCAACATTTGATCTTAATCATTAAAAAGTTATAATAAAAGACATAAGGTCTTTTCATTTATTAGTATAAAAGAATGTTTAAATAGGCAGAAGTGATAAAAATATGATTTCAGAAAATGAAGACACATTGGGATTAGGAACGGTTTCCAGGAGAAATAATATCTGAGTCAAATGTGGGTAGCTTATGGATGCTGATAATATAATCAACATGTTTGAAAGGATATTTGGAGTCTGGGTAATGCCAGCACAACGAGAAAGAAATTGAAGTGTCAAGATCCAGTATGTAGTCAGGCAAGTTTAAAGATAAGAAATGGGTCATGAAGCCAAGAAACAAGGCTAACTCAGAGGAGGAAGATGCCTAAAAGAGTCAGTCATCAGCTCGGTCCTTCTTATTTCACACTGTGGTCTAAGTAGAAGGTGTGTAGCGCGTGAAGCTCTTCTAACATCCACAAGTGGCACCGTGTCTCCATCGCAATCCGTGTTGCTGTTATTCATGAAAATTAATTGTGCACAGTAATGAGTTCCTTCATGATATTTTCATGCATGCCCAAAACACATTTTTACAATAGATATCCCCTCTCTGATCACCCTTCCATTTCATTCAATATAAAAAGTCATTGTTGAAAGAAATGCACTAGTAATAAAATTTAAATAAAAATGTAAGAAACTTGTTTATCTATATCTGGAGACTTTGATCGAATTCCCTGATTAAGGTATCAATGCTTTTGCCCAAAATGGATAATAAATCTTATATGAATTTCATTTAAAAGAGTCCTTGTACAGAGTTGTCAAAAATACAAGTTTGTGTTTAAACCCACATTCCTTTTCATATCTCAGGAAGATTACTTTCTAATCTTATCGACTTGAGTTCTTGGAACCACCAGTGTGTCTGTGTTATTACTTTTATTCTGCTCCGTGAGTCTCAGCCAGTAGATAGAGAGCTACAGAGATGAAATGATTAAGTTTATACAGGATGGAGTAAATGACAAACTGGAAATGAAACTTGGGAATAAAAGCAGCCAAAGACTACAGAATAAAGCAGAAGATCACAATAGGATCGTTTGCTCGCTACCGACACAGAGTAAAACTCTCAAGGAACAATAAATTATTCGTTTTTACATGAAAATTTCATGCAAAGCTTTATCTATAAGAGAGAGGAAGATCAACCTGGAAAAATGAAAATGCCAGAGCTAAATATGTGGCTTCTTTTTATCCGATAGAAAAGAATAGGAAGCATTCAATGTTGGGGAGGAGCCAGGACAACGTCATGGAATGCTTCACCAATACTTAGATAGGATGAAGTGAAGTTACTGAACCATTTTTTCCATAGAACTTTCCTGGTATCTGCAATCTTCAGAGGCTTCTTTTCCTCTGATCTATGAAAATTTATTTTACCTATATTATCTACTTCACCTTCTGCTCACCATTGTCTTCTGTTTTCTGACTTATTTTTTATCTAGTGAAAATTATTTAGCCACTCACCTTGTGGCACAGTTTTATCTTCTCAGAGGCACACTAGACAGGTGATGTCGTGCCTAGCAGCACTTTGTTTTATCCCGTGATTCTTGCATATGATCTAAAAAGATTATCTACAGAGGCTTTCAATATGTTGTTGTGATGTTTCTGCTGCAGGTATATTAGAGATATCACTGTTTTACAGCAGAATCACGAGTGCACAGACTTGTTTAAAAACGGCTGTAAGGCGAGTGATATTGTGCTATCTCCATATTGCCCTAATAAGTGCCTTGGAAATGGTACTAGCATAGTAGGAAAACTGTTTAGCCCATCTTTGCCAGTTTAGCCAAGGATTATTTGACATAGCAGCTTGGCAGGGCACAGATGAGACGGCATTTTCAATGGGCTCTATCAGAACTGCTCTGTGGCCCTGGATTTCAGAGGACCTGGCCATTCATTGGAGAGGAAGGAAAAGGCGCCAGTTCATGCTGCAGCAGAAACATTAGAGATAAACTTTCCAGTACATTTTTCCTCCTCATTCACATTTGTAGTACTGGATTGCCCCCAGCTGGTATGTGGAGAATATTCTATAGCATTTTCCCATTCCCTTCCTTTTATTATTTTTTATTACATAATCTGCACAGTATATCAAGAAAACAGTACATGATTCCTGTTTGCTTTCTTAACTAAAACTTTTGTATGTTGCTGGTTCTGAACATTTGTCAATGATGCATCATGATACGTAAATTTCATTATGCTCATCCAAATTCCTGGAGGCCACACAACAAGAGTATCGAATCCTCATGAATGTTTTGGCTAGGGAGCCATATTTGGTATACTTTTCTCTTCCTTCTTGCCTTTATTTTTCTCGTTCTCAGATAGGTACAGAACCCCTCCCAAAGGTCCCCCTTTCCTGGATAATCTCCAACAGAACAAAGTCAAAGTAGAGTAGGTCCTTTGCTATACCCTTTCTCTTTCCATATGTGTACAAGAAGGTCCATCCAATCAGCAAGGACCTGGCAGCTGACATCAGAGGAGGGGTGGTCAGCTTACCTCTCTGGAAGCCAGCTGCCTACTCACAGGCACTCAGGAGCCATGGCATATCATGGAATGTTCAAATCTGGGAGAAATGAAGTTCTTAGTCTTTGACAGGTATAAGGTTGAACTTGAGTCACTGGAATCAATGGAAAACTATGAAAAAGGCCTAAGGACACTGCATCTTCCTTTTGTCTAGGGAGCTCACGAACCTTGGAGCCCACCAGGGAGCTTCTGCTCACCATTGACTTCTGTTTTCTGACTTATTTTTTATCCAGTGAAAATTATTTAGCCACTCTAAGTGTTCAATAAATAGTGCTTACATTTACTAAGTCCATTATTTTTTTTAACTCAAATACTTATCCTGTATTCAAATATTGTAAACCACCCAGCTTTTCCTGTCATTTTAGCAATTTGAAACAGGGCCTCACTCTGTAGCCTAGGAGTTTATATTCTTTAACTAATGCTTCCCCTCCCTACAACTCCCCCCCGTCCCGTTCATCAATATTCTGCTTCTACCTATCAATTCCATTATGCAGATTTCACATGTGAGTGAGAACTTGTGCTATCTGCTTTCTGTGACTGGCTTCTTTTACTTAGCATAATGTTTTCCAGGATGATCCATTCATTATCTTTTGTTTTTTAATTGCCTTGGGATGCCAGTGGGGAATTATGAAAAGACAGGCAGCGTTTTCCCACTAAATAAATAACCTTTAAAAACTGGGATGATTTAAGATGTGACCAGCATTAGGTCTGACAAGATGGCTCAGTGAGTAAAGTTGCTTGCTTCCTAGTCTGATGATATGAGTTTGTTCTCCAGAGACCCACATGGTAAAGGAGAGAATCAACTCACGCAAAATCATCTTCTAATCTTGGCTGTGGCAGGCATGTGAATTTCCACCTCCATAAGTAAATAATTAAATAAATCAATGGTAAAAAATTTCAACCAGTTTCAATGTTTTCTCCTGCTCTCCAATCTCCATAACAACAACCTTCATGCTCTCATGGTTACTCATCTGAATATTATGTTACTATAAAGTCAGATCATAACTTTCATTAGTAATAAGGCAGAAGCTAACCTCCTAAATAACATCTGCACAACTCCCTTCCCCTAAGTGCATGTGTTCTCATATATTTGGCTAATTTGAATTATAGGTGTCAAACCATTAGCTCCCCATAAGAGTAAACTGCAGAGAAAAAGGAGGCCTTCAAACCAGCTATATAGATATGGATATCTAGTCATTCAGCCGCAGTCCACTCCAGCATAGTGTTCAGAGAAACAGGCAATGAAGGGAAGAAGGAAAACAGATTTGCAAATCTCCTGAGACAGATCCCTGCTTAGTTCCAGTTAAAAAATGAAAAAGTGTAATGAATCCATATGGAAGTCAGGGCCTCTCGACACCAAACGCTGTGTTTTCCCAGGGGCCCAAGGATTTGTCACTGACTCAGCCCTGCTCACATCATGCCTCATGGGAGCCCAATGCTGAGTCTTTGGAGGCAGGTGGACCACGACCTGTAATACCTTACCTAATTGAACAATGCATTCTACAGAGGAAAGAAATCCCAGCTGAGCCCTCCAGGCAATCAGTCTGAAAGTCCTAAAAATACGGCCCCGAATTACCCTGGATGTCTTATTTCTGCAGAATACATTTTATCAGGGACATTCCATTTGGAACTGTAATGCTGACCTCGTTCCACGTTTGTAACAGTTCTGCTGGAAAATCACTTTTCTAATCACTCAGCTGCGCTTTGGGTGACACTGTCACTTTCCAACTGCTCACAATCTAAAGTCACTTTTTTATCTCCTCTTCACCATGAGCTTCCAGGTCTAAAGAAGGTTTTTTGTTTTTTTGTTTTTGTTTTTGTTTTTTTTTTAATAACCTGGGTATCTTGTAGCTCAAAGATGTTCCTTCCTGTTTTGAGACTTTGGCAGGTTTTCATAAAGTGATTTTGGTCTTTCTTCCCCAATGCCTTTGTCATTTTTCCTTCTCTTTTTGCCACCTCATTGTTAAGTTCATTTGAAGCTACTTCCAGCAACAAGGTTAACAAGGGAGGAAGGTCCAAAGACCGCTGGATACTGTTTGTGCAACACAGTAATTCATCTTTCCTCAATCTTATTTGAGCCTCTTGGCTTTGTTAACATCAGGTGAAACTTGAATCCATGAGTTAAGCAGGTGAATATTACCATTTCCTTTATACTAAAAAATATTATGAATCCTTCTGTAAAACTGGAAAGGTAAGGCATAGCATCTACTATGATCCAAGCACAAAATCCATACACTTCAAACACAAAACTCTCAAACATAACTTGTATGCTGACCATCTGCCATGAGGCAGGTAAGTCTGACTCTTGGAGTAGATCTCTGGAATTGAAATAATGGCAGACACAGGTCTTATGTTCATGAAGCTTAGAATTAACTGCAGAAAAATGTATAAGGAACCCAACATTTGGAAAGCTAATTTCACATAGCAAGTAGAGTCATAAAGAAAAACACATGTAAACAGACATAAATTCAGTAGAAACATAAAAACTACCTGAGAATCAAGGATTTGACAGCAAAGAAAATTCTGCTTAGGGAAAAAAAAGACACTTTAAGAGAAGTAACAGGAAATTTAAGAATTATAATACATACATGAATACTGTAGGTCAAGATTTAGAAAGAAATACACCCCAATCTAGCAGCCGATGTCTGAGGAAAGGAGAGATGGTAGAGGTGCAGATAGGAAAAGGTAATGAGCCGATCACAATCTTTGATTTATTCTACTTGAACAAGAAAGCAGCAGATAGCTGAAATAAATAAGGGATAAGATGTTTTTCAAAGTCCATGCTGTAACATTTTGTAAAAGTGGAGAAATGAGAAATCTGATACACTATAAAGGAAACACACAAATGGTATGGGTCTCAGACCAGAAGTGTGTTTCAACTTCAGAGCAGAACACACGGGATTTCAGAATGATGAAAATGTTACAAATTGACTGTGGGAGTGGACACACAGTAGGGAATATACATTTGTCCAAAGTCACTAAAGCTTTTCAAAAATATTTTATTGCTGGGGTACACGGCTGCGATAGAGAACTGATTCCCAGGACCACCAAGAACAAAACTGGTCAACTGTAAATTTTTTCTCTCTAAAAGAGAAAGAGAGAGAGAGAGAAAAGAGAGAGAGATATGGAGAGAGAGAGGGAGACAGAGAGAGAGAACAATGTGGCAACTTTTGGGTTTTTCTCCTGCCACCATGTGGGTTTCTGGAGAGTGAACGCAGGTCATCAGGATACATGCAGGCACTTCACTGGCTCAGCCGTGCTGTAGGTCAACATCAATGCTTTCTCAATGATTTTAAAAAAGTCACAGTGATTACTGTGTGAATAATGGGTCACAGGTAGAAATGCAGACCAATCACAAACTTATGAGTGAGGACCAGGCGAGAAATGATTGTGATGTAAGTTAGGAGTCTCAGTGGAGATAGAGAAAGAAACTGATTCTGCCTGTCTATGGTGGATACACTTGGGTTGGGAGTACCTGGTTAAAGTGTTTTATTAAAACCCATCTTCAGCAGCTGGAGAGACAACTCAACTGATGAAATGCTCGTAGATCCTGGAGATCAGTGACTAGCCAGCCTAGTCAAAGTGGTAATCTCTAGGTTCAGTAAGAGATCCTGTCTCTAACAGACTAATTATATGGAGAACAAGTGAAGAAGATACCTATGTCATCTGTCATCCTCTAGTTCATACACACATGCCTACTACACCAATACCACATTGCATGGTACTACACAGATGTGGCAGGTTAGTTACAGAAATCAACTTTGTCAATTGACAGCTGACCTTTAGACAGACCCTTGTAGAATTATTTAGTTAAGTCAAGATTCTGAGATGCCTAAAAGTCATTGTGTAATTAACATGAGGACTTCAGGGCATTGTGAGTGGGACCACTCTCCAGGCAGATGGATAGGATGCAGAAAGAACTGGTTGTGTTTGGCAGACTGGCAAACTAGAGTGTGTACCCTTCTCTCAAATCTTCCTGAGAATATAGTATAGTCATTTCCTTCACCTCCTTGATGCTGGTATAAATTTCCTGCCATAATGAACTTTAACCTGAAACAATGAGCATGAATATTAAACATCATGTTTCCCTAAATTGCCTCGGTAATGCAATTAATGTAAATATGAGATGTATACAAATACACACATACACATACTAAATGTACACATGTATACAGACAGCATTTCTTTCACTGCATAATTTCTATATTATGTGGGAGGAATGGGGGATAATATTACAGTACAGGTACGTGCCATGAATCTTAGGTTCAACATCAAGTGCTATAACCAGGAATAGTTCAACTAGAAAGGTGACCTTTAAAAAATTATCACTGAATAATGCCTTGTATAGCTAGCCAATAAACAACTGCAACATTATTTAGTCTGTCATTGGATTTCTGTATTTTCTTTAAGTTGTCAGTAGTAATGATGGAAGCTGAGTGGGAAGTTGAATTTGGACTGCTTTTCTTTCTTTTTTTCTTTTAATTTCTTTTCTTTTATTTACTTCATTTACTCATACAAAGTTGATAAGTACCCCATTCCCATCCCTCCCTCCACCCCTCCCTGGATCCCCTTGCTCCCTCCCCCATTTTTCCTTTCCTTTCCCCCCCTCCCTCCCTTTCTCCCAGTGCTCCCTCCCCCACCATTCCTGGAGCATCCTTCACTATGCATGTCAAACTTCCCTTTGGGTCCTCCTCTCTGATGAGGTGTAAGGACTCAGTGGCACTGCCTAGAGCTCTTTTTTGTGTTCTCCTTAATATAGGAACACTATTGTGGCTGTTAGTCCCTGGCCTCTAAAAATCCTAGTGCCTGTGATCCATGCTAGATTTTGGGGGTTCAATGATATGTTGGTAATTGCTTTTCTGATGCATGGTGACATCTGAAATATCTTCCACAGCTAATAATGTCAAGGCATAGCTGCTAGTTCTCCTTGAGGAGAAGGGTGAGCCACTGACTTCTGTGTGAGATGAAACAGCAAAGTGAGCATTCCCACTCACTGGGGGACAGAAGAAAGCTGCTGAGTGAAAATAATGTCGAAGAAAGAGTTGTGTGAAGAATGTGAATAAAGGAAGATTGGTACCTAGATAGTAGGTAAGGACGTTGCTAGCTGAACGATTCACAGACAGAAGCATGGATTCTATGCATGGTAGATGATAGAAGACACATGATGATAGATAGATAGATAGATAGATAGATAGATAGATAGATAGACAAACAGATAGATAGACAGACTTAGATAGATAGATGGATAGACTTATAGAAATATAGATTACTGATAGAGGATTTCCAGTTGTATGATTGGTGAGCACATGACACTAACATGATAGATAGATAGATAGATAGATAGATAGATAGATAGATAGATAGACAGACTGACTGACTACACATACGCATACCCAAATCTCAATTAGCCTTTTCTCAAACTTCTCATACTGATCTCTTTTTATGGCCTTAAACACAACTTCTGAATGGTTTCACTGAATGCAGTCATATTAATCTAACAGTATTTTGCTTTGCTATTAATCTCCTCTTTTCCATGTACATTCACTTGGCATCTGTTGGTTTATCAATCACACAATGGTCATCAGAGCTGATAAGGTGAGATGTGATAAGGTGAGATGTGATAAGGTGAGATGTGACTAAGCTATCTTTCATTTATTAATTTAGCCTCACTCAAACAGAGAAGTAGACTGATCACTGCTTGATAGCAAAATCCCTATTTTATCAGTCTCTTAGATACCATTCCATCCTTGAAAATATATATGAAGGATCTCATGCTGACATATTTAACTGAGAAAATTAACTGAATAGCCAGGAAATAAATATGGTAGACTTAGTCAGCCACACATGACTACTTGATTCTACAACTGGAGAATGAAAGTAGCTACAGACAGCAAAGAAATGAAAAAGCATGACTGTGTTCCAACAGATCATTAGGCAGAAAAACAAGTACTAGGTTATATTTTCCCCTACTGGACAGGATTTCGGACAACTCAAGCTTTATATAAACTAAGACAAGTGAACAAAACACAGAGAAAGTACACAGAGGTTTTAATCAATGATTCATAACCCTTTTTCGAGTCATAAACTTCTCTCAAAATGTGACAAAATACTACCATAGGAAAATACACTCACACGATTCTGCATTCAGTTGATCAATTCCATAGCCAGGCATACACATCATTCTTTGTGTAACAGGCGATTTTTCTTGGAAAGCAAGAGGGCTCAGGCAACACCCACACAGGAGATGTAAACTTCTGTATTCTCAATCAAAGTGTCATAGGTGATGCTCAGTAGATAGTGGGATGGAGGGCTAGAGTATATGTGCTCACTGGTAGAGTGTGGGATTAGCAAACATTAGGCTCTGGGTCCACATCTCAATAAACAAACAAGCAAAAACAGAAATACTGAGACTGCAAATAAGAACCCTGGAAATTAGCAAGAACTGCAGCCATGCTCCACTCTTTGTGTCTATCACCAAGTATAGACCTTTCCAGAGCCTTCTTTCCCTTCCTTTCCCACTTGGTTCATCAACTGAGCAGAAATTCCAGAACCATCTATGCCCACTCACTGGATACCAATTCCATCCCTCCACTCTGCTCCAACACGAAGACTCACCAGCAAACAGTGCACGGGGTCCCCCCTGAGATCTGCATCTGGTGCCTGAAGCAGACGCCAGTCTCTGCCTTTGTTGTACGTGATGAAAGTCTTCACCTGGTTGTCAATCTTCTTGTTAGCCAAGAACATCCCCTTTATCCCTGCTACCTGGGAAAAATTGACATGGCTGAAAAATACATCAATTTGAAAAGTGACACATTCATTTTCAATTAAACAAAAACAACAACAAAAAGATGCAGGCTGTCAAACTTAACCAAATTTTTCAGGGGAAAGAAAGTCAGTGTGAGAAAGCAAAACTTAGCTGTACCTCACCTGCTTGTTGGAAAGAAGCCTTCATATGAATGATAGGACAAGTCTTACTAGAGACCTTTGTAAAGTAGGTTGGCAGCCAGGTCAGATGTCAAGAGATAAATAATAACACTTTCAATTCAGTTTCACAGCAACCTAACACTAAATAGGGAATGCTTTTACTGCATGCTAGACTAGCACCCAGAAACTTAAAGACTCTATATCTCAGCAAACCCTTCAAACATTCTTTTGGGGACAGAATCTCTAGTTCTATTTAAAACAGGAGAAATATAAAACACACCCAGGTAATGAGACTTACCCAAGGTCACACAATCCCATGACACAGAGTATGTGTCAGAGTAGGATTCTCACTCAGAATTTTATTTTTAGAGCTCATGGTTACTAAGCTACTAAGTTACTAAGCTAACGTCAACCCTAGCCAATTGCAAAAGGTTAGTTAAAGTCTCTCAAGTAGTTACAAACACAAACTTCTCTTTATGTAAAAAAATTCCCTATTAATTCACCAAATTTATTTAGCATTAGAGCAAACCTTTTAAATTTAAAGCACATCAGTGAATAGTCATATTATCAACCCTACATTCTCACAGTCTCATGCTCTCATCAGAAACGGATCTTATTAATTACTAAGCACTGAAAAATACATTTGCTTTGACTTCTGTAGGCTAAAGACAGCAACTAGCAAGTTGTCAAAACAATGTCATCTTGTGGTGTTTTCAAAACACAGTTTACCCAGTGTGACATGACAGTGACTCTGGAGAGCTGAAACAGAAGGAGAATCTCCAAATGTGTTTAGTGTGATGCCCTTCCAAGTTCATTGCCTCAGTAATGTTCACTGCACCTAGCAATGAGGGAGGCTTATCACAGGTTAAGAGGAGACTGTGAAGACATATATAGCTATAAAGGAGTACACACACAAGGAGTAAAGGAATATACTTAAGCCATATTTGAATCTGTTTAAGTCAGTCTGAACTCTCTACATCATGATTTGATCAACTTTAAGCAGAAGAGTAAACCAGTAGTTTTCACTCTTTCTAGTTTTTGGTATAATACCAAGTGTCACTATGTCCCTCATTTGCATATAAACTACAAACTTGCTACCAACATGCACACCAGCTTTTACCCAACTGTGTTGAGGAGGAAAGTGAGATGTTGGAAACAATTATGTTTGGAAACTTGATGATTTCCAAAATTCTTCCAACAAACATAGTTTAGAATCTGTCAGATCAGAGAGCCTGGGTTTCTATCTGTAGCAGACACACATTTCGGTGTTTTGCTTTTGACACAATCTGACCTCATTAGTCTGTACCTGCTGATTTAGCATCTGGGATAATTTAGAGATGGGCTGAAGTTGTACCCTTTGGGAATAATGACTTTATTAAACAAATAAATGGTGCAAATGGGTGGCTGAGGGGAACACTTCGAACTGCTTAGGAAAACAAGCCACATTCTGAGCAATTGACAACAGTCAGAACAGTTTCTTGCATATTGTTGATCCTGGACAAATGCAGAAGGCATAAGCTCCATGAGCGCTCCACCTCCCAACAACTCTGTGTTAATTACAGCTGATATGGAGTTATTCACCAGAATAGTTCCATAAGGGCTTCTCCCCAGGAAACCCCATATAAGTCTTACATATGTTCGAGAGGCTGTTACATATTTAAATAGGACTGAGCCGTGAGTTCTTTAAAAATTAAATTTCATAAATCAGAAATTTTACAAAGTCATGCTGGTCTTCCCTTTCTACCAGGACACACCTAAAAATGAGAAATGACTATCTTAGCCATTCAGCAATCCAGAGGGTTATAATAACAAATGCACAAAGAATAAAGGATAAGTTACCTTTTTATGTAGTTTCCTCCTCTATTTCCCTCCCTGCCCTCTCCCACTTTGGCAAGGGCAGCAAAGCAGGATTTCGTGTGTTTCAGAATTGGTTCATTTGATTTGTAGACGTGGTGACTTTATTGGCCCCCTTACTGCCTGGCATTATCAAATGCCACTTGAGCAGGGAGCCAGGTTTTGTAATTCATCTGTAACAGCGTGGCCTTCGGGTATATCTTGAGGTATAAAAACTTGGCAAAGTAGAAGCAATATATGTCAACAGGCAGAAAAAACTGGAGAGGGTCTGCTTATTTTTCTTTTGCAACAAAGGTACTTTATCTATTGAAGGTGCCCCCTCCATCTTTCTGTTTGCTTTGTTTTATTCCTGCATTTTCATCTGCAAAGATGGTCACCCTGTGTTTTAGTTTCTTGCCCTTCAGTGTTCACTCTGAGCCTGATGAAGTCATTGTCTGTTTCTCCCTGGAATATAGTGCATAAGGTTCTTGGTCCCAATGATGCATTTTAGAAGGTCTCAACTTTCCTTGCACTCTGTACTGATTCTTTATGAAAAGAACTATGCGAAGGCACAGACCTTGGAATTGTGTGAGAGTCCATGTGTGCACACTTCTTTAGGGCTGTATGTGTACATGCATGTGTGTGTGTGTGTGTGTGTGTGTGTGCGTCCATAAAGACAGGAGTACATTGAAGTTGTCAGATGGCCATTATCTATCCTGTGACATAGATACTTCAGGAAAGTGTGGAATCGAGGATGGGACTGGAAAGTTGTGGAAAGCTGGAAAAATCTTATGTCCAGGAGAAGTTAGGTCTTCATACAGACAGACTTTCCATTCAGATATTTATGAAAATACACACACACACACACACACACACACTCACTCACATACATGTCCTGTCTTGGGAGTTTAGGTGTTTCATTCTCTGAGAATGATGAATGTGTTGGAAACTACTTTTCTCCCTTAGTTTCATATATGGATGGATTTGATCTCAGAAGCCTTGAAGGTCATTCATGGTTATTTAACACATTTAATAAAATACAACCAAAGAAAAAATTTTGATTAGACATTGGACATGAAGTGCTTTGTAGCTTCAAACCCAAGCTCATCAACACACTTACTTTTTGGAGACCACAGCTTCAAAGTACTGGGTTCCTTCTCTTACCTTCTCTCTTTGCTCATGCTAGTCACCCTAGGATCCCAGATGGGTCCCTATTGTGCCCTCCCTACTCATCTCTCAAAGGCAGCTCTGTAAACTCTTCCCAGAGACAAGAAGCTGTTTTCACCCTAAGTCGTTCTTTCCTGTGTCTCTCTGCTCTTCACCTTGCCTATCACATCCATGGTACATAAGCCTTGGCCTCAACAATTGTGGAATCTTATAATGAGCTTTTCTGCTTTACTGTATGTTCCTTATCATAAGTAAATGTGATCCTTAACTTTAATTTAATTTGAATTACAATCTAAATTTAATTTAATTAAGCCTAATTTCATCTGAATGACAGTAATTACACTGTCTTTAAAATTACTAAAGTAACTTCACTTGGTACAGGGGACTCCTTTTTACATCTGGTAAGAGTTCTTGATTAGATGATAGAACAAGATTAGAAGAGTGACAATACCCTAACAGGATACAGCCTAGGGCAGTAGAAAAGCAGTGAATTGAACAACAATCTCTAGCCATAATGCAGAGTATCAGCACCTCAGCAAGGCTCACCCAGAATCAGGCCAACCAAATCTCTCCCCATCTTAAGGCTTTGGGAATCCTAGCAGAAGGGGTGGTGAGATTGTAAAAACCTAAAGATGGAAAGGTTCACTACTGAACAAGACATTTCACTCAAGGCAGGACTGCTCATCTAGGAACTCACTGTAGTGAGACTTGGCCTTAACAGACCTGTAAGATAACTGAGATACCAGCAAGTCTCCATAGACTATCAGGACTTATCAAGAAAGATAAGAGCATACAGTGGAAGCCTTGGGGTCTAAACTGGAATGAGTGAAGTTAAATGCCTCTATCAGTGAGATGGCCTGAAGAGAGGCAACTTGATATGCTACAGGGGCTGAACCCCCCACAAGAGTAGACAAACCAGAATGAACCCTGGTGTTTAGAGAAGCAGAAGGCAGTAGGGTGTGAGGAACAGGGAGGGATCAATGAAGGGAAAGAAGGGAATGGGAGGGAGGGGAATGGAGAGAAACAGGAAAACTCAATGTTTGTAAAAGTAGAAAAATAATTAATTAAAAAAGATTGGAAGAGTGAGAGAGGAGGATTACCATATATTGAGCTCAGGTTTGTTTATAGAGTTTGGCTCTGTCTCCAAAATAACAACAAATAAAAAAGATAACACAACAAGTTACCTAAACATCTTGAGCTGAAATGCAAAGCAGTAGGTGATTCAGGAGCACATGAATCACTCAGTGCCATCAGTTTGGCAGATTAATACTGTCACCACTTGGCAGATGAATAAATAAAGGATCAGGTGTGGCAAATCACTTGTTCTATGCCATTCAGCATGATACTTGAGATGTGGACTCCATGTACTTAACCCATACACACTACAACCCATGTACTTAACCCTGAGGCTGTCTTGTTTACACACACACACACACAAATTCTCTCTCACAAACTTGAGTCTTGTGAGAGAAATAATTCATTGGTATATCACATTCATAGGAACCTTCAGCTAATTATTCTTCAGTGCATTTACTCAGCTCACTAAGTTTTTCTTGCACCTCTACTATGCATAATAAATGCTTGTGAGCACTGAAGATACAACACCTGAATTATCTGAAAACCTATCCTTTTGTGTAACAAAACTGTTTTTGCAAAGTAGGATATGCTAGATGGTGGGAATTTCTGAGGTAGTTTAAATGGAGAGCCCCAGATATCGCTTCTCTAGAGAGTTCTCCCTCATACCAGTCATTCAAATGTTCCCAGTGGAGGTGAAACTTGGAGGCAACTTGTGAAGGAGATTTAGCTTTTTTCTTCCTCAGGCTTGGTCTGAGCCATAATTATTCTTCTTACTCTTTCAAGCCTATAGTACAAATGTGAAGTGTCAATATTTGAAAAAAAAAAAAAAAAGGAATAGAGATGGAACTTGTTGCAGCAAGAGAGAGACTACTGTGACTACAACTTCTTTGTTTTGGGGAACAAGATGCTTCCATGCTCCAGGTCTAAAGAAAACAGCTCAGTCAGAAAAGGCATATGCCCGATAGATGCCGGGGAGAACTGAACATGAAAGAATCCACTGGATGAGACAAGTACACTTTTTCCAGCTTCGTGCTACCTACTCAAATAGCACTCACTTCCTGTCATATAGCCTGGAGTAAACATGGCTTGGTTTAGGTTGGATGAGACTTGTGCCTTTGCACTTTTACTTTGGGTTGTCAGGGACAGTTTTTCTCCAAGAAATCAGGATAGAAGGTGCATCATCCTGACTGCTGAGCTTTCTTTTTGAAAGAGAAGTCAACACATGTGCAGAAGATGCCATGCTCACAGCCAGCACGCTGCTCTCAGACTGCCTGTCATGAGGCCCTCTGTGCCTCACTTTCTGCACTGTTCGGAACTTGACAGTTAAGTATCTTTGCTTCCAACCATGATATTTTCCACTTGTCTGGGCTGCACCACCACTATCCATCAAGCCAAAGTGTTCGTCATCATCATTAATCAATAGTTCCTTCCCAAAGGAGGGAATGTATTGTCCAAAGCAGTCACCCTCCCTTTGTTCATTCACACCACACAAATGCACCAGAATTCCGTGTCCCAGAAGTACCCAGGATGGGGCTGAGATGGCCCAAGGATGAAGCCTCAACCTTGCAAGCAAAAGGATCTGAGTTCATTTCCCAGATCCTGTGTAAAACCACCAGAGGAAATGGTGGTAGTCTGCATTTCAGCTGTGGAGAGTGGCCTCCAGGAAATCCCAGAGTGAAACAAAAAAGAGGTAAAGCAACCCAGAATGATTTCCAAAGTTACTGTTGGGCCTCCACAGGCATGTATGGTACACTCTGATACACACAACCAAATACACACTCAAACTCTCTCTCTCTCTCTCTCTCTCTCTCTCTCTCTCTCTCTCACACACACACACACACACACATACAGACACACACAGACACACACACACACACAGTACTGAGCACATCTTCTCTGCTCTAGTCATCATCTACATGTTCTCTCCTGGAATTCAACCCAGCTGGTCACTGGAACAGTTGTGCTACTCAAGAAGAACTGAATTTCGGGGCTGGAGAGGTGGCTCAGGGGTTAAGCCTCTGCCTTGCAGGTGGAGGGTTCTGAGTTCGGATCCCAGATCCCACGTATAGACGCCGGGCGGAAGCGGGGGCGGCCTGCGCTTCGGGTCCTGGTAGGGCGGAGCCTGTGAATCCCCCGGGGCAGAAGGAGGTGGAGGCGGCCATGGTGGTTCGCGAATTCGTCCATGGTTCTACACATACACACACACACACACACACAGACACGCGCGCGCACATACACACGCACATGCGCACAGTTGAATAAATAATAATAATAAAAAATATTTAAAAAAAAAAAAGGACGGAATTTCAAAACACTTGTTTCCAGGCTTTTCTTAAAGATTCACTTCTACCAGACAGAAATTGGAAGCTGTGTCCTTCAGTCCTGACACTGTTGTGCATCCACGATCAAATACAGACTTACACCCTGACTTTTCAGGGGATTCTTGGTACTTTGTAACTGAGAATTTACTTACTCTGGGACTGTTGGAATCTTGCAAAGTGGTTACTCTTTCTTAACGTCTTTCTGCTTAATGAAAAGAAGGCGATGATAGTCCCTGTGTTCTGAAACTAATATACAAGTTAAATGAGAAGGTTAAAGAAAGTTCTTTACATAGTACTTTGCAAAAGTGACACCCCAAAAACTAGCTGTTATCATGGAATTTTATTTAAAATAATCCACGCAGGATGTTTGGTCCATAACCAACTTTCAATGCTCACATTTCTTCACCTCCAAGAATAGAGTACCCCTTCAATGGCCAATCACACTAACAGGAAATTTTGGTATTCCAATAACTAAACCACAGGGGTCTGTCTACAGTCATTTTCTTCTCCAAATTTTTCTCTCTCGTTCTACATGTACAAACAGCTCTAGAGAAGAGATTACTGTCTTCATGGTCAGATTCCAATGCTTGTGCAAACAAAATGATTGGTTTGGTCATCTTCTGCGTACATCCCAACACACACCCATCTATACAATTATGCATTACACAAAGTATCTCTGCTTTAGTATCTTAAAGAACATACACATGCAGGAAGAGAAGGTAAGTGGCATGAAGCAGGTGTTTGGCACACTACAGAAGAATGGTATTCTCCTCAGTCACCCTCAAATATGAGTCAGACATGCACTCTTGTGCATCCTTTCTGTCACACCCTATCTCCTATGTCACTGATTTCTGGTCCTTAATAATTCACTTATGGAATTTTTATTACTTTTCATTTATCTCTAAACTTTCATCGTTCGTTGCAATTCTACTGGGGGATTCATGCTGGATGGATTTCAGCTTCCTGCTTAGCCAGAACAATCAGATTTAGGGAACATTGGTGCCAGACTCTGTGTCTGCCAATGTTCTCTCTATCTGGGTAATCAGCAGACACAGTACTGCCGTTCTGAACACATCAATTTCAATTTAAGTTGCTGTGAACTGTCAGGTTAATAACACAAAGCCACTTCTCTCCCAGCCCCAGGATGCAGAACACCTTTATGTAACACGGTCACAATACTTCTCAGAGTGGTGAGAATAAAAGGCAGAAACTTTCTTACAAAAAGTCAACAGCAAGAGAAGACAAAAAGGGAAATGTAGGATTAATAAAGAAATGTGTATTGTGTCCAGAAGTCAGCCTGTTTCTGCTTTTCCTTCCATGCCTGTTATTTAAGTTAGAATTTCTAAAACCATTTGTGCAAATGGTCACAAACAACCGCACAATGCAAAGTCATTCCTACCAAATTGGTCAACTTTCCAAACAATAAGGAGTTAATTATCCAAACTGTTAAAAATCTGATTGTCCAAAACAGAATTTATCCATTGACTCTTTCTAATAGACCTGAAAAGAAGGACATGGAAATCAGGAAGTGGAGGAAGGAGAATTACCTTGAAAAATTAGAAAAATAAAAATTTTGAGAGACCAAGGATGCAATCTGACTCAGGAAGACAAACTGGGCCACTAGGCTGGCACATATATGATGAATTCACACCAGCAAGGCACTCGAAGATACTTTCATTGTTAGGACTGGCTCAAGGTAAGATAATGCAGTGCATTTCAACTAAACATATTTCAAGTTTAATGTTCAGAGCGTATTTACAAGTGAGGAGAGAAATGTGGCAATTTACATTTGTTTATCAGAAGACACATCTGTAGTGTTAGAGAATGTCCTGTGATCCTGTTAATTGCAGTATGGGAAGAAGTTGAAATCCAGAATGATGGAAATGTCCTGGATATGCAAAACGTGTGGCAGATTTTAAGATTATCAATATAAGCATCATGCTAGCTTACTGGAAAATGATATTAATTGTGTGCTTGATAAATTGTTGAATACGCTATCTTTCAAGCACTTTGCTTAGTGTTTTACTGGGATTCACTGATTGTATCTTCAGAGAAATCAAGTGGACCCTATGATTATCTCTATATGTTATACACTGAGAACCATGGCTCAAAAGCAGAGATTTGCAGCAAAACTACATCTACTCAGGAATAGCAGTGCCAACCCAGAGTTCAAACTCAGAAAGTCTGGATCCAAAATCTATATGCTAAATAAAATTTTATACCAAAAAATCTTAAGATCTAATCATCAAACTATGTCAATATTTTCCACAATAACTGTTCAATTGAAGACTGAGGTATCTGAAAATGAGGAGAAAAAGTAGGAAAAATTTTGTGGAAGAAAAAATTAGCAGGCTCTTGAATGCATGACATTTAAATACACACATACAAACTAGATGCTAGTCTGTCATACTCTCATTGTAGGTACTCGGGCTCTGAATTAGGCATACATCTCAATAACAAACCTATGTAATGCCTGTGAAGGATTATACTGCTTTCATTCATTGATGTGGGTAGGACCATTCCTTGAGCTTGGCCTCTGTTGCAGGTACTCTTTGTGCTGCTGTGAGACCCACTCAAACTCAAATGACTTAAGGGGAGAAAGGAAGATTTATCTGGCTTACAGTTCTAGAGAGGACATACAGTGCATTATGGCAGAAAAGGCGTGGCTGGCCGGCAGAAGCTGGAGGCAGATTGAGTTACATCCATCCTGGGGACAGAGAATATGCTGCTAACCACTAGAACAGAACTACTAGAGGACGCAGGATGGAACTAACCAATCTCAAGACACACTCCTCTAGGCATGCCTTCTCCCAGCAAGGCTCCACCTCCCAAAGGCGCCACAGCCTTCCCTAACACCACCTAAGGATTCAAACACATGAACCTGTGGGGAACACACCATGTTCAAACCGTGATGGTGTCCAAAGAAGTGGAAAGTTGCAGAGAACAAGCAAGCAAGCAGCCAGCCATGCATGCAGCCATTGTTTTCTGCTCTAGCCCGTGCGTGCAAAGCTTGGTCAGCTTCCCCTCAGTGCTGTACTGCAACCTGCAATTGTCAACCAATTAAACCTTTTCTTCCTCCCTAAGTTACTTGATTTAGATATTTTGTTACAACAACATGTAATAAAGCTAAGAAGAATAGGTATGTGATTATACTTCCCAAATTCTGAATACGTTGTTAAATGGCTTATTAAAACTCATGATAAATCCTTCACAGTGCTTGATAAAACTGACCATTAGCTAAAATCCACCCCCAAATAGTAGCTTGTTATATCTACTGTTCCTTAAAAAGCAATTAAACCTTTCTTGGTGTTTATCATGAAAGCTGACTGATTCAATTCCCCAAATTTTATTTTGAATAGTAGTTATTTAGAGAAACAAAAATCCATGGATTTCTTAGGGAAGTTAGTTAATCTCTGTATTTGTTGTGCTTTTTCTGCTATTTTTTTCAGTTTTGGGTGAGAGTATTATTAATCTTATCTCATATTCTGTCCCATGGAAAGGTAGTTCGTTAACTTGTGGAAGTTATTGAGGTAGAGGACTCGGAGGCCAAAGAGAAGAGTGTCCTGACTCACCTTCATGTGACTTCTCTTGAAAGAAAGGCAGGGAAGTGCTATCCACTGGGTCTGTCCACCATTCAAAACTACTTTGATCTTTATTTATTTATTCGTTCATTTGTGTGTGTGTGTGTGTGTGTGTGTGTGTGTGTGTGTGTACATGTATCAGAGGGCACTATGTCCCTGTGAAGGACAAGGGTAACTTCAGGAATCATCTTGGATTTCTTCCACCTCCTCCTTGCTTCATTCTGGGATTTCCCAAGCTCTGCCAACCAGGGCCCAGAAGTGTAGGCCCCTGCCATTTCTGCCTGGTAGTTTTTTACATGGGACCTGGGATCTGAATTCAGGACCTTCTGCTTGCAAGGCAGAGTCTTAACTTCTCAGCCATCTCTCCCCTTCAAACTTACGTTGAAGTCATTCTTACACAATTGTTTTAATTATTTAATGGATTCTGTAGTCACTTCCCCAATTCTCTGGGGCTTCATATTCTGAGGAACCAAGTTTTCAAAGAGTCTCTCCCAGACACTTTCACAAGTTGCAAATCAACTGACGGCAATATTCTGCACATGGCACTAATCCCAGTGGAATAAAAGGACGTTGGGAGCCAGCATGAGCATGATCAATCGTCTAACACTTCCTCAGGCAATTTGAACACTGCTTTAGTTCAGGGCTACGTATGCTTGGTGACATACCTCATACAGGTCAATCATGACGTTTCCTTCTGGACCTCTGCTGCTCTGGACATTCTCCAAGGCCAGGGTGAAGTACACACCACGCGTGTCTGAGATGTAGAGGTTGTACGTGTCATTCTGGTTCCATTCTTGGACTGCTGCAAACACTTGGTTCTCATCTGTGCTGATGACATGCATGTCCTGAAGGAAAACACAAGCAAGTGAAGAACAAAGCAAGAGTTCTGTACATTTGTTTGGCGTGCATCCAAGAGCAAAGAAGACAGATCGCTGTGATGGAAGAAAGAGAGAGCCTTTTGCATAGATGAAAATGATAATTAGGTAAGCATTAGTCATATTTTTTGTCACTTGGGGCTTAGGGTTTAGGTCATAACCAAATAAGACAAATGAGTGTTGAGCTGCTTAGTTATAATTCAGATGCCTTATTAGACAATATGCAGATAATGTTCTTAAATATGTATGAATTTAGAGAACCAATCATTTTGATATACTTGTCAAGTTCGAACACAGTGCTTGCTCAGAAGACTAACGATGAACAAATACTAAAACAATGTACAGAACTGGAAAAAAACAGACAAGCCTTGTAGTTGTGTCTCCATATCCATCACTGTGGTGTGCAAACCAGCAGTACCAGTGCTACTTCCAGTTCCTTAGACACACCGAGTCTCAGGCCCCATTCGCTGCATATGAACTACATGTAAATATGATCCTTACATGAATAGAATGCTCACGACAGTTTGACAAGTACCACCTATGGGCTCAGCCACCCGCTGACTCCAGGAGAAAGATGTTAATCAAAAAATCTCAAAGCACAAATGCTCATGTCAGTGTGTTTCTGAACTTAGCTTCTGACCCAATCCTTTCCTCTGTCAAGTACTCTAAACAACAGAGGAGAAAGGAAAAAGCAATGGTCCTAAAAAGTGATGGTCACAAATGCCAATATTCCTGGGAAGCAAACTGAAGTGACGTGGAGAGAGGGAGCAGGGATGGGAAGGACATTCCCCCTGGAGTGATCCTTTCAACTCATTCAGAACTCTGAAGAAGTATAGCTAATGCAACCCAAAAATGACTGTTCCTGAGCAAGGCCTACTATCTCCTTTAGGAAGAGCTTGTTCATGTGCTTTGGGCTACTTGTTCTCCAAAGAAACTTCTACAACGTGAATTTCAAACAAAACAAATCAGAGCAAAGCAAACAAACAAAAAGAGAAAGAGAGTGGGAATTATGTTGGACCATTCATGGTTCCTGGGCACTAACTAATGCAAGCATCCTAGATGGGACCCAGGTGTAAGAGAGACATGGGAAAAGGAGGACAATGGGGTGGAGGGGAGAACCAAAGGGATGGAAAGGTAGCAGGGCAGGGGCAGGTAATGGGTCATGAGATCATTGTTAATATAATTTAAAAATAAATGAAAATGATGGGAGCTAGAGATATAACTCAATGGATACAGTACTTACTTATCATTCAGGTAGCCAGAAAGTCATGGATTCAGTTCCCAGCGTACATAAACTAGGTGTGGTGACATATATAATATGGCATGCAAACCTCAGGAGGTGGAAGCAGAAGAGATGAGGAGTTTAAGACCAGATTTGATAAATACCACGTTTGAGGTCAACCTAGGCCAAGTAAGACCCTCTCATAAATTAGCAAACAGTCTCACATAAACAAGCCTGCATATAATCATAAACACAAAGGAGCAATGTGTACATGCTTAGGTTTTCGTGTGGCTTAATGCTCACATCTTTATTATAGGCTGTGGCCTGTAATTGACAAGCTGCAGACATCTGGCAATCTTGGCTGGGAACAAATCCAGCCTAACTTTTCATTGCTACTTGAGTTAGAACAGCTCCTCCATGGAATTCTCTAAACTTTAGTGAAAATCTTGGCTCATGACTAACTAGTGATTAGAACGGTACTATGTGGTCAGAATTGCTATCTGGAAGCTATATAATAAGTAGGATAAAGTAGGAAGAAATCAGTAAGTCTTAAATGCTATAATAGTGTCTACCCTTCAGTGCATGTTTTATACATATTAGGAATTCAAATGAAGGGAGTTTCATTATCCCTTTTATTGATTAAGCAAAATTCATTTGATTGACTTCCTTGTTTTTGAAGCAACTTCCTATAATGACACACTTTTGATGTCTTCACAATAGATGCTTGATTAAGTATTCTAGATTGGGAGATCAAAACTGATCATCTCTATCTTCCTACTTTACAAAACCTTTATTTGCAGCTGTAAGTAATGACTTATCTAGTGGCTTGATCTGTATCACTTAAGAACTTGTGCTATTAGAACAGGTTAAATAGAGAAAGTTGAAGACCAATTTATCTTTATCCTTAGATATTTTCATTAAACAAGTCTCAAAGATTGGCTATACTTGCACTTTAACATCACCCACATTTTCCTAGCGTTCCTAAATGCTTCACTTTTCTCAGGAAAATGTGTTCTTACTTTTTCACTAAGTTGCACCATTTCAGACCAAGGCAGACCCTTCGAGGGCTTGTATTTCAGCATCTTTTAAAAATATGTGTTCTGTTGAATGCAAGCATTTTTAGATTTTAATGAATGCTGAAGGGGAGGAGCAGAACATTTCTGGCAAATCCTTTTGATTTTGTTGGAGGTGAATTATTTGCTTTATTTGCTTTCTGTAAGTTCTTTACTATATCGCCGGCTCTGTAGTTAGGGCTAACCTCGAACACACTGCATCAAGTACCAAGCCTTAAACTCTTGACACTTCTTCTACCCTAGATTAAAGGCTTGTTTCATCATGCATGGCGGTAAATAAGATGATGAATTAAAGTCTTTACTGGCAGGAAACTCGCTAACCTCCAACATTCTGGCCACCTATTCTTAGTCTCTGGGGAAGAGGCATGGGACAGAGTTTGCGTCTTTTTAAATGTAAAACCCTTGATCAAAGGACCAAATTTTTCCTGAAACTATCTCTAAGAACACTTTATGCTGAATGCACATTTTAGGAAGGCATGCTTTGAATCTCAGCTCCTTATTTTTAAAAATGACTGAAAGAAAAGCTGAGGAGCCTGTATCCATAGTCAGAGTAACAGTGACAGACCCAGAGTCTCCCGTTGCCGATGGAGCAGCCTTCACACTGCCTGCATCCCGGTGGCACATCGATCTTGCAGTATGGAGACAACTGGATCCATACTAATAATAATATTACCTTGCTTTTATAGAGTAGCTGTCCCCCAAAGTGCTCAAGGCACTCTCATATGTATTGCCTCATTTATCTCACTTGGGCTGCTTCGAATAGGCTCCAAGCAAGTTAGGGAAGGAAGGCTGTCACTCTGCCACGCTGCTTAAAGGACCAGATGCTCTTACTGGCAAGGACAATGCTAAAAATCAGACCATCTCCCTTCCCTGCTTTCTCTTTACCATTATATGTGAAGGGTTTTGTGAAGGGTTTTTTTTTTTTTTTTAACTCTCTTCTTTCAATAGCTCATACAATGGAAGGAGATGATTAAAGAAACTGGAGCAAGAAAGCACTGGTTTGTCTCCTTGCCTTTGGTCGAATTACTGCTTTGTTCCTTTTCAGGTGCAGCAGCCCTGGCTCTGACCGTTGACCGTGAAATACATGCACCTTTGCGGCAGATCACGCCTCCCGAGATGGGGCTCCTCTTTGAAGGTGCGTAATGGGATTGTAATGAAGCATCTCATTGCTTTCCACAATCAACACTCACCTGGACCAAATAACCCATTCATTTGTTGTACTAGCTCGCATTTTTGTGGTAACAAGCTCAATTAATCACTGCATTCTGCCTTCAGAACTCAAATGAGGCTGTGCCTTGCAACCTGATCATCTGGGAAGTGGAGGAAGGGGGAGAGCCAGGAGATTCAGCTTCAAAGCGAAACTTTCCCTTCCAGATGGGCAAGAGGCCACTGGGGGCAGCTGTCAGGAGCGATCTCTGTGATGACTCTGAACAGGAGATGCAAAGTGCCTGTCTCCCAAATCTCTAGCAACCAGTCTGCATAAAGGCAAAAGCCTTTGATTTTTAAGCAAACATTTCTGGTGCCCCTCAGACCAATGAGATACACTCCCCCTTTCATGTTTTTGATATCACATCAAATCTGGGGAAGAAAAATCGTGATGCGCTTTCACAATATCCGTTATTCATTCACTTGCAAGGTAATGAAATCATTGAAATTATTGACTTGGGGGTCAGAGATTTGAGTTCTCGCCTCAATTCTGTGGCAAAGAGCATTTTGTTACAGCCGAGATGTATTTCACTGACAGCACACTCATCCAAGAACAAGCACATGAAAAGTGACTTAAATCTGCTGTTTCCTGAAGTAGTTATCCTTTTGTACGCACCCTGAACCTCAGCATCTCAATGCATTGAGTACAAATCTTGCTTTTAAATGTATAAATCTAGCAAGTCATCTTCTTCAATTCTGGGTGGAAGAATCACAGCTCATTTCAATATATGGGGCAGGTAGCTAGCTCAGTCTCGTATTCTGAGTTGGAAGGTTTATCTCTCTTAGTAACATTCCTTTTTGCAAAGGGATTTCATTCAGTTCTCATCAAAGGCATTACTTCTTTTTTAAATTTTTTTTCTTTTTTAAATTTTTTATTTTATTATTTATTCAATTGTGTGTGTGTGTGTGTGTGTGTGTGTGTGTGTATGTATGTATGTGTGTGTGTGTAGAACCACGGGCGAATTTGAGAACTACCATGGATGCCTCCACCTCCTTCTTGTTTACTCTGCCCGGATTCACAGGCTCCGCCCTACCAGGACCAGAAATTCAGGCCATCCGCGCTTCTGCCCAGCGTCTATATGTGGGGCCTAGGATCCGAACTCAGGACCTTCCGCCTGCAAGGCAGAGGCTTAACCCCTGACCCACCTCTCCAGCCCCAAAGGCATTACTTCTATGGTGCATGTTCTTATCGCATTGAGGGAAAAGCAGGGGAAGCCGTGTAAACTGAGAACAACAATCATTTAAATGTATCCAGCCTTGCACATAGGAATACGGTTACCAGCAATTAGTCTTGCCGTTAATCTCTTACATCTAAACACAGTAACTAGCAACATGGCGCTAGCTTTCTGGAGTTAATAGTGAAGTTCAATGTGTGTCATTACCTTTAATGGGCTGAGGTTTATAATCCACTTTTTATTGTTAGCTTATACTAGTAGCCAAGTTAAAAAAGAAAAAAGAAAAAAAAATTGCAAGGAGAAGCCAGCACAATCTGTTGCCACTAGCTATCCTAGAAGAAGAGACCAGCTATGCCCTTATCCTATGCCTGTCACAGTATTTTCAGGACAGACAGCTGGTGCTGGTTCAAGGCAGCATGCTTCAAAGTCAAAAACGAAAACACAAGGGAAAGAAACAAGAACATTCAATCAAAATAAAGTTCATTATATTCTTTGTTCATCCCCAAGTTCCGAAGTTGACTTATAATTCTTTTTAAATCTGTATAATCCCCTTTTCACACCTCCCACGCATGCACATCTCCCTTGCTCTAAAATTAAGGCACAACAGATTAAATGTTGGCCGCTTAAAATTCATCTCGGGGACCACAAGATCATAAATAGCCAACTTTGAGTGCCTACATCCACCTATTTACCACTAGGTGGTGCTCTATATTAACATAGTTTTTGAGAGCTTCTGGAACGAAAGCCTGGGAAGTCTTGGAAGGTCTTTAACTGGCGGCTGTTTTCCAAAAGGGGTTGCTAGTGATGTCTGAAAGTTGTAAGCTGTGCCTCAGAATGCTAAATAATAAGCCTCCTAAGTCTTGTGGACCACTTAGTCATATGCCTTAAATTTAAAAAAAAAAAAGTTTTTTTTTTTAATTTTTGTTCTGTTTGAAAATATCTAATACTGCCAAACAGAAGCAAAATTAGTTAATTTCCTCAGATGCCACTGTAGTTACAATTCTGATGAGAAACGAAAAAGTAGAGAGAAAGAGGAGAGAAGGACAGAGAGAGAAAGGAAGACAGGAGGAAAAATAAGTCCCGTGGAGGCATGAGAAACAGGAGTCAGGGATGATGGGAAACGAGTTGAAGGCTGACAGGGCCATGGGAACTGGGTAGAGGCCATTGGGATGAGAATGAAACAGACATGACAAAAACAAAGCTATACCTTGGGCAGAGCATATTTTGGAAGCTTCATTTGTGCAAAAGCGTTTCTTCGGTAAGACACGTAGTAATGTGGTCTTCCGCCTGATGTCAGCTGGGCCATAAACAAAGTTGTAAGCAGAACCGTTAGAACCAATTCAGATCACAGAGCATATTCCTGAACAAAGAACGTGGCTGCCACACAACACGAAGGACACTGGTGTAGCATTTACTTAAAAAAGAAAAAGTTCATCTATATGGATTGATCAGAGGCCCAAACTTCCACCTTGTAGAGTAAAACATAATTTTCAAAATGGAAATAAGGCTGAGGAGCTAGGCCAAAGCCTTCACTACATTTTCCCCAGTGATGGAAGCCTTGACTCCCTGTCCATCAGCTGCCAGTTCTCCAGCCCCAGATCTATAACTACAAGGCTGTGTGGAAGATGACAGTTGTGGGCAAAGAGTGGAAGAAGCACTCCTGTCCCTCAGCACTGACTTCCAGTTTGATGGTGTCCCACTGATGACATTTAAGGAAGAATAATTAAAAATAAAGCCAGTCCTGATGTCCTAATTAGCCACAGGCCTCTACCTTTCAGAAGAAAATTGATATAGCTTTGTAACAAAATATGGTCAGTGAATTTGATGAGTCTGGGACACAGGAAGAGGGATGTGGTTCCTAAGTAACTTCCAACATCATGCTGAGTGAGCAGTGTGGCAGGCATCCATCAAGGTTTCTTTCCTTTGTAAGAACCCCAGTCAGACCTGGAGTTTGACCGGAAGCCAGAGTTTTCATACTCCAAATGCCTAGAAAGTCTTATGTCAAATGATCATCAAACACAGGAAAGTATAGAGCTTACTGTCTTCATGTCATTATGTGTTGAAGTCCTACTGATGCCCACAGTGTGAAATTCTACATGCAGAACTGATCGTCATTGGTAAGTCATCCATGCGAATTATAAACCGTATTCTAGAAACCAAAAAGTTTCCAGTGATATTGATAGGAGAAATGAATTATACAGAAGTGATGCATGGAGCCATTTGAATGTCACACCGAGTGATCAAAGTATTCATCACTCATTTCCCTGTAGAAAATAGAAATGGCGTGTGAATAATCATTTGGGAAACATTTAAAGATTAGCTATGTGGAGGCTGGGCATTCAAAGAATATAAAGGAGTAAATCTCACAACTTATTGTTCAAATTGCATTGGGTGTTTGCTTGCGCGTGTGTGTGTGTGTGTGTGTGTGTGTGTAGTGCGGTGTGTGTGTGTGCGTGTGTGTGTGTGTGTGTGTGTGTGTGTGTGTCCTACATTTCTCTCTTACATGTTTATTTTTAGTCTTAATCAGGGCATTTTTTTCTACCATAGCTGTGACCAACCCCATCAACTTCTTCAGAAACTTCCTGAGATTCTTGATCTTCCTGAGCCTGCTTACCTGAATCACAGCCTGTCTTGAGAAACTATCATTTGCCAGATATCCTATCACTCCCCTCTAGTAATATCTAATAACTGATCCCCAAAAGAAAAAAAATAATTACCCAACTCTCCCTCCCCAGCCTTTTCCCACCATAATCCCCCTAGCATGTTAAGTAGCAAGTGAGACTCTTCTTTCCTGAATAATAGAGTTCCCTGTTGCAGGAGGATTCTCCAAAAAACCTGTCCTGTTGAGTTACTCTTGATCCTTCTTTCCCGCTGACCTAGCATATATAACTATGTGCATGTGTATATGTCTACATATATGCGCTCATATATGCCAGTTGTTTATCAATCATAACTTTGCAACACCAGAGTTTTTTATGCCCTGTGCAGACTAAAATTTCCCTTAAGTGCCACAAAGAAGCAAAGCGTGGACAGTCTCTTGTGACTACACAGGAAATCTCAGCTTCTCACACAGCTTCCCACCTCTTAGGAGGCAAGACGCCTGAGTGAATGCAGGTAATGGGAAGTGTCTTCCTCTAATCACAGTGGGTGCCTCACAATAACACTGGTTGATTGTTGGAACCCAGATCTCTGCCGCCTCCGCCTCCAACTACCATACAACTTCCCCTTCACAATTTTTTCTCATTTAAAGGAGCAATTAAGAGGGAGCTGATTGGCTGGCCACGCCCTAGACAAGAAGACGTTCACATATTTTCTACACCTTTTCATGTCTGGAGGCTTCTTTGGAAAATAGATGAAGGATATGACTGGAACTGTATATCGCTTCCCGCATGGTCTTACTACTTACTGCAGGTAATGGTAACACTAACACTTTTGTGATCTACTTGTAAGGTCTTACAGACGCTGGCTGAATTAATGTTCATAAAACAACCAAACTTCGTTCCTTTGTTCCTTCATTCCTTCGTTCCTTCGTTCCTTCGTTCCTTCCTTCGTTCCTTCCTTCGTTCCTTCGTTCCTTCCTTCCTTCCTTCCTTCCTTCCTTCCTTCCTTCCTTCCTTCCTTCCTTCCTTCCTTCCTTCCTTCCTTCTCTCCCTACCTCTCTTGCTTCCTTCCTTCTCTCCCTACCTCTCTTGCTTCCTTCCCCTCTCCCTCCCTCCTTCCCTTCTTTTCCTCCCCCTCCCTTCCTCCTTCTTTTCATTCCTTCCCCCTCCCTCTCCCACATCCTTCCTCTCTCCCTCCCTTCCTCCCTCTCTTCCTTTCTTTGCCTTAGATTGTGAGTAGACAGAAAGAGCAGCAAAATTGACAAAGACCAGAAAAAGAAACACCTTAGAGCCAATCAGCAGAGGCAGATTTTTCATACCTGAACAAACACATAATCATCCTGGACAATCAAGGAGTCTGGGTCGATGTAGCCTGGGAAAGGCTTATTTCTGTTAGCCTCAGTGCAGTTCTGCATTCGGCAAGTTAGGTATTGTGAATCTAATAAAAAAAAGAGAGAGAAAAAAACAGCTTTTAAGCCAGAGTTTCTATTCTGCATTGTCTATCTCCAAATCTTTAAAAGAGTTCCATGATCTTCAGTGACATTCTTTGTATTATTATTATTGTTGTTGTTGTTGTTATTATTATTATTATTATTGTCTTCATCAGTTCATTTCCATGCTAGTGATGGATGCCACCTTCTCCTAGCATGCCCACCAACTCATACCAGTATAAATCTGCTTTTAATTGCTTTCATTTTCTCCCCCAAATTCTAGTAAAAATATTTTCAAAACCGGGCATTCAGACTTGCCATTTTGCATAGTTATTTTCTTATCTTTAGTAGAAGTCACTTCCACTCTTGATCTTTGGCTGACAAATAAGGAAACATGCATGCATTTGGTATTTCAAGACCTCAGGTAGAAGTGCTGTTTGTATGAATGACACAATTCTTTATTAAGATGAAGGTGCTTCTTCTATGAGTTGGAAGCGATCTTTGGTGCAGGAGCTTTGTTCTCATTTTATAGGTGAATAAACAGTTGGATTTCTGTTGAGATGCTGCTGTAGCCGGTCAGCACAACATCAGAAACGCTAACTCTGAGTCAGTTGCCTCTCTCTTGCTGAAAGAATGTGGCATTCAAGGCATCTGCTGTCCTCTGTGAACTCTGCTATGCCAGTCCCTAGAAGACTGTTGTCCTGCTATATTTATAATGGACTCCAGCCCTCCCCTGCCTACAGTTCCTTCCTTTTCCTCCCATGTTCATTTCTTACACTCTACTCATGAGTCTTCTGATCTGGCCTATGTTATCCTGAGGAATTTGGCTAAACTTTCCATGGCATTAGTGACTTTCTATTCATAATCCCTCTATTTAAGATGCTTATTCCCAAGTAGCTACTGAATAAGTTCTAGATTTCAGTTAAGTGTTAATTCTCTGGACCTTCCATGATTCCTCTGGGACATGTTCTCCAGTTATCGCCCTTCATGGAATTTACCATGATAAGACAATGATTATCTTGCTAATACTTCTCTATAGTGGCCCAAGGACAAGGAAATCTCAGTAAAGACATTGTCATGTTTGCTTGTTCGTATCTCTAGAGCCTAATTCTGAATCTGGCATACTATAAGTGAATATGAGTGTGTGTGGGAACGTGCCTATTTTGCAAAGTATATTCTTGAATGAAAGAGAAATCATTTTGTGTGTTTTTGCTCCTCAACGAGTGGGTACGTTTGTTTTCTAAGTATATTAAAGGCCTGTGCAATCACTTTTCCCAAATGAAATAATGGGAGTTGGCGTTTACATGAAATGGGGATGGGAAGTATTATATCAAGGTGGATAAAAACATTCAACGAAGAATTCTCTCAAAATTAGCAAAATAAGAGAATCTACACAGAAGAACAATTATTCCTGGAGTGGAGTAGTGGGCAGTAGGCACGTTTCCACCAAGTGACCAATGCTTGATATTGCTGACTTACTCTCGGGAGAATGAAGAAGCAGAGCTCTGCTTATAATCTTCCTCCAGCACAAGTCTGCTGCAGGCAGCATGAGACAGCTCTCCAGTCCTTAACCCCCAAGTCTTGATGAAACTCAAAAGGTGAACTAAAACAAAGTCCACCACTCATCCTTTCCAATCCTACCCTACTTAATAAATGATATTCCTGAACTTCCATTCTTGAGCACACATCAAGATATGTCTGTCTTCCTTCTTAAAAAAATTCTGGGACTCATTCCTTCCCAGAATACATACTTTCATCTATCTATAGGAGCAAAGTCATTTCCTTACAATTGCACAATATACAAGACTATTAGGCAGCTCTAAAGTGATTTCATAGTTTTTGAAAAACAGTGTGGAGCGATTGAAACAATGAAGAGTTGTATCTCTGAGGCTTGGGCTTGGATTCTCCTGTGGTCACATACTAGATGCATGGTTCAGAAGAAATAGAGCTATCTTCCCAACATTTATATAATTCACACACTAAACGGGGATAAGAATATCAAATATCAAGGATGTTAGTTACTAGAAAGAATTAATTGAAAAGGATTGGGGGAAGGCTCAACAGGTCAAATATTTGGCATATAATGCTAAAGATCAGTTTGGATCCCTGGAACCTATGTAAGTGCTAGATACAGTTTCTGTAATTCCTGTGTGCCTATGGGAAAAGGGAAATGGAGACACAAGAATTTCTAGAAGCTCATAAATCAGCCAGCCTGACTATCCAACAGAAAAGAACCTCCCTCAAGTCAGATGGAAAGGCAAGGACGGATACTTAAGGGCTGTTCCTTGCTTTCCACACTCATATTGTGCTGAACACACAAACAATGCAGACTCATACACATGCACTATACAGTGTAGGCAGATAGTGGTTCCTTACAATGCACACTTGACTACTCCAGTTACATTTCCACATCAGTTTCTACCCAGGGTCCATCCACACTCATCTTGCCTACTTGTGATAAGGTTGATATTGTACCTACTGGTTTATTCTTCCTCTGTATCAGTCACAAGTTTCTGTACAGAAGAGTGAATCCTATGAGATTAGTGCAGGCTTAAAGGGGACCTTTAAACCCATCACTGCTAAATGGAAGTCATGAGATGTACCAGAGATACAGGAAAAATCCTTGCATACCTCTATGCCAATGTGTCTCAACATGTACTTGGAGTTCTCCTAACATTATTCTTATCTGAAGTGGCCCATCCTATCTAAAATCAAGTTTACAAAATGAATGTGAGAAATTTATGGAAAGAAACTGTTCCATTATGGCATCAATAAGCTACTAAGTATTCTAGTGTCTAGAAACCTACTTATATGACTGTCAATGTGTGAGACAATGAATAAAAAGTTCTGCTAAAATGAATTAAAATGTATAGGAGTTCTGAGTATCTATTGACAAGCAGAAGGCCCATCATAATGTTTAAAGCAGACCCTTAATGAGGACTTGTTAGTAAATACATGATCACTCTTTTTATTTATGCTATCTATAGATTCTTTACTAAGACTTTGAATTCCTCTATGGAGACCATGAGCAAGCATAAGATGGAAATATAAGCAAACACTTATATGTATAGCTTATATACATAGGGATTGTAAAAATGGCAAAGGAATGAAAAAAGGGAACATGAATGTAGATTTGTTGAGCATCTGTGAAGCAGATATTGGAAGGATGATAACTTTTCTTTAGAACATCATTATAGACTATGATGGATCAACTGATTTTTACATGTAAAGAGAACAAAGAGACAGTAATTTTTAGAAACAGTATCATGGGGTTTTAACTTGGTTGGCCTGACTCTACCTCTACCTTATTTCTACTTCATTGTGCTACATGAAGATCAATGTGAATTTGCAGACAACTTTTGCCTTAAAAACATTGCTTCCTAGCTAATTATCAATGGATCAACTTTCTATCTAAGTATCAATGGGAAAAGAAGAAGGTACTCAAACATCAATATGGGAAAATGATATTCTTAGAACTCTGTTTCATTTCACCTAAGAAAATCAACATACATGAAAGGACTGAGTCACTCAGATATCCATCAGAGAGTGTTAATAGTAATTAAAAATGTGAGAAACAAAATGATGAATGAAAGGAGAATAAATAAACCATGGAACATTCCATTTGCTATTAAATTCCTGCTTTGATGACAAATGCTTGATGTTTCCATTTTCAAAATAAGCTACTGATTATTAACATTAGCCAATATTAATTTATTGGCTTTTAAAATTCTGCCTTAGTTAAAAAAATGGTAAAAATAGATAAAACTGAGTGGGGAGTGCTTGTTTTCCAAACTATCATGGAAACTTTTCTGTCTACCTGAAATTATTCCTAAATAAGTCTTTAAAAGTAGGTTACCAAAACATTACATTCTAAACCCACTTTTTTTTTTGCAAGTTGTATATATAGACTTTGTTATATATGTGCCTAAGCAGGAAAAATGAATAAAACATACCCAAGATGTCAACAAGAATGGAAAGGCACTAGGCAAGAGAATTGGACACTCAAGTCACATCTCTGGTCAAGCAACTCTTAGTGGGTTATAGGCTTGGAAGATAAGCTCTTTTGACACTTCTGCATGTTCCTTTTGTCTGCTTACCCTGCCACACACTGTATGGAACTGTGCAACGATGCTATCTTTGGACAGAGAATTGCAAAGTATTCAGCTTGGTGTCACCAGGAAAGCCTCAAAAGCAATCTGCACTTCTTCCTCAGAATGACTCTAAGTAAAATTTACCAGCTGAAGGGTAAGTGATCAATTTTGAGCTGCCTGCCTAGTGAAGTGCTCCTGGTTTGGTTCCTTTCTCCTCTTAATGGAAAGAGAAAGAAATTGGCTGTGGTTCCTAATGAGGGACCAATCACTCTTATTCCCCTTGGGGCTTGCTGTAATAGCATTAAGTATGATGAACTCTTTCCATATTCAAATCTGGTAAGTGTGTGCAGTGCTGCTTCCATAGGAAGTCACTTGTAATTTGGCATTAATTAATGTCAATTAATATGTGCAACTGCTCGACGTTGGAATTAATTTCATTACTCTCCTTGCACAGATGTTTTCCTTACCACAGGTAATTAGGACACTGCACAGATCTTCTCAAGCATGCTCACTCTGCAGCAGCTGCTGTTTGGAATAATGTGACCTCCACTCACCCCAAACGTGGGCTGATACATAGAAAAGGAAGCTGCTTATACCAGGCCTTTATGAGCCAAGGAACAGGGGTTATGTGCAAGTCAATTTGATAAACCTAAGAAAATTACTCGGAACTGCTAAATTCTGATCCATAGCATAGGAACACGAACCTTTCACGCAAGTGTTTGTCACAGTAGAAGACCTCAGTTCTCCAGAGTGCTTAGTCTATACTTGGTTAGGCCATATGCAAATGACAGCGGCTGTAATTGCTATTTAAGTCCTCTGTCTCCATCCAAGGTAAATCACCCAGGCAATCACTTACGAAGAACTACAGATATGATGTCAAATTGTCGATATATTTCTGTGAAGAACTAGGGATTTGATATCAATATATTTCTTCATATTCAATTTTTGTTTTGGATTGACAGTTTTGTTTGTTTGCTGTGGTTGCTTTTCCTCTGTAAGGAACTATGAATGTTTGATAGAAGTTAAAGTGATGTCGAGTAGAAAGAGCAAAGCTGGAAGTTTTATTTACTGAGACCCAATCTACGGCACTCAGAACAGCATGATACAGGGACACAGTGCTGCTGACCAGTGATGCAGGATACATAGCTCAGCTCAGAAATATCACACATTTATGGTCCACAGTTTTATTTTAAACAAAGAAACATAAAATGTACAAGAGAAAGGGAAAGTCTCTTTAGTCAGCAATGGGAAAATGCTTCCAAATTGCTACATGAGTATATTTAAATGTATACACAAGTATTTGAATTTTATAACAAATGCAAAAAGTCCATGAAATAATAGATTTTAATTATTTTTATTAATTTTAATTAGCATCATTAATTAGTATTATTTAACAGTTCTGCATCATAGATATGCATGAAAAAATCACCTTGAACTGTATAAGTATAAGCAATTATTTTATGCCAACTAAAATTCAAATTAAAAAAGATAATTTATTATTTATTTGGGGAGAGAAAGAGTAATTGAATACTCAGGCATGTAGGTGGAAATCAGAGGATTACTTTCAAAATTTGGCTTTCTCTAAATTCTAGGGGTTCTGGAGACTGAACACAGGTAACCAGATTTGTACGCAGGTGGCTTTATCCACTAAGCCATATCAGTGCCCTTGAAAAGGCTACATTTTATAAGTCACAAGAAATACCCCTTTTGTGTGGTTAATCACTAAGAAGTATTCCATGTAAGTAGAATGAATTAATTTTCAGCATGTAGAAAGTGAAAATACATAAGGCTAGAACATATTCATGCTCCCCAACTTCATACCTGAGCCTCTTTATTTTCCAGGTGCACCCCTCCATCCACTAGTGTGATCCTAAGATCTTAGTTCTACCTTCAACAACTATAGAACTAAAAAAAAAATCATTTAATAAGTTAGGTTTCAGAATATCTCTATGAGAATGGTGATTAGAATTAGAACCAAAAGGGATGTTGAAAGCCAAACTCCTCCTTTAAGATGACATGTTCTTACTATACATTATCCACTGAAACCGCTTCCTTCCCACTCCTTCCAAGACAAAGCAAACCTCTGTGATGTAGCTGACAGGTTCATGTTTTCAGGGCCTCTGCTATTTCTAAACGACATACTTATTCCCGGCCGGCAGACTCTAGTGTTCTTTTTGATAGCTTTACAGGCGTTAGCCATCTCTCCACTCCTATTGCACAGTTTCTAGGCTCCCTAAGCCTTCAGAGCATTGCCTGGAACTCAGACAGAGTTTCTCCTTCTGCCAGTGTCTCAGTTGATGGCAGTTGCAGCGCTAACCTCCAAAATCAGCAGAGCAACTTCTTGGTGAACTGTGTTAATTAGAGCACACATTCTCTCTCTCTCTCTCTCTCTCTCTCTCTCTCTCTCTCTCTCTCATTCCTTTTTTCTCTGTCTTTCTCTTTCTTAAACTTTAAAAAAAAAAACTCCAGAAACTTGTGCTTTTAATAGAAGGAACTATGATTAGAAGGTGAGGCACCCTTAATATCTTCATTAAATATGCGATATTCCTTTGAGCTCAGAAAAACTTGAAATGGTGGCATGCCAGAAGAATGACTGCTGGACAGTGACATCAAGTCATGACAGAATTTGGGTAATGTGTGACAGATATCAGTTTGTGTGTGTTTTATCAGACCACAATAGATGCCCACACCTGAAACTAGTTTAGTTGAGCAAAAACACATCACCATCCACAAAGACATATGCAGCCATGGCCCACTGAGAAGTGCATTGTTCATTTAACCTTAGATCGACAGGTAAACCCAGGAGGGATATATATATATATATATATATATATATATATATATATATATATTTAGAGAGACAGAGAGAGAAAGAGAGAAAGAAAGAAGAAGGAAGGAAGGAAGGAAGGAAGGAAGGAAGGAAGGAAGGAAGGAAGGAAGGAAGGAAGGAAGGAAGGAAGGAAGGAAGGAAGGAAGGGAAGGAAGGAAGGAAGGGAAGGAAGGAAGGAAGGAAGGGAAGGAAGGAAGGAAGGAAGGAAGGGAAGGAAGGAAGGAAGGAAGGAAAGGAAGGAAGGAAGGAAGGAAGGAAGGAAGGAAGGAAGGAAGGAAGGAAGGAAGGAAGGAAGGAAGGAAGGAAGGAAGGAAGGAAGGAAGGAAGAGAGATACAAAAACAGACACAGAAAGAGTGAACAAAAAGCAACAGGAAATCAAGAATGAAATGAATGTGGGAAGGAGAAATAGAAGAAAGAGAAAAAAGCAGTGAACAGTTCAGTACCTTTGGCAAGATTTCCAGAGAGACTTCTCTAAGGTCTGTTTTAATGACATAAGTGGAAGGCTTATTTTCATATGACTTGGAATTAATTTTATATAACATGAACAGTTCAGGGACTGCCTCTGAGGTCTGGCACGTTCAATCATTTCTTCACTTAGCAAGTTAAGGTTCTTACTGCTCTCCATAATCACTGACAAACCTTGGAAACGTAAATACTCAAAAGGGAACAATGCAGTACCATCTTTGTGGCAGTTACAGATGTGGAGCTGACAATTGCAGGCAGAACCACCAAATACAGCTGGAAAGAGTTGTTTAGTCCCAGGCAGGCGCAGAGCAAGTCTGAGGGGGAGGTGATCTAACTGATCTACTAAGACCCGGTTCATAGTGCGTGGGATATGATACTCCCTATGCATCTGGATAAGATGAAGAGAACTGGCCCGGTATTTTGGCAGACTGACAAGTCAGATAGTCTTTTTCCTTAGCTGTACCTGTGGGTATGGTTTGGCCAGGTCTCTTGACTCCTGATTTTGGTATGAGTTCTCTGACCATGCTACTGAGCTGTAACTGAGAATGGTAAACTGAACTGATGACTTTCTTCACCTAAATTGCTTGTCGTGTGTTCATATCAGCATCCAAAGAGTAACTGGGACAATCCCTGTCTTTCATCGTGGACTATACAAGACAGGGACACATTCACCCACTCCTTGATATTCCAATCATCTGGCCTTCACACCACGCTCAACCATGACCAGCATGCTCAAGCTCCAAGTCTGTTTTATGTACTGGTTCTGCTGCCTGCATCACACTTCCTGTACGTGCCTCTGTCCTTTACTTTCATAAATGCCATTCAAATGCCATCTTGCCAGAGATTTCTTCATCAACCTTCTCCTATCCTACTAAACTCCGTATTCTGTTTTGTTTTCCTAATAGATGTGCAAGAATATTTCTCCCATATTCACATGTGCATTATGCATTCACGGATGTGCTGTCTTCCCCATCCAGAAGGTAACCTCTGCCAAAGGTCTTTGCAATGTTCCCGCCCTTCCTTATTCAGGCTCAGGAGAGGATTCTGCAAAAACATAGGGGTGTAACAGTATTTGTCAAATGAATAAATAACAGATCTGCAGTGAACCGGACCTGGATTTCAATCTTTGCACTGAGACAATGGAAAAACACTTAAGCTGTGTGGAAGCCTTTTTCTTCCTTGTCATTAAAATGAGGAAAGGAACACCAGCTCCTCCTTCCAAGAATTGATGCAAGTACAGCTGGAAAGAGCCAGGGGCTAGAACACCAAGAAACAAAGTCAGCCTGTGCTGTGGCTTGACATGTAGAGGACAAAGAGAAAGGCGTCCATACCTGCCAGTGTCTTTATGCTCCTAATGTCTGGAAAGCAAGGGTCAGAAATGTGCTGGAAATTTCCACACACTTGGAAGTAAATGCAGAAGCATACATATAGCTGCTACTGCTGCTGCTGCAGCTGTTCCTTTTACTGCTGCTAATGCTGCTGCTGCTGCTGCTGCCTCAGCTGTTCCTTTTACTGCTGCTAATGCTGCTGCTTCTACTGCTACTGCTGTTTCTACTGCTTCTGCTGTTTTTACTGCTGCTGCTGCTGTCGCTGCCATGACACCCTGAGAGACTCTAGGAACCCAGAGGAAATGCAGGTCTCTGCCTTGAAGTAAGGGTCTGTACTGCTGAGGTGTTCTGGGGTATCACTGCTCTCCTGTCCTCTGGGTGAGAGAAAAGGATATGCACCTCTTGGCCACCACGCACACAGGAGGGCAGTGGTGTCACACAAAATGGCTATGAGGAATCCCACGTGAGAGCTGCCCCCTTGAGCCGGTCAGTGTTCTGTCATTATCAGACTTTTTGTTCTGTATGGGAGGCCTGGAATCTCTTCCTTCTGGTTACTTTTCAGGATGACCTCTGGGCTTCTGAATCGGACATACCCAATTTAAAAAAAATCATTCCTAGCTAAATTCAAGAGATTTTTGTGATGGGAAATGTCAGTCACATTCACACTGCCAGGAAGAAAGTCAATGGTAAATGCCTTGGTCGCTCTAAAGCTTGATGCTCTGCACAATGTTGGAAAGAGGGGAGGATGTTTAGTGTGCTGTGGAATGATGGGAACATAGCGTCATGAGAAGCTGACTTCAGGCTAAACTCAGTCCAACCCCTTCCTTGACCCTACTGTTCATATATTGAAAGAGAAGTCACATTTGGTTTGTATCACGAGGTGGCCATCAGTCTATGGTGTCAAGGGCAGAATGCCATGGTCTGAATGGGAGTTTCCCCCTATAGAATCTTATGTTTGAATGTGTTACTAGTGTTCATGTTTGGGAAGACTGTGGAACCTTTAAGAAGCAGAACAGTACTGGAGGATGTGACATCACAGGGGGAGGACCTTGGTGCTTGGTAGTCCTACCCTTCTTTCTCTTCGTCTTGCTCTTGTTCTCTCTGCCTTTGAAGGCTACAGTGACCTGAATCACCCTCCTGCTTCTGCCTTCAGCCATGCTTTTGTTATGTGATTTCTATGTCAATAGATTATATCCCCAAATAAGTAGCCAAATAAATACCTCTGTCTCCCATAAGCTGATTGCATGAAAGTACTGTTTCACCACATGAAGAAGGGTAAGTGCATCACTGTGGGAATAAATGGTGCCAACTGCTTTCCAGCTTTGAATCTCTGACCTGGGTGAAAGTAACACTATTTTGATTTTTGTCCAAACATGACAAAACAGATTACATTTTTATAATTTCAAAGATATTACAGAGATCTGGTAGCTTACAAAGTTCACTGAAAAAAGAAATCAAAGCCGCTAAATGAAACAAACGAGGATCTCCCAGCTTACTCCAAATCCAGCAAAGTAGTGAGAACATGCTGTACTTCGCTGCTGATGAGATGGGCTGTGATTAAAAATTCACCCATGCTGTCATGATTACTGAGTGCCCCCAAACAACAAAGGAACCTTCTGATTGTAGAGCTGTGCATGACACCAGGTATTTCAGAAGGCAAAGTGACAATGTTTAGGACAGTTTCAGATATGTGTATGTTCTGACCCAAGGATTTCCTTCCAACAGCTCAACAGCTACTCCTTGTGCAGTGGCAATTGTTAAGCAAGCATGGATGCTTATTAACCAGACAAAACAAATGCAGATACAAATCCAGAACTTCTTGAAACACAGAAATGTCAACATATATTTTAATGAGACAGTAATCATTAGATTATAATTCAAGGTATAAGAGATTCTATATTCACTATGTTCATAGTATTTCACCAGAGAGTCACTAAATTTCAATGTGTGGGTATGGGAAGAATTTGTTCACCTGTCTTTCTGTTCACCAACAAATGCTACATGTAACACCACAGACTAGAACATAAACATTTGTGTAAGTGAATATCTTTGGAAATAGAGACAAATTAATCGAATGCACACACACACATACATTTGTACATAGATATGTATTTAGCATTTTTAGCATGTGTTTGTGTGTTCCAGTATGCATGAGTGTGTATAAGCGGACTCTTCAGTGTGTTTATGGAGGCCCAAGGATGACATCGAGAATCATCCTGGACTGCATTACTTCCTTATTGCTTTGTCCTGGGGTTTCCCAGATTCTATCATCCAGAGCTAGAATTACAAGCTACAGCCAGCAATTTTATATGAGGTCTGGGGATCTGAACTCAGGTCCTTCTACTTTGAGGCAATGGCTTTAACCCCTGAGGCATCTCTCTAAGCCTAGCTATGTATGCATGTAAGAACACCTGGTACCTGCTCTCACAGAATTTATGCAATGGAGAGGGGCAAAGCTGTGATAAAATAAATTGCACGAGTGAAATATAAAATGCTAAATTGAGATGAAAGCACAAATATACATATACATATATGTATGTATATGTATATATATATATATATATATATATATATATATATATATATATATAGCTGGATGGAAGCAAGAAAAATATGAAACTTGAGGTTTCCTTAAGAAACAGGTGCGTAACCTGAAGCCTAATCTAGCCAAGGTGACCACTTTTTGGGACTGAGAAAGATGGTCACAAAATAGATTTTTACTTCTTAATTGATGCATGTGAGTGCTGATTGTATGCTATTTATATTATAAAAGCAGCTGTGCTTCCAATGACCCTCCCCAACACAGTCTTGCTCAGGGATAGAAGAACTGAAAGATTCATTTCTCCACTATCTCTGATCTATGGTGTTTAAGCAACCTGGCCTCATCTACATACCAGCTTGCATGGCATTCAGTTTGTAAAACAGATTACAAAGGCAGATAGAGGGTAAGAAAAGATCTCCAGGATTCACCCAACAACAAAATTAAGAAAGTCAATAATGAAATAGAGTTGTGAGAATTATTTTGTTTTTCTTGAGATTATAATGTGCTATTTTGAGGTTGATTTCACAGCGTTTTGGGGCAATCACTTCACAGTTGGCTAAAGGACCAAAGCCTGTTTTCCCCAGTGAAAGAGATTAGTCCTTGAGAAGTTGTTAGAAGGTTACTTAGTCATGCAAATAAACACTGCATCCATTAATTGTCCCTTGTCCCCTGTCCCTGCTGGCTGGGATCACAACACAGACAAAAACATTCAGGTCACAGACTAGGACTTCAGTTTCCAAAGTTAATACAAGAAACAGCCTTAGGGCTGCAGAATGCCTTATGTGATTTGTGTGTACAGGTC
Source organism: Typhlomys cinereus (assembly GCA_023101885.1). Lineage (NCBI taxonomy): Eukaryota > Metazoa > Chordata > Mammalia > Rodentia > Platacanthomyidae > Typhlomys > Typhlomys cinereus. The sequence continues at coordinate 646,522 of JALPQD010000388.1, read as the reverse complement.
GCATATGTGCAGAGTTGTGTTTACGCAATTGCCATGTGACATATTCTGACAGATGCTGTTTTCATCCAAAATCACTTGCCCACGACATGGGCACCCAACTTCAGACAGTTAAGTGCGTTCATCCGTTTATCCTACAGCAACCCAGACCCTGTACTTACACTGTCCTTTAAGAAGATAAGTGTAGAAGCCAAAGCGACAACTCAATGGCCAAGAGCACTTGTTATGCAAGAATGAGTTTGAATGCCCAGCACCCATATGAAGTGCTGGCATGGTCACCCATATGTTAGTAAGCTCAGTGCTGATAGTGGCGATGAGGGTTGAGGGCAGAGACCGAAGACTCACTTGGGCTTGTTGGGCACCAGCCCAGCTCTAGATCAGTCAGAGAATCTGTCCCCAGGGAATAAAATGAAGAGCTGCAGCACAGAATATTGGACATCCTCCTCTAACCTCCTCCTCTTATGTGCACAAGAGTGGACATCCCTCATACACACGTACATTTAAGAGAAAGAGGGTGAGAGAGGGGGAGAGAGAGAAAGAGAGTGAGAGAGTGAACAAGAGAGAGAATATCTGAACAGTGACACTCACATGTCAGATACCCACTGATTCAATCAATCTTGAACGCAAGTTCTGAGCTAACAGTGCATGCAACACAAATACATCCCAGGTTGGGAAATCAATAAAATATATGTTTTGCTTTTAGTAGCTGATTATATTAGGTGTATAAAGCATACACATACCAACACCCAAACCCACATACAGATAGGAGATCAATAAAATTTTCACATTCGGAATGAAGACCTGCCTGTTTGTCCAAATCTGAACATAAAGACCAACATCAAAGACCACGTCTACCGAGCATCTTCAATGTTTTCCCATGATATAACATGTGATTAACTCTAATTGAGCCTATTCACTTCAACTCGCCTCCCAGGGCAGAAAGTAAGGTGTGAAAGAGCATCTTCAATCACTCCTGCAAACTACACAACACACACATTTCAGTACACAGCGGATAAGAAACCTATGTACTCACAGAACAAAGCTTTCCAGGGCTCATGTGCCTGAAGCCATGGGGTTCCACTGAAGCACAAATGAATTATAAGTTTTAAGCTAGGGAGGGCCGAACATAAAGCATTGGATGAAGGAATCTAGAAAAGCATTAGCTGCCCACAGGGAGATGTGCCAAACCGGCAAGCAATGCATCTCCCCGTGCAATGTCTCAATGCTTTGGCTACAAAATTTTCTGAATTCATTCAAATAACAACAAATTTCTTGTTTAACGTTTTTGAACAAAATACTGTTTTGGAGTGCACCTTACCAGGTCAACGACCTGGAATTTTTGCAATGAGAGTGTTTCAGTCAGGAAGTGGGAAGAAATAACACAGATACTGAAATTCCTAAAGCAACTGTCCAGCCTAGAACCTGGTTTTGATAAATGGACTCTCTGATTTGCCAGTTGCAACCTGCTGACACGTGCCTGCTTGGGATTGTCCCAGCTCTTCTTCCGTCCTCCTGCCTGTTTCTTTCACCTGGAACCAAGCTTGCTGACTGTCTTGGAGACAGCAATGCGGGGAGGGGGTAAGAAGGGAAAGGAAGGAAGAGGCAGAGAGGCAGGGAGGGATGGAGACACAAGACGGTACCAAGGTGATTTCGTTCTTCTTGTTTTTCACTGAAGCAAGTCAGGTATTATGCTTCAATCATAAAAATATATTGGTAAGCTTTTTCTTCTGTTTAGTTTTGACAGGATATCATCTCAAATTAAATCCCTTTATTGAATTTTTACCCTTGGATAGTTTCTGAAGATGCCTTTTCAAAAAAAATACCCCAAAATAAGAAAAAATAAAAATGAATAAATTAGAAATGATGTGTTTCTTGCCTTGCCAGAGCTGAGCCAGGGATGACATTTTGTCATTATCAGCTGCCTCGCCAGCAGGAAGCTAAGGAGTAGAGTTAGGTACAAGAAAATGTGCAGGTCAGATGGAGCAATAGCCTTTCAGCTTTAAGATACAGGGTTATGCACACTGGATGCCACGAACGCAAAGGCAGCTTTATCCTCAAAAGCTCAAAAAATGAAATTGGTAAGACATGCTATCAGCTCCATCCAGAGCTTTCTTTTATTAGTTTTCTGTCATGAAACTTTGCTATCTAAAGTGTCGGCCACAGACCAGCACTGGTGCCATGTTCATGTCTTATTAAGAGCCTTAGAAGAGCTGCATGCATGCTCTGACAAAGTCAGAGATGCCGTGCTTAAAAATTTCCAGGCAGCCCAGTATAGGAGATGAGACAGGTGACTTTGATGGGGGTTGCCTAGGCAGCCGGCATTCCCATGTATTCGGTGAGGTCCTTCTGTATGTGGCAATGGCAGTACTGGAGACAGAAGAGAACGCAGCAGTACATCCCTTCTGTAGTAGCACACATAGATTGCTGGGGACCAACAGTCAATCTCATAATGACAAAAGTAGAAAAGAATTTTCAAACTGAGAGGAAAGGAGGGGGGAAGGAACATCATTGGATAAAACCAAGCAAAATAAAGAAACTGATTGATTTGGGAATTTAAGAAAGGATTCCCTAAAGAGCATGTGCTCCACCCACGAGCAATGATTAGCCGTACCCAACTGGTGCACAGTAGCAGCAAGAGAGGAGTGAATGGATGCCTGGCGGAAGAATAATCAGCAAGTATCAACATTTTTCATTGTGACAATGCAGAACTTTCTCTGTTCCAATGTCTGGAGGCAAGAGCAAAGGCCTTAGACCAAGAGTGTGGAGGGCACAAGGTGAGATACAACTAAGGAAATGGACAGGTACCATCACGTTATGCTTGAGCTACAACGTTTCAACATCAGAACTGTGGGAATTCAACTAGCTTTTAGGCCAGGCATGGGCTCACTTTTACTCAGGAAACAATTGCCCACTCTGCTGTGGTAAACCTGAACCTTAGAGTCTAAGATATTAGCACTTGCTGCATGAAAATGCAGGTATTACTGCCTGACAGAGAACCCCATAATGTGGGGCGAGGTGGAGGGGAAGTCCTCCAACAGTAAGTCCTGTGTCAGGTGACAATTGGAACCTGATATGGCAGCCATGCTTGGATGTGCAGGAAGAAGGGAGGGGCGGTTAATATTACACGGAGTTCCGGGTTCCCAGTGACCATACTCAAGACAATGTCCCAAATGGAGCAGCAAAGCCTCTAGAGAGGAAACATCTCATGAGGCTTTCAGAGGAGAGCCTTGGAGGTTATGTGGCTTCTGGGAGTCGGGTTGCATGGGTGACTTATTTTCTCTGTCTTGAAAACTACAATGTATAGGCACCTTTGCATTCAGAAGAGCTAAAGAGAGAGGAAAGGCATAATCGGAAGTGACAAGGCTTCTTTCTAATTCTGAGATTACTTTAGAAGCAGGAAATGTTCACTTTCCAGCTTCAAGCAGGGTGTCTTAGACCCCTGCTCTGTAGCTGTTAGATGATTCACTCTTTCTCATTTACATAGGAGATCTTTATTTCTCCCAGTCTCTTCTGCTTTCAACCCTCTTCTATGATCTTTCTCTCTTTCCTATTTCTCTCACTTGTCTTGTGCTTTCCTACACAGAATTGTACCCTAGCAACTGTTAAACCTTTTGAGGTTCCTCTGCACCAAAGTAGGGGAAGGAAATTACACTGTTAGTGTTCAAATATTGAAGGGTCTAAGTGCTCTGTGCAATGTCTAATATGCATTGACTCATTAGTTCTTACCTGATTGGGCTTTGGGAAATAGACATCACTATCCTCTGGGTAACGTGTCAAGTATCTTACAGATAACATTATTACCCACCTTGCTACTCTGTTTTCTTCGGTGCAGTGAGAATGACAATTTACATCATCATCATGAGGACTAATTGTGAGGAAATATGTAAAGTGTTAGGCACAGTATCTGGTAAGAACTGATAAATGTTAAGTTCTAAAAGAGCTATTATTATGAAAAAAAACTGAGATTTCAAGGGTTAAGTGGCTTTTTCAAGGCGACACAATTAGTCAGTGGTATTTGAACTCTCCATTTACAGCTTACTTCCCTGGATCTCATGGAGCCAACGCTGCGATCTCTTCAAACAGAAGCCCTCACTCTAAGATATCTAACAAGCACTAGTAAGACCTTCCATAAAGTTGAGGTCCTCCAATGACCCCACCTCCTCCCTGCTGTCTGCTGGGGATACAGGACAATTCTTTTTGTCCATTTCTTTCCAAGTGCTTTGTGATCTCTACATGGGACAAGGGAATACTGCCTGGAATGTATCTGAAAAAATGAAAGAACTGGGAAAAATACATCAAATCCCAACAGCAGAATACCTTAGAAGTTAATTATGTGAGCTCGGGAGATAATTCAGTTGGTCACATGTTTGATTTGCAAGCACAGGGACTGGACTCCGGTCCCCAGAACCTATGTAAAGAAGTTCAACAGTGACACAGGCTTGTAATGTAATATTGGAGAAGCACAGATAAACATAGCCTGGGGCCAGCTAGCATAATACATTTGGTGAGATCCAGGTGAGTAATAATGTTCAAATTGGTCCTTTGACCTCCACATGCACATGCACCTATGCACACATACACAAATACTTGCACACAAAACATAATAAACAATCAGGAGTTTGGAGATTTTCTCTCTATCAGAACAGGTTGATTGACAGGATAGACCAAGTCTTGTCTTCAAACAAATGGAAATAAATATGGACAGAGATATGCATATTTGTAATTAGATTTAAATGTAAGTTCTTATGAAAATCATGAAGCTAATTCTGTAGTACTGGAGGCAGGAAATGGCTTTGTTCACCAAGTGATGGATTGCTATCAGGGTAGTCGCAAAAACTTGGTTCATGACAGATGGATAGAATTAATGTCACCATGAACACTGGGACACAGTGATTTACTTACGGCCATCTATGGTCCTGGCCTCGAGATGCACTAGGTCTGGCTCTTTGTTTGACCCCATCACAGACCTAAAGAATGGCAAAGCACAAATATGAACATTTAGCATCAATGACTTCACATATAACTCAGTAAAGCCCATAGACTATTAATATTCACAATCTCTCAAACTTTTCTACACCATTAAGGAACAGAGCTTCACAGAAGAATTTCCACATTAAATAAAAACACAATGAAAACTTTCATTTGATGACAAGGACACTGTATCCCCTTTGGTATGGCTTTGTAAATAAGCCCTACCATCATATGCATATGTTACCAAGGGTTTACAAAACATGTGCCAAGCATACTGCTTTAGCTGGTGGACATACATAGTAATTACACAGCTCATTGTTCTAATTCAAGCTCCTCATTTGAAATTTATGAAGGTTCTCTGCCTTATAAACCATGAGCATATCATGTAGCCAATTCAATTCAGAAACACCAATAAAGGAGGAATCCTTCACTGCATTGTTGGACTAATGTGACTACGATTTGCAGATGCATCTCATTTTCTAATATGTCCTGAATCCATATCTGTATGTAAAAAGAAAAACAATTTAAAACTCCTCAGAGGCACGTAAAATTTTGTATAATTTTGCAGTGCACCATACTAAATGGAAAATAATGATTGTTATATAATACAGGAGATCATACTGTATATCTATTTTTCCCATTTTCATGTGTATGTATGGTGTGGGGGTACATGCATGTGTGTGTACATGTGAAAGCATGGATGTTGAGGCCCCAGGGTCATATCAGGAATAATGACTCTTCCTTCCCTTTCTTTTTTTGAGACTGGATCTCTGAAAAAGCCCAGAGCTCCCTTGTGATGCTTTGTAAGCAAGCTTGCTCTGGGGATTCCCTGGCTCCACCATCCAGGGCAGGCTTTATAAGCAGTCATTGCATGTACCAGACAGTCGATGTGGGATCTGAGGGTCTGAACTCTGGTCCTTTTGCTTATCAGGCAAATGCTTTAATGACTAAGAAGAACAATTATAGATGGGGCCACCTGTAGTACTTAAGAAAAAAAGAACAGCATTTAGGCTAAGGAGATGGTTAAGTGGGTAAACGTTTGACAAACTGGATAAGCTGAGTTTTGAAACTGAACCTGAGTTTTGAACCAAAGCCAAGAAGAGGCGTGTCTACAGGAAGTAGACTAGGTGGAGGTGGTTGGGGGTGGTATGGCCAGGAGAAGGCTTGGAGTTTAGTCAGATTTATTCAGCTGCAAAAAGACCTTGTCTCAAATCAGATGGAAAAGCATCTATAGACCTCTAGCTCCATATGCATGTCAAAGTACAGGTGAATGCAGAAGAATAAATGCACATATACAAACATAATTGGAGAACTTTAATGGGTTCCCCCTGGCTACATGGAAAATACTCAAATGCTTACAAAAACGGCCCCTCTGCTGAGTCCTAGTCACTCAACCCAGAACTCTGTAAGGTACATAAAACTTCAGGACTTCATGTGAAACTCAAGACTGTATGTATGTACATGCCTCCGTCTCATCTTTGCTTCCTGATAATCTGCCACACTCAAAAGATTTTGCTAGCTGTGAAAGTGTCTCATGCATGTTCCTGCCCAGCTGGTGAAGCTCAATGCCACCTCTACATCCAGAACAGTCCTAGAACACTTTTTCCGTGTGTGTGTGTGTCTGTGTGTGTGTGCGTGTGTGTGTATTTTGCTAGGGGTAGTAGGTATGCAGTTCATATGATGACTTTTTTTTTTAAGTTGGATCTGTGGGTGAGAACTCTGATCTTTTGCTTGCTAAGCAAAGGTTTTAACCCCTGAGTCGTCTCCCAGACCCTGTGCACCCTTTTAAAGATGCAACTGAAAAGTTACTTTTGTTCAATATGCCCCACTAACACCAGCGATAACATTTCCTTTAGTATAAACGCTAAATGGTAATTACATAGCTTATTACTGATAAATATTTTGTGAGTTTCTCCAAATGCAACCCCTCTCTCAAAAAGCATACGTGTGCACGAGTGCGCGCGCACACACACACACACACACAAACACAATCGTATAGAGCTATTGGAGGAACTTTATTTTAAAATCTCCACATGCACAGTTGTCAACATAAATTACTTAATAAAGTAACAAATTGCAAAAATGAGAGAAGGAAGCAAGAAAAAATTAAAGGAAAGCATAAAAAGCTGAGGTAGGAGGGAGGAGGGAAAAAGGAAAAAGAGAAAGGAAAGACATGAAGGTCGGTGAATTCTTAGAAATTAGTAAATTAATCACTGTCCTTGATTGCATTCCCAGAATTCTTTGTAGCTGAATTCATTTCCGAAGCTCAGAGAATCTGAGGCTTCACTTGCTCAGCTGCTCTTCATCATTACAAAAGAAGTCTCCTTAAGGCCCTATCATCTCTCCCAGTAAGTTCTCTCTGATACATACATGTCCCAAAACCCAGTAAACATCAACTCCTCCTTTCTTCTTCTCCCATTAAGCAGATGTTTGCTAATAAGGGTTTTACAGTTTCTCCCAGAGACATGTGCCTGAACATTCACATCACACAGCCAAAGGTGACCCTTCTACCAGTGTATCAGCTACGTATCGTGGGCACTCTTGATCTGTGGGAAGTGCTGTCCACCTCCAACACTGAGCTGTTGACTAAATCCACTGGTGGCCTTTCTGACAAGGTCACAAGTCCCAGGCATTAAAAATGAAAGTCATTGATATTGTCACTGGGTACTAAGTGGATCAGCTCTGGGTTTTTTTTTTTTTTTTTGTTTTCCCCTGTTTTCCTTTCTCAGTGCTACTCTGCATAGGGGCTGCCCATTCCTTCTCCTTTCTTTAATAGACAGGTTTGTGTTGATATATTATTAGTATATGAGTTTCCTGCAGGGTTACCTCATATGATCTTATAAATCCCTTTGTCACTCTTAAATCCCACCTCCTCATGCCCCCCTAGGCATTTTTCCAAATTATTCCCTCCCTCCCCCTACTTGCCATGTATTCTAAATCTCCCCTTTGAAAGGTTTCACCCTAACCACTTCTTCCCACCTTTCCATTCATTGGTCTTTTTCAAATTTTCTGGCTATTACAATAATTATAAGCCAAGTACACTGACGAGGACATCAGTACTAGTATGTGCACATAAGAAAGAACATGCGACACTTACCTTTCTGTGTCTGAGATACCTCGCTCAATGTTATATTCTCCAGTTCCATCTACCATAAAGCAGAATACCGGTGACCTAGCAAGACTCATGCAGAATCAGGCCAACCTAATCTCTCCTGATCCTACATCTTAGGGAAACTCACAAGAGAGGGGGCAAGGAAATGGTAAAAACCTAGAGATAGGAAGGTCCACCATTGGATAAGACATCCCATTAAAGGCAGGACTGCTGCATCCAGGAACTTACTTCAGTGAGACTTGTCCTTACCAGATCTGGGTAATAACTGACATACCAACATGCCCCCATAGAATATCAAGGAACTTAAGAGAGATAAGAACATACAGTGGAAACCTTAGGGACTAGAGCTGAATGAACTGCCCCAATCAGTGGGGGGGGGGCTGAGAAGGGGCAACTTGGTATGCCACAGAGTCCTGAACCCCCACAAGAGTAAACAAGCCAGAAGGAACCCTGGGATCCTTAGAAGCAGCCAGATAGAAGGTGGGAGGGAATGAAATAGATTGATGAAGGGAAGGGAAAGAGATGGGAAGAAGTAGGAATGGTGTGAAGCAGGGATAAGTACTCAATATGCTTGTAAAACTAAAAAAAACTAAATTAAATAAAATTTATAAAAAAGAAAAAATAATGAAAACCAGCTTCTGGACAGTAGAGACGCCAGCTATTATCCATTTCCTCCAAATACAAACAGGTAAGTAAGTTATATAACATTCACCCCTCATTCTGCTGTTTTATTTCTTCCCTGAAAGGATGACAGACCAGCTTGAACTCCACAAGAAAATTCTAGAATGTCTCATTCCAGAGAGAGGGTTAAATATCAATAATCCTGACTGCTCAGCTCTCAGTTTGTCTGTTATCACCAAGAGGGATAAAACATTTTCGCTGGATCCAGTGGTTTCTTTACATGTGTTTCTGGCCCCAGACCAAGAGTAGCAGTTGGTTCTGAAAACTCCTGCAACATTTTGGAGTGGGAGCTTCTCCTTTTCCCTTCTCAACTTGGGAAACACAGCAAGAACAAAATAAGAATCCAAAACTTTCCTGAATTCTAAATTCACTGGCAGGTTTTCCTTACACGGCCTAAGACTCATTCGGTTTTCAGCAAAACAACAACTGGAACATAAAGTTTCAAATATGAAGACCAACCTCAGCATCCTTAAGAATTTTTACCTGTGCAGTGCTCTGCCCTCTTCCTACGGCTCCATGGGAAATTCTAGTAGCCAAGGGTGACCTAGATTTATTGTTGCTTTGAATTTGTGGCCCTGGCAGATTAAACTGTTGAAGATAAGTGGTTCTTAATGTGTGTCTAGGGGCTCCTTTGAATGGTCATGGAATTCCCTACACACCTTGGGAGAGTACAACACTAAGGCTGATTACCTAGTGTCAGTGTATCCCTCAGAGCGCCCACAGATACATCTGCAGGGATATGGGAGCATGGAATGACGTAGTTTTCTGCATGTCAACTCTGTCCTTCTTTTCCATCTGCATCGAGCAAAAGGGCATTAGCATAGAATTTAATTAAAGATGGGCTTATTTGCCACATAACATCATAGATGGATTTTAACATCTCTGTGCCTACTCATCAGTCAGTCTGATTCCTAGTACTTGTGTTTGAGAGCACAAAGTGCTGGTTGCACTTGCTTTACTTTAAATCACCCTGCACACATCACTGTCATGGTCCATCAGGGTTTGCTGCAATCCTTTGCCTCAAAGCCTCTTATACTACAATGAATGCATGAAAGCACTGCTTTTTTTATCCATGACTTCTCTGTTCTTGGTAAAGCAGCAAAAAGATGAGGAAAACAATATTATCCTGATTAGTGTTTGCTTTTAACTACAAAATATGAGGGCATTTAAGGCTGGGACTCTAAAGTATCTCTATATACCAATAAGATGAAAAATTGACCCAGGATCTTTTAATCACAGGAAAGTAACAGGAGGTGGCTTTATCACACATATTTTTTAATAGGGATCATTCTCATGTTCAAACTGAATTTCATAGGAAAGGATTGGAGTCTTTGGGCCTGAGGGCCTGGGTGATAGATGTCTGGAATTCCCCTTCCAGTCTTTCTTTTTCCTTCACAGTTTTTATTCTAGGTCTCTCTTCAGATGATTAAAGTTGAACATGAGAATTCAGTCGGGGGGGAGTCACTCAAGCCAAGTTGACATCCTTTCAAGACTTCCAGAACCATGCATGTACTTTATATTAAAAAAGATAAAAAAATAAATTCTCCAAGAACATGTATACATATGTCTGTCTGTCTGTCTGTCTGTCTGTCTGTCTGTCTGTATGTATGTATGTGTATATATAAAGGTACCTAGAGACTTCATATTTACCCCATCACCAAAAAAATGACTGCTGGTATGATTTAAAGGCTCACAAAGTTCAAATGATGCCTACTTATTTTTATTTCAAAAGATGAGTGGTAAATATTAATAGTTATGAAAAAATGAAATTTCACATTGGCATTAAAAACTGCTTGGGATAATGTGGCTGCTCCACTAACAGAAATGACTTATTGAAATGAGTTATTATAGGTCAATAGGTAAAAATAAGCCAATATAATAGTCCATGGATCAAATATACCAACTCTGTGAGTGAGCAACATTCACTCATTTATTCAACATTCTGAACCCCCAATGTATAGTAAGATCAGGAACTACACGGTTCATACGACTAAGAATATATAACTGCAGAGGAAATACTTACCAAGTGAAATAGGGCTTCTGATGCTTAGGCTGCTATTTTGATACACAAAAATGATATTTCTCTCGCCTTTAGTTAAAGACCTGAGGAGCTATATGTCCAAGGTTCTTCTAGAGCGTTTTTGGATCAAATCTTCCAGAATACTCATTTATTTCATTGATAAATATCAGAAAAACTTTCTTTTTGGATTCATTTATTCTCATTAATTCAAGTATTTTTCTTTCTGATATGTGTGTATGGAGTAAATGCACATGTGTGTGCTTGTGTGTATATTTGCCTGTGACTGTGTTTACATGACTGCACTTGAGGATGAATGCATGGCGGTCTGAGGGTGATATGGGGATCATTGATCACTCTTCCACCTTCCTGTTGTGAATCAGGGTCCTATTAATCCCTGAGAACTTTGTTGGGGCTGGACTGGCTAGACAGCCCACCCATAGGATTCCCAGGCTTGCCATCCAAAGACCAGACCTGCAATGTAGTTGCCACACTAGCTTGGCATTTTGTATGGAACGTGGGCATCTGAATTTAGGTCCCTTTGCTTCAAGGCAAGGGCTTTAACCACTGATTCAGCTCCCCAGCCCTTCCTTAGAATTTAAATAGCAGGGATTTGGGTCAGAGACCCTGAGTCAAGACAGATGATCCTCATGGGTATCTGTCTACGAGTGAGCCAAGAAAATCAGGTGTTTCAAGGTAACAGAACAACAGAAGGTAAAATTAAATGTTAGCAGACAGTAATCATGAAGCATCCTTTGCCTGATGTTAAGATTTCATACTTTATCCTAAAAGTCACAGAATGGCACTAAATAAACTTTAAAAAATAGAGATGGAGATGTATCTCAGTGCTAAAGCAATTGCCTAACAGACAAGAGGTCCTGGATACAATTCTCAGTCCTGGAAAGGATAAATCTAAAATCATTGAGTTCATAAACGCCAGAATGAAAGCATTTCAGGTCCCACCTTGCAGACCTCCCCTCTGAGGGAAGCTAAAAGTATGAGTCTGTGGGTCATGTCAGATCAGCTCCACTGACGAAAACAGGACCAAACCAGATACAGCCTCGCACCTTTGCTTCCCCTAGCTCAAGCTGGCGTTCCCACCGAGGAGTTGTTTTAGAATAAAAGTCTGAGAGTTGCCAAAGCCGGAAATATGAAGAAAACTGATCCAGCTTGACGTTGCACACCACAGATATTAGCAGCGCCTCACCAACCTCCTGAAATAGTCAGCCCAAAGCAGTCTTTGTCAATCCTTCCCACAGCGGAAATCTGAAATGTCCCTAGTTTATCATTCTCCTGGCATTTTGTCTGAGTTTATACCAGTTTAATATAGTGTTCAATAAATGTGGCAGAGCCACAAAATATCCTGATGTAGATAACCGCAGAGCAAATATTAAAAAAAATCAACACTGTGATGGGATAGCACCTATTTATTCAGATTTAGAATTGTAGCTGTCATATCCAGGGAAATGAAGCAGGATCTGCAGAGGAGGAGGAGGAGGATGGGAAGGAAGGACCCTTGCCTTCCTCTTCTTCATTTTAGATGGAGCATCCATGTGCCCACAGGTCCTCTCCATTAACTATGCCACTGAAGCAAACTGTCCTGTCTGCTATGCACCAAAGAAGGAAAGTGCCTGGCAGCTATTAGCTGTTGGAAGCCTTGATTTCCTTCTCTGCAGCCAAAGCACAGCTTTTCACCCGCCAGGGCAGTTAGACTCTGAAACAAGCATCATCAGGAAAACCCTGGCTACAGCCACAGTTTTGCTTTTGAACAAAACAGCTTGGCCCGAGGTCTCATCTGCTGCACACCTAGGATACACAAGCCGGATGAAAGAAAAAGCAGCCCACATGTCACCTCGGCCTCTCTCATTAGAGACACACTTGCTTCTTGCTTCTGGCTGGCTGGCTCTTGCCCAGTCAGATTGCTTTTCCAGCACCAATGCTAGGTCCTAGGAGTAATAGGTCCGTGGGGGAATAACGAGACAAATCCAAATGACCTTTAGTTTTCTGTATGCATAATGGCCTACAGAGAACCTGTGTGGTCAGCAGCCTGTCTGCATTTGCCATCCTGTACAAGTCAGAACAAATGCTTATTTATTTAATCATCTAGTTAGTTTTATTTTTTAGTTTTACAAGCATATTGAGTACAAAATGTATTTCCCTCCCTCCCATTTCCCTCCCTTTCTTTCATCAATCCATTCCTCTCCCTCCCACCATCCTACCTGGCTTCTTCTATGGTCTTAGTGGCATTGCCCCTTTTCAGGACACTCCATTGATAGGGGCATTGATACATAGCCTCTGGGGACATGTTGGTATTTCCATCATTATGCAGGTCTGGTAAGGACAAGTCTCACAATGTGAGTTCCTGGATGCAGTTTCTCAAAGGTTTATTTATAAGATGTCTTTCATGTGAGAGCGCACATGTGCGCGTGTTTGCATATGTGTGTGTCCATGTTATATGCATGTGTAAGAGCGTGTCCATTCACATATTGTATGTGCATGTGTTGAATATGTGTGCATGCATGTGAGTGTATGTGTGTTGTTTGATCATATGGTTGAGAATATGTGTGCATATCTGAGAGTGTGTGCATACATGTACATGTCTATGAGTACGTATGCATGTGCGGAAAGGCACAAAGTAAGGAACGAGTATCTGATGAAGAATGAAGGAATACAATAAGTCCAGGGTGGGAGTGAGGTAATGAGTATGTTTGTTACACAAATTGCATTGCAGACCTGGAAGCACAAATATGTTTCTAGGGTCCATTTTCCTAATTTCTGAGTCTTGAACCCATATGAGGTTGTATAACTGAAGGCAGGGGTCACAAAAACTGCAAGAATAAAAGCTTCCTGAACAATCAACAACAAAAATACTAATTTGTAATTAAATGCACAATGGATCCAGGTGTTTCTGGCAGCTCTGACTCATGCTGTATTACAGGTAGGTCTTCACTGCAGTCTACATTCTGATTACACATATGATTGCAGTTTGCCTGCATGGTACTGATATGACTTCATGACCTAAGAATGTAAGGGAACGAGAGGGTTTTACTTTTGCTTAAGACTTTTGGTTAGAGTTCATAGCCTAGCTTGGCAGGGAAGTTCATGCAAACACTTGGGGCAGAGGGAACTGAGCACATCATATCCATGGAAATTGTTGAGAGTGGCAAAAACCTCCTCACTTCCCAGACTGAAGTCAACAAATATACTGAAGGATGTCAATGTACCTAACCAGCTCCCTCCCTCTTATCCACTTCCTAGGGGATGGGTGTTCCTCCAACAATTAGACAGTCTCCTGCTGGCTTGCTTAGAGCTTGCCATAACTACTAATTCGGCATAACTTTGTCCACAGCTTAGCTTTCAATAATCAAGCTGACTCTTGTATATCTAACTAGCACAATCCAGTGCCAATGAATGCTGCCTGAAACATCTCCTTACAGGTCCGAGGTCACTTTATCCTATGAATCACAATGTTTTACTGCTCATACAAAGTTGTCTGCTCCAATGTAAACGTAATATTTTAATCATGGGAAACAAAGGCTTTTTAATATTTTCATCTTATTGTCCTTTAACCTGCACCTGTAAAGTTAGTTTATCTTTGGACTGTATTATGTCAGAATGTTTGACTTTGGGAATTGCTGTTTGAATTGATGACTTGACTTTCATTTAATAAAATGAATGTTGGCTTGTGATTAGGACCGGATTTCTAACAATTTCTGAAATGGCCCTGAACAACTGTTTGCCATTTTGTGCTTCATATTTATGCGAAGCAGCATTTTTAGCATAAATGATTTTGAAATCAAAATATGGATCAACTCTGAAAAACACTGAAGATATTCTGTCCTGCACTATCAAATATTCAGTCAAGGCTTAAGTCTATTGCATACACAAATAATACATCCACTTCTGTAGAATATAAATCTGCCTTTGTCTTTAATACATACTTGGATTACATCTACACACAAGAATTATTTCAGCATAGTTTCTTCAGACTTTATTATCAATAAAATAATGATTTGCATACATATTTTACATACCTGAATATATATAAGCTCACAGAAAAATTTCTGGGAGACTGTTGAGACTGCTCAGGGGTTGAAGTCTTTGCCTCACAAGCAAAAGGACATGAGTTCAGAACCCCAGATCCCATGTGAAAATGCTGGGCAGAAATGACAGCAGATTGTAATTCAAGCCCTGGAAAGCAAAGCCTGAGAAAAACCCCCAGAGCAAAGCAGTAAGGAGGTAGAACAATCCAGAATGATTCCTGATGTCACCTTTGAGCCTCTGAAGGTACACACACTCTAGTGCATTCATGTTCACAAGCACACACCCCCCCCACACACACACACATGCATGCACATATGCACAAAAATCTTTCTTGGACCAAAAAGGGTTATAGTGGAATAAGTCTGAGTTCTTCTCTAGAGCATTGCTTTAACAGGCTTGAAGAGACCAATGCAGAACTCATTGGTGAAGCTGCCCCTTTCTTCTGAACTTTCTTTCAGTTAGTTAAATGAATCTGCTTCTTGCACCATTAGTCACATTTCTCCTCTTTTTCATATTTCTAACTTCCATGCCTCTGATCTTCTTGGTGTTTGATTCTACCTGGCTGGGCATTTAACTGGTGGGAATGTGAGGGTCTTGAGAGACACCAGGACACAGCCAGGTTTGTGCAACTGACCACCAAACCAAACTTTCACTGCTAGTGGGATACAGAGAAACAGATTTAACACCACTGATCTCCAAGTGGGAATTATATGATCAGGGAGCTAAAGAAAAATATATTTTAAATGATCAGCGAGTATGGTCAAATAGAGATTTTTGCAATATATTTTATCAAGCTTTCTTTTCATTGTCTTCAAACTTACTTGTACTTTTAGTTGCATATTAACCTTAGATTACAACCTTAGACATACAATCTTTATATATATATATATATATATATATATATATATATATGACAATTGTTTTTTATTTAATTTCATTTATTTTATGTGTGTGTGTGTGTGTGTGTGTGTGTGTGTGTGTGTGTGCACTGTGTATTCCTGTGGAGGACCAAGGGTGACTTTGGGAATCATCCTGGATTGCTTCTACCTCCTCCTTGTTTTCATTTGGGATTTCCCAGGCTCTACCCACCAGGACTGGAAGTGCAGGCCATCTCCACGTCCACCTGGTATTTTTACTTGGGACCTGGGATCCAAACTCAGAACCTTCTGCTTGTGAGACAATCTGAACACCTGAGCCATCCCTCCAGCCCTACAATTATATATCAAAGTATGACTCTAATGGAGTAAATCTCTAAGTGTTTTATTGCAATTTATAGAATGAAAATAATGAACTTATTCAGTATTGTCTATTGATACTCAAAGAAAAAATGTACATTTCATTTATTTATTTATTTTATTTCCACTCATACAAACTTAACAGGTACACTGGTCCCCTCCTCCCTCCAACCTCTCTAAAAATGTACATTGATGATAAAAATTTGACTGGAAATACACATGAGTGAGTAGGGCTATTAGCAGATTGGCAAGGTGATCCAAGGGGTGAGGTGTCTGTTTGCAAAACTGGCAATCTGAGTTTGAGACCTGCAGCCTATATGATGGAAAAAGAGAAATGATTTTATAAAGTTGTCTTTTGACTCCATATGTATGTTGTGACATACACATAATCTCTCTCTCTCTTTCTCTCTCTTCCTCCCTCCCTCTTAAATAGACAGATTAAACCTGTAAATAAAACTATAGTTAGCATTTCTGAGAGCTTGAGGATTTCAGTGACAAAGAAAACCTATCCCCAAGAACGATACACAATGTATGTACAGTGTTACAAATAATAATAAAGGCATACTAATAATACAAATCATGCTTAGTCTAGAAACTAAAGCCTAAAGTCTGATTCAGTCAATGTGTGAGAACTACAAACACCCAGAGGAAGAAAAGGGACAAGTGAAGTAGGAAAAGAAGTTTCTCCCATCTTGTGTCTTAGACCTGAATTCTCAGACCATCTGTGATCAGTGTTAGGAAGGCCAAGGTCCTGGACACACTGTGGCTGGGAAACAAAGCCAAGAGCCAGCAGGAGAGCTGTATCTGTGCTGGTGCTGTGCTTGATGTGAGAGGGAGAGACCAGATAAGCCAGGAGAGAAGCGACTCGGCTGACAAAAGAGCAGGAAAAGAGAGAAATTCCTTTCTTTCCGTTTCTTTTTGAAAAAAAGAACTTCTAGCATGGATCACAGGGGAGAAGGCTCCAGGCAGTAGGATCCTTAGAAGCAAGGGGTTAAGCAGTCATAATAGAGTTCCCATACTAATAGGGAGCCCAAGAAGGGGCTCAGGAATATGCCACTGAGTCCTGACCCCTCACTAGGGTGGAGGACTCAGAAGGAGGTTTAGCTTTCACATGCTGTACATGCACTACAGTACTTGAAACTGACCATAGGAAATATACATGGAGTAGAAACAAATGTGTGAACAGAATGTAATTAAATGTTTTAAAATTCTTGTAGTTCACGAAACTTCAAGAAGGAAATATATAGTAATAATTATATACGTATATGCATATATACACTACATGGAAAGAAAACGTGCAGAGCCTAAGTCTCATCATAGGATGTTGTTCCTAGACTAGTGCCCATCTGCTAAGTGTGGGGCTGTTTGTTGTCAGTTAAAGGATGTGCTCTTGTCATTTTCTTGCTCATCATCATCAATACCTTGAATAAAAATACATGCTGTGTGCCAAGAAAACTCACACACAATAAAAATTCAGGAGAAATAAGGACAAGATAAAAGAAATGGCAGTGTTACAACAGAGGTAGAGGATCTTAACACCCTGATAAGTTGCAGCCTAGAGAAATAAAAGAGCAGTGACGTGGACAACAATGGCCAACCATAATGCAGAGTACCAAGCAACTCAACAAGGCTCACCTGAATCAGGCCAACCTAATCTCTCCCCATCCTAAGGCATTGGGAACTTTATGGAAGAGAGGGTGGTGAGATTGCAAGAACCTAAATATGTGACAGTTAACCTTGGATAAGACATGCCATTCAAGGCAGGACTACCACATCTAGGAATTCACTACAGTGAGACTTTTCTTGATAGACCTGCATAATGACTGACATACCAACATGCCCCAATAGACTATAGTGGAACTCAAGAGAGATAAGGAGTGGAAACCTTGGGGACTGTCACAGTTAAGCACAGGTGTCAACTTGACTCTTGAGGGTTTGAGCTCTGGGCACAGTTGTAGAGAGTTGATGGTTGAGTTAAGCCCAGAGCAAACCTGAAGAAGATTGTCTAGCTGCTAAGGAAGACCCAGCCCATGGTAGGTGGGATTAGACCCTGCATAAATCACAGAGAGATGGTTGAGAGAGGGGGCATCCTTCTGTTCACTTGGCCAGACATGCTGGTCTGGCAAGTAAAGATTGTCCATCTCTCAGCTGTTATGCAGTGATGGTGTGGCCAGTTCCCTTGGCCCTGGTGTTGGTGCATGCTCTCCCATCAAGCTGAACTGAGAACTGTAACCAGACTGTCGTAAGAAAGTAAACAACTTGTTCCCTTAAGCTGTGCGATAGTATTTATCACCAATGTTGCAGGCTGACTGCAACAGGGACTAAATCTGGATGAGTGATTGGAAATGCCCCTACCATTGGGGTAGCTCAAAGAGTGGCAACTTAGTAAGAGACTTGAATCCCCACAAGAGTAGACAAGCCAGAGGGAACCCTGGGGTCTACAGAAGCAGCAGGCAGGAGGGTGAAAGGCAGTAGGATAGATCGATGAAGGGATGTGAGGGAGGGCGGATGGAGGAAAGAAGGAATAAGTACTCAATATGCTTGTAAAACTAGAAAAAAAATAATAATTAAAAAAAAAGAAAGGCAGTGTTAGCTCTGACATCTGTTCACGACCAAGGGTATACAGTTAACACATAGTAGAGGAGACCAGAACTCAGCTCTCCTAATTTCTTCATGCATCCTTATATAAAGGAAAAAAATGATAGTCATGTTTAATAATAAAATTCTGGACTGGAGATACAGCTCAAATGTGTGGTGCTTATCATGCATGCGTGTTCTTAGGAGCTGTGCCCTAGGTTTAATCTCCAGTGCAAAAAGATTGTGTGAAATGTCAAAGAAAAATGATGTGCAGCAACTACTATGGTCCCACAAAGACCTCTTAGGATCCTGTGAGATCCTGTGAAGAAGTAAAGTGTGGTTGACATGAATGAATCCAATTTCCTCTTGTTAAAGTCAAGGAAGCCAAGCTGTCTAGAAAGCAAACACCTCATTCCAAATCACATCACTTCACCTAGGTTGGAGTCTTGCCCTGGTGTGGGAAAGGAGACAATTTTGAACAAGATAACCTTTTTATTTTGACGCTTCATGTCTTAGAAAAGACAAAACTAACTGGCAGTACTCGTGTCTTCAGCTGCAAAAACAAGAAAGATGGGAGAAAGAATGTTCCACTCACTTTCTAGAATTACATAGGTGGGGGTTAGGAAAGACAGTAGCTGGCATGCACGAAAGCTTCAATTGCTACAGGGTGGAGCCAGGCTGAATGCTTACTGAAGTTTAGATTTTCACATGCCAAGGTTTAGGCCTGTCATCTCAGCACTGGGAATGCGGAAGAAGGAGGATTATGATTGGAGGCCAGCCTGGGTTGTACAGCTGGACTCTCAGACAATTACAGCAGCAGCACAGCAACAGCGGCAGCTGCGGAAGCAGCAGCAGAAACAGCAGAAAGAGCTGCAGATGCTCACAGAATCCAAGTTAAGAGAACTTCTGCACAGTATCTTGCAAAATAGTCAAGGAGTCACGACCCTTTATAGAAACACAGGGCCACTCTCTCCTCTTGGACCGTCATCATGTATTTGGACCTTGAGTGTTAACTTATTGTGACACAAAAATCTTCTCTTGCTTTACTAACTTGTATTGGTAGCTCTAGAAGAATGCATTAAGAAGTTAATGCCCCAAATTACCTCAAATGAGAGGGAAAAGAGATCTATTCATTGAAGCCTACAAGGCAGTGTGGACAGACTCAGGCTAGACAGAGAAAGAAATTAGATTTATCTTCATCATGTAGACAAAGATTCCCACAGTGTCTAATGGCAGCTATTCTTCTTAGCACTTTATAAAAAATGCTAGTTCTGAATACAAGGAATGAAGGGATTTGGCATTGGGCAAAGACAGTGACTTTTTCTGCTAAAAGATCTTAAAAGCCCTGCTACTTTGCTTCTGAATGTCTATTAGCCACTTGGCAACGAAGCCAGTGTGATAATGGAACATGAAATACACACCTTTTAATTTATCACTTGTTTGTGGGTTGAGTTTACAACAGTATTTCACTGCAGATGTGAATCCTCAAAGATGGGATTTCACTGTTCAGTGTGACAAGAAACACATGCATCAATGTTAGAGAGAGAGTAAAGGATATGGGGAACAAAAGGAGACTATAGGGGGCAGATAAAACATTTGAGACAAGATGAGCAACAAGAGGGGAGAAGAAGAAGGGGAAGGAGATTTTGTTTGCTGATAGCATTCCACAGCAACAAGACATTCAGTTTATCCAAGAAGAACCCACTTTTAACACTTTGTCATCAATGCTTTAGTCATTTTTCTCTTCTCCTTGTTATATAACTTTTGTATCACATCATTAACATAACCTTGTGCTGCAGAACACTATTTTGTCCCTTACTGAAGAATATACAACACAATTAATCCTAATTAAAATTTTTACAATGGATGTTTATTGTTTCTAAGTTTTTACTTTAGAGATTGTGCTGTACTTATTCTCTTTACAGGCAAATAGTTGGTGTCTCTAGTCTCTCCGTCTTTTCAAAGGGAAGCATCATGAAATGACAAAATATTGGCTCTTAAAGAAAAGGTTAAGTCTTCTGGTATATACTGTTGGTACAAATTACAATTTCAGAAACAACATACAGGAATGTGTATTTCTCAAAAATCTCAAAAGATTTACATGTTAACATCTCAAATTTCTACCCTTTGGATAACATGGTTAACAAAAAATAGCCTTTCTTCTTCACTATTTATTTTCTTCTTGTGAGAGTAAATATATTATGCTACTTACACTTTTGTTCTTTAATGAATTGCTGTTCATGCACAGGCCAAGGATGACAAAGATGTTCTGCTTCATCACTCGGCACTGAGCCAAGGCCTATCACTGAGGCTGCGGTGTTGTCAATCAAACACGCGTCCTCATGGCTATACAACATGCACTCGTTTTCCTAGCCTGGTAGAGATACTTTTATATCTCTACACCCTTTATAAGAATCTTTAAAATGTTGGGGCTGGAGAGGTGGCTCAGGGGTTACGCCTCTGCCTTGCAGGCAGAAGGTTCTGAGTTCGGATCCTAGACCCCATGTATAGACCGGGGGGAAGCTAGGGTGGCCTGCATTTCTGGTCCTGGTAGGGCAGAGCCTGTGAATCCCCAGGCAGAGTAAACAAAGAGGAGGTGGAGGCGGTGGTGGTTCCCGAATTCGCCCTTGGTTCTACACACGCAAACACACACATACATACACACACGCACACCCTCACACATGCACAATTGAATAAATAAAAAAAGAGAATCTTTAAAATGTTTAGGACATATATGTGCTTTGGTTTATGTTCCTTTAGGATTTCATTCATCACGGAAGTTATGTCATTTTCACCCTTTATTGCCTAATCACGACCCTCTACTTTTTCTCACCACCAACCTTCTTCCTTTCCAGTCTATTGTTACCTTCATTTTCTTTGGTGTGTGTGGCCTGTGAAGTTTCATCTGTGGTTCCTTTAATGGCCTGCGCTTGGGCACTTGCTGGAGTTACGATGATACATGTGTAGGTAGAACATTGTGGAAAGTAGCTTCCATGCCCCGGCATCCACAAGACACTCTCAATTAGACTCTCAGGGACATGTATTTATGCATTTTCTATTATATTTTGAAGACTTTTGATTGGGTCATTTGGAGGTGATATTCTTTGGAGAATTGAAATACTTCAAACAGAAGTCAGCATCTTCATGGAGGGTGTCTATTTGTTTTGAGAAAGTTGATCCCTGCTTTACTCTGGATAAAGACATAGGGAAGACATAGGGAAAGAAAGAAGTGCGTGTTTGTGTGTGTGTGTGTATGTGTGTGTGTGTGTGTGTGAGTGTATGTGTGTGCATGCATTTGTGTATATATATATGTGTTTGTGTGTGTGCATGTGTGCATGTGGTTGTAGATGTGTATGTGAATAAATGTGCTTTTATGAGAACATGTATATTTTTGTATGTGTACACGTGTTCATATGTGCTTGTGTGTATGCATGTACATATGTGTATGTATATGTTTGTGCATATGTGTATGTAAGTGTGAATGAATGTGCATGCATGTGTGTGTGTGTGTGTGTGCATGTGTGTGTGTGTGCATGCCACACTGTCCAAGTCACTTGTCTTTACATAAATAAGCTTAAGATGTGCAAATGAACAAAGGAAGGAAAGGCTGAAACTACTGAACAGTGAAACACCTTCATAGTCAATAAAATAAATAAATCCCAGTGAGAATGAATTTTGTCTGAGTCAAACATAGGAATAAAAGTTCCTTTAAAATAACAGCAAAAAGCTATATTAAGCAGAGGATGCTTGCAGGTTGCACATCAGTGGTGCATTGAGCCTATCAGAGCTCATTTGGCCAGGAGCTTAGAGCCAGGCCAGAGGGAGACCCAAAGTGAGGAAGTTCCACTAGTGGAACAAGCAGCAAACAACATAGAATCAGGGTTGTTTGTCATCCCTGCTGACCTCTGCATTGCATGAGCAACTAAACATTGTCACGAACAAATAAATGAAGGTACAGTTACTCCTTAAAGAATTCCTGTGAATCCACAGAGACAACATGATCAGAATAAGTAATAGCTCCAAAAAATCTCCCAGGATATTTGGCACATGAGAGTTTGAGAAATACTGAAAGTTAGCGGCTATAATGCTTAGCCTTAACTTGCTCTTCTACAATATTCAATAACAATTGTGGTCACTTTATCTTATGTTTACAGTGTTTAGTACTTCTCCTGTAGGTAGATGGATCTTAATTCTCCTCCTCCTGCCTAACTGCCTGATAGACATAGTTGCCTAACAGTAAAGAAACTTAGCAGGCAGCATATTTAACAAACATCTAGGGTTATCAACATGGATGATAAGGCATTATTAGTAGCTTGTATTTGATATGCGTGAACAAGAGCAAGCCATTTCTGTGGTATGCCTTCTTTTTTTAATTTTTTTATTTCTTATTTATTAATTGTGTGTGTGTGTGTGTGTGTGTGTGTGTGTGTGTGTGTGTAGAATGTGGTATGCCTTCTAACTACATACACAGCCCAGTCATCATAAGGAGATGGCCTTCATGATACCTGGCAGGTGTCCAAGTCGTCAGAGACAGAGCAAACTGAGGAACTCTCAGTGACTTGTACTGTGGAAACTCAACAACATAATAGATGAATGCTAAATGAGAGTCAGGATCAGACTGAAAGTAAATCAGCAGAAAAGTCAGGGTAAACCAAGTAAGGTCTCCAGCTGAGTTGAGAGTGTAAGTGTCTTAGTTTGTGAACAACACTCCATGGTTCTATAAGGTGCTGGATAAAAGTTGGTAAAGAATATGTGAGGAATTTTATTGCACATTTGTTCTTGTTGCTTAAAATTATTAAAACGTTATGGTGGAGGAGCCACCAGATGGCTAGTGGGTAAAGTCCTTGCTGCACTGAACATAGCCATCTGAGCTGGGATCCTTAGGGCTTTTATAAAATCATAAGACAATAGTGAAAGAATCTGTAATCCCAGAGCACCTGTGGAAAATAGGAGGTGGAGACTGGAGAATCTTTAGAAGCTCAGGGGCCAGCTAGTCTGGCTTGAATAGTGACAAAGAGGCCCTCTCTGACAGGTGCAGTGTGACGACGTACACCTGAAAGCTGTCCTCTGACCACATACACTGTGGCAGATATAATCCCCCCACCACCACATGAACACTATACCTAAATACATCCACACACATACCTCACACTTACACACACAGAAACAAAGAACACCAGTAAGCAAGAAGAGAAACTATATTCACATTTCACAAGATTATAACAAATGAGAGATGAACTGAATAGGAAAGCCATCTAATTTTAGAAATCCAATGTTTTCAAATATAATACTTCAGTTATTTTGACCTTTCATCATGTCAGACAAGCAAATGACTGTGTATTTCATTTTTATGAACTAATGATTCATGAACTTCAGCAGTCACAAAAAATTTTACCTACAATCCTTTTTCAAGTTTGTCTTTTGTTACTGTACCACTTTGTGTGGACATAGGTGATTTTTGTATTTTGTATGTCTGTGAGCATTTGCGATATGTTACACGTGTGAGTGATGCATGTGTATGTGAGTTTGTATAATACATATGTGTGTTTTGTGTATATGTTGTACATGTGATGTATGTGTGCTAGTATGCATGTATGTTGTATGACTGTGAACATGTGTTTCGTGTGTGCATATGTGTGCTTATGAGGGCGCAGTGTATGTATACCACAGGGTGTTCAGTATCCAGAAATTCTTTCTCTGCCTCTCATCTCCCTGCAGAAGCTTTGGGGTTATAAATATATGCTTCTGAGTCTGTCTCTACATGGATTTTGGGGATATGAACTCAGGCCTTGCTCAGTGAACCATCTCTCCAGCCTCAGGCTAATTTTATTCTATTTTCCCCTGAACTGTTTTTCATTCTATTTTTTTTCTGTAGGAAACAGCACTGATCGCCGAGTTCTTTTACTGTAGGTGAGTACGAGAAGTCCAGTAACCTCACACAACACAATCGAGTCAGGCTCAGGATCACCCGTTACGCTTGTTTCCCATGTGCGCTAAGGCCTGACTTGCATCTCCCTATTGCAGGCATCTTGTTTTCCTTGGCTTCCGAACTGCTCAGGGAGAAAATCACAGGACACACATGGATCCACTGATTTGTTCTCCAACACAGTGATGCGGAAGCTATCCGAGGCACATAAGCATTCTAACAAGTTTCATTTTGTCACCATGGAGTCATAAAGTTGCTCAGTTCAGCACATGGTAATGACTTTGTAATTCAATTATTGGTAGTATTGTCTCCCAGAATTTATCTGCCTCAAACTTGGCCACTCCTGTAAAACCTTTTGCCATAAATCTTATAAATGCAGGTTCCATCCACGACTCTGGGGCATATCTTGCCATGCCTGTGAAACCTTGACAGCTTTCTGTAAATTATGGGATTGTTCTGTTTAGAGGTTTTGATGATCTAAGTGCCAGAGTCAACCATAAAATACAGTGGGATGAGTCCATTTCCTCTAGTTATTCCATTTAGAGGAAGATACCTGCTGACAGACGATGTTTCACCCTCATTCCAACAGGCTCTTGCTGTCCTCTCCTAGCAGCTTTCAGAAGATACCTTGGCAAATCCGTTAAGATTCAGTTGGATTAGCTTCTAAATTCTTGAATCTGAGGAACGAGTGTGTCATGTGACCTCCTCTAAGGGGAGTGAATACACTCTTCCATTTTGATTCTACATCCCCTTCTTTCGGTCTCTTTGTCTGTATGTATAAACATAATCCATCTTGATCCAATACCTGTCTAATAAGGAAAATAAACTTCTAAGGCCAGCTTAGTTCCTTGAATCTTCTCCTCAGTTGGGAATGCATCCAAAATGCTCACTTTGTTTTTACTTTAATGTCTTGTAAATCAGTGGTAGCTCATGATGACAATGTTACAGTTAAATTGGAAAGATTGTTTTATTGATGGGCTGTTAGATTTGATGATATGGACCATTTGACAGGCACTGTTGTAGTTACTCAGCTCTCACAGTCAATCTCTTCTCATGTGTATGTTTGTGTGTGTGTGCATGTGTATTGTATGCTTGAGTGTATATGCAATTCTTTCCCTTTTTTTATTCTCTCCCCATTGTCTACTATTTAAGGCAATATTGCTTTACCTTATGCCTCAATGTCTTGCCACAGGAAACAGAAGAGGAAATATGACTCGAGACGAAAGGAGCATCATTCAAAAATAGATAATGTGACATAAGCCAATGTTCTCAGCTTTGGGGAGAAATATTTATCATGTTTCAGAATTTTGATGATTCTCTATTAGATCAAAACAGCTAAGCTGGAAACGATATTTTTCAGAGCCTCTGCCAAGTATGGGTGAAACTCAGGAGGAGGGGCTGAAGGGATGCAGCAGAAATTTCTGTCAGAAAATGGTTTGGGTTAGAGGTAATGAAAAGTGGCTGTAGAGTGATTGGCAGGTTTCACTTACTCTTGCTCTTTCCTCCCCAATTCCATGCCTGGCCTTTCTTCCAGACTCCAATTCTTCTGGGGCACTCCCTTTGGAGTCCCAACCTAAGCAGCTGCAACTTCCTGAGGACAGAGGCTAGGTTTTGTTTATCTAAGAAACCAGGATTTTGCTTTTCAAGTAATTCCGTTGAGGGCTGTGGAGATAATTCTGTAAATAAAGGGCTTACTTCGGGGGACTGGAGAGATGGCTGAGGGTTTGAGACTCTGCCTGGAAAGTAGAAGGCCCTGAGTTGGGATCCCAGATCCCATGTAAAAATTTCAGAGGGAAACAGCCATGGCCTGCACTCTTGGACCTAGTGGGTGGAGCTTGGGAAATCCCAGAGAAACAAACATGTGGTTGAAGCAATGCAGGATGATTCCCAAAATCACCCTTGGTTTCCCACAGAGACACAGTGTCTTCTGATACACACACACACACACACACACACACACACACACACACACAAATAAATAAATAAATAAATAAATAAATAAATAAATAAATAAGTACTTGTGGACCAGAGTTCCACCCAGAGAACCAAGATTTAAAAAGCCAGGCCTACTGATACATCACTACAGTCCCAAAGGTTGGGAGGTACAGAAAGTTAGCTCTTGCCCCCTGTCCTACTAAGAGACTAATCTCAGCAGCATCAAACAAAGGTAGATGACTCCTAAAGAACAACACCTCAGGCCATCCCACGCCTCCCCACAAACATGCACACATGAACATGCATGTAAACTCTCGCACATTTATGCACAGACACACATAACCATACACACTAACACACACATACACACTAAAACATATACCTCAGTTGGGGCTCATGGAATGAGTTAGGATTCTAAAATTCAGGACTACAATTAAAACAGGTGGTTCAATGTCTGTCTATTGGTCCAAATACTGTGAAGACATAGGAGACAACATGTATATATTAAAAATCTCCACTAATAAATTAAATTGAATAAAAATGAGCCTGTCATGTTTTGGGAAGATATATGAACCTAATAATTCCCTGTTCCTTTTTTTAATAGTAATTAATATTGATTCCATATATGTATTTCATCTGAAATATCTCACTTTTGCTGATAGTATATGAAGAAAATAATTCTATAGTAATCATGTTACTGATAAACTCTGTGAGACTTCACACCATGCCTATTAAAAGCAGAATTCTCATAGAAGTACAGTGATTCCAGGTCTCTTATTCTAGAGCATCTCCTGTTGTTTTGCAGAATTAATATATATATTAATGTACATGCAAAATTAATATAACATGCAGAACATAGTATAACCATAGAAGTCCTTGGATTGGAAGCAAGATGTATTTGTTCTAATATAATTACAAATTTTGAAGCTGTAAGTCTGAGGATGCCCTCTTCCCCAGCATCTTTCACCAGCATTTATGACAGTGGTTTGCACTTTACATCTGAAGAATTCTTAGTGGCAATCTAGAGAAGTGACTGACTCTCTCTTGTACAAAGACAGAGGAGCTGCAGCCCAGGGGGACAGAGAATCATCAAGATAAGGGGACAGGGATCAATGAGGACCATTAGTGAATGAAGGCTGTGGGAGAAGTGATAGGCGCCCACTGCAGAAGGGCACAGGCGGCTTCATTTGTAAGGAAAACTTGCTAGTAATGGGAAAGATTAAGAAGCAGAGGAAAGCACAGGAGGGTTAGAAAGAAGCACTCGTGTGGAGATCATTAATAGCAAAAGCGCATAAAGCACAGGCCTCTTGAGGATAATGAAAAACGCTCGTATGGCGCTTTTAGTGCAGCGCTGGACCGCCCACACGCAGCCCTTGGTAGGCCACCTCACACAGCCTTCTAGGGCCTTCTAGGTCACCCTGGGGTTCAGCTCACAAAGTGGGGAATAAGAGCCGTGCTGGACGAGACTGCAGGCCAAGAGGAAGGAGGAGGGAGGAAGCCCTTAGTACTGAGAAAAGGGATGCCGATTTCCCTGATTTCTTCCCCAGAATTCTCTATTAGGAAATGGATGAAGGCTCTGTCACCCCCAGCAATCTAAAGCTGTCTCCCCTTCAAATGATCTCAGTGTAGTCATCCTGCCTTTTGTGGAATTTTCCTAACAACATGGGTTTCATTGTCACTTAGTGCAGCTTATTGAGTTGATGCAGAGCCGAGTGCTAAGAAAATTGTGTCTTTTGCTATTGGAGAATTTTTCCCCCTGAAATGTTTTAAATGCTCACCTTTTCATGATCAAAGGAAAAAGGGAGGTCATCTATGTCATTTGTCTATTTTAACAAATGAGTTCATTTGAGATGTATTCATGAGTTAATATGCACACACTCCTATGCAAGTTTAAATTTCATGAATGCTGTGCTGTGCATTGTATGTGTAAAAGCACATACATGGGCTTTCATTGCTGCAGTTACAGTGGTATGAATCCAAGTTAGAAACATGGGAAGCTGAGTGTGGACTATTAAGGGACTCATCTTTTAGCAGGAGAAGTTAAGGAAGAAATAAAAAAGAAGGAGTTAGTGAACAAATTCGATACTGACTTACTAGGTGATAATAATAGTGTCACTTTTAGTTCTCCATAAAAGATTCCATAGAAAAAAACTGATGCTTGGGCCAGGTTCTAAGCTATATCCAGCTAGAAATAATGAATTTGAGATAGATTGGGATAAATCGACCCTAAACTTATGTTATTCCTACCAATTGCACAAACACCTGGATTGAAGTTCGTGCTATGATGTATTTTATTTGGTATAAAATGACAATCATTTGAAGAAGTAGGAGATGCTGCATGGCCAGAAAAGTAGAAGGAAGCAAGTAGGCAACATGATGGGGTCCAATATTGAGAGGCGTGCACTGAGATCCACTGATGAGGATCTCCACACATCATCTTTGTAACAAAGCCTGACTGTTCATCCACATGTTACATGTTGACACAACCACTGCCAAAATTACTTGAGGTAGTATATGCCCAGCTGGGCAAACATGTAAAATCACAAGTATGAGACATATCTATAGAATAATGAATGCATGGAATTACCTACCCAACCCTTGAAACTCTGTGTATGTGTGTGTGCATGTGTGTGTGTGAAGTGTACAAGAAGACACTTGAATGTGTGTGCCTGTGGAGGTCCAAGGGTGATGTCAGGAATTGTCCAGGATTTCTTCTCTCTCCTCATGGTTTTGCTTTGGAGTTTTCCAAACTCCACCTTCCAGGAACAGAATTATAAGCCTCTGTGATATCCACCTAGTAATTTTTAATGTGGGATCTGGAGATCAGAACTCAGGTCCTTTTACTTATGAGGCAAAGGTTTTAACTCCTTGGCCATCTCTCCTGCCTTACTTTTGGAATTTTGCAAGTAGAGTTAGATGAGCAGCAGATCTGAAAGTCTAGACAGAAGTCCAAGTCGGGAAGAATCCAGTTAGGTTTTCCTCTGGACAGGCTCTGGTTAGGAAAACACACTATTCCCTAGGCAGGAGAATGATAGGAGACACATACAGGGGCCTCTTCTCTACATCAAGTGGTGAAATGTTGACCTAGTGCTGGTGCAGAGAACAGCACAGGAGATGGCAAGCACAGGATCCTGAAGGAAGAAAGGATGACCCTTGGAACCCCAGTGGGTTATGAGGACACACAGTGAGTAGATTGTGCGTCTGAAGTGCTAAAGCTGGAATGCAGAGATCTGAGAAAAATGGAAGACTGATTACAGGAACAAGCTGATTCTCAATGGTTTGTATACTCTGCTGCCACCTCAACATAAAGCTGACAGTGAGCAATGATATTCACTCTGAACAATGACCTTCATCATGCCATGGCTTTCAGCAAGGGATGAAAGAGACCATCTAACAATTTCTACTTTTGCTGAAATATTACTAAGTTATCTTGGGCTAGAGAGATGGATCAGAGAATAAGACTCTGCCTCACCAGCAGAAGGACTTGAGTTCAGATCCTGGGTCACCAGTAAAAACTGCTAAGTGGTGTAATGACTGTGGTCTGTACTTCCAACCCTTATGGGCAGAGCCTAGGAAATCCCAGAGGGAAGCAAGAAGGAGGTAGAGCAATACAGAATGACTCCTGAAGTCACCCTTTATCCTCTGTAGGGACACACAGTGCTTTTTGATACATACACACACACACACATACACATGCACACATTCATGTATACATGCATGTATGCAAAAAAATCTTGATTATGATGAATGAGAGTTTTGCATTTTCATTTACTTCTTTATCACTTCTCTTTCTATTTTTTCATCTTTTACTTTTTTTCACTTAAACACATGCATCATTGGATTCTACTAAGCTCAAGGCCACCAATGACCTGCTTCCTCCAACAAGGGTCTCTCTCCTACAGGTTCCATTACCTTCCTGAACAATACCACCAACTGAGGAATAAGTATTTAAACACATAAGCCTGTGAGGGGCAGGCAGCCCACATTCACATCATGGCACATTTAGTAGCAATATTTAATAAGGACTCAAGATTGCTGGCTCAGTGGATAAGAGCAGTAAGGATCTGAGTTCAGATCCCCAGCCCCAATGTAAAACTGGATATGACTATGCATGTCTGTAAGCTCTGTAAGGTGGAGACAGGTAGATCCAAAAGCTAACTGGCCACACAGCCCAGCCAAAATACTGAGATTCCAGTTCAGTGAAAGACCCTGCCTCAAAGTCATCAGGTGAGTGATAGAGGAAGAGAGTCAGTATCCTCCATACCAGGATATGTTTCCCAGCTCACATGCATGTACCTTATATTCACACACACCACAAACATAACAAACCTACACACACACATGCACACACACAATGAAAGATTACAAAGTTTTACTTACACACATATAACTGTCAAAGGATTAAAAAGTGTAAACAATTTCAGTCACCACTATGCACATGGAAGATGACATTTTAGATGAAATTTAACATGTGGTATTTTTATTTTTTCCTTATCATTTATTTACTTTCATCTGAAGTGAAGACTAAAATATCTATTTATAGCAAGTACTTTTCCCTTTCCCTTCTTTTTTCTTAGTAAAAGCAGCCTGGCTAGTCCTGAATCATCATCATCTCTTACTTTAAGTGCACAGAGTATGCCAAGGTTGATTCTACCCCCAGGTCTGTCTATGGGCATGGTACCTAATTGGGCCCATAAGATTTAATTCCAAGAGCTTGGCTGGACCAAGTAAAAAGGCATTTTCTTTTACTATGGAGGGCTAAGCTGCCCAGAGGCCAAGTGAAAGACAGAATCTGCAACAGAGAGGAGGTGGGGCTGAAAGGAGCAGCAAGAAGACCATCCGATGTCTCACATAAACCTCTTCATCCAGAGGAATAAATGTGATGTGCAGAGCCATGAACAAACTTCTGTTTATTTCTTTTTTTTTCTTTACATGTGTTACAACTGATGTTTTACCACACTTCTAAAGAGTGTTGACCAGGAAACTGCTTTTCAATATCGATTTGGGGATTGATTTGAACAATGACTACAACAAAAGGACTTAGCAATAAACTTGGCATACAATCAACATACTGCCAGTAGGATTTGTTGGTTTGTTGCCAAAGTCAAGGCATGGGGGAGTCATTCACAATTACTGGCACTGAAATATGGGAACCAGCACACATTACCTATGGAGATCAAGGACTTCTTTGTTTTTTTCCTATGCATATTATGTGCTTCCATTCCTGGATCTACCACTGAATCGAGGTTTCCATTTCAAAATAGCAAAGGTTAATTTTTAAGACAATACTTAATTTTTTTCCATGTGAATAACTCATATGAAATAGGTAGTCACAGTTCATCTGATCCTGTTTCCAGACAGCATTTTCATTTCTTTCTCATGTATGGGTTTGTACTAGAGGTCACTTGAGTGTGGACCATCAAGGATGACATTGGGAATCATTCTGGATTTCTCTATTTTCTTAGTGATTTTGCTGTGGGGCTACCCAGGCTCTTTCTTCCAAAAAAAGCCCACTGCCTTTTCTGCCAGGCATTTTTATGTGGGATTTGGGATCCAAACAAAATAAGTCTTTAGTAATTTACAACAATTGACATAGTCTTAAGATGTCATCATCTTTTATCAATACTTAATAGGTTGCTGAATCATTTGTAATGAGAACTACTGGAAATTATTTCATGCTAAACTCAACTCAGGACTCAATACACCACAGATTTAGCCTGCTGGCAGAAAGTCTACCTTTCTGAGGCACTGGGTACAACTGACTCTCTTCAATTCTAGATTTTTCTTTAATGCTTAATGCAACCATGAGGCTTTTGCTAACTAAACTGTTAAACGAAAAGAACATATAATCTTATAATTCAATCAAGATTATTTTCTCCCTTTTTATTGAGAAATGAACATAAATTTTGAAGTTGAGATTGATCTTTAATAATCTCAACATGGGCCATGAAACCAGGTATATTTAAGTATCAAAAGGTGGCTGTTGCATATTATGTTTCCTCTGCTGGGCATATTACATACTTTCTCTTTCATTACAATGGATAATGGCCATGGTAGTGTCATGAAGACTGTGCTGCCTTGTTTCATCTGTCAACTTGACACTTGAAAGGTGAGATTCTAGACACATCCAGGAGGAATTATCTAGTTAAGGTAGACCTCTAATCCTGTCTGTAGAAAACTGTGTTAATTGCATGATTGATATGGGAAGATCTCACCCAGAGTCTGGGGTGCATTCTCTGGAGAAATACATAAATGAAGAGCACGGTTGACTTCATGTGGATGAGCACAGCCCTTGCCCTGGCTTGGCCAGTTCCCTCTGCTTTGTGTTGGCATGACTTCTCTTACCATGATCAGTAGAACTTGAATTACAAGCTTGTATCATCCTCTTGTCTCCTTAGTTTGACTGGGTCATATATTTATTAGAGCAATAGAACATGAAACTTAAGGTCAAATATCATAACTTAAGTATGCAATCAGAGTTCATTAACAAATGCTCTGTGAAGTTGGGGGTAGAGTAGTGCTTAACATACGCAAATCCCTGGGTTTGATTCCTACCATGCACACATTAGGAATGGTTTGAATGCTCATAATCCTACAATTTAGGAGATGGAAGTTCAGAAATTAAAGGTCATGCTTCACTTTACAGCAAGTTTGAAGCTAGCATGGGCTACATGAGACCCAGTGAAAAGAAGACAACAAAAGTCTTTAAAAAAGCAAAACAGAACTCCGGAATTTTATTATTCTGATATAGCAGTTTGCTCACTGCTGCATATTTGTCATTCAGCTTTAATTGTACATACAAATTATGACATTTTTCACTAATTTATACTTCCTCCTTTAATAGAATCTTTTAAAAATGTTAATTCACTGTTTTGAAATCACAATTCCCCTACTCTCTCTGAGGTTAACTGGTGAAGTATGAATGGGACCTTATCTCATTACCTAATTCAGGATAAATAACTGCATGAACTCCACCACGAATGTATCATTTTCTATGTCCTTTAACATAAGTTAGGAGAGAAATAGGCAGGATGACAGAATTTCTAAACTGTCAGACTGTAAACTAAAGCTGTCTGTGTCTATCCTTGGTCTCAGTGTGAGGGGGATATCAGTCTAAGAATGAAGCCAACAGATCAACACTGGAAAACCCAATCTACAGAGATACAGAGTGAGACATTATAGTGATTCTGCAATAGTAGTTCCCAAGCACTGGACATAATTCACAGGTACACAGAAGTGACTTAGCTTCCTGATAACCTTCTTTCTTGGCAAATAGCAAAGCCAGAACTTTGACCTGGGCCCCTGAGGTCCCACATCATCAGCTGTACTGTCTCCCATGACAAAACCATGATAATCATCAGTTAAAAGAAAAGGACAGCTAATCCACTTAAGATAATACTGTGCTAAGATTGTGTTTAATAAGATGCCATACATAATTATAGAAGCAATCTAAACTCTTTGAAAGAAAGTAGCTATTTATAGTAGTTATGGTAGTATTAATAGCAATGCCTATGATCCGGTAAGAATAAGATGTTACATCCCATAATTATTTTACAATTGCCATTGATTGTTTCCAGGGGTGGTATGACTATTGCTACTCAAAGATAATTCAGAAGTGTTCCAGTGATGTGGAAAAGCTATGATTTAGTTTTCTTTCTTTTTTCCTTATCTGGAAAGTGCTATGTTATTACCACTGGTCACTTAATGATTCAATTTAGCACTAGAGAAAACCTCAGATCTAACCACACCCTCATACAGTGCTGCAAGCAGAAATGATTATAGGACTGTTCTTTTAATTAAACTTGCAGCAAACTCCTAAGGAGATTCATAGTTTCTATGTAATTTAAAGCAATTGGTTTTCAGAAGTGAGTTGAAGAATACACACTGCTCTGATTGATAGATTTTCTGCTAGACTCAAGATATGGCATCAAGTTAGAAAACAGAGACCACATAGATGGAGACCAGGAGATTTGCACATAGCCCTCCATGGGGCTGTGTATGTTATAAGGTGATATGCCATCTCTGGAAAAGCCAGTAGAGTTTAAAGAATTTATGGGTGACACTTGACAAGCTCAGGTGGATGGATATAGAGACAGACACTGTAGTCAAAAGACTCACAGTTACCATCACTTAACAGCCTGCATGGGGAGAGAAGAATGCCAAAGGCAGAAGCAACAATGTCTGCTTGTATGGAAGACCTTGGGCTTTGGAGATAGCTTGCATTTAAATCATGGCTTTGGCACTTTCACTCTGTGTGGTCTTGGTCCAATTACTTGACTTTTCTGTGTCATTGACTTCCCATCAATCAATATTGATAATGAGAAGCTTCTTCTGATGATTTTTCGGAGCGTTGAACAATTTTAACTTCAAATAACATTTATCACACTGCAAGTGCTTGATGGGAAAATACATGTCCCACTGAATGGGAAAAAATACAGGGTTTATCATAGTTTGTATAATATATTGATTCTATGCAGATGCTGACTTTGCCACATTTGGTTGTCAGGGCTTAGCAAGAAGAAGCATAACTTTAAAATAAAAAACCCGTTGCTTCAAGAAACAGATAAAGAAGAATAGCAATTAGCATGGTTGGACAGTAATGAGGTCTATGTGCCTTACAATAAACTATACCATGGGTAAACAAGACCATCAGTGAATACTGGGGATCACTTACATGGAACACACCCTCAGTTGGGTTCTTTCTTTTTGCCCATTGTCTAGGCAATGCTTTTCTTTATTTCTATTGTTAGAAGGACAAAAACCTTCTGTTCTCTCTTCTGAATTAATACTCTCTAGACTCTAGTGCTGCATATTAGCAGCAGATGTCTAAGGCTGCTTCCAGAAAAGATTGGCTCTTCCTCCTTTGCACTGGCAAAGCAACCATTTCCATTCCAGGATAATCTGGAGGACACGTTTATTTCAGCTGTTTATTTTGATTCCTTTCTATGAGTATATGTGACCCAAAACAAAACAAAGGCAAGGAAATGAAAAAAGAAAAGAAAATGGGGGAAAAAAGGTGACTTATCTATTTAAGAAAAAAGGACTGATTTTATAATTTGTAGACAAAACACAAAGATGAAAATGATTTGTGAACAAGGATAAGCGAGGGGAGCTGTAAAAATGCTGAGGAGGGAAGGGAGAGTTTGGAGGAGGCAGAGTTGAACTCCCAGACCTGAGAGAAATAGAGCTGACTTAGAAAGCAAGGCTCTGTTCTTCTACAAAAGGATCAGCAGGAGGAAGAGAAACATCTGCAATGCAACCAATTCTTCCTGAGTTAGAAATGACTGGCTAGGATAGGAGAAGCAAAGGGGCAGTCCTTTACCAAAGTTTCTCTATGGCTTGCCTTTGACTTTTAAAGGAAATTTGTTTTTCTTTTCTTTTTAATTTGAGCCAGGATCTTACTTTGCACCCATACTGACCTCAGATTCATGGTGATCCTCTCGCCTCAACTTTCTAAGTGCTGGGGGGACAGGTATGCATCGCCAGACCCAATTAACTGCAGTACTTGATACTAAACCCAGGGCCTCCTACACTTAAGCAAGTATCCTCCGCCTCGGTACTTACTTTTTATAGACATTTCTCTAATGCAGTCTCTGTGTTCAGAACCACAGGGATTTTAGGACAGCGTTTGAAAATGAGAAAGGTACAAATGCAACTGGCTTGGATGTCCTCAGGGGGGATGAGAGAACTGCAGCCGGGGTGGGCAGCTGCCTTGATCCTTGGTGATTTGTTCAGCATGTCAGTCCAGAGGCTGCCACAGGAGGCGGTGTGATTTCAGGAGTGAATGTGGTCAAGAGTGACTTCAGGGGGCTGGAGAGGTGGCTCAGGGGTTAAGCCTCTGCCTTGCAGACGGAAGGTCCTGAGTTCGGATCCTAGACCCCACGTATAGATGCCAGGCGGAAGCAGGGACAGCCTGCGTTTCTAGCCCTGGTAGGGCGGAGCCTGTGAATCCCTGGACAGAGTAAACAAGAAGGAGGTGGAGGCGTCCATGGTGGTTCCCCAATTTGCCCGTGGTTCTACACACACACATACACACATACACACATACAATTGCACCGCACACATACACAATTGAATAAATAATAAAAAAATTTAAAAAAAAAAGAGTGACTTCAGGATGATGGTTTTGCTATCTCCGTTCACAAAGCCACTGCTCCGAGGGTCCTGGACAGTTGTTGAAGGCACAGGGAACTCTTGCCCAAGCGAGTTCCTTGTAACGCCAATGTAAAACAGCAAAAGCCTAGTGGCCAGCCAAGAGTGTTTTGCAGAGGCAGATAAAGATGAGTAAGGTTTGGTAAATTAACCTCATGGTAGAGATTAGGATGCCAATTCAAAATCATTGATGAGTGACATATCAAAATTGCATTAGAATGTTTGTTTTGCTGATATAGTCTTTTGGAAACATAAAGGTCGTAATTAATTTTTGCTACTTATCTGGCTTTTAAGTCCTCCCATCCACTCCCATGGCTTGCTTAGCTCAAACCGTATTAATATTTTATTTAATTATTTAATTAATATATTAAGCCAAAGTACATTACTTTTCTTATTTCACCTTTCATTCTTGAAGTTCTCTCCAGCCCTTTTTCCTTTTCCACATTTCTTTTATTCCCCCTCTCCCCCAAACACACAATCCATTCTAAGGTATACTTTTTGGGCTAAATATTCGTCAAGATTATCATTACTTAAAGTTAAATTGTGTGGAACTGCCTAAAATATGATAGTATGTGCACAGTTTCAACACACTACAAAAACAAGCCATAGCCCAGTAGATATACCTGATATTTGTGTGTTTCTCTTTGTAAATACATGACGCATGCTTGTGTCCCCGCCTCCCCCCAAATCAAACAGGTTACAACCCTGAACTCTAAAGTTGAGGTACTATTTGGATGCAGCATGTTCAGAAGGTAATCTGGTTAGCTAGGATACTTATGAATGGATTAGAGACCTTACAAAAACTGAGAGATAGAGTTCCCCCTCTTTCTTCGGTGCAGGGATACAGGCAAAAAACAGCCACATGTAGGTTGGAAAAATGCCTCATCAGGAAGCAAGTTTGCTGACAACTCAAAGCTGAACTTCCCAGCTTCCAAGAGCAGGTGAATCAGTTGCTCACATCACCCTGTCTATGGCACTGTGTTGTAGCATCTGAGTGGAGTATAGCTACATGTGTGTCTGTAATTCACAGAGTATCTCAGGCAGGCCAGAGAAACACCAGGGCTACTGTTGTGTCCTGTAGAACAAGAAGGTCTCAAAGAGCTGCCACAGGAAGGGGAGGAAGGTCGACTTTTAGATCAAATAAATCTACTTATTTATACAGAAAACCTTTGTTTGAACATGTAACTTTATAAGAAATGCTTTCGTCACTGAAAATTCCCCTTACTTTGTTTCCACAAATATTTATTTTAGGAAGCAACACTTATAAAGCCCCCGGAGTTCATTAATCAATGACCCATTTTATTAAGAATTGAGATTCCCTTAATATGTTTATTTATCAGTGTTCCATCCTGTCCTTGGGGAGAAGGCTATTTCAGGGTTCTTTTGCTACCTGATATCTTCATGTGCAGAAGATGATCGTAGACTTACCAGTAGAACCTGTTAGGTACCACTCCCTCCTGGATAAGCTGCCATCTTCTGCCAAATTCAGCTGAGCTGTATAACTGGAGAGAAAAGGACATTTATCAACACGGTGACCTTATGATACCAAGAACACACAACTGTAAGTCATTTAAATCTGATAATGAGAAATGCCTGTGATTACATCATCTCCGTTTCTCCAAAAAGCCCTGCAGGTCAAATTATGTTTCACCATATCCCTTTTTATATTTCAGGAAAGTAAAGTTCAGAGAAAGGGTTGCTGAAAATTAATGGTGAGAACTAGACTCTGCACACTGCAATGCCTAGTGATAGAATTCTCTGCACATTCAACGACATCAGTGGCACACAGAGGATTGTGTGCACAGGATGGTCTAAACTCAGTTCAGCAACCCTGAACAGTACAACCTGGACCTGAAGGAAAGAAGGGGTGGCCAGAGGCAGTCATTGATAAAGTAATACAAATGAGTCCAGAGCCAACCTCAAATGTCTGGAACACCCAGGTACGATCTAAACAAATGTCAGAATTTGAACTGACAGAAATGGCATTATCCACAAGGAGAAGAGTGTGGGTCCAAAAGAAGAGTCAGTGGTAACTAAACCTTGCTTGTCTCAACTTGGATGAATGTAGAAAGGACAACTGAGAGAAAGCTTTGGACATCACACTAAGGAGACCAGCAATGACCTCATAGGACATGAAGAGCTAGAGTTAGACAGTCTTTGTAAGAGTAACCATCAGAAAAGTCTATTATAAAGCATCAACCCACAGAGTGTAAGCTTTTATTGTAATCCAAGTGTTTTTGCCTACATTATATGGTTAAATCCCCCTCATATTGGCCTTGTATTCTAAGAAGATTTTATGGCCACTTTACAAATGACTCCACAGTTCACATCCCTTCACCACACTGCCTTGGTAAGTCTCAAAGGGCAACTGCACATAGAATTGCTCCTCATGAAGCAAGGACTGCATGTTTTCCATTCTTCTCATTCATGTTCTAATCATGTTCATATCATCCCCATACCCCTTACATCCAAAAGCATCCTCTGAAGGTATTCGAATAATCCTATTTCTCTAGTTTTACCTAGTTTCCATGGAGAGTTGGCTAGTGTTCTGTAAAACATCATTTGAGATATCTACTTTTTTCCCTGTGCCTGATCTGCAGCATACCTGCCTCTTCATATTTCATTACTATATTTGCCATTTCCTGTGGGATGGATGGTGAGTCACATAGTACTGAACACAAGTATATCTTACTTCTCTCTCCAACCATCATAGCCAACAACAGTGAAAGGTCAAACGACTCACCAGGTGACTCAGAAAGGCTATTGATGCACAGGCTACTCAAGGGACAATTCACCTTAATTGTCTTACTCTTAAGAGAACTTGCTATGACAGTGTGTTCAGTGGATCAAAACACATTCTGAATATCCCAATTAATGAAACATCTAGCTGCTAAAGTTGGCTACCTATTAAATTCAACTACATAATACTTGATCATCTAGCAAATATGATTCGTTTGTTGCTGTAAAGGGTTTTTTTAAAATAACTTTCCTTTTGCCCGTTGCTAACATTGGAATCTCAAATGTCCCTCAAGATCCATTGTGCTGATGGCTTAATCCCTCAGTGGCACTAATGGAAGGCACTAATGGAACCTTTCAAAGACATCGAAGAAGTCCATTGGTCATTAGCAGTGTGTCCTGACAGTCATTGTAGGACCCTAGTGCCTGATCCTTCCTTTTCCATGTTTGGGGTCATGAAGTGATCTGTGTTGATCCACCACCCTCTGAAAGAAGATCTGGACAATAGAGGTGACTTATATTGTAAAATTCAGAATAAAATAAACTTTTTTGCCATAATAGATTGCTGCAAGTATTGTACTATCATTGTGGAAAGTTGACTAACAAACCAATCATGCTAGGGGAACATTTCCTGGGTACATATTACTTTCTATGTGGGCTGGGACATGGCTCAGGGGTTAAAGCTGCTGCCTCACAAGCCAAGGATCAGAGTTGAGAATACAGATTTCACATAAAAAACACCAGGTGGAAATGGTGGTGGTCTGTACTTCAGGTCTTGGAAGACAGAGCCTGCCTGGGAAGTCCAAGAGCAAAGCAATAAGGAGGTAGAATAATCCAGGATGATTCCTGAAGTCAACTCTACAGACACACACTTCAGTGCCCTTTGATACACACACACACACACACACACACACACACACACACACACACACACACAGAGAGAACACCTCTTTAAATTTGTCATCTATCTGCCTATCTTATCCCTTATGCCCTGTGTGTGTGTGTGTGTGTGTGTGTGTGTGTGTGTGTGTGTGTGCGTACATAGGATAGGTACACATGTGGAAATCACAGAACAACTTCAGGGGTGGGTCCTTCCCTTCCTCTTTATTTGAGATGTCTTGTCACTGCAAATACCAGGCTGGCTTCTGTGAGTTCCTGCAGGTTTTCTTTCCACTCCTTATCTCACTTTAAAAATGTTGGGATTATGGACCCATCTTACTGCCCCTGGGTTTTTATGAGTTCTGGGAATCTAAACTCAGGTCTGCACCCCAGTACAGCAGGTGCCTTGCCTTCTGAAGTAAACCCCCAGAACTGTGTCTGACATATTTTCAGAATGACAAGGGGAGATGGAAAAATAGCTCCCCTCACCGAATAATCAAGTGAAGGGCAGCTCGCCTCTCACGGACTCATGATTCCCACAGCCACCATACACACGTCATGGCTCTTGTTAACGTGTGCATCCTGAGCACACTGCATTTTGACACAGTGCCTTGTGAACAGTAGTGGTCCTCGGTCCATTTCATATGCACTACTTGTTCCACAAGCTCAGACAGAGCTGCATTTCGGATTGCAAGCACAGAGCAAACAGAACATATGCCGTCGTTGTCTACAAAATGGTGTGAGTTAATATCTCTATCTATTCAACTGTGATACAAAATATTAGGATTCACATGGATCCTTCAAGAACCAGACTGCACTCTAAGGGCTCATACAGGACACCGAGAGACATTATCACCCTGTTTCCATAGAGAATTCATCTCTCTGAAGAATTGTTGGGTTCTTGTATCTATGTTTTATTCTCCCTATGTCTTCTCAGATTTATTCTCCAGACTTAGCTTCAGAGCATATGGATAAGTCAGGCACGTCCCATGACATTTGTTTATATGTTCAAAAGGCTGTTTTGCTATTTGTGAGCACCAACGGTGTACACACAATAAACCAAGTGTGTCTCCTGCAGCCCAGTGGCGTCTGCTGCAATTCCATCCCTGGGAAGCCTTGGGACATGAACCTTCTGACCTTCCCACATTTGCCTGGGTACAGGGATGCTGCTGTACTGTCACCTGAGCTGTGCGCTCT
Source organism: Typhlomys cinereus (assembly GCA_023101885.1). Lineage (NCBI taxonomy): Eukaryota > Metazoa > Chordata > Mammalia > Rodentia > Platacanthomyidae > Typhlomys > Typhlomys cinereus. Next base: position 605,063 of record JALPQD010000388.1, on the reverse strand, counting down.
GTCAAACGTTGCCTCAGGAATTCTGAACCTTCCAAGGTTCCCCCTTGAAGCCACCTTCTCTAGACATCTCCCCCACAATTCCCCTTTACCTCATCTCCAAAATCTTACAGCCAAACAATACACTCTTTCCAACTGCTGGTCACATAATCATATTTAGCTATTCAGTAGTTGCTCAGAACAGCATAACAATGCAAAGAAGACATTCTTTCCTGGATAAAATCACTGTAGAATGTCTGAGAATATTCCCTGACTCTAAGACATTAGCAAAGTTTTCCAATGCCTTAGGTCCCATTTTTTCTATATTGTTAGTTTCATATTCTATTGTTTAATGAATACATAGCCCAAACATTTTAGGAAAATAAGGGCAAAGAGATTTTTATTTGGCTTATATTTCAGTGCAGAAGTCATAGTCACAACACTCAGAATCAATCATATATCCACAGCAAGAAAAGAAGAAGTAAGGACCAATGTTGCATACTTGCTTTCTAATTATCTACATACTTACCAGCTATCTCCATCTTTATCTGCCTACCCAGGGAATAGTTCCACCCATTTCAGTTTGGGCCGTGCCACATCGACCTTGTAATTAAGATAATCTCCTAAAGCTTGCCAGAGGTCTGCCTTACCTAAATAATTCCCCATAGGCATGCCCATAGGTCCAATTTCCAAATGTCAAGTTGACAGTGGAAACTAACTGTCATATATGTATCTAGAACACCTGTATCATCAAGGGACAATATGCTCATTTTTCACAATTAAATCCTACAGCTAGTCATAACTCCACATAATAAGAAGCTCAGATTTCTCAGCATAGACAATGGTAACTTATTAGGTAGACACATCTTGTTACCACAGCTATAGAGCTAGAGGCCAGTATCTTAAAAGAAAATCTGTGAGTGTCAGTACATGTGAAACTGCTAAAGATTTGCATGTGGGGTCTTGACTGTTTACCTCCCAACAAAGCCACTTTGTATACTTGTATACTCAGACTGCCATTTCAAATATTTTCTACCCAAGAAGTTAATTGTCCAGTCCAGTGCTAAAGGAAGGAAGGGGGAAAACAAGGACTTACTGCCACTCTCGTTAATATGATAATTAAACCTGAAGTCTGACAGCACAGTTTTGTGCAAGGAAGGGAACAGAAGAGCGTGGAAAGCATTCTACCCACTGGCTCAGATTCAGCTGCCAGAACAAGGCTTTTCCTGAAGAACGAGTCAATGTCCCTTAATAAAATTCATAGGGTTGGCAGCACCTAAATAAGATTTATTTCCCTCCCTGTCTGTCTCCAGCTCCAAGGTTTCTTTTTCCTGTCAGAACAGAGAACTGAGAACTATCATTACTATCTGTCTCATCAGAGGAAACAGCAGCTGCTTTCTCCAGTAATACCAAGCTGAGAGACAGAGAGAGAGAGAGAGAGAAAGAGAGAGAGAGAGAGAGAGAGAGAGAGAGAGAGAGAGAGAGAGAGAGAGAGAGAGAGAACATTTGAGCTTGGTTTCAGAAAGGTAGTTTTCCTCTCCTAGTCCTTTGTCATGCACCAAATGAAGGCTTGATGGCTATTTGTTTCTTCTTCTGCTAAGACTGGTATAAGATATAGAGAAAAAGTGGAAGGAGCAGAAATTTCTAAAGGGAATTAGTTAACTATGAATGCAAAGCATTACATCCTTCTTGTCTCAAATCATACAGCATCGAGTTCTCTTTCCTGCTTTAGTACACGTCTTTTTATTTATTTATTTATTTATTTCTGCTCATATGAACTTAATAGGTACACCAGTCCCCTCCCTCCCTCCACCCCTCTCTGAAACCCCTTGCTCCCTCCCTCCTTTTCGCCTTCCTCCCCCCCCTTATCTCCCAGTGCCTCCTCCCCCCCATCCCTGGAACATCCTTTAATGTGTATGTCAAACTTTCCTCTGGGTCTTCCTCTCTGATGAGGTGGAAGGACTCAGTGGCATCTCCTAGAACTCTTTCTTGATGTTCCGCTTAAGTATAGGAACACTATTGTGGCTGTTAATCCCTAGCTTCTAAGGATCCTAGTGCCTTTAGTCCATGCTAGAAGTACACGTGTTAAAATGAGCACAAACCTAATGTTCATCTACGTTCAAGATCTATTAGCAGCCGCAGGGCTTGACCCTCCACACAGTTGTTATGCTGTCACACTCCTCTCTAGGGAGTTTTGAGTGGGGAGGGAATTCTCACATTGACTTTTTGTTTCACATCTGCTTTGGTTATCTATAAGATGGGTGCAGATAAAAATACACTTCATTGTAACAGACAAGTGGAAAGGGTTTAAGGTGTGAGCTTGGAACCAATGATCAAGATTCTTTGGCGCCCTCCTCTAGAAGTCTGCAGAGCTGCAAGTTGGATGATGGGAACAGGCAAAAGATCCAACATGTCACAGAGCCAGTACAGTATATAAGGAGAATGAGATACTTGGCCTTTGTAATCTTGAACAGATACAGATGGGGAGTTGAGAAGAAGAGAAGGACAGCTGACCCTTAGTGTCCTTTTCTACCTTCTTACCATTCACATATTATTTCAGTCAATATGACTGGGGTAGCTTTCTGCTAGCTGATAGAGAATTCAGATTCTGTGTACTGATACAAATGCTTGAGATTGGCACTGAAATGTCTCTTGATGTCCTAAATCAGATCAGGGTATCTTCTCTTTCCAGGTTATTAGACTGGTGCAGAGTTGAGATTTTTCGGTGGCCACTGAGAATGGGAGGAAGGAGGTTAATTTCATAGAAAATGGCACAAGGACAATCATAACTTAGCTAAGAGTTGTGATCACAGCTTTTCAGTCTTTGGCTGATGGGAATAGATGCTGTTCACCCCAAAGCTTCTCAGGGTGACTTCCTCGGGCAGGGGGCAGTTTCCTGGGCCTCTTTCATCCAACTTCTCCAGAGGCATAAGTTGGTGGCAGGCTTCCTGCTGTCTGCTCCTTTCAGAATTGCATGATTACTCCTCTTTCCTTACCAGGCCCTCAACATTTCCGAGGCAGGGGGCCTGTAAATTGCCCTCCTTGAAAAGGCTGATGGAAAACCCTGCCAGTTCTGTTTATTCACCTCATGTCAACTCTGCTCTGGGGACAGCGTGACACAAAGTGTTCATCTACCTCTTGGCTTCCAATGTCTCAAAGTTGCCCCTTCCTTCTTCAGGAAGAAAGAGATGGTAACTTAAGGACTTTGAATAAATTACTAAGGCCAAGACTGAGACATTGCAAATTCTCAGACTCTTTTCTTGCCAGGAAGAAAAGACTCACTCAGTAGAAACAGGTTTCAAACATGTTCTAATGTTCTAGCTCCATAGCTTCAGGGACTTTGGTATTTGTGCTCAGTGGAAACTCAAACTTGAAGCACCTAAAATCCTTGCAGTAAAAACTTCACTGGCAGCTCAGGGACCCTGAAAACTGATCTGACTAGGGGCAAACATCATTCGTGAGAGAGCACAATGACCCTTCCAGACTCACTACCACCCAATCCCAATAGATGCTTCTCTGGGAATCACAGACAATGCATTAAAAGTAGACATTTGGTCCCAATGCCAAGGTGGTCTATTTAGGAAAAAAAAAATCAGGAGTTTGCAAAAGCAAACCTCGGATGACAATTAAGGATGAGGATATGGGACAAAAATGTATGGTCATGATCACTCTAAGCAAACAGGTAGAACAGCCACCCTCAGAGTGGTGTTTCTGTCCATGGGTGAAAAGCATCACTAGGACATGTGAAGAAAAGCTAGAGCTCCACGTGGAGCCTGGGCCATCTTGGTTGGGTGGAGCCTGGGCCATCACAGTGAGCAGGGAGTTAATGTCCCCAGGACCTGAATCTAACTAAGCAGGTCAAAGGCCAGGAGCACAGAGGAAAGCTAAGCATTTGGACTTTGCTGATGAAGTGGGAATGAGAAGGATGACGGGCTGTTGGCTCCATCAATCTCTCCGGTGGCTGGATTTATCAAACCTGTCACTGGCCATTCCTCAGCTGCCACTGAAATCTGTCACCGTCCCCACAGCTGGGACTGATACTATGAGGGCTGAGGATTAGACCTATGGAACTGAGCTGCAAGGAAGGAAAGGTCAATGGCTACAGTCATTGACCATTTTGATTTTGAGTGCCTTGCACTCAGATCTGAAAGCATATACACAAAAGTAATGAATTGGGGTTCTGGAAGCTTCTGCAAGACACATATAAATGACACAGAACAGATAAGGCTTGACTAAAGTATTGCACTAGAAAATCTGCTCCTCTATTTCAATGGCTATAAAACTGCTGCATAGTACAATCATGTCTGTTCAAACCTTAATTCTAGTTACTTGCTTTAAAAAATGTCCATTCATCTTTTTTCTGGTAGGCCATTTCTTTCAGATCATTAGGAACAGGTAGACTATTCCAGCAGCAATTGAAAATAATCATCGAGCCTGTTTATACATGGCCTCTGAGCTGAAGGTAGGCCTCTCTTGTTGGCCTATGAAGGCATTTCAGCGTGAGAATCTGTTTTATAAACAAGCATTGGGGTTGACATTTACTAAGCTCCCTGGTTTCCACTCTAATTGCCAGTTTTGTACTTGGATATTTAAATTACTTACATATTCATGAGATTAGAAATCAGCTCTGACATTGGAAAATTTCAAACAGAGAGAAATCTTGCCAAACCAGCCCTGGTATACAGTGATCAACATTATTTCGTATAAATAACCAAGTATCTTTTTTACTTAATGGAGCACCTCGGGGGAGCATTAGAGAGATATCAGTTTCCTAAATGCTTGTGTTTGTGTGGATATCATTTGAAAATGCCTGGGGATGAATTTCAAGGACCCACTTGTCTTTTAGCTCAGTCTTACCCTTTTGATATTAAGGGGTCGCTAGGTCTACTCACAAACAAACAATTACTATGAAGATAAATATCCTAACAGTTAATGACTTAATGTTGTTCTCATCAGTGATATTTTCTAAGTGCTGTGCACTGACTTGGCTTTGCTCCATTCATTCTGGTTCCACAGTAGCTTCTAGTGATTAAAAAACGTATTCACCCTAAAGGGACATAAGGAAACATTGGATAAGGCAGGATCGGCTGAAGGCTGACTGCGGCTAATACCGTGCAGGTCTCTGGGTCTATGGATAATACATGAGCTGGCATCTATGCAATGTTTGCTAAGAGTCAGGCTCTCTGTTCTGATCTGCATACATTATCACAGCACTCTTGATCAGTCCCACAAGGAAGAAGGAAGGTGCCACCAATATTCCTTATATTTTACAGTAGACAAAACTGCAAAGTTGAGTGACTTATTGATCCTTAGGCTACTAGTTGGTACAATCCACCAGGGTCTAGATCTGACACTCATTGTTTGGCTTTGCCCTCTGTCACTGCTGGGGAAATACAGTGACTGATGCAATGAAATGCACTAATATTCAATCTCTTCTGCTAAGGGACCGTTGGTATGTCATAGAGGAGGGACTGCATTAAACAACCACCATAAGCACTGACCCTTGAAAACACTTAAATAAATCTGAGGGAATGACTGGCGGGGCAGCTCAGCAGGTAAAAGTGTTTACCACACAAGCTTGAAGACCTGAGTTCCATCCCTGGAAGCCATGTGAAGAAAGAAGTCAAAAACTAGTCATAAATGTCTCCTTTAACCTACACCTGGATTAGGTGCCATACATGCCCGACACCCTCCCATGCATGGTGGCACACATGCACGGCCACCCAACACACAATGGTAGATATTGATTAAAAACTAACTAAGGGAAGGGACACAAAAATGCTAAAAACAGTACTTTAATAGAAATATGCATTTATGGAAGTAGCTAGAATTCTGTGTTTGGCTATCAAATACATCAGAATTCTAGATTTCCTTTCTCCAGCCCTCATATGTTAATATACGGAGAATGCAAGCTTTTACTTTTTCAATTTCTGTTACTTGTAAAGAACCTTTCCTGCTGGAAATCTGCTTGCTCCCTTGAAAGCATGTTTGGGCTTCACTTATGTCTCACTCGTAGGTTACAACATGTTACAGGCAAGGCCTGTCTACAGAATTTAGGATTCCCTGATCCTCTCATAATCTGTGATTTTTTGGAAACAACAGGGGTCAGGTGTGAAACAGGGCTTCTAGACGTGATCCCTGTGACTGCTGAGTAGCATGGTTTCAAAATCCATGGGATACAGAGTTTAGGACATTTACAGGACAACAGATGCAAATGGAAATATTATGTAAATAGAAGTTAGACAGCTAAAAAAAAATACCACTTGTTTTCTCTCACAAGTTGAACCTAGACTTCAAATTATACTTACGTACATGTGTATATGCAGACAAAAGTATATAAATATATACATAAAGACATACATATATATTCATATGTATATATATGTGAATATATTCACACACATGTATATTCTGAAGTAAATGTTAAAAATAAGAGAGAATAAAAAATGAGAATAAAAATTAAAAAATATGATTTGGGGGCCAGTGCAGAGTAATTAATGAGATTGTTGCAACCTCCATAGAGTGCCTTTTTAAAATTTTCTGAGTTAGCTTTAAACACTTGAAATAGGAAAAACCGCAGACTGCAAATGAGTGTGAGCACTTCCAAGCAAGCCTGGAGATCTGGACACTGGGGCAAAGGTCTTGCCATCTTCCCAGGCAAGAACAGATGTTATAGTCAAACGCTCTGCCTCCCCTTATACAGGAACACCTGCTGCTCACGTGACCACAGCCCCACCCCCAGCCTGTGCTACTCAGTTACTTTTCTAGTCTATCTAGGAAGAAACTGACTTCGTGACCTTGAGTGGTCTCCAGTATGCACAAGGACGCTTGGAGAAGAGGCTGCTGTTTAGAATCAAGGAGGGTCAGCTGCAGGGTCCCTTTTCCAGCTGAGAAAGGGGGACCTTGCCAGGCAGGTGAGGTAGACAGGAGATGCCCTCTGAGAGCTACTGGAAGCCCAAGTGTTGGCAGCTGTGCAGGTTGGCATGTCCTCCTTGAGAAATGGCTCCTCCAACACAAATCTTCACAGAGCTGAGAGCCCCATACCTGGCAAGCTCTCCCAAGCTGAGGTATGTGCACATTCTTATGCTTTTCTCCCTTTCCATTTTTTTTTCCTCACAGTCACATCTGCGCTTTGTTTTCTCTCATCTCAAATGTTTTCCAACACATCATGTTTAGTGAGGTGTTTAAGACAGACTGAGAGATGCCGTTGGAGGCAGTGTTTTATAGCACAGTTTGTACACTAGTTTATTGCCAAATTAAAATAAAGATGTAATCTGGCAGGCTCAGCCTCCTGCCAAACCTTCCTTGGGAAGCTTCCTGTACTAAGGGAAAAAAGTCGGGGAATCCTGCAATGAAGTATAGGACTCTATTTTCTTTCTCCTGTTTGCATGTTTTCTACAACAGAGACACACAAGACAATAGTCACCAAGAAAACCAGCTTGTTTGGCGTGTCTATTCTTCACATTACAGAAGTAAAGTGATTGTTTCTCTTTCATTCAGTCTTCTCCTCCTGTAATAAATGCCATGGAGGTGTTGTGGTTCCAGCTTCATTAGGAAAGTGTTTGCTGAACAAACATTAGGACCTGAGTTCAAACGCCAAGCACCTGCTTAAGAAACTGATTGCCTATCACCCTGGTACTGGGAGGTACTGACAGGAGGATTTCTGGGACTCTCTGGTCAGCCATTGTCACTGAGTCAGTGAACTATATGTTCAATGACAAAAATCTATTTCAAAAAAAGTAAAGTGGAGAATGATCAAGAAAGACAAATAGCATTGACTTCTGACCTCCACCCACATACACATTTTCATGCATGCGTACACACACACACACACACACACACACACACATGCACACAAGATGCAACATATACTCATAATAAATACATGAGTGAATGAATCAATGAATTGTCCATATAAACCAGTGATTCACTGTTGCAGGAAATGTAAGGAGGAAGGCTGGACATGACCAGCATCCTTCTGTCCTTGTTATAAGATTTCCTTAGTGTCTAAAAGTCGATCAGTATTTGGGAAATCACACGCATTTCCAAATGCCCATCTTCACACAAACCCTTCAGAAGCTAAGGAGACTTGCCCTATTTCCATAATGGACTTGCTGAATCCTCAGACTGCTTTAGTATCCATCCAGTCATTCTTGTCACCTCCACAGAGAGTCACTTTAATCTTATGTGCCCACTGACTGGATTAAGGGAAGGTGGGTTGTTAAACATAATTCTGTTCATGTCAGGAAGAGTGTTTCTAGAATTCATGAGCAGGCTCTGAAGATCTGAAACAGCGACTGGAAGTCCTCTGTTGCCAATAAACACTGATCCCTCACCTGTTGCCATGGGTGAATTAAAGCAGGGCAACGACCGGCATCTCTGCCTCTGTAACGATTACTCTTTACCATTGCTGTGAGAAACACCCAAAGTCAGTCAACTTAAGGGAGAAAGGGAGATTTATTCAGCTTACGGTTCCAGGGGGAGAGAAAGTCTTTCATGGTGGAGGTGGCATGGCTGGCTAACTGAAGCTGGGGGAGGCGATGTCACTGTAGATATCTTGGAGTTTGAGAGCTGCAAGATTGCTTGCTGCAAAGGCAGACTTCTCCGGGAGGTAGGGTGGGACTTATCTACCCCAAGGCCCACCCCTTGTGACTGCCTTCCTCCAGCAAGGCTCCACCTCTCAAGATGCCATGACCTTGCCAAATATATGAGATTATGGGGGACACATTTTAAACCATGACAGCCTTCATTTGAATTTGCCTGGGGTCACCTCCCCTCAAGAGCATTCTGATCTTGCAGGCAATGTTTTCCTCATATCCTACTGACAGTTGAAGGCTGAAGGCCTGTAGATGACTCATTGTCCTAAAACTCGAGTCATCTTGGATTTCAGAAGCAACAGAACTTCACAGGACAAACCCCCACCACACCTGAGATGAGATCAAAATCCAGGATGTCGAGGTTTTGCCCTGAAGCAGAAACAACCAGATGGAATCTTTCAAAGGATGACAGACATAAAGACTTCTGACCACCTCACAAGACCAAGGCAAGCTCAACCAAACCACCCCTTGGCCACCGACATGTGTACTTTTTGCCCTGTGAATCATTTTTTCGACTTGAATCTGAAGTTCAAGTCACTAACATGTGAGTTTGAAAGCTGATATTTGGCAAGTGTCTTGAACGGCCTCCCATGGCACTGCTGTAAAACTCTATCTTGGGCCAGAAAGGTAAATTGCTCATCAGAAGTCTTTGAGTGTCTCAGAACGCTCACATCAAAAAGTCTGCAATGGGTGTCTGGGTCAGAGATGAAAGGAAGTGAGGTACTGCAGTCCATATGGGTTCGCTTCAGTAAAAGGATCCAAATTCTGTCCTTGGGGCTTAAAAGTCTCATTCACTGAAGTACAGAAAAGAAAAGTCAAGGACATGAGTGAAAAATAAAGTGGTTATGTGCTTAGAAGAAGGAGAGTATGCTATAAAACACAGGGATGGCAGCAGGGAAAGAAGAGAAGGGAGATTCTGCTCTTAAGCTGTGGGCAAGTTCTCACTAAGGATTTTTCTAAGACAACATTCATTCATCTGAGGATTCTGTTTGCCTGGTTTGATGTGAAGCTGCGTCTAGCAGACTGAACGCTGCTCTGAAGCTAAGATCTACAACACACGCAGCTGCCACAGGAAAGAAAGAAAGAAAGAAAGAAAGGAAAAAAGATGGACAATACTTTTATGCAAGGAAAAAATGTTTCCTTTTCTAAAACCTGTAAATACTACCCAACCAACACCAGTATTCAGTCCCTGTAGATACTCAGGACTTCTTTTTAATAACTCTGAAAGTTCATGGGTCTGTGAATGATTGCCAGCTTTATGTTGCCGCATCCCATATCACTGATTCACCCAGCTGATTGCAGCCTCCTTTAGATTGCCCCATAGGCATTCATGCTGCCCATTCCCATCCTGGTATTAGCCCCTGCCCAGGTTGGGATGACAGCCTTGTGACACCAAGATCTTCTGAGGTGTCTACTCAGATTAACAAATTGTCCAATTCAACTGTCCAGATGACTTATCCTTTACTCTCTCTTGGTGAACCAGACAGGTCAGCAGAGAGAATGGATTCTGTTCACTTGTTGACTTCAAAACAACACCATCCAAAATGAGTGTCCTACAAAATTTTCATTTCACAAGGGTTATTTTTTCAATTGCCGCATCTACATGTGAAACTGAAGGTTTATTTTACTTTGATAAAATGTATTAAATGCTTAGATTTTTGAATCTTTGGCATCATATGGAAGGAAGGTTGGCAAGAATTTTTCCAGCTCTCTATAATGACAGGAATCAGTCGTTTCTGTGATCATGGAAATGCCTTGTGGAGCCAACACTTAGAACATGATGCATGGATGACTAGAAGTTATTGTAACTTGTTTTCTTGCTTTGGCTACTAGAACATCAGCTCATCTTTATGTTGCCGCTGTTTAACACTTGTAATCCACATCTCAGAACATACCACCTTCTGATCAAACTTCTCAAAAGCTTTGAATTAGGAAAACAAAAATCATCTTGGAAGAATCATGAAAGCTAATGACAATTAGGTCTGACAGTCATGTGTGCATTCGTGTTAGCTTTGATAAAAATTTCAGTTTGGGTCAAAGAAAAATTTTGTCTATTCTATACACATTATGCTTTTCTAAATCTTGATTTTTCTTCTGGTGTTTTGAAAAATGGGTATCCTTTTTCAACAGAAATCTGGCATGTTGATGAATGTCCTGATGGAGTTCTTTTGACCAGAACCAAGGCATCCCTAATCCTCCATCTCTTGAAGGCTAGGCTCTGAGTTCATATAATACACAAAGCTGCTTTGATAATGTGTCAGTTTTTTTTAATCAATGAGAGCTGTGCCTTTGTGATGTTTGTCAGACTCTCATTGAATCACGTGCATTGACTTCTAACTTCACATGAATGGAAAGCTTCTTCATAGACTTTGTTTTACCAGAATTGCTGCACTCTGGAGAATCTAATACAGACATAGAGTTTAGTATTGTTTCTAGTTACATAGAAAGCACACCAAGAATAAGTAGCCACAGAAACACAAAAAAGGGCAAAGGATGTCAATATCATGTACAGTTAATGACAGACAGCTCAGTGGCACCATGGCTCAAGTATCCTCACTCCTCTGAGCTGTCCACCCTGCCAGTGAGCACAAACTGTGAGAGGTGTGTCACATTGTGTGACATCGCATGTAGTGCCAAGGCCCGAAAAGTGATGTGTCTGGATGCCTGGATACAAAGATGCCTCATTTCCACTTAGCCAGGTACATCCTGCCTGTACTATGCCTCTCCTGTCAGCGGAAGTAATTAGCCAATTGTCAAATGAAACACAATAACCCAGTGGATTAATATCGGATTCTCCATGTTCAGAGGTGCTCAGTCCTCACCCATGTTAACCTCACCAGAGGTATGTGGCTCAACTCCAGGAGCAAAATTATATATCTGCTAAGTGGATATTCAGGCTGCTCAAAAGGAAAAAAAGCCCCACACTAATTGTAAATCATTTCTATTTTTAGGCCTAATGTGCATTTTATTTGGCAGCTGGGGCAGCATGAATAAAACTCCAATCTGAAGCTGCTAATTTGCTTCCTTCAAAATGAAGGTAAGTTTTCCCCACCATCTCTCTTTCTTCAGGGAGAACTCCACACATCCAGACTGGCCCCAGCAAACAAAATCCCAGAAACTCCTCTCATCCATGGAAGCCCAATTTATGCAAATTTCTGAGCCCTGATTCCTCTAGGGAAAATTCTCAGAAAAAGCATTCCATATTTCATCTGGTTTCCCTTAAGTTTTATGTATAGCTTTTCTCTCATATTTGCCTATATGCAATTTCTTCCTTTTCATTTTAATTTTAATTGCACAGCTAGCTTTATACTCTACCTGGGAAATTAAGTCCTTAAAAGCAAAGGCAATATGCTTTTGTATTCCAGAAGTTACATAGAACAAAAAAGGTATAGTACAACATGTATGAGAATTTATGCACACACACATATCCTAGACACAAGTAAAACAGCATTAATTTGCCTAACGCTTTTTAGGAAATGGACTTCTTCAATTTTGCCAGCACATGTAAAGAAATCTTGAGAAGATAATTTTTTCCTTCTCACAGTTCTATCACCTAGTTTTTTTTTTTAGTCAACCTTTAACATTCTTCAAACTTTGGGGAATTTTCCTTCTTTTTTGATGAGCTGAAAGGTCTGAACCTTTGGACAACAAAACAAAACCACAAAATGATCCTCTATCCATTCATAAAAGAGCTTCACATAGAAGTCAATAGCTTAGGACATCTATAGGTAGCTGATATCATTTGGATGTCAAATGTCACCGAAAAGTCCATCTCTAGGCCAGTGCTATTACGCTGTACATCCTGGCAGATGTACATAGGTCACTTGATTCCTGGTGTATAAGATCACACACCACCCTCAGTCTTGCATTTGCCTCCTAGTTGACAAGGTGAGAGGTTGTTTCTTGTCATATTCCCTCTCACTACAAAAAAAAACAAAAAACAATTAGCACTGGGAGGGTGTGTAGGACCTGCTGACTGTCCCCCATCACCATCCTGTGAAACAAGGGCAGTGAGCTCACCTTTTGGTCTTGACTATATGCCAGAATCCAGTCTTCTTGTTTGGGATGGAAAAGCAAGCTCTGGATGTAAAAGTTCAGCCGGTACTTCTGATAAGTTGCCCCTTCATCAGAACTGATCAATAAACTGCTCTCGATCTCCGGATCCGTGAGTAACATAATCTGCAGCAAAACAAGAAGAAAGGAAGCTTACAAATTTACAAAATGAACTAACATTTTTGTCAAAAGAAGCAGAAAAGCCAAACAGAGAATGCTCAATCAAGTGAAGGACTTTGTTCTGTGGTGAATCTTCTCTTGTTTTGGACCTGTGTCTCCAAACCATTTCACCAAGCGAAGTAGGCATGGGAATTTCTGGGAAAAGTGAGGAGATAGATGACCACACTCTCTTCTTTTTTATAGGAGTCACCTTTACTTTTAATGGTGTTTTTCTGTCTTTATTTCCCCCGAAGTCATTTCCTTAGCTGGAAAATTTCCCACTACTCTATTAGCCCTTTCTGATACTGTTCTTCTTCTGTACTCCAGATGCAGGACATAAAAGAGCAAGCTTGGTTGTTGTCTTTTGTAGGAAAGGAAGACGTAGAGGGTAGACCCCATTTCTTCAATTCCAACACACACCTTGGTTTTACATCAGTGTGTCAAGTTATCCTATCATTATCTGGATTTCTGATTTTTCAGTCTGGAGTCATGAAAGCTTTCTCTAGGAATACTGACTAGGTCATTTCACTCCATTGCTTGGTTCTCAAATCTGATATGTGATATATTCATTTGCTTGTCTTTTTCTATTTGCCTGCTACTGGAACATAAACTCTGTGAGAATAAGGTTATTTATCTATTATTTACAGATGTGTTCTGAGCAGCTGGACTGAAGTTCAACATGATTCATATGATTGTTAATTATTCTCCCAATGACTAAATGAATGAATGGAAAAAGGTTTCAATGTATCCATGTTGACATAGAAATATGCCCAGAAGAATTTGTAAGGAATTGCACAGAAGGCTTAGCTGGATGTCCCTACTATCTTTAACCATGTACTATGAATCTGAAAGCTCACAGACCCAGATGCTCACTTTGTATTCTCTCATTGGCATACCTACTCTTGGCTAGACCATTTCCAAAGTAGGAGCAAGATAGAGGAGCTGCCCAGAAAACGGCTTGTTTCTCTCATTTTCTGTCCCCAGAAGTATGTAAAGTACCTCATTCTGTGCTCTCTGCAGGTCTTCTTTGTCTAGTGGAAGTGTGCACTTAACATCTTCAGACAGTTGGATGCAATGCTACATTTGTTTTATTGCATTCTACATTGTACTACCTACTATATACAGCGTACTACATACTACAATGTATTACATGTTACATTTGATTTAATATACTTCCTCCCAATAAAATTATTAAGTGCTAGTGCTGCCCCTTATGGCACTTCACACCTGTAGTCCATGAGTTTTTTTTCCAGTCCCATGCCTCTCATAGATCCCATGTCTGAGTCCATGAGTTCTCCAGGGCACTCTAGTCCTTCATGGTACTCCATGTCTGAGTCCATGAGTTCTGTTCTTTTTCTCCTCTAATAAACTCTGTTTTGATCCTCTAAAGAATATTAAGTGCTATTGTCTGGATATGGTTCAGACAAGCATGCAACCTTAATATAAGGTTGTACAATGAGAAATCACTCCAGCTCAGCACAGGAATTAAAAATTATCAGCAAAGGGGGCTGGAGAGGTGGCTCAGGGGTTAAGCCTCCGCCTTGCAGGCGGAAGGTCCTGAGTTCAGGATCCCAGGTCCCACGTATAGATGCCAGGCGGAAGCGGGGGCGGCCTGCGCTTCTGGTCCTGGTAGGGCGGAGCCTGTGAATCCCGGGGCAGAAGGAGGTGGAGGCGTCCATGGTGGTTCGTGAATTCGTCCGTGGTTCTACACATATACAGACACACACACACACACACACACACACACACACACACACACAACACACATATGCACAGTTGAATAAATAATAAAAAAATTATCAGCAAAGGGAGAGAGAGATGAGAGAGAGAGAGAGAATATTAGTAAACACAGTCTTCTCAAGAATTCAAAATCAAGGGGCTGGAGAGGTGGCTCAGGGGTTAAGCCTCTGCCTTGCAGGCAGAAGGTCCTGAGTTCGGATCCTAGACCCCACATACAGACGCCGGGCGGAAGCTGGGGCGGCCTGCATTTCGGATCCTGGTAGGGCGAAGCCTGTGAATCCCGGGGAAGAGTAAACAAGGAGGAGGTGGAGGTGGTCCATGGTGGTTCCCGAATTCGTCCGTGGTTCTACACACACACACACACACACACACACACACACACACACTTGCACAATTAAAATTAAAATAATAATAATAAAAAAGAATTCAAAATCAAGCAAATAAAAGTCTCTGAATAGTCAGTGTCATATTTGAAAGTAGTGTCTTATCACTACAAATAACACAGGCTCACATACCAGACACACTGTCCAAACTCTGTTTATATTGCTCAGGGTGAACTGTTTTCCTTTTTCATGCATGTGTGTGTGTGTTGTTTGTGCCGTAAGTGTTTATATGTGTGGGTATATGTGCATGAATACACTTGAGTGTGTATGCCTGTGAAAGTCTAAGGTTGATATCAGAAATCACCCACGATTATTTTACTTTATTGGTGTGGTCCCTGGTCTCTAATTAAACCCAGAATACACATCATGGATAGTGTGCCTAGCCAGCCTACTCTATGGATTCCCAGGCTCTGCTTCCATGGGCAGAAATACAGGTAGCTGCCTCATCCACCTGGCATTATTATGCAGGATCTGAACTCAGGTCCTTTTGCTTGTGAGGCAATGAATGACTTTTAACCACTGAGCAATCATCCAGCCCAACTTAGGGGGCATCTTCTTTCTGAAAAAGATAAGAAGAAATGGGAGGAATTCTGTGGCTGTTGGCTACACCCTAGGCAAGAAAGGAAAGGGAGGCAGAACTGTAGCATGACATGACTTATGCCTCGTCAAACCATAAAGTTATAGATCTCTCTGTCTCATGCTCACCACAAAGATGGCTTCCCCCACTGGATGATTGATGGGGCCATCTGCTGAGTACAAACTCATAGGGCACCATTAAAATCTAGAGTATGTGTTAAGCAAGGGCATTTAGATGGCTTTTAAATGGACTGGAGTATTTCCAGGTGATTTCATATTTATTGGCATATAAAAAGCTGTCATATTTTCAAAAAACAAATAAGCAATCAAATAATCATCCTGCTTTGTGTCCCAATTGATAATAATGTGCAACAACCTTTTATCCTACTGCAAATGTAATTGCCATGATAATTTCAAGAGGTCCAATTTTATAGTCACCTATTGTTTCTACCCAGGTAATATATACCCCTACTCTGAATTTCTAATGCCCTGTTCACCAGACTATGCCTTTTTTCCTCATCTCCTTGCTTCTGGATAGACTACATCACCATAACAAAATAAGCCAAATTAAGAGAACACAATAGCCCATGTCAAACTGATATTTATATTTCATTTACTTAAAAGAACTTAATGTTCATTTATACTCTAAACTCATACTGTGTGAAATATTTTGCACTCAGGGGATATGGGGGAGGAGTTAAAAGGTGCAAATGATTTTCAACATATGGACATTTTATATTATATAACATGAAGGAACTTCTGGGGTTAAGGGGAGTTTTGTTCCTCTAATGGTGGATATAGACAGACCAAAAATCCTATCTTCTTTCTATGGTACTCACCAGAATCTCTCCAGTTGGGAATCTGGCCATGTTGAAAGAGCAGTGATTCCTTGTGAGACATATACAAGTAATTCTGAACTACATAGACTGGCTTGCTCCCAAATCTTCTTAAACCAAACAGGTCAATGTGGATCTATCTTTGTTTAGCCATGTTTGGATTATCAACTTTGTGGCATCTCCAGTATAATCCAAAGGGAAATAAATGACTCACAATTCTTTCAAGCTAACTTCATTCTACTTCTTAAATATTCACTTAGTTATTCATCTTAGGGGAGAGGACCATACGGCATGGTGTATGCATGGAAGTTAGAGGACAAGGCATAGAGTCTGTTCTTTTCTTCAACCACATGGACTCCAGGGATTTAATTCAGGCTATAAGGATTGGCAGCAAAGTACCTTTACCTTCAGAGTCATTTATCCAGCCCTCCTTTTTGTTCCATACATACTGATCATATCACAGACTCAGATTTTTATATTTTTAGTTAATATCACAACCTACAAATTTTTTCAATGTAATCATGAAAACACAAGCAAATATATACACTTTGACAAGCAATGTCTTGTACCATGGACTAATTGCTAATCAGACCTTCAATTCATTAGGAATGATTAGTGTGGTAATTCAAAATGTATTATATACTCAATGAGTTCTTAAGTGATAAAGGAAAACTTCATTATTTCAACTTCAACTTCAAATTCTTTCCTAACTTTACTTCATATTAATTGAAAATTTCTTTGTTTTATAGATTACATAGAGTAAATAACTTAGGTAAATAATTCAGCAAGACATAAGGAAAGTTTTAAACTATCTGGGAAAAATGCATAATAAATTTAATCCTGTCTTCAGACATGTATATTGCCTGTACAGAAAGAACGCCTATATTTTCAAGAAGGTGTTTTAAAAGCAAATGTTTTCAAAACTGATAATTTGAATCAATGAATAGCCTTCTGTCATGGTTTTAATATGAGTTGTACTCCTCAGGCTCATTTGTTTGAAACCTTAGTTGATGTTTGAGAATGTTGTGACTTTAGAAGGTGGACCCTTGCTGAAGGAAGGTATATCTCAGGGGGTGGGTCTTGAGGTGGATTAGCTCTGCTCGGCTTCTGATAAAGTCTGTTTTCACAATCTGCAGCTTGCAGTCTCAGCCTCCATGACAGATGTGACCAGAGTCACCTTCAGCTTTTGCTACCAGCCGTGTCTTTCTTGTCATAATGAACTGTACCTCCTCTCTGGAACCATATGCCAAATAAATCTCCCTTTCTGGTCTTCAGTGTTGTCTCACAGCAGAAGTCAAGAGTAACTGTGACTCTTACAAAATAACAGGTTGCACTTTTCCATATACTTTTATTGGTTGATTGGTGTATGTATGTGTACACAAATATGAACACCTGTGTGTACACACATGTGCACCTGTGTGTATACATGTTTGTACAGGTGCTCAGGTATGTTTGGAAGCAAGAATTGATGCTGGGTGATGTTTTTCAATTGCTCTCTGCCATATTTTTTGAGACATGACTCTCAGTAAACCTGGAGATCATCAATTAGCTGGACTGGCTGTTCAGCAAGGTATCTAAAGTCTTCTCAGTCTCTCCACTCAAATCTAAGAATGTAGGCTCACACCATAACAACAGTCTTCTTTACATAGGTAACAGATTTAAACTTAAAACCTCAAGCTTACGGAGCAGGCACTTAAACTCACTGAGCCAATTCCTCTATCTAGATAGACTACAGTTATTCCACTACTCAGCAATCCAGTGCATTCCATTTGGGATGACTCTCCACCCTCTTTTGGTTCATCTTGTGACTGAACAAATAACATTTTGGTGTGTTCACTCTTCTTCCTCATGGATTATCCACAGACTTTCAGAACTTTTTGGAGAGAAGGGGTGTGAATCAAAGCTTATTCACATTCTTAACATTAGCTTTCTAAGAAAGGTCTTTACCTGAATCAAATCTTATTCCACAGTAGGTCCATTGAATGCTCAAATAAATAAATGAATCTTTTTGCTCCTGTCTTCCACTGAACACAGTCTAAGGGTACCTGCAACTTTGTGAGTTCAATCTTCTCACACAATCTCTGCCACTATACTTGGACAGGAAGAGGTTGAATCTAAGAGGAACAGACTGCTTTGAGCAAGGGTAATTACTCTCTGCTCCTGTGGACTAAGGGTGATTAGCACCCATTTACCTATGCCTCCTGGGTGTGAAGACGCAGTACTGACTGCAGTTGCAGACAAACTGTTTCCATAGGAAGTCAATAACTGCGACACAGGCTCCCGCCATCCAGCTCTAAGCAATCATTCATCATCTACTTCAGGAAGAGGAAGAAACATTATTTGTTTTTCCTAGAGGTGACAAATGAACACAAAATACAATTTATGGATTTCAAATACATCACTTCTCCTTTCTTTGGGTAGTATTCCTCCTGACAGCTTAGTGTGGCCAAAAATTAAATGCATCCTCACTCTTTGATTTGCCCTAGATTCAATACATAGCTGTATGGTGCAATATTACAAATGATTGACAGGCAACTAGTTGATCAATCTGGATATCTACTGTAGATAGTCTTTCCAGTGCAAAGTTGCTACTATGTAGTTTCCTAGATTCTTCTCCTAGGTATGCTGATCTCAGAATTCAACTTTAGGTAGGTTGAGATTATGAAGAGGAATGTCACCACTTCAGAACACATGCTTTTCTCATCAATTCTGTGTTTCTAATATATTCATTTTATGTGTTATTCATGATTTGTTTTCTCATTTTCCTGTTGTTTGTCATTCATGGACTGGATGAAGTAATGGTAATGGAGCTGCTAGTCATATCTTTCTTGGTGCTCATAAGACTTAGCGCATATGCGCTATCACAGGTGCATAATGAATGTTTTTCATGACGATAATGACAATGGTGGAGATAAATGCCAACAACAGCAATTGAACTCTCTCCATTTTATTCTAACACAGATATTCTTTTCTATACATAGAACAAGAGGCTATTTGCAAGCCTCTGTCCTCAAAATTAAAAATCAATTAAGCCAAATGCAATCAGAGCAAGGAAATAATTTGCTGACCAATGTGGGTGGAGAAGCCACCTATTCCCAATGTGGCATAAGCACTCATCCTTCCCAGACAGCTCTGGATGAGAGTACTGAGTGCTAATCAAATGATAACTCTTTGGAGGACATCATTAGTGAAACTCACACCAGATTCCAGGATGACCCACGGAAAGAAAATCACTGAAGCACAAATAATAATGAAAGAAAAGGAAGCTGATTAAAAGAATAAAATTTCAAGCCAGGCTACATTAGTAGAAGGGAGTCTGTGGGAGGATAGATGTAATACAACCAATCACTTGTCCCAAACACATGCTACCAACTCAGTGATGCTCGCCTAATACCCTTACTTTGTCCATTAGCATAAAACAGTTCAGTTCAATTCTAAGAGATGAACATTTGGAAAGCAGACCATCTACTTGAGACCTGAGAAGTGATTCTTTGAAACTTCTGGGGAACTTGGACATTACATTCAAGTTTATTCTATGCACTTGCTTCTGTAATTTTTTTCTTTTTAATGGACTTGGGCATTTAGGAAAAATAAGAATTTTCAAGCAGCATACAATTTCATTCCTCCTCATGTATCCTAATTACCTCATCAGGAAATGCTCTGCATTAATTACAATTTGCAACACTAGTGGCAATTTTTTCAATCACATTCTTTTTCATGAGATGTGCAGGAAATATGAGTTCACATGGGTTACAATTCATGGAAAAACAACCCATAAAAATGTACAGAACATAGCTACTATGTCCCTTGGGATAACTGAACATAATCCTCTCCCTTGATACAATTTATATATTCTCAGATAGAGAAAATATTTCACTGTGAGACTCTGCTCCCACTCTGGGATGGCAGTAATCCTTGTAATAAGGTACACACTCATGTACAGGCAGGAAGATGCACAGAGATGGGCACACGTGGAACAGACATTTTCTCAGGAAAAGCCATATCTGAGTTTTAAATCTGACTGTGGTCAAAGTCTTCCTGGATGCGTGCTCTTCACATTGAGGTAGAAATAGAATGGGTCTAGTGAAGTACATTCATAAATATTTACTATAGTCACATGCGCAAACACAGGACCTCAATCCAGTGAAGGTCATTAATAAACATTCACAAGAGTCACACAATTGAACATAGGGCTTGAATCCAATGAACTATATTCATGAACATTCACTATAGTCACACGAGCAAATAAAGGGGTTGAATTCAGTGAGGGCCATTCATAAACATTCACTACAGTCACAGGAATAAGTATGCAGCCCAAGTCCAGTGGCTCAGATTTGACTTCCTTCTCTATCATGGCACTGTGAGTCATAGTAACTGAATCTTCCTTGACCCACTTTGAGCCCGGTGTCACTGAGACAGTTGACACTGACCAAGCATCTAATCTGAACCAGGTGGTCTAGTTCACTCTGAAAACATTACTCCAAGTGACTTTATTTAAAACAAAAACCAAACAATTTCAGAGAGACATCATGATGTCTCTTTGACAGATCAGGAAATGAGGTGAAATGAAGCAAGTGCTTAGTCATTCCATTAGTCAGTAATTACAGGCCACGCCATATGCAGCCACAATTTGTGTGATGGTAGTGGGATTCTCTTTCTATAGAATGACAACTTTAGAACTGTGTAAACACAAAATACTGGTTAAGTTCTGGAGAAGAGAGAAAGGTAGAGAAGGAGAATGGGGTGGAGAGATGTGAGAAAGAAAATGAGAGAGGAGAAGAAAATGGGGAAAGAGAGAGGAAAAGGGAAAGTGTAAGGAAAGGGATTACAGGCCATGCAGTGCAGTCCAAATGTCTCATAAAATCATTGCTGAGACAGGAAATAGTGAAGAAGACAGTTGGAAATTGGGTATGATACAAAAGGCACCATCAATAACAAGATTTAGTAAGAGATTCCTGAAGAAATAAATGTGATCTGGGTGCTTTAGATACAAAGATATGGAATCTAAATACCCAGTCTTCATTCATGTTGAATTTTTCACCTACCTTCTCATTTCTATTGTTCTTTAAACCACTCTCTCCATATTTTATGCTTCATCATAAAAACAGGTACAAAAGAAATTGTTGAAATGGACACAAAGTTTTGATCTAATGATAGTGTAAGCAGTGAAAACAAATGCTAGATCTTAAAGCAGCTGATGATATAACCAATAAGAATCACCACAGTGTAACTACTTTCCTAATAAAAGCATTCTCTGTGTAATTGACATCTGAAAATATAGATGCATTAGATTACAAACATAGCTATTATGATGCGAAGATGACAGAGGACAATATGAAATAATGATTAATGGTTAGCATTATGTCATCTGATTTAAACATCCAAGCATAGTATTTTAGAAGAAAAGAAATATCTGCAAATCTACAAGGCATTTTTATTACTGCCGTCACCATAGAAACTGATTAAATACCTTGAGGATTGGACCTACCAAAAAATATTCCAGGATTTCCTATAACCTCTGCTCAGATGTAATCAAAACACACTTTTGCAGTCATTACAAGTCCTGGAGAAACTTCTCTCTTAAATCCCCAAAGATCTATAAATGTCAAAAGGTTGTATCATTTTAAAATGTTAGCTGCTATCAGAAGAAGCCATGATGCTGGAAGAAATGGACATTCATCTTCTTTGCTCATTGGAAACTTTACCAGAATGATGTTCATTTAGTGATAAGAAATCTCTTTATTCCACCAGAAATGATAAAGGAAATCATGTATGGAAAAAGAATGAGCAAGAGAGAAAATCTCTCATTATGGTTTAACACTGATGTAGATGAGAGCAACGCTATTTTTGGCAAACTCTCAAGTTGTGTGCTTGATTTTAAAGCTTGAATATGTCAACTAGAATGTCAAAAAAAAAAAAAAGAAAGGAAAAGTCCATAGAAATAAACTCATTCTAACAATTGGCGACAATGTGCCCACATCCTTCATCCATTGTTCTGTTTGCATCAACATCCTGACAAGTGTGTTTTAGTTTTACCCACTTATATGGATGCATCATGGTGAAATAGCACATATACCAGGGTGTATTGTGGAAGATTAATGAGGCTTGAGCCACATGAGACCTCACTAATGTATTTGGCTATTAAAGCTTTCCTTTAAAGACTATGGAGACCACCAGGGGTTTCTCTCAGAGAGGATTTGCAGATTAGTGGAGTGAGAATCCCTTCTGCTGATCTCGTGCAGAGCTCTCAGACAGATGAGGCTGCAGCAGGTCATCCAGTGAGAAGTGCCTTCTGTTAACGAGGAGGTCTATTTTTTGTGAAATTTTCCTTCTTTCTTCAATAATTTAATGACAGACATTGATCATCTCAAGTTGTTTGTGAGTGGGGAAAAAAGAGTGAATGTACTTAATCGACATGTCTCTTAATCACATTAGCTGCCACTTTTCCCCTCTTCTCTCTTCTTTTCCTTGGAAAAGCAGGAAGCAATATACAGCAGACACCACAGTAAACTGCTACCTGAAGATGATTTGTGTTCTTATTGCATTTTCAAGTACCCTCAGTATCCTCGACTTAATCCAAGCAGCAGAAAAAGGTACAATTAAGACAAAGGATCTCCTCACATGAGCATTGTTTCGTAACACATTACCTCTGAAGAGTCATTTAAGAAGCAGCATTTGCTTTTGTCCATGATTCTGTGGCTCCAGAGGGGAGTTCCTTTCATAGACACATGATGTGATACACGGTGGCACTCTTTTCCCAACATGGCTTTTCCCCCTAATGCCTGGTCTCAGGTTCTCTCTTTGTTCCTACATGTCATTGGATGTTCCAGGTCCTCTCCACGGGACCCGAATGTCATTTAGCAATGCAGTGATGGCTAACTTCCCTCATTGTGCATGTCCCTAAATAATATGTAGAAGGAACAAGGTCTTTTGTGACTTGCCTCTAGAAAGGAAATTATTTTATACTATATTATTTTGGTTAAAAAAAAACATCAGTTTGGAACATTTAATGAGAATTGAAAAAGGTCACAATCACCCCCACACATATACACATACAGAAAGCAAGTTTTGATGGGAGCCATAAGGGAAATATGTAATTATATATTATATATGACATGTCACATAATTTTAAGGGATATATAATAAAGAAGTTAATATTAAATTGAATATGAATAAAAACATCATTATAAATATAGAAAATTAAATCTGTATCTGTGTGTATGTGTGTGTGTGTGTATGTGTGTATATGTGTGTGTATGTGATGCATATGTGCTTATGTGTGTGGTTGCATTCTCAGACATGTGGAAACATAAGAAATTCCCAAACTGTTGTTTCTCAGGTGCCATCCACCTTGATTTTTGAAATGGCATTTCTTAACTTGGCCTGAAACATTCTAAAGTATCTTAGGTGGCTGACTGCTCAGTGAGCCTTAGGAATTTGGTTTGACTCCCCAGTATTGGGACTACAAAAATGCTATCAAAGCCTAGTTATTTTTTTCTTCCATGTGTTCTAGGGACTGAACTCAGGTCCTCATGCTTGTGTGACAAGCACTTTATAGTATCTCCCAGCCCTTAGAATGCAGATTTCCCCTTGTCATAATCTCTATCAGACTGTGCTCATGAAAAAGTGGTGCTACTTCAAATTTTATGCAGGTGCAAATTTCTGTACTGAAATCATTCAACCTGAAAATATTTATTGAAGATCAGATAAATGTAATAGCCTCAGAGAAGTCAGGAGCCTCAGCGTTAAGAAATTCTATTCTGTGCATTTTTAAGTTGGGTAAATAACCTGGAGTAAATTACAGAACGATAGGTAAATCAAGTGAAAAGAGCCTGTAATTAGGCATTACAATCTCATCCTTTAATAAATTCTCAGATATCCTAAAGAAATGGTTTTCATAATATCGAAATTATCCATATTTCCCTCTATTCACAAAAAATCTAACAATATCAATGGCAGTATCATTAAGCAATGGAAAAATCTTTGACTGTCATACAACAACTTCACAGCAAGGACATATAGGTTGGAAACTGAGTGATTGAATGCTAAACATTTCCAGAAATGCAGGGAATCTCAGTTTTTGATTATGTCCAAGCTTGTGTAAATTTACTCTCTATTTTTTTATTTTATGTTGTTTTATTTTATGTTGCTTTAACCCTGATTACATAGCTCAAATTCAACTAGTGCTATGCTCTAGAAAAATATACATTTCAAGTTACTACCAACACAGAATTTACCCTTTAAGAAAACATCCACCAGAGAACATGCAAGCTTTAGCAGTATTTTTTAGCACCTAGATAAAAGCATTTTTGCATTCCAGAAAAAAAACATTGTTTTCATCAAACATTTTGAAAACATCATCTTTTACTTATCCAGATTCATGCATATATGTATTTTCACATAATTCCTTAATAGCAAGAATCACCAATAACCACACAGATTCCTAATCAAGGCATTACCAATGCAATTCATTATAGAAGTACCAATCTATTTTGAGACTATACAAAAGTACTTTCAGAACAAGGTTCCTACACATGATGGATAGAGTAAGTACATACTCATAACATCATTTAAAGAGATGATTGGTCTTTACTTAAGAGCTGCAGTAATTATTTGAAATAGACTGTTTGACTGTTCATAGACTGTTTGACTTTTAAAATACATAATAGATAGCATGAATGTATAAGATATTGCTCAGAGAGTTTCTGTTTTTTCTCTTTCCACTAATGTAAATATTATCATTGATTTATGCTTCAATGTGAAATGTTCCCATAAGATTATGTATTTTTACATTTAGTCACCAGCTGGTCTTATTATTTTGGGAGAGTGTGGAGCTTAGCTGCAGGAAGTGGGACACTTGTTGGAAGACTTTGAGGGTTATATCTTGGAAATGCTTTTAAGAAAAAGCTTTCTATCCTATGAAGATGTGAGAAGTTCTGGTTGTATATGCCAACCACTGCAAACTTCACCATGCCTCGCCTACCATGATAGTCTTGGACTGTACTCTCTCAAACTGTAAACCAAAATAAATCCTTCTCCTCTTCAGTTGTTTCCATCAGGCATTTAATTATAGTGGTGCAAAAGTAACTAATCCACTGACTGATATCCGTGATTCAGACATTTGGTCATTAAAATAGGAAAATCTCTTGGCCTGTGGATGTAGGTCATTTGGTAAAATGTTTTTTGTAATATGCACAAAGCCCTAGATTTAATCTCCAACACTGTACATATAGATGTAATAGGTATGAGTTTTTAATTCCAGCACTTAGGAGGTAGAGTCAGTAGGAACAGATGCTAATCATCATCCTCAGTAAGTCATCATACACAGTAAGTCTGAGGCAACCTGTCCAAAAAATGATCTTTGTATGTGATCCTGATCCTCATGAACTTTGTCCAAAGTGAACTTCTCAGTTCACTGAGGAAAGTTTTAAGAAATGATGACCATTTCAATATATTTAATGTGTGTGCATATGTATATGTGTGTATGTGTATGTCATATATGCATGTGAAAGTTAAATAACCACTTCTAAGAGCTGATTCTCTCCTACCAAGTGTGTTCCTAGAATCAAATTCAGGTTCTTTGGTTTGGTGGTGCTACCTGCTGAATAATCTGGCCAACATTTAACCATGGTTTATTTTATTTTATTTTATTCTATTCTATTTTATTTATTTTCTACTTTTGCAAACATACTGAGTATTCATTTTAGCTTCTTCCCCTGCTCTTCCCTCCTATCCCCACCCTTCCCTTCACCATTCCCTCCCGACCTTCTGCCTGTGTGCTTCTACGGACCCCAGGGTTCTTTCTGGCTTGTGTACTCCTGTGGGGGCTCAGGCTTCCTTAGTATATCAAGTCACCTCCCTTCAGGACACTCCACTGATAGGTGAATTTCCCTTTACTCATCCAGCTTTAGACCCAAAGGTTTCCACTGTAGGTTCCCATTCTGTAGTAAAAGCTACCTACAGAGCAGTTTGATGTACTATATTCCTATCTATAGGTTTATTGGCTGTCTTCCCTGTTGATCTATTACTCCTTCCCTTTTTTCAGGTTCTTGTTCTAGTTTGCAGTAGCAGGTATGTATTCCATTCTGACAAACGGGTCTTAGATCCAATCAGAAAGCTGTTGGTTGTCTCCTTGGTATTCATGCCACTATTACACTGGTGGCCACCTGTTGCCATGAAGATTTTTCATTGCAACTTTACCGATTTCATGTTATTGATGGGGCTTATGATTATTTCTCTCCTCCAAGAGCTTCTACAGCATTCCTTGGTAATGTGTTAGCTATTCAGCAAGGAGAAAGTTCTCTGATCAGTTCCAGTTGATATATTTTGCTCATGTTCTGTGATCCATTTA
Source organism: Typhlomys cinereus (assembly GCA_023101885.1). NCBI lineage: Eukaryota > Metazoa > Chordata > Mammalia > Rodentia > Platacanthomyidae > Typhlomys > Typhlomys cinereus. The sequence continues at coordinate 578,392 of JALPQD010000388.1, read as the reverse complement.
TTTACATTTTCAATAATAGGGTCTTACTCACACTCAAAGATGGATCTCTGTAATACCTACAGAAATTGAAAAGATTATAGATGGGAGAGAAGGAAAGGGAAACCCCGCCAGCAATGGGGAGAGAGGAGATCATGCTACAGAGGAGAAAATAGGCCACCATCAAGGACTATAAGTAATGAGATATCTGGTTAAGCTCACAGATCATGCTACAGAGGAGAAAATAGGCCACCATCAAGGACTATAAGTAATGAGATATCTGGTTAAGCTCACAGACTTTTCTTCCTGGTCACTTGCAACTGTTGGGGTGTGATCTCACCAGAAAGGGAAGGCATTCAGTCTGTCAGATCGTGGTCTCCTACTCTTATTCCATTTACCTTTGAATCTACTCTTTCAATAAGACTCTATTTTAATAGCCTTTTATCTCTGGCCAGGGGGTGGCATCCAATATCCACCAGGATGGAGCTAAGGGTGGTGCAGGAGCAGCAAAACTGAAAAAAAAAATCAACAAACCACAATTCAGAGCATCAGAGACTTTATATCAACCACTTAGAACCAGGCCAACCTAATCTCTTCCCATCCTAAAGTTCAGGGAAATTTGCAGAAGAGGGGGCGGTAAGATTGTAATAACCTAAAGATGAGAAGGAGTTATGACATGCAAGATACTCCACATAAGTTAGGGCTGAAGTAATCATAATAGGACTTTTCATGACCTGTGCATTAACCAACATATCATTGACCCACCAAAGTCTAGCATGGATCACAGGCATTAGGATCCTTAGAGACAAGGGATTAACGGCCACAATAGTGTTCCCATACTAAAGGGGAACACAATAAAAGTACTCTAGGCAATGCTACTGAGTCCTTATACATCATCAGAGAGTAGGATCCAGAGGGAAGTTTGACATGCACAATAAAAGATGCTCTAGGGATGGGGGGGGAATGGGAGTAAGGAAGGTGGGGAAAGGAAGGGGAAAAGGGGGGAGGAATCAAGGAGATCCAGGGAGGGTGAAGGGAGGGAGGGGAATGGGGTACCTATCAAGCTTGTATGAGTGGAAAAAATAAATATTAAAAAAATAGGGTCTTACTGACAATTTATGGAGAGCAACCAAGAGAAATGGCAAAAGCCTATAGTGTTTGGAGGACTTTAAGACCTCTCTGACCAAAATTTTATCAGGAAGTACCATATTCTTGTTACTTCTAGTATAATTTTGTCCTTGAGTTCCAAGTGGATCATCTGAAAGCTGCTTCTGCTTCTTTTTTTTCTTCATGTTTTCCTCCCTCTATGCTCATCTGCATAGGAACTGCCCATTCGAGGTGGGCAACCCAAGGGGTAGACCTTAACCATGTATTTTTTTTATAAGGGACATTTCAGTCTATGTGATTAAAGTGGAAAGGAATTGGAAGTATCCATGTGTGTATAAAAAAGAGCAGCACACAGGGAAAAATCATTATAATTATACATAAAGCTATTTTTTAAGTAGAGCACAAATACTTTTTCCTAAATCTCGATAAAAGACTTCATCTCAATACTTTTAGTGCAACATAATAGTGCTTACCAAAACTATCAAGATGTTCTCCTGAAAATGAAATATTTTGTTTTTTTCTTTTCTTTCTGTACAAATATTCTCCCTATCCAATCCCCTATTCACCCATATCATTCCACTCTCCAACAGGCTAACATAAATAGAAAAAGAAATCTTTTTTCTTACTTTCATATCTCTATCTATCTATCTATCTATCTATCTATCTATCTATCCATCTATCTATCTGTTCATACAGAAGCATATGCATATACATATGTGTGGGTAAGTGTATATGTGGGCATCTATATACTACACCTCCATGTGGAAGCTAAAGAACAATTTCTAAGAATTAATTTTCTCCTTTTACCATGTGCATTCCTAGAATACACACACACACACACACACACACACACACACACATATCGTATAATGTATAATCATGTATATACAGACACAATACAAATTTTTAATGCAAAATTGGTCTTAATGGAAATTTATGATATCCAGAGAATTATGAAAATATTTTGATTAACAAAAATTCACACACACATATGCACACACACACACACACACACACACACACACACACACACACACGGTATATAGGTTTTTCTAAAAATGATGTCCGGTTCATTATTAAAAGTTTATATTTTTTGTAATGAAATTTAATGATTATGTTCAAACATGAAGAAGAATCAACATTATAGACAACTTTGAAAAATACCACAAAAATACTTATAAGAAAGAAAAGAAAAAAATCACCCCAGTATCACTAGGTAGAGAAAATTATTATGAACCTTGTTTGTTAAGTTTGTTTTCCTACAGATATTTGTATATTCACATAGATACACACATAGTTGTGACGTGAAAAGAGGAAAGAAGAGAAAGGGAGAGGAGAGACAGCAGGAGGGGGAGGGGAAGAGGTAGATTGGGGAGAAGGAAGATGCAAGGGAGGGAGGGGAGAAGAGGGAGGGGAAGAGCAAGAAGGAAGTGGAGGGGGAGGAAAAAGGATCAGAAGAGTAGGGGGAGAGGAGACAGAAGAGAAACTTTCATATAGGGAAAGGAAATGACAGTACCATTTTGCCCTCTTTTAATAATATTTTTTTAAAAAATAATACAACAAACATTTTCTAGGCAATTAAGTATTCTGTTGTGCTAATTTTGTTGACTCTATAGAATTTGATTTTAGGATATGTCACTGTGCTGTTAACATGTTATTAAAAATTTCTCATTTTCATTAATATAATCTAATGATTGATTTTTTATTTAATTTTTTATTATTCATTCAATTGTGCGTGTATGTGTGTGTGTATGTGTGTGTGTGTAGAACCACAGATGAATTCCGGAGCCACCATGGACCTCATCCACCTCTTCCTTGTTTACTCTGCCCTGGGATTCACAGGCTCCGCCCTACTAGGACCAGAAACACAGGCTGTCCCCTGCTTCTGTCCGGTGTCTAGAACTCTGGACCTTCCACCTGCAAGGCAGAGGCTTAACCCCTGAGACACCTCTCCAGCCCCTAGATTAATATTTCTGTGCAAAAAAAACACCTCAAGTAATTTTTAGAAAATGAATTTATATATAAAAATATTAATTTTATAATCACTTTGAATGTATACTATTACATGTCTTTCAGGGCAAAAAAGGTACTAATCCATAGCTTTTTTTCAGCCAGGACTTTAGAGAACATATCTTGAGTTTTAATCTATGTTTTTAAACAATGCTATCGGTGGTAACTACTGAAAATGACATATTTTGTATCAGTCCTCACTGGTTTCCTTTCTAATGATGGAGAACTTTTTCCTTCCTTCTCTTCTTGCTTTTTTTTTAATCGTTGTTGTAGCCTGTCTTGAATAGAATCATTTGATAGATTCTCAAATAATATTCTTTCTCTGTTTAGAATTATAGTTATTTCTCTTCTGCAGTGCTGTTTAGGTACACTTTTTATTTCAACAGCATTTTGGATAAGGGCAATAAATTAGCATTTTGCATACATTGTATCCATATACACATGGAAGCCCAGAGGTATGCTTCAAGCTTGAACAATCAATTGACTGGGATTCTCAGCTACACAGCATTTTGCTAAATGCTTTCTGAGCAAGGCAGCTTAAGAAAAACATTTAACTTCATTTATTATATGTCACCCATTCACAGTCAAACCTTGCCTGTCATTCATTTATTGTAATTATAAGATGTTAAAAATAGCTCATTGCACAAGAAACTCAAATTTGTTGAACCACTATTTAAGAAGATTTTTATACTCACAATGACATGTTTCACGTAAGCATTACACAGCATGCTCCACATGTTAATCAGAATATTCCAAATGGAAATAGAAGCAAATTTTATTAACATGAAATTAGGCCTTAGGTGCCCATGGAGAAGATGCCAGAGTGTTCTTGTGGCTTCCAGCACTCCTGCCCTGATTCCCTAAATCACACAAGGGGAACATCTCCTGATCAACTAGCATGGCACTAATATGGGAACTAGCAAGTACTTTTAAATTCATACAAATCACACTAGAATGTAGAATGCAAGTAGAAATTCTCTCACAGATAGAAACTGTGCTCGTGAGTTACAGAATAAGTGGAACCTAGTTATCTGTTTTGTCTATGAAATATTTCAATGAATATTAGAGTTATACCTCTATTTATACCTCTAAACAGTCTTAGAAACCTTTCAGACAATTCAAGGAGAAAAACTAGAAAAAATTGTTTTTTAGAATGCAGTTTATTGAGAGAAAATTTGCACTCCTTTCAGAGAATCCAGGATTACCATTCAAATATTCATTTCTTCTATTTTGTCCTCCTTAATTTATTCATTCATTTTTACCAATAAGAGATAACCCCTGTACTGAAGACCATGAGTCGGAAGATGAATGTGACCTTGAATGACCCATTACAACTGGAAATGACACTGAAAATCACAAGCAAAATTCAGAGGAAGGTGTAGACCCTGTTACTATAGCCACAAATATACTTTGCAAAGCATATAAAAGCTTTAACTTTCTCTTTTGTTAGAAGAAGGCATAAACAATAGAATAGTTTTGAAGATGAACAGATGCTTGATAGATGAGAGGGAAGGATTTCATGACAAAAGAATTCAGATACAGAAAGACAGAGATCAATTTATAACAAGTTCCTCATGTATGAAAAATTTCTTAACTGTACATAGGTACAAAACTTGACATAGGTAATAATAGGAATAATCTATTCCCAAGCTTATTCCGGCACAAAGAAGATCATGTAATGTGATTGCTGTGAAAGTGTACAGACATTGTATTAAGACAAGAGAGTATGGAAGATGGGGAGCTCTGTCAATTTAACAATTTAACTGAGGAAAATATGTGTTATAAAATCACACTGACAATCCTAATCTGATGCCAAACACAAATATTCCTAAACTAGGCAGGTGACCAGTTCAGCATTGCCTATGATGTATCCATCCACTAGTGTCTCAAGTTTATTTCATTGCTAGCCACATTTGAAAGTATTGGAGATTCTGAAGAATTTTCCAAGGCAAACAATAGGGAAATGATAATTGAGTTTGTAAACTAACTCTCTTCAAAGGTCTAACTAGGGAAAATTAAGAAAAAAATGTCAGTTAAGTTTAACACTTGTCAATGGAAATGAGCTGGGTTGCCTTCTGGATATTCGAGTTCCTTGTCAGAGAACAGAGTTGCCACAAAGGACACTAACAAAGTGAGAAGAATCTTTTCAGTGCATGGTGTTTCCTGGCAAACAACATAACGAAACGCAGATGTTAAAACTCCTAGGTCTATGTGCCAATGCAGATCAGCATTGAGTTCAATCTGATGTAAGCAATGCCAGTCCCCAAACATTGTTGATCAACATGTTTTCCAAGTATATCCATATGCTTTAGCATTTTCTCATACCTCTATCAACCATCCGTTAACCAAAATACAGCTTCTCTCGTCATCCCAGTAATACAGAGGAAACGTAAATTCTGAGTTAAAAATCCAGAGAAGTACTGTATCCTTGTGGTTAAAATTGGAGCAACTGAGTAGTTTCAGAGGGCACAGAGCAATACATGAAATCCAGCAGTCTCTATTCTACAGCACATTGCCAATTCTCATTTTGTTTTTCCTTGAAATGAAACACCTGTGCTTGAAGCATTGCTAGCTAGTTTTGTTAGATAAATGACCTATTTGCATGTCCCATGATGTTTGAGTGGCAATAACTAAGGGGACTGAGTTCAGAGATTTCTCTTTGAATTCCAACTCTGTCCAATAGTGTGATCTTCACAAGTCACTCTTTATGTCTTCTCTTTTTGTTTCTGCAGGTAACTCTGACATGGAGAAAGCAGTACCTGAATCACAGTTAGTTCTTACTGTGGTTCGATGGAGCCGAAACAAGGCACTCAAAATTTTCTGAGTCAAGCGAGGGGTTGAAGCATTGGATTGTTACACAAACGGGAGGAAGATCAGAGTAAAGAAAGGAATTAAAGGCTCCTTTAGTGTGTCCTGAAGCAAAAATTCCTAACAGTGTGTCCTGAACATGTTTGTCAAATGTATCAGTATTTACCTTAGTACATGATGCTTTTTGAGAATTATGGTTTTGGGAGATTAGCATTCAATTATTCATTTCATGGTCGAAGTGTTGCTAAGTCACACCTAGCATTGGGTCTACATAATGCAATCAATACTTTAAAATTCATCTGTGACAACAAGACACTAGGTAATAAATGGGGACAAGGAACACAGTAGATGATAAAGTGCTACTAGACCCAAGAGTGATGGGAGGTGCTGGTCCCGCCTGCTTGGCAAGATGAAAAATTTACATCAATCTGAGCTCCCATGATCAGAGGTTTGTCTGTGATGGTTGGTCTTTGGGAGAACCAAGGTGTTTGCTACATTTGCTGAGCTTTTCTACCAAGATTAGGGAAATGTACCTAATCGGTGGCGTGTCTAAAGAGGTCTCTAAATGTGAATACAGAAAAATGTGTGCCCAGCTCCAGACAGTGTGTAATGAATAGAAGGTAGGGTCCAATTTTCTCAGGGAAATTTTCAAAATTAATCACATTGAACCCAAATTTTATCATGTTAAGATGTAGTGCTTAGACTAAGATAATTTCCACTGACCTGTCCAGCTCAAGCATTCTGTAACATTATCTGCGTCAAGAAATATACTCTACTAGGATTGTAGGAAGATCAAAAACTTGAGTGTTTTCAAATCCTATATTCTTGTGTGCATCGCATTTTCGAATAATGTCATTCTTTGCCTTTCAGTGGATTCACATGTGACAGAGGAATATGGTTCTCAAGTGCTGTACTTCGCTCTTAGCCCAGGATGCAAAGACCACTTGCTGTCAAAAAGAAGTCCATGGTGTTTGTGTAGAGTGAATAACTTCTTCATTGTGATGATTACTGTTCAGATTATGTGAAGTCAGGCAGATGAGGAAGATAGTAGGGATGCTATAGGCAGAAAGTTTGTGAAAATGGGAGTTTCCAGATTATAGAAACTTCAGTCTAAATCAAAGATCACAAATTTCCAAGAGGCTGTGTATCTTTTTGACATGCAGAGCTTCTTGCTAGTCTCCTTATCAAATTTGCTTTTCCCCGAAGGTAAAGTCTCTGAGTATACATTAGACTCATAAGTCCTTTCCAATCAAGACTCAATTGCCAATGGCACCTCTAAGATTATATTTACTTCTTTGAGCTAAAATGTAAAGGTCACTTTGTTTATTAAAACTCAACCTTGAGGCTAAATATCTTTTCTCACTGTCCCTGGAGAAAAGAGGGAGGCTAAAGGCAGGAGATGGGGGTGGAGAGAAGCTTGGAAAATAGAAGCTGATTGATTAATTGATATGAAATGGAATTCCCTGGTTTCTGACTAATTTTATTTGGCTCATTCATAGTTGAATTAGAGATTTTCACTCCAAACCCAAAGTAAATCTGCCCTAGAAGCAGCAGCTTCACATTTCTCAGGTAGGAGGACACTTTTCAAGTTGATCTGTCATCTTTAGAAGATGTAGTCAGACCATCTACTGAAGAAACAGTATCAATTTGCTCTGGATCTTTTCCCTTGTATTAAGTGCTTGAAATACCTTCCAATAACTTGAAATTCATAAGCAATGGGATCTAACCCAAACATTCATTTTCTGCCAACTATATCATTTGGTTAAAAGATCATTTTTCCTTTAAAACCAATTGGATAATAATGGGTATGATGCTTCTTACTTTGGGGACTCTTGACCTCACAATCAACCCCTCCTTTCAGCTTGACATCTAAACTTAGACAATTTCTCAGAAATTACATGGCTTTTCTCCGAGCTCCAAATCCAACCTTTTTCCATTTTGGTCTCTAGTTGAGGAAAGTTTTGGCTGTGTCAGAACATCTGAAAACACAGAGGGTTAGAAGCAAATGGCCAGGTGCATCAATAAATTTTTAAACCAGGTCTGCTGAAAAACATGCAGAACAAAACCCTCCAACCACTCTTGGGGTGAAACAACAATCTGAATATTACCCAGTGCCATCACTGTTATGTATCATCAACATTACACCAGACAGATGGTCAATTTGCTTTTAACCACCATCAGTCCATGCGGCCAGACACTCTCAGCTGACAGTTTCTTCAGGCTCGAGTTCTGTGTGTGCTATCTGGGCACCGCCAGCACCTGCTCATAGTGGTATAACACATGCGCAGTAAAACCAACTCATGCCCTCCCCCAAACAAAAGTTTTGAAGGAGGCATGAGGTTTACATGCACAAAGAAGTAAATCTGTCTTTACTTGACCTTTCTTTGTGATATATGGTACCATAACTTAATGATCCTACAAGAATAACTTTGTTTATTTGGTTCCTAAAAGAAAGCCTGAGGCTAAATATCTTTTCTCACTGTCCCTGGAGAAAAGAGGGAGGCTAAAGGCAGGAGATGGAGGTTTCTGGATTATTCCAGAGTAGGTCTAGGTGAGGGAAACCAGAACTGCTACATGCTTATTTGGAGCTCCAACTTTGGGCTAAAGGGATCAAGCAGGACTTTTATAAGACCCAGAATTGTTAGCCTGTCTTATTTTACTGTACAGACAGATCAGCTTCTGGTTTTGATGTATAAGTGCAAGAGGTTACACTATCTTTGTTGTTTATGCTGCTTCCATTGCAACTGACTGCACTGCTGATGTCTTCTTATTTTCCATCCCTAAACTCTGGTAGTCTTTCAGGCAAGCAATCATATATTGTTCAGTACTACATATATCAGTGAGATTCATCTACCACATCAAGCAATAGCTTGATTCCATGAATTGTAAGTAATAAGCATTGTAAACCAACATATGAATGAAAGACTTTTATAAAAGCAAGTAACTGTGATAAAATATTTCTAGAATTTCCCACAAAACCATATATAAATGCGACTATATCTCCTTGCAATTGTCCCATGATGGCAGTTTGAATCACCATGGGGGGGCACTTCTGAAGAAATCTCTGAGTTAATTTAGACAAAAAACATTCACTTTTCCCACTTTAATGATGGGTGGTGCCATTCCATGAGCTAGAGTCCTGGATTGAATAAAAGGAAGAAAGTGATGTGAACATTACCAGCTAATACTCTTGTTTCCTAACTGGGTTCTAAGGTTGCATTTCGATGTCAGCTTGACAGTTGCAGACTGTTTGGGGGCAGCTGTGGAAGGTTAAGGGTTAGAATGGCCCCTGAACAAGCCTGTAGGTACTTGACTGATTGCGGTGGAGAACCCAGCCCATAGTGGGTGATACTTTCCAGTGGTTCCCCAGATAATAGGAGGTGCAAGAAGGAGGGACTTGCTCATCCCTGATCCGGTGTCGACTTGTTGTGGAGTCCACTCTGTGTGCACCTTCTTCACCTTTACAGCATCATGTCCTTCTTTGTTGCTGCTGCTGCCTCTGTCTTGGCTGACTCGGAGCTTCACTTTTTCCATCAAGTTGTTGCTGTTCCCGCTGCCTTTGGAGCCCGGTCTCTAGGTCTTGTTGCTGTTCGTTGTTCATCACCAATGTCTGAGCCCAGCTGTTCTACAGTGATGTGGGAACCCAGCGTCTTCAACCCTCCGGAGGAGCAAACTCTTGAGACCCTCTCGGGATCTTTAGGCTTATGGAACATTCCAGACAGGAAGGAGGCTGCTGCGGCCAGGTACCTTGAAGGACACTATTTTTACTTTGAGTTATTTCTTAATAAATTTGTTTATATATATATCACATTTTGTAGGTTCTGTTTCTTCAGAGAACCCTGACTAATACAGCGGGGATGCGATGTTACCAACTACATTCCATTTCTGCTAACAAGTATTTCCTGCCATGATGGACCATAACATCTCAAGCCTAAACTTCTCTTTCATAAATTTGTTTCTTGTCAGGGATTTGGTTGGTCATAAGAGGATTAAACCAAAAAATATATCTCTAACAGAACAACCAAAACTATGGAATGAAGAATCACATACATATAGACTCTGGTCAGACTTAAGAAGAAATAGGAACTGGGTTATGAGAACCATCTGAATGTTTTATTACAGGGGTGTAATGTCACCCCCCAGCCCATTACCCAGTATGTATTATATGGTTCCTCTGCTGGCTTGAAGCACTGGCCTCAGACCATGGGTTTTTTTTATTCATCTTTAGCTCACTAACTTTGGGTATCTTTTTTTTTAAAGATTGACAATTATTTTTTAATTATTTATTATTTATTCAATTGTGCATGTATGTGTGTGCACGTGTGTGTATGTATGTGTGTGTGTGTAGAACCACGGACGAATTCCAGAACCACCATGGACTGCTTCCACCTCCTCCTTGTTTACTCTGTCCGGGGATTCACAAGCGCCGCCCTACCAGGCAGAGCAAGGCAGAGGCTTAACCTCTGAGCCACCTCTCCAGCCCCACTTTGGGGTCTTTTAGACATATATATAAATCCAGGTTTATTAACTGAGCAGACAATATAAAAGCCTTCTAATTATACAAAAATAAATTAACTCATTAAATATTTAGATGAACACATAATCTTCAAATTTTATTATGTTACATACGATATATGTCAAGATTTGTAACTTTAAAGAAAAGAAGTGAATAAGAACGAATTCAAGAAGAAAGAAAGAAAAATAAGGGGGAAATGAAAAATGGAGAAAATCTCTAAACAGCAGTGGTTTGCAGCACTAAATTGAATCTTTGTTGTATATTTCATTTATTAACGTGATTTTTAATTCATAAAAAATCATATTAATAGCGCAAATAGTCATTGTCATGTGATAGACATCATTTTAGGGTATTATATATATTAAATAATTTTTGCCAATCCTATTGTGAGAGAAATATTACTCTATATTCTACTATTCTATTTTATTTTACTATTCTACAGATTAATATACCTAGGCCCTGTCATGTGGTGTGACCAAACCAAAATCATACGGTTAATAGGTGTCCACATTAGCAGTTCACATACATGCTTGAACTCTGGTGCCAATATTCTCATTTGATACTACAAAGACTTATGTAAAATTTGTGCTCACTCATGTACCATTTTCATTCTCCAAGTTCAAGAGACCTGATCAGGCATGAGAAGATACCTTCCCCCCAATTCTGCTCCCATCCCATTCCACTGCTGGATACAGTCTTCCTTTCCTCAGTATGTTTTCTATCTGTTAAAATAGAAAATGCATCTCGAGGTTCCAGACAAATCCTTAATATGTCAACAATATGACAGAAGTAGACAAGAAATGTTTGAAGGTGATTTAGTCTTGGGAACAATGACGGATTCAAGGAAGTGCTATGTAGAAAGATAAAGACATGTACTATGAGACATACAGTTTGAAGAATGTGACTTTATAACATTATATTTTAAAATGTTATTAAAGTATTTGATGCAAGTGGTGACAGGAAGGGAGCCCTGTCCTTCATCAACGGATCAGAGTTTCCATTCTTTTTAGGGAGACTGAGGTACTTTTGTTTCCAGCTGACCCCAGGCAATGCCCCTCACTGTCTGTGGCACATAGGTTAAAATGAAGCTATAGCACAGACTTTGGGCCCACATCTCTACTCACTAGAGCAGAATCACCCCACTTACACGATTTTATCAGAGAAACCTAACCGATGCACCAACAGATGAAAATCATGATTCAAGAGTACAGGTAATAAAAATACCTTTCCTCTAAATATCCACACCTTTACAAAGAGGTATCTCTTACATAATAAAAAAGAAAGTTTAACTGTTTGGAAAATAAGGAACAGTGGGCAAATATGCAGAGTAAGACATGTAAATGTTGTCTGTTGAGGCTAGTGTTTAACAAAGTCATCCACATGCACAGGCTAACACAGGCACACATGCAGTCTGATTGAGGTTGGTTTTAACTCTTATTCTGAGTGTCGGAATGATTAGGTTCTATTCTCTTGCTAGCATGGCTAGAGGTTGCTAGTCTGAAGCCCAACTGTTCTGAGTCCTGTTGTTGCTCCAAATCTTCTCTCTCCCATCTACCAGCTTTTTAGGTCTTATTATCTCAATGACACAACTTGGCTTCTCTCCAGTTTGTACAATGTTCATTGACTGATGGTATTGTAGGAAGAGCAGAATATTCTCTAAAAGTTATGAAGAGCTGATAAACAGGTTCAGGATATAGCACCTGTCGGAATCCTATCTGCCCAGGGATGCCATGAGATAGATTACTACGTATCTCTTCCTCCGTTCTCAGTCTAGGTTTGCAGCAGAAGATAGCCGGCGAAAGTTTTCTATTACAGTTGATTCCCAGAAGGACATTTTTCATATCAAAATCTCCAAACATCTGCTGTATAGATGATTCCTGTTAGTGAAACTGACATGCAGCCATTCAACAATGAGCCTCTGTTGCAGGCCAAATTGGAGGAGGATATGGTACTTATTTGTGAGAATAGCATAAAAAGGGTATTTTGAAACCTGAAGGAAGAATATTGGGCATGAGGGGAACTGTAAACAAAAGGATGGGAGAGAAAGAGTGAAAGGCACTTGTAGTAATTGCCACATCAAAGAAAGTCTTTCCTTATTCAAAAAGAAGATAGTGTTCTTGGGGACTAATTTGACTCCTTGTTATATCAGCCTCAGTTTGGAAACATAATTAACAACTGTGAATAGAAATAATTAATCTCTTGCTCTTGGGGAAAATTTAGAGTGAAATGCTATTTGTCAGAAAAGACAATGGGGGATAATGTTTTGGAATTTAAACATCTGTAAACACTACTTGTGAAGGAGAAAGTTCTAGGTCAATAACATCATGGACCTGCTTTCCCTGCTTCTTGTATTTCTCCTGGGGGAAGAAAAGGACAGAAGTTAAGCTTGCTACACTAAACCTAAATCTATGGAAGTGTTCTGCTCTGGAAATGCAATATATTCACGGATATCCCTGGCATCCTTCAGAAATTTGAAGCCAATGAATTGTTATTCTCAAAGTCAAAGAACTATGGGTTTAACTTAGTAAAACAATTCCTTCCACATGAATGTTGCTGTGAACCTTAGGATTTTAAAAAGAGTTGTCAGCCAGAAAAGAGACACTTGTCTTTCAGTCAGCTGAATGGCAATTATGAATGTGGGGATTTGTGAAGTTCTTTTTTTATTATTTGTTATTTATTCAATTGTGCGTGCATGCACATGTGTGTATGTATATGTGTGTGTGTAGAACCACGGATGAATTTGGGAACCATCATGGACCGCCTCCACCTCTTCCTTATTTTACTCTGCCCCGGGAATCATACGCTCCGCCCTACCAGGACCAGAAACGCAGGCCACCCCTGATTCTGCCCTGCATCTATACGTGGGAGTCTAGGATCTGAACTCAGGACCTTCCACCTGCAAGGTAGAGGCTTAACCCTTGAGCCGCCTCTCCAGCCTCTTGTGAAATTCTTTAAGGTGTGTATTTCATGTGCCTCTAGGTCATCTGACACTAGAACATTGCTAACTTTATTTCTGATGCTGCTATGACCTCAGATTTTCAGATCTACAAGTATTTGCACTAAATCTTTTGTCAACATCTTATGACTTCCAATCTTATGACTTCCACTCTAGGAAGGCATTATGCCTTACCAACAATTGAAGTAAGCCTAGTGTTTCCATTAGAGATTAGGTTACATTTGCTAAGTTCCTTTTCCTAAAATCAGCCACATGGTAAGTAGAAAATGTGGCTCCAGGACTCTAAATGCTCATGCTGCCTCTACCCATGCCCCTCTGTAACTACAAAGAATGGTTCAGGAGATTATACCCATTGCCTGCTTAAAATTTCAAATGATTTCTCGTCTCTTTCAGCATAATATTCAGCTTCTCAGGATGCTATACAAAACCTCTTGGATGATCTGACTGCTGAATCCTTCTTCGAGCCCATATAACTCAATTTCCCTTACCTATAAGCCTAAGTTAATCTTGCAACCCATCTGTGACTCCATGGATCCCTTGCCTTGCTCAATGCCGTTTACTCAGTCAAAGATGCTTTGTACCCTTCATTAAAGCAAGCAAATTCTGGTTTTTCATAATCCCATTTAAGTGCCATCTTTTCCACAGTGATTTTCCAACTCACTGCTAGCCTTAAATCTGAAGAAGATATTGGAGCTAGTGGCTTTGAAGGAATGCCTATCATAACCTTTAGAAATCAAGTATGTGTCATATAATAGATATTTTTTATTAATTTTGAAACTACAGGAAGATATGCCTTGTCTACCTTACCCTATATTTAAATCTTTCCTCATTTAAAAGGAAAATACAGTAACTCATGGTTGACTTAATTCCTGCTTGTGGCCCAGTAGGAGGCCAAGGCACAAGATTACTGACTAGTAACATATACTGTCAAATGGTCAGAATACAGTTTGAAGATTTTTAGTAAAAGCTGACCCTCCTCTTGGATAAATGTTATATTGCTCTTTCAAGTCTCACCATCTCTACCTTAGAATGGAAACCAGATAAAGTCATGTGGTTTGTTGATATTAAAAGGACAGTGTGACTTTGGGCCACAATAGAAAGCTTTGACCCAACCTGGTAATGCATATTAATAGAAACATATTCCATCCCTCATCCATCTCAAAGGTAATAAGGTGTTATGTATAGAAAGGTGCTCTCCTATTTATTTTTGTCTTTCGCTTTCCAGAAATGAGAATTATGAAATTTTTCTCTGTTTCAGTTATGCTGTGCACATCTACTTCAAACATTTGTGTAAGAACTTAAATGTGGAAGTCACTGTAGCCAAGCTATTTCATAGAGGCTTGGGTGAATCAAGCTAGACCTTCACCGTGGCAGAACAGTGAACAATACCAGTATCATGGCGTGTTCTGAGATGGAAGTCAAGAGAAAGGCAACGGGAACCAATGTGTTCCAGAAGAACAATTTTTGTTTGAGGAAAGATATCATGGGTCAGCAAGCAGAGCGCTGGTATAAAGGCCCATGAAGGTCCTTCACTACCACACGAGGACAGCTCAACACAATTGTTTTAAGTTAGTTTTTATGGCATTCTCACTGTTTTCTCATTTTGAATATAAAAATTTGTATTCAAATTAGTACGATAAAATCTATAATAATGTAGCTAGCAGAAAATATGTGGCTCTGGATAAATTCTCCAACTTTATGAATAAAGCATGAAGCATAGGTTAGCCAAAACAAGTAAAAGAGAAAGGAATCTTCACTTCAATCAACAGGGCAAATGTATAAAAACATATCATGTGTCACAATAATTCTTAAAAACTCAATAATATTCAAAGTTGAGGTAAATGGAATGGCAAGATGGCTCAGCAGGTAATGGTTACAAGGAGAACTGGAGATCTGACCGTCCCCAAAGTCCACATGATGGAATGAAAGAACCAACTTCTAAAAGTTGTTCTTTGACTTCCATGGGAGCTCCCTGTCAGGTTATATCCATTCTTTCTGCCTATCACTTTTCTCTTCTCTCTCTCTCTCTCTCTTGCTCAGCAAATACACAATTTAAAAAGGTATACAACGAAAGAAATATCGAATACAGATTTTTTACTGAAGAATACAATTAAGTCACTAAAATAGAGATTTCAGTTGTCTAGAAAATTTAACACAAAATTGCCCAAAGATTCTAAAATACACTAAGTTCTTAATGAACATACATTATTAAAGTAGCTGGTGGCACAGAAGTGTACTCAGATTTAGAGAACATGCTTTGGGGAAAAAAATGGCATCTCCCTAGAAGCAGGTAATCCAGTATGTGGGATCTAAATGTATTGTAAAAAAAAAAAGTTTGTTTATATGTACTTTGGAAAATCAGCTCCTGGTTTTTCAACTGTTTACAAGATGCCCTTTTCTTGAAACACTACAGCTACATGCAAACTATAAATAAGAGGAACTGAAATGCAAAAGAATGCTGTCCGCATTATGATCAAAGTAACTTTATAAGCCTTCTACAGACTTACAAATTTATCACACCCTAGTCCCTCCAAAGGACTTGAGGTGGTACTTTATCTTCGTATACAAGTTTAAGTTCATTCACTGTGATCACTTGCTAATAGATGTCATAGCTGCAAATTAGACTTAAAAGGTGTTTAAAGATAACACATCAATTTGTTAGATTAAAGGATGTTTCAAACAGTATTAAAAGCCTGATAAGGATGATCAGTTACTAGCTAGGGAGATTTGAAAGGATTAACTTAGGCCTTGGAAAGGTACCTTGCATCCTGGAAGGCTTAGAATCTACTGCCTTCAGGGCCTCCACACAGAAGGAGAACAGCTGCAAATTACTACTTAGTTTTACAAAGTAAAGGTCAGGGAAAGAGAGCAGATTGCATTCTACATCAAGGGAACTTAAATATGTTAAGTAGAAATGACCCCCTGGCATTTCTATGAGATCTTAAGGTTACTATCTATTTAACTCGCTTTTCTTTAAAAGATCATATGATGCTGAATATTTTCTTCCCACATGCTAGGAAGATGAGACAAGCTATCCAAGGGCACTCGCTCAGCCGGTTGACTGGCTTGTCATTCACAGGTCCCAAGCCTGACATCAGACTAACGGAATAGACTGATGTAACTATAAAGCAACTGAGTATGGCATCTATTTTTTTCTAGATATGTGCATGTATATTCAAATGATCTAAAGGAAATTAAAAGAGGTGCTTCATGGAATAACTCCTGATCCTGAGTATTTAGAATAATGATACAACCAAAAATTAGCAACCACATTCCTCTGGGACTCAAACCCATTTGATTAAAGACACCTATCAAAAGGAGAAAACTCCACCTTCCCACTTACCCAGACAAATTTATAATCGCTTGGCTCTTTTCAACACTCTGTCCCACCCAATTACTCCCATGCTATAAGTGAAACTGAGAATCTGTATTTGAATTCCTTCCATTCTGAGAAGAATGTAAATTAAGGCAGGATAGAAAAGCACATATGCCCATTGTTCAACTTCTCTGATTAACTCCCTTAAACCCAATTAGCTTTCCCTTTCTTGTTTTCCCCCGTCTATCGCTTATTCTATTCAAGCTGCTGAGTTTGTTCTATGATGTAAGTCGACATCGTCATTGAGAGAATGTTATTAACTTAAGAATGTACTTTAAACAAAGGAAGGACGGATTAAAAAAAACCAGGAATTCCATCCATTAGGAGGATGGAGAGAGTGCGGATAAAGAAGTCTCCCTCCTAATGACTAGGTCTGGATGCTGAGCAAACAGCAGCGCCAAATAGTGAGCTGACTCCTTTTGAAATATCAACTCCTGTTTAAATGGCACTTAGACATGATCCAACAAACAGTTTCATTGACTAAGCACTGGGACTCTGGATTATATCTCTCCTCCAAGAGCCCTAAGGTCCTATCACGTGCCCCTCCCCATTGAGCTCAGATGTTCAGTCCGCAGATCCCTGCAAGAAAAGTGATTTCTCTTGGCTGGTGATTTCTGGCTGTGGTTTTGCAGGCTTTTCACTGAGACATAAAACAGAGGTCCTGACCAGTCGGAGGCATTTAAGGCTCCCTGGAAACTTTCTGCAAGGGCAGTGATATTAACAGCAATTGCCCTGGCCAGATTCCATTCCGAGTAATTGCATTCCACCAGGCAGTTTGTAACAAAAGCCTCTTCCCATGCAGGCCTCTTAGGCCTCTCTGCCAGTAATACTCTGATGGGTACCCAAGTTCCAAATCTGGTGTGAATTCATCTGGAGAACACGTACCGTGAGTCTCAACTGCCACTGGCTGTTTCATTATCTGCAAACTTCCCTTCCGGTGTGCAACCTCAAAACACACTTTCGTCTCTCACATTTTCAAAAGCCCAACTCCAACATTTGCTTGCTCAGAGCCTTTCCAATGTCTGTTCTGCTTGTTGAGATCCATAGCCTCCTTTTGAGGTTTCCACTGCATGGAGATATTGTCATTTATTATTTTATGGCATTTATATGAGAAAGGAAAGAGAGAGAATGCGTGGCGTACATGGAGGTCATGGAGCCACTATTTTGGACATAGGTTCCCTTCTTCGACTATGTGGACTCTGGGTTTTGAATTCAGGATGCCAGATTTTAACAAGGATTTTGAAGTTCTAAATATCCTAAAAATCCTAGAATGAGAATTTTGGAATGAAATACAATCTACTATATCACTGCACACAAACATGACTTAATGCACTTTGGATTAAACTTCACACCTACATTCCAGAGTATAGACCTGTCAGTTCATATTAGCCCAACATAAGGCAACCTCTCCCATACAGAAAGAGATCCCTTTCTTACAAGAGCGGATATTAGCCATCTTCCATAGAAAAAGATCAGAAAAAAAAGATTGGCAATTGTACTTTGAACCTTCAAAAAAAAAATCCAGAATGAAATAGCTAATGAACATTATGTTTGGAAAATACATTATGTTTGTATTAGACAAACAAATCTTCAGTATGCTCACCATGCTTAGGCCTTCAGGACATCATTAGCAGAAACTGTACATTTGCTATTTTACTTAATGTTCCTCATGCTCTGCAGGCCGTCTTCCCTACTTGTGCTCCCAAGACACTGAAGATGGGGTTTGAGAAGAGGGTCACTATTCCTGGAGCTACATCTTAACAGATCATCACCTTTGACCCCCTGCAAGGAGGAAGCTACCATCTCCCTGTTTCAGTCAGACTCTTCTCTTGACAAATAGCCCTGGCCTTACTGTGTGTCGGTGGCAAAAAAAAAAAAAAAAAAAAAAAAAAAAAATTGAAGTTAAAGCAGAAGGAAAAAAAGAAATATAAAGGACAACGAGCTGGCTGACAGAAGAGCAGAGAGGGTCTCGAGGCAGCTGTCCATTTCACTGCTCATTGCAAAGAAATGCAGGATGCCAGCCAAGACATAAGAATTAGATTCAGGGGCTGGAGAGGTGGTTCAGGGGTTAAGCCTCTGCCTTGCAAGCAGAACCTCCTGAGTTCAGATCCTAGACCCCCACATATAGACACCGGGCAGAAGCGGGGGCGGCCTGTGTTTCTGGTCCTGGTAGGGCAGAGCCTGTGAATCCTGGGGTAGAGTAAACAGGAGAAGGTGGAGGCGTCCATGGTGGTTCCCGAATTCGTCCGTGGTTCTACACACATGCACACACAAAGATACATACATACACACACGCGCACACACACAATTTAATGAATAATAAAATAAATAAATAAATAAAAATTAAAAAAAAAAGAATTAGATTCAGTCTTTGACTGGTCCTTTTATTTTTTCTACAAAGATACTCTTTCCCTCTCTCTCTCTCTCTCTCTGACTCCTCCCTTTGACTTTTCCTCTGGTTCTTTTCCTATTTCTTTCTCCTCTGTACATAAGCATAAAATTTAGAAACAAATCCATGGGCTAGTGATAAAGCTCAGTGCTCTGAGCATTGGCCTAGTATTCATGGGATCTTAAGAGCAAGTACTGCAAATAATAGTAGTCACAACAACTTCACGCTCTTCACTCCCACCCCCCAGAAAAGAAGAACGCAGACAAATGACTCCTAGACATTGAAATTGGTGTTTGACTTTGTATTATTCTGATGGACGGGAGAGATAGGGATGAAGGAACTTACTCTTCTATTGCCTGAGGCGTTTTGTAGCCTGGTTGCCCTTTTGAGAAGACTGCACCATCTGATCTGAAATGATCTCTCAGGAACCCCCATTCCTCATGAAAAGCTCTCCTGCCTGCCCCGTTCAGTTCTACTTGTCTCCAAGGAACTACGAAGACAAGACAGCCAAAGTGCTACGTGTTAATGAGTGATGGTCCCGGGGAGGCAGGCTTAGCTATTGGGACAATGGAAGAAACTAGCACAGGGGTGTCAGGTGTCACGGGTCCATCATTCTTCCAGCATTTCTCAAATGCGCTTTTTCTTTTAGAATCTGGGGTGCTGGTATGGGCATCTGACTCTCTGGCAGAGGAAGACAAACTTCTACATATCCATGCCTGTCTCCTCACACAAAATACTTTTATCATGTGTTCCTATTTTTCTTCCTTTGTGTTACCTTACTTCACTCTCAGAGATACTTACTGTTCGTGGTTGGGACAGGATAGTCAGCCAACATGGTGTGGTCTAAAAGATGTCTGTGTTTAACTTGGCCTTTCTTTCATTTAGGGGAAGCAGGGAGGCAGAAATTGAGTGACAGGCAATAGTTCTTATGCCCAAGCAGAATGGGAAGGGAAAGTAAGACAATAGCATGAGACATGAAAGCAGAGGAGTGGTCAGTGTGAGGAAGAAGGGGCCCAACAGGTTGCCACCAAGGGATAAAGGAGGACGGGAGTGTGATTGGAGAAACTAGAGAAACTACGACCATAAATGCTGTGAAAAATATTAATTCATAGGATAACTGCAAAAGAAAAGCTAATAGAAATTTTACCCTTTCTGTGTCTGTGACTCAGCCCTGGGGGTTTCTCTCACCCAGAGGGGAGAGAAAACAAACAAACAAGAATAACACCACTGGGGCTGGAGAGGTGGCTCAGGGGTTAAGCCTCTGCCTTGCAGGCGGAAGGTCCTGAGTTCGGATCCTAGATCCCACGTATAGACGCCAGGCGGAAGTGGGGGCAGCCAGCATTTCTGGTCCTGGTAGGGCAGAGCCTGTGAATCCCGGGGCAGAGTAAACCAGGAGGAGGTGGAGGCGGTCCATGGTGGTTCCCGAATTCGTCCGTGGTTCTACACACACACACACACACACACACACACACACACACACACATATGCTCACACACGCAAACACGCACAATTGAATGAATAATAAATAAAAAAAATTAAAAAAAAAGAATAGCACCACCACGTGAAACCATCCTTCAGGAGTGTGAATTTAAAGGTGTAATAGGCCCCTCTAGTAATCCTGCAGACAACTGTAAAATTTAAAATTTACTATTAAATTTGTTCTTGGAAAAAAATTCTTGCATTGGGTTTTATATCATTCAATTTTTTTTCTCTCAAGGACACTTTAGTAGTTGTTTATGTCTAATAACCTTGTGAGAGATGCCTGACTCTGTTTGCATACCAGGACATAGCCACTTGCTATGCAAACAATGGAGTACAGCTTTCAGAATGGACCATTCCAAGAAGCCCTCCTCTGTGTGCTGGAGAAAAGTCTTACAGCCACGTGGAGAAAGACAGAATCTCATAGGGAGTCCAGACTGACCTCAAATTTCAGGTTCGCATGCTTTACTCCCATGTTCTGGTAATGTAAGGGAAGCTGATGGGGAAGACCAGCCCTTCCTGACCAGTTCTTGGTCTCTTCAATGAAAGAGTGTATGAAATAGACCCAGCCGAGCATCAGATTTGGAAAGCTCAAGAAGGTTCAGGCAGCCTCAAGTGAGGACCAGGCATGATGGATATACTGAAGAATGCACAAACGTGTAGCATGTAAATTCAACTGTGAGGTAGTACCGACACGCCACAGCAGCACATTTCGATTTAGCAGCAACCAGTCATCCAAGAAAGAATGTTAAAATCCCATTTGTAATTACTACCAAAAATGAAAAGTATTTCACTCAAAAAGTAAGACAGTACACTGAAAGGTAAAAAATTTAACGACACCACCAAAAAAAGTTTTCGACAAAGTTTGATTGCTTATAGGCATCCTCTGCGATGAAGTGACGAAGAATTATTAGTTTCAGTCCCTGCGTACTTCCATCCCAGATACAGGTGCAAAGGGCAGCAGCTGTCTGAACACACTGCCCACCTAATTCATTCCTACAGGCTGGGAGTACCAACCCCTTTTGTTATAGCTCAAAGATGTCAGGAGCTCACTTAAAGACTGAATGACCTGGCCCCTCCCTGAAGTCAAATGCTAAATAGACTTGTCTTGTCTTTCTGGGAGAAAAATAGTGAACCCTGGATGGGATTTCATGTCAAAGGGACAAACAGGATAATTTAATGTCACATCAGGTTCCATATTGTCCAGAAGAGGGCAGCCTGTATATTGAACACTTTCATTACTCATGCCAGAAGCCTTATCTACTCATTTTATTTTTCTTTAAAAAGATGAAACCAGGAATTTACTAGAAAAACAAATGGTCTTCTGCTAGCACAGCTCACCACCTTCTTTTTAATTTTTATAATTTATTTATCTATTTATTTATTTTCAGTGTGTCTGTGTGTGTGTGTGTGAAAGAGAGAGAGAGAGAGAGAGAGAGAGAGAGAGAGAGGGCACTGTGTGTCCCTGTGAAGGACCAAGGGTGACTTCAGGAATCATCCTGGATTGCTTCTACCTTCTTCTTGCTTCACTCTGGATTTCCCAGGATCTGCCCACCAGGACCTGAAGTGCAGGCTGTGGCCATTTCTGCTTGTTATTTTTTATGTGGGACCTGGAATCTCAGGACCTTCTGCTTGGGAGACAGAGTCTTAATCCCTGAGCCATCTCTCCAGCCAAACCTTCTTGCAGGAGTGTGTAGTTCCTGGTGTATGCATAGCAGAATAGAAGACATGGCAGAACGCAGCCTTCTCAGGCATCAGGGCCGTCTTCAGGATCGTGCAACCTGGATGGTGTTTATGCGTAGTGTGGTTTAAAACCTTAGCAGTAATTTGGACTCTTTATTCTATTAATCTCCAAAGGGGAGTTAGCCATATCCTGGGGATTTTTATGCATGTTGAGAAAGGCCAAAGATACAAAATGTTGTAGCTATAACACTGTTATGAATGGAGGAGAGGAGGGATGGAATTAGGATCCATGCTTATTCCACTGAAGAGACACCGTGGTACTGCCCATGTGCCCACAGAGAGAAATGACTATGGCCTAAGGGAGAATATACCCTTTAGTTTCTATGTACAGAAATTATGCTAACTATGAAAGTTGTGAAAATGTCCAACAGATGAAGTCCTTGTAGAGTTTCCATCTGTGTGATCTGGCCAATCTACTTTTGGAGTCTTAATTTTTCCTCTACTTTACACTAGGGTCTATAAGTGTTTTATTATTTCAGCATTCCACATAGTTCTGTTTCTGTGCCATATCATGTCATATGTGCCAATTTTTCTCAGCACATCTCACGTATGTGAGTTACAGCTCATGATTCATTATAATCACTGCTTGGAGAAGTGAGAAGAGCCACGGTTGTATTCCTCTTTCAAGAAGATGTGTCTGGGTTTCTCAAACACTATTCAGTTCAAGAGACAATAAGACTTCTTGTTCCAATTGAAGTCTGGGTTGTTAACAACTCCTTTTTTTTTTTTTTTTTTTACAACTTTGTTCTTCAACTCTCTTCCCATAATATTAATACTTTCCCATAAGGACTTGATAGGGGCAAAAATTTATTCATTAAGCTTAATGTCTTTATCTTTTATAAGACAATGTTTTCTGCAGATAGTGTGTGTGTGTGTGTGTGTGCGTGTGTGTGTTTGTGTGTGTGTAACATTTATACCTTATAGAAAATTGCTAGGAAGAAGAGAATCTTTAATTCTCTAGGAAATTATGTGGAAATCACAGCTCCTTCAGAAAATGTTGAGTGTCTACAAATGTGCTCATTGGCTATCTCAAAGGTTAGAATTAATGGTGAAATCCCAATCAGAATCTATGCATAAACTGTACATGGAAACAGTGATTTCTGCCCAGAACATTCAGTCCCAGCTATGATTCAACTAAGCAGCAATAATCAAGCAATGGAATCTTCCTCAAGGTCAACCTTTCCATCTGGACAGAGGTAAATATTGTACCTAGGGATGGCATGAGGTATGCTTCCAATCAGAACAGCAACCATCCCAAATTGGGATTGTCTAGGAAGAAAATAATAAGCCATGGACATAACTTTGTGTTTGTAATAAGTAGAACCAAATTGCTTGGGATCTATAATCTTTTTTTTTTTTTTTTTTTTTCGAAGCAGGATCTCCCTTTATTGTATCAGGTAGGCACTCACATAGAGTTGGAGGAAGGGGTGGAGGTACAGGGATGTGGCGAGGTGTAAGGGCCAATAAGGTGTCACCACGGAAGCAGTAACCAGGCAGAGGCTATTTTTTACAGGATGTGTTGAGTCACCCTGATGCAGGCCAGAGACGTCGCCAAACTTTAGTCAGGGTCAGAAAGTTCCACTAGGCCTCAGGCCCAGGCTCCATGAGGCCCAATACATGCATCATTCACTTTTAGAGCATTGGGGCCTTCTTTCTTGTTGTTGCTGCTGCTACCTCCATCCTTGGCTGACTCGGAGCTTCACCTTTTCCATCATGTTGCTGCTGTTCCCGCTGTCTTTGGAGCCTGGTCTCTAGCCTTGTTTGCTGTTCATCATTGAAGTCGGAACTCAGCATCTTGAACCCTCCAGAGAAGTAAAGGCTTGAGAACTTCTCAGGGTGTTTTGGCTTTTTGGAACTTTCCAGTCAAGAAAGCGGCTGCTGTGGGCGGCTACCTTGAAGGACACTATTTTTGTTGTGAGTTATTTTAATAAACTTATTTATATTTATTATTACATTCTATAGGTTGTGTTTCTTCAGAGATCCCTGACTAATACAACCTCAAAAGTAAGGAGATAGGGGATCATGCTTTGGTAGAAAAAATTATGCCATGGTCAAGTATTGCATGTAAGTAGCTAGACATCTGGTGCAGCTCACTCTGACCTCCTTTCCTGGGTTACTTGTGACTGAACAAGTTTGATCTCACCAGTCAGGGAGGATAGAGGGACTGGCAGATAGATGGTAACCATCCTGCAAATGGGACACTGATCTCCCTTCACTGCTGTATTCTACTCCTCTTCTTCCATCTAACGTTGAGTTTCCTCTTATATTAAGATCTTCATTTAAACAGTCTTTTATCTTTGGTTAGGAGGAAACCTTCAATACCAATCAGGATGGAGCCAAGGGCGGAGTAGGAAAGGAAAAACAGACATGCTGGTCTGTCAAGTAAGGATCATCCCTCTCTCAATCATTCTGTAGAGATGGTGTGGCCAGTTCCCTCAGCCCTGGTGTTGGTGTGAACTCTCCTGTCAAGCTGAGCTGAGAACTGTAACTTGAGTGGCATAGTTGATGCTCTTCCTCCATCTGAACATGAGTAAAAAACATTTTCACCTGGTATTCTAAACACCTTAGGCTCTTGTAGTTCTCTTGCATCACACCGCTGTAGAGGGTCCTCTGAGCAGCATCCAGGCATTGACCCTCCTCCCAGGTGAAGTCCACAGCTATGTCCTCAAATTACACTGACTCCATTTCTGTTCTAGAGCAGAAGGTGTCTGGCCCTGGATCTTCACACAACCCTTGTGAGTTAAATTCAAGGAACCTCAAGGTTATACTGCTGCCGGCGCCGGGACAGCCCGTGGCTCCTGCGCAACTCCTGCAGCGAGTCCCTGCCAGAGGCTGCGGAACCAGAGCCGCAGCGGGGAACACCGGATCTATAATCTTATGGGCTTCATCTCATGCATAGAACCAGTTTCTATTGTTTACTGGGTAACAGAATCCTGGCTAGATCCTCCAGGGTGTAAGCCAGCTTTCCACTCAGGGTATTAGAGATTAGAACCTGCCAGAGACCCTCCTAGGAAGGTGATCCAGCCCAGCTTCTTGCCTGGGTGAGTTTATTCCAGTGGTTGTTTACAACTCCAGTCTTCAATACAGAGGAAACGTGTTCACAATTTCCCTTTAACTTGATTATATGTCTGTTTATTAGCTAGTGTGAGTGCTAAACATGCACTGGAACATGGAATAAAAGTGAAGCATTTTTGGTTCCTCTGGATAAAGTCCTTTTCAGACTTCTGAAAGCATTAAGTTGACTCTGTAATGCCGACAGGGCTGTCATGAAATAAAACAAGTGGGAGGCTGAGTGATTTGACATTCACAGACTTAGAACCCCACATAGGAGCCGCTCGTATGTTGTCATGATGCCTTGCATCTTATCTGAGATCATATCGGATTTAAAGCTTGAAAATTATTAAAAGGCTTAGAGCCTCAATACTGAGTTTGGAGAATATTGGTCAAAAGGAACCTTTCCAGGCAAGAGAACTAGAACAGTATCTAGAAAACACTAAATTATGATTGAAGGTACATGGACTAGAAATGGCAAAACCCAAGATTTTAGCTTCACACTACATACTCCCTAGGTCTCAGGAATAAAAGGCAATGCTATAGCCCCTCACATACATCTCAAAACAGTTTTGTAATGATATGATGGTTACAGGTTCATGCATAGGCATTTTTCTACACTTGATATATACTAAGTTACAGAATAAGAGGTGGTCTTACTTGTCTCTCTTGGAGGTAAATAGGTAAATAAACTTAGGAAGGGAACAGGGTTAGAGCAAAAGAGAGAGGAAAAGAAAATGAAGAGAAGGAAAGGAAGAAGCAGCCATAGATAGGTAATATACAAACAGTGCTCTCTCCACATATTTATTTCAAAGTTCTTTATAATTCCCCTAAGTTGGGATTGCCTAGGAGGAACATAATAAACCATGGGCAGAACTTTGTATTTGTAATAAATAGAGTCAAATTGCTTGGACTCTTATAGGCTTTATCTCAAGCATGGAACCAGTTTCCGCTGGTTACTGGGTAATAGAACACTGGCTGGATCCTCCAGGGAGTGAGGCAGCTTCCCACTCTGGGTGTGACTCTCCCAGGTTCAACCACCAACGCCTATGGCATGGGTATAAATGGAATGTTTGAGACTCTAGGGAAATCTTAAGGACTCCTACAAATATAATCTTTGTAAGTCTATAAAATTGCAAATGTTGAAGACGGGGATAATATAACTGCAGGAACCAATTTCTGTGCAGATGGAAGAATGACTTGCATTCTCCAACTGCCTATAGCTCTGACAGCGTGGGGGAGAACTGCCCCCATCCAGTTTTTACTTGTTCAGATCTGGCATGTTAAACTAAACAGGGAAAGGCAAATTTCAAGCTTCATTTAATTTGAACAACCTGGGACTTTCTTAACTCCATCTGAGTAGTATAGTCAACACTTGTTCATGGGCCACTGTGTTTCTCTAATGGCAATTTTTACCAAAATAACTTAGTTGATAAAACTGAACTTCAAACCTCATTAAGATATCAGCAGTCTAATCCTCCCCAGGAGCAGATGATAGGGGGAAATGTGGTAAAGTGTGGGAAGATGACAAAGAGGGTAATTAGCTGATTTAAGAATCTACTTCTACACTCGTTTCCCAAGATTGCCATATTTAAGGCTACTGGTCAGAAATACCAATTTTTCCTTAGTGAACACTGATAGTCTCAAATTTGCTAAGTTCTCTTTGATCCAGTCCCAAATATGATGGTGGGAAAGGAATTTAAATTTAATCAAAAGATTACTGTTGTAATCATTCTGCATGGCAACCAATAAATTCATGACCGAAGAGCTTAAAGGAACAAGGGGTTTTATTCTAGCTCACAATTTTTCAGTTACAGATATTTGTCCAGTTTGGCAGGAAAGTCCGTATCAACACCAAGGGTTGAGGGAGCATCAAATCCACAAGACTGTTAAGAAAGGTAAAACCAGCATGACTGGCCAAGTACATCAAAGGATGCCAGTTTCCTCAACCATTTCTCCCATCTTATTCATTCTGCCCAAGGATTAGTCCTATCTGCCATGAGCTACCTACCATCGTCAATTAGATAATCTCCTGCAGGCTTTCTCAGGGCTTAATTCAATATTTATTCTTCACAAATCTGCCTGCAGCTTGAACCCTTAACTGTCCATTTGACGACTGTATCTAACTATAACAATCACCATCCTAGCAAATGACAGAAGCCCATAGAATTTGACAGGTAAAGGGTTCCATTTTGTACACTTGAGGACTTTGTCATTGTAGGCTTTCTGTAGAATAAGGCTAGCTGTGCCTAGAGTTGAATGGCCGTACAATTAACAACATGTCATCACAAAGTAATTGGAGAGTTGTGATACATTAATCTGGAATAAACCTGTAGAGACTGTCCCCATTTTCACAATTCTTTTAATTCTTTAGGCCTTTATTTGTGCCTGAACAAAAGGTCCTTTAATTGAAATCCTTTGTTCACTCCCACGGTGGTCTTCCCCTTCTTCCTCCAGAGAAACATACATTTTCATTTGCAGGTCATTCTCTTCTGGTTGAGAGAAGAAAAATATAGGAATGTGTTGTGAAGAATTCATCCCACTAGTTGCCCCGGGCATTGTGCCAGCATTACACAGAAACAAGCACTGCAGGGGTAAGAAGCGAGGGATTTTAATTGGTGCCTGGGTTGAAGGTCAACCCTCTTAGAACAATGGGCATCTATAGTCCTAACTGAGTGAGTCCTGTGTGGCTGTGTGGGAGTTAGCAAACCTCAGCCATGAACTTGGAATGGAAGCACAAAGCCCTTGGGACCAAAGGACAAAGACAGCTTTAGACAGTGAAAATATGTAAATCTTTCAGTTAAATAATGCACTAATGAAGCATGAAGGGCGGACAGCTCATAACATAAATTCAACACCAAAGTAGACAACTTCCAATATCCAATAGGTTTCTTCCAAAGATCCAACAAGTTTAGCTCTTTTGCTGGGCAGTTTTTGGAATTAAAAGACTCAAGTTATGTGAATAAAGTTGGATGGGCTTGACCACTAAGAAAAGTGGTTCCACCCAGCAGATGTGCTACAATGGGGAAAAGAATGCATGAGCACTTAAGCCGGAGGTCCCTGTCTCCTTCAGGAAACGGGGGCTCTTGCAGAAAGCAATGGGAAGGAACATCAGGTTCTAGTGACTGCCACACAGAGGCTACCCTGATGCTCCACCAAATGCTTGGCTGCTTCCCACAGTGCCTCCTTTCTCATTTCCTCTCCTCCCCAAAGTCTGCTCAGTATCCAGATGCAAGAAGCTACCTCAGTGTATTCAATTCAATACCAGCAATACCAGCACTGCTTATTTACCGACTGTATACACAAGACAGTGTAAGTGGGCTCTATTTTGTATGTCACCTGTCAAGATGAATCATCTGCTGCAGCAGTGTATTAAAGGAGTATAGGACATACAATATGTCCAATTAAATCATAACAATTCCAGGGCATGAGAAACACAGTGTATCTGTCAATGTCATCGCCATGTACATTTCCACTTGCATATCTATCTCAGCTGATAAACTCTTCACTCACCACACCCTGTGTGATGTGTGTTCATATCTCTGGTGCCTAGTATTCAATTGATGCTGATTTTACTCAGCTATATTCTTTATGTTGTCAACAACTTGACCTCGGGTCAGCAGTCAACTTCTTTAGCCAACTGAAGCCTCCTAACACTGTTTTCTTGACAATTCTAGCTTATAGTCCTCCTCACATCCTGAGAGCACTTATCACACAATCTATCATCTTGTGCAATTTAATTCTTCCTTGCAAATCGAATGGTAAATTCCAGAAAGACCCTGGGGAGAGACGCTCCATGCAATGTTCATATTCACATTTATTTATGCTTTTCAAGATTCAGGAGCGAGTCAGGCACTTGATGAGATATGTTAATTGATGTTTTTCTTAATATTTCACCTTTAAAGCTCATCAGTAGTTCTAACTGACCAATTATTTAAGATAAATGCTGAATACGTCAAATCTATGGGAGAGCAAAGTTTAGTTCCATTAATTCAGTATTAGTAATGTCAGCATTGCTCATTTGCTGATTTTATATGTGAGACAGTATAAAAGCTTGTAAGACTGGAAATAAATCTCATTAATACCTGAGAATGATAATTCAAATGCTCATTGAGATATACTGGGGGTCCAATTAGTCATAATAGTTAGGTATTAATGGAAATTAATGTGTTTTAAAGCTCAAAATAGACATGAATTAATTTAAAACTGCAAATCACCGTGTTCTTCAACATCACTTTCTCCCAGAACATACACTAAAAGACAGGTTTCATCTTCTTTTCCTTTCTGCTTTGACAAATATTTGCTTCTCTGTGAACGCTTCTTGGAGTCCCCAAAAATCCTGCCTTATGCACATAGCTATGATGATATATGCATTCTGCACTAAAACTGATCACTTATACATTCATCTCCTTTATCAGGTTACATAATCCTTAAGAAAAAGAACAAAATCTCATCAATCCATTCTACTTCCTAATATAAAAAGTTGGCATGAAACAAAATATGCATATTATAACATTGGCTGAGGAGACAACTGGCAGCATGTGGCATGGCCATATAATTTGAAATAAATAATAATAACAGCAATGCTACTAATATTTAATAAATTTTGTTATCGTATGGGCACTGTTATTTACTTGTTTTGATTCTAATAATTTTGATGTTATCATTGCATTTTATATTAAAAGGGAGGAAAATTTCACAGAAAGGCTTACAACTAATTGATCAACAAAATGAAACCTTCTTTACATAGTTAGGCACAGCTGTCAACTTAACAATTGAGAGTTGGAGCTCTGGGCACATTTATGGAGAATTAGTGGTTGAGTTAAGCACAGAGCAAACCTGGAGGAGATTGTCTGGCTGATGGGGAAGGCCCAGGTGGGTGGGATTAGGACCTGGAATAAAATACGGAGGGCTGATTGAGAGAGTCAGCATCCTTGTATACACTTGGCCAGGCATGCTGGTGTGGCAAGTAAGGATCATCCCTCTCTCAGCTGTTATGAGGTACATATATATGGTGATGGTGTGGCCAGTCCCCTCAGCCCTGGTGTTGGTGCACGCTCTCACATCAAGCTAGACTGTGAACTGTAACTGGACTATGGTAAGAAAATAAAACCCTTATTCCTATAAGCAGTTTGATGGTGATTTATCAGAAACCATGTGGCTGGTTGCTACAATGACTAAGCTCTAAAATATGCATTACCATATTTTAGATAAGAAAAGGTGCTAAGTCAGTACAGTTGACACATGCAGAAAACATAAGGGGAGCATGAAGATGCAGCAAGCCAGGTCAGGTTAAACCAACAAGAACGCTCATTGTGTAAGGCACCTACACACTTGCTCACAGACTGATGACTTAGTTTGATCTATAGAAACCTATATGGTACAAAGAAAGAGATGACTTCTCAAAGCCACACCCCAACACACACGGCTTCTCTTTTTACCTATCTCCTTTCTCATGGTCAACCCCTCCTCTCTCTGTCTTCTCTTTTCTTATGTCTCTGTTTATTGCTATGCTTCTATTCCCAGAAAGATACTACTCTGCAATATGAATGCTTACAAGAGGGAAAAAGCCTCCAAAAAAACAGGGAGCGCTGCAATAATGTCTGAATCTTCCACTGCGGAAGAGTTTGCTGGAAAGTCTGTACCCCACACACACGCTCTCTACTCCCCCACCCTGTCAGTCACAACCTTACACTCAGTCACAGTTGTGGTTTCCTTCCTGAGAAAAACAATTTCAGCCTCAGCTATCAGCATCTTTTGCCCATTTGAAACCATTCAGGAAGAATAGAGAAAAGAGTGAAGTGCCCTCTTAATACGTTCTTCTAAATTAGCCCTCCTTTCTCTGAGCTATCTGAAGAGATTGTTTTAACTTCTACTGTAGAAAATATTTACCATTTCATTACTTCTTTTTCTTCCACCCACTGTCCTCTCTGTGGTCTGTATTAAGCCCCTTACTTGTCATATCTGTGAGACTTTAAAGTCTTTGTAGTGGTCTCTGCCATCATCCCCTTGATTTCACATGTTATGACTCTTCTCTGCTAGAGGGGTGCATGCGTATTCAGGAGTTTTTGGTGCTTCCTCCTGTTTATGTGTAGGATCCATCAACATTGTCCTTTCCTCTATTACAAGCATGCTCAACCTCTAGTGGCAGAGGCTGTCAATCATGACAATACTTGCTAGTCTAGCTCCCAAACAAACACACAATCAAGGCTGAAATCACATCCAACCAGTGCATTGTATATACCGCTCTGCAAACCTCATTGTCTATGGTTACCTAAGCCCATCTCATTGTCTGCAAGCTTTGTGTCTTCATTCTGTAGGACATCTTAAGAAGTTGAAACATTATGAAGTGATACGTGCATCAGAGGTCAGGAAGCAGGTAAGTCAGGAAAGTGGATGGACTATAAGGGGAATGGAGTTCATTCATCCCCTAGGCTGCCTGGTGGTCTCTTAATCTTCTTCAGGGCACAAAAAGTGGTTTTACTAAAGATTCATCCAAATTGATGCTGTTTTCCGACAGCATTAAGAGAAAGTTTGAGACACATCTGATACATTAAAGCAAACATCCCCACCCTGAGAAACATGGTGGATCTCCTATACTGACAGGGATTTATCTCCATCCATCGTGAGAACAGCCATAGCTACTCACAAGAAACAAATGTTCTAGACAGAGTATGTCAAACAATGGAATATTGAAACCCCTGGGAACCACAGGGAGCTTGCTAGAAGTAAACAGAACAGAATATTGAAAAGACCTCTGACCATCTTCCACAACAGATCAGAACTTGGAACCAACCTAAAATAATGCATTTGACCTTCATAAAAGGGTAATTGATGGGTATTTAACATTAGGTCAGGCAGACTTTAGTCAACAGGAGATCTAACAAGGACAGATGATGGGGCAAAAATAAATAAATAAATAAATAAATAAATAAATAAATAAATAAATAAATAAGTAGACAAAAGTAAGCAAAGTCTGTTGCACAGAAATATATTTAGTCTACTAAATATATCTGAAGAATAGTTTAATATTCCATGTTAAAAGTGAAGAAAATAAATTATAGACTTCCATTATTTATAAAGATCATATAAATTATAAAATACTATTTTGTGGATCCATCATGTCTTTATTTGCTTATTTAGTTACCTACTTGTACTTTTTCTCTTACAATATAAATGTGGTTAATGTACTATCTTAAAACTCAATAACTCAATAACCTTGACCCAAACACATGTACTTTAGTTTATCGTATCTGTGATTCATGATTACTTTTTAATGTTCTAGACACTTACTAAATGTGGAAAGAAACATCTTTAAAAAGAGGAATAATGAACATGGATGCTAACTAGGGAAAACATTTCCAAATAGAAAGTCCTAAGTACTAGTTAATGCTGCCTAAAGTAAAACAGTAAAATGCTGATTGTGTGATCAGGTCTACAGACTTAGGGTAAGTAGATTGATATGTGGGATGGGGAGAGTGGAATTGTTTCAGATTTATTCTGAAACTTAAGAATTTGCTATTCATTTTGTTTAAAAAACAGTGGACACTTAGAATGTATGCTGGAGTACACACAAAAAATTATTTAATACTTATTGTTATGGACATAAATATAAAATGATAACAGAAAATACATCTAATTTGATGATTAAAAAGATTCTCCCAGCTTAGAGAAAACATGTATGTGTTGGGCAAAGTATTTTTTATAGATGGGATGTAAATATAAAAATTAAAACATGAATGAAGAACCAGAAAATATGTGGACAAGTAAATATCAAATGAATATCAACCAGCACTTGATATAAAGTAGCTAAAAATTGAAAAGAATGTTCTTTTGAACATTTCCTTATGCATGTGATTAGAGATGTTTTGATTTGCACAAAATAGATCAGATTGTCTATATCACTTGTAGAGAGAGGAAGTAACATAGATAAGTGTGTAAATGTGTATGTGAGCATATGTGTGTGTGTGTGTGTGTGTGTGTGTGTGCACGTATTTTTTTTGATTGAGCTCTACAGAGTCCAGAAATTTTCTAGGACTACCTAGAACTACTTTACTACCTTAGGGTAACGAGGCTTCTGGCATTCTGCCGCTGCTTCAAACACCCTGTTACTATTATGAGGCTTCTTTGAAATCCAGAGGTGTGAATAACTGAAAGAAAGTACATATATGAATGAGATGGTCTCTTGAATTTTGTACTTTTGCTGTTCAGGAGAACTGAGCCAAGCTCATGGTGCAGAACAGCACAAACACTCAGATGTAACCAAAAGGGATCAAAAGAGGTAAGTCTTCCCTTCAGTTTCAGTGACCCAAGCTAGGTGTAGGGTAGCAAGCATTTATTCAGTCACACAAAGACACTTTCATTGAGGTTTGGAAAATGCCACTTTTACTCTGCTCTGAGTTCGTACCTGGTACTTCTTTATGAATGAAACATACACTCTTTCCAAAAGATTAGAGGAAAATGGATGAGCTTGTGTACAAAGGGACACATAAAAGAGTTAGGGTAGAGTGAACAAGTGTTGAATGCCCACCCAGGGAAATGTCACGCACCCCCTTTGATGAATTATACAATGCCGTAGCTCCCTTTGGCCTCTCCAGATAATGTTGAGAGAGAACTGTGAGAAGTCTGGGCCCTTTAAAGATTAATCATGTTCCTCTTAGTTAGAAGGGATACAATTATCTCTTATGACTTAGAAATGACAAAATCCTATGGGGATTCTTGACTTTCCATGTTCATTTGCTTAAAAGAAAAATTAATGAGTTGAATCTGACTTCACAGGGCACTTTCCTTTCCAACAGAGTCTAAGATGCAGCCTCCGATCACATCGTATACTCAGCCATGTTTCCAGCACCTGTGCTTGGCATGGTGAAGATGACCAAGTTCATGTGTGCTCTCTATGCCATTCAGGTTAGACACAGCCACAAAGGACTTCAGGATGGCATGATCTTAGGAGAGGGGGCTTCTAAGATAGAGTTCAGAGACAGCTTTCATAAATCAGTTCTCCATTTCTACCACGTAAGCTTTGAGGGATCAAACTCAATTCTCTGGGTTTGCAAACTGGTGCTTTTTCCATTGAGGTATATTGGTGCCCCGCCCCCCTGCCTGAATTTCAGTTTCTAGAACATATATACTCTATATGATAAAGATAAGTGACCAGACTTCGAATACTCCTTTACATTAGGGCTTATTCATTGAATGCTTTCCTGATCTTCTTGCCCCCACCTCTTTCGTAACTCTTAAAGTCATACACATAGTATGTAGATCATCCAAACAAACACGAAGGATTGGAGGAGAGAGAGGGAAGGAGGGAGGGAAGAAGAGACACATGGTGTCAATCATCAAATGCTTACTTAGAAATGCCACATGCGCAATAGTGATTAAAGCCAAAACATCTGGAGAAAATGCAAATGGTGTTTAATGCCAGCAGGTTTCAAGCGACCTGCAAGGATAATCAATGTGTTCCATGCAGCAAGGGTCCTATTTATAGGACGAAGGTCTGAGAAGATGCTCTCCACAGGAGTCGCATTAATTAGGAAGTGATAACAGAAGTGAGAAGCTCTTGGGAGGTGAAAGCTGTGAAGGGATTATAAAACTCAACAGCACCTCTAGGTTTTCATCTTTGTGAGGAACGTACTATACAGAGATCACATCATAGAAGCTAAATGACTATAGCAAGATAAAATGAAACTACATTGTGTTTCCTGTTACATTCAGTGTAATTTGAAAGGTCTCCATCCTTGAGGATGTCACATAGATGTATGAAGTGGGAGTAGGTTTAAAGTTGATTAGGTGACATGGGAAAGGGATCATTGACAAGACACACAAACTCAAAAAATGTTTATATATATGAAGAACACAAAGAAACCAGAGGAGAATTTGTGAGTCTGAGATTTCAACGTCTTAGGTACACTACTTCTACCTTTCATCTTCAGCATCACCGCAGCTCCTTGTATGTATGTGTGAGTTGCATCGTCTCTTCCCATAGCGGACTCCTAAGCAGAGAAACCTCTGCAGACACACAGCCGCTCTGGGATATATCATGAATTGGAAGTAGGGGGCGCGATCTCAAGCAGAGACATTGTGATAGATAGCTAACCTGCCTTTTCTTTGGCCTGGGAACCACTCAGCCTTGTTCTTACAGGACTGTCTCATAGATCAGAGTAGAAAGAGGAGTCCATGCATGAACAACCCAGTATAATACTTAGAAGGATGATTTTCTTTATCTCTTGGACTAAATTTTCTAAATTAGCATATGAGGTAATGGTTGAGAATTTTTAACTGGCCTGTCTGAGAAAATGTGTTATGACTGGTGGTTAACTTACCAAGAAACAGGTAATGGGTGATAATCATTTTAAACTGTAAGCAAGGGCCTGCTTTATTTTGGACTCTGATTCAAGCAATGCCCCTAGACAAGCTGCCTGCAAAGCCAGGGTATGATGCCCACTGCTTAGCCAGGATGATTAAAAACTGCTCTTGTCCTCACAAAGACTAAAAATACCAGTAAGACAAGCAGGTTTTTCAGAACAGTGACAGGCGCATGTTGTCAATTTCATTCTAGTTGCTCCCATTAATGTGAAAAACAGCACGAGCTAGTATCAAAGATACTAAATTGCTCACAGCACCCTAGAAATTTGAAAGAATTAATTAGAAGCCTCTAAATGATGCTTTTCTCTGGAGCATTGCAGAAATACAAGACCGCAGGTAGCCATGAGTGTCTGTGTCCTACCTAATTAATAAAGCCTGACATTCTTCTTTCTTTACTCTCCCCTTCCTCATTTTCCTTTACACAATCCTTTTTGACTGGGGAAAACACACTTACATTTTCAGATGTCTAAGAGGTGTTATCTCTTTGGTTTACATCCATCTTTTTGGGGGGTACATATTTCACGGCAATAAATTCTTTTTGTAAGCACAAACACTGTGAAAACATACTGCTATGTCAACTTTATTGATTGTTTTGTGTCATGGTCAAAACCCCTATCATCGCCCAATATATCTTAACTCTGTCGGAATCTCAGAGAGCAACTCTGAAGGCATTATTTATTCATTTACCAGTAGAGGCAGTGATTCGGTTTAGGTTCACTCGTAATCACTGCTGTTTAAACAGTTCAAGACTACCATCACATCTGCAAAACACAAGGCACAGAAAGCCACTCTTATCAGTCAGCCTGACAGTTAATTCCAGCTGTCATCTTGAGAACTGAACCTTTAGGCACATCATGAGGAATTATGTAGATGAGGCAAGCCTGGAGCTGGTTGCTTAATTACATAATTAATATGGAAAGATCCTGCCCATAGTGGGTAGGACAATTCTCTGGGCAGGAAAATAAGATGAAGATAAAAGGAACTGGCAATTTGGTAAGCTGGTATGTGTGAAAACTTGAAATTATCATTGACCCTTGTCCTTCTGCTCCTGCTATAGTTATGTTGTGACCGTCCCCATGCCATTGTGATCAACTCTACCCAGTAATCATGAGCATGAATAAAAGCCTTGTTGTTCACCTAAATTGTTTCAGTGATTATATTTAGTACAGCAATGAAAAAATAAAACTAAAACAGTCATGGGCAGGGACCTTCCTGTTCTGGAAATACACTCTGCCAAGTCCTGATTCACAGCAGCTTGGCACCCATGGCCATATGTCCTCTGTGAAGTCCTGGCTCACACTGCAGATCCCTTGTTCAGCCTGACCAGTGTTAGTACAATGGCCAGAGTGTATTCCTTGATGTATTCCATATTAGTCCTCTGTGTTTCCTCTCAGCTGTTCTCCAGTTTTGTTAGCTCTTATGAACCTGAGGAATATTGTTATATGACATTTTCCCTTTGGACATAGCTTTAGGTTGACTTTGACTCTACCCCTACTCTAACCTAGTGAGAAGGTTGTGTAGCAATTAGTAGCATCCCATCCTGGAGGAAAGTTCAGAAAATGAATAGTTTTAGGCTCAGGGAATTCATGCACTTAACTAGAATCAGGGGGATCGCTCCTCTAAGGTGGGAAAAGTAATGAAGGACTAATGGGAAAGAGATCTCTGTGCAGACAAGCAGTCTAGAAGAGGCATTGAGCACTCCAGGAGACTCTGAACAATCCAGAAGTCTGGAAGACACACTGCTAGGAGCAAGACATGCAGCTTCTGTGAGTCTCATCCATGATGGAGTACACTTTCTGGTGATGTAGTTGCTTTTGAGTCATCCCTCCTCTAGTCAGTAACTCATACCCCAAATCCTGTAAAGAACCCTAAAAAACTCATTGGTTTATTAAGTTGGACCTTGGATCTTGGTGCAATTCTTACGTAGGTCTGTCATCGAATTCCTGTCTAGGATTGACAGTCATTTGTATGGTGCCTTCCCTGAAAAGTGTCACCTAACAGCCAACTCTTCAAATTTGGCCCCTGCAGCCAACTTTGGTCATGTGATGATCACCATATACCCTGTAGCTATACAGAACAAAATTTTTTCAATCACTTTCAGTAATTGACATCATAACAAAATGAAGGATTATGTTGGGGGGGTATTTTCTGATGTAAATTTCTGCCCTACCTATAACACTTGACTTGTCCAAAGTCAGCCAGCAGATGGAAACAGATTCAAGGCAGAGATGTTGGTTTCTGAGCCTCAGTTTGTGAATCTTCCAATTAGGGGTGATATTGCAACTACTATTCAAGTGTGGATCATATACAGAGATTCCATCTCATTTCTCTGTTCATCTCACCATGGGAGCATCATTGCCTCTCATACAGTTTGCTGACTGTTAAATTAAATTTACTAAAAATGTGAACTAAGTATAAAATCAATAGACATTATAAGAATCAATTTCAAAGCAGCAAATAACTAAATTTCATTGTAAAACTAAAGACTGTACAATCAGCTCCTCATCATGAGGCTGTATGCAGCACTCCAGAATTGTTCAGATGTTGTTATCAGTAAGGGTCCAGGAACTAGTCAGTAAGAATATTCAGAGTAAGAGCTCTAATACTGAACTATCGTTAACTGCTACTGTAATATTCAGGCAAATGGAACTTTTTGTAAAATTTGTAAAATTAAGTCAATGAAAATATTAAAAATTCAGTAAGTCAATTGCTTTAATCATATTTCAAACACTCAATCGCATCATGTGGCTAGCACCTAGAGTATTAGCTTAGATGGAAATTGTGATCAACATAGAAAGTTTTCCTGGACAATCCTATTTACAGGAGATAATCACTGCTATTACTCCCAATAATTATAAGAAGCAGGAGGAATGGGAAGATAAGAAAAGAGAATTAAGTGAAAACACTGATTACTCCCGTGCTAAATACTTGAAATGTCTAATTTCATATAATCCTTATAACTTCCCTTGGGAGGTAGGCACAATAATCGCCCATTTTGAGCTTGAGGACACCACGCTTGGGGAGGTTAAGTAGCTCACGACATGTTCAGTGATTAGCTGAGCTGAATCTTATTGGAGCCATCGAAATTCACTATCACCTGTGAAGTTGCATCTGCTGAAGAACTTAATTTGTTTACAGCCAGAGGGAAAATTGAAGTTTACATCAGTGGTTCTTAAATCCTGCACACATCTTACCAGCCTCTAAGTAGCTTCCTCAAAACATTTGAGCTTTGATCCAGAGCAACAGGGGTGGAATCAAACTGCCACTTTTGAGAATTACCTTGTGCTTTTGACATTATTGTCAAATGACAATATGACAGATCAGAAGGCAAAGCTGGAGAACTTACCTTTACCAGTTACCCTTCTCTCCACCTCTTAAAGGTGCCATAACCTTCCCAAACAACTAAAGATTCAAATACATGAGCCTGTGGGTGACAACTCACATTTCAAACCATTATGCTGCCCAAGTCCATTAGCAATACCACATGACAAACTCAGTGCTTTCAGGACAACAGGAAATAGTCTAGGATGTATTAATTAATGAGTAACACCACAGTCTATTATGTATTAATTAATGAGTAGTACCTTTTGCTTCCTTATGGATACTACTAACTCATATAAAACTTGGCTTTTATATGTCAGAATTTGGAATGCAATAAGCTTATAAAACATATATATGGATGTAACTTGTTATCCCTTGAGACAACTGTCTTTGTCATTTAAGGACAAATGATTCATTTAAGGAAAAACGATCTCTGAGGAAACAGCTGTTCTAATGAGTAGAGCATCTCTTTTAATAGAGAATATCAGAGAGAAATAATTCAATAGAAAATTATAGTTTCTGAGGAATATGTGTTAAGTATCTTTGCAGTGGTGCCTATTTTTTCTCATCTGTAAAATAAGGATGGTGATTATAATAACTTCCAAGTCTCTTTGCAACTAGGCATCATGAATAGGGGAGTATAAAGTCAACTCTTTACTAAATCCTACCTATCCATAAACAATGTCTCCCCCCACTGCCATTGGGTATAATTAAAAAAACCGCCAATGAAACTTGCTGAACTCATTGGCTGCTGAGCGATCATGCATTTGCTGAGATTCCAGCTGATTTGTTTGCTCCATGTCCAGAGACTTCAGGGACAACAGATGAAACCCCACCATCTTCTGTTTGGACAAGACTTATTCTGTCTTGGGATTGACTAGTCAGATCTCTACTCAGCATGACACTCTGGCAGCTGGCTTTTGAGATGGTATTAGTAGGCTTACCCCTCACCCTCACTGTCTTTCATTCACAGCTGCTGATTTGAAAATTACGATGTGTCAGGCATTTCTCCACTGTAACACCTTCAGCTCACTGACATGTCTCTTATCCCAGATTCATGATAATGAATTTGTAGGCAGTCAGAGTGGTCAGTCAACCAAGACAGAATTCATATCACAAACTAGTAGCATGCAGTGGAAACATTTCTTACCTTACGCTTGTTGGTAGGACACACATAAAGATAGCTCAAAATTGTCTTCAACCCCACTTTATCATTCAGCTTCTCATAGGTTGTTCCATAATCAGTTGATCTGTAATTCAAAAAGAGCTTCAATGAGGACAGAAGCCTACGTCATTGGCTGTGTGTCAGTGCAATGTGTGTTTGACATAGCAGAATGGCTCTCCAGAGGTTTCTAAATGAATCATGCAGTATGTAATGATGCTTAATTATGTACACAGAAGCATCATGTGAGTAGTTAACATTTGCATTTAAATTGAATTGGTAAAAATTAAAATGCCATCTCTCTTCTGCTCCTTTAAGTACGCACTTTGCATAATGGATGTGATTAATTTAAAAAGATTAAGAGATAAGGGTATCCCTTTAATTGACCAGAAAAATAGAAGAGTTTTTAGTTAGAGATGGCATTTCTAAACTTTTGCTTTGTCTGGGCACAGTGTAAAATCAGGTTCTCCTGATTTATCTGTGGATGGTGCTTTCCTTTATGAGTCATAGAATATATGGTATGTTAGTTCCATAAAAGGTCACTTCGTCCCTGCCTATTATTTAAGTGCAAAAAATATCTTCCTACCAAGTGAAGCTTCACACCTTTATAAATGACCTTTTCTAGTATTAAGCAGCCCAGAGGTAGGAGGGCATCCCTTCTTGGCACCACTGCTCCATCTATCTCATACATCCCCAATCATCATTGAACCATTAACCAATAATTATTACTGACTATTAATCAATATTATTAATGTTGATTAGTATTTATTGTCTATTAATTCAGATTAAATATATTGGGTTTGATCTATTAGTGAAGGTTTATTTTTTAAACCCATGTTTTAATCCTATGATGCCACTGTAAGAATATACACTGCGTTGAAGACAAATATCTGTGCTTGAAGGAACTGAAAGAACCCAAATGACCTAAGCAAAGGAAACAGCTGATAAATGAGCCAATGAGAATTTGAATCCAGGTATTTTGACCTTGTGCTCTGGGATCTTTCCATTTTACTTCATATTGTCTTTTTTGTTTGTTTTCAGTTTAAAGAACATAGATGTATCATTTCTTCAGAACCTTCTATTTAAAAAAAAAGGGGGGGAGGTAATTTCACAGTGAAATTCACTGTCATCCCTGTTTGTGGAGCTGTTAAAACGTAGATGACTCTGTGCTCAGTTACAGGCTGTAACACACTGGGTTTCTCAAGGAGCTAACCTCTTTATCACAGAGAGAAAAGTAAACATAGAGTTGTAATGTCCCAAGTGCAATGATTAAGTTATGAGTGTTCATTATTAGAAAATATGATCAGTTCAATAGAAAATCAAAGCAAAAGTATTTTAACCCACTTTTGATATTGATAAGTTACAAACTTCTAAAGGACAGAAGTAAAAACCGGCATGGCTTGTGTTAACAGCATCCCTATCATTGAGAGCCTGTACTAGGGCCTGGAGGGATGGTGCCGCCATGTGAAGTGCTTGAAACACAAGCAAGTGGAGTTGTGTTAGAATCTCAGAAAAGTAAAGACAGATGTGGCAGTTCACATGTCTTTAGCCCCAGTGCTCCTGGAGCAGGGGCAGGTGGATCGCAGGGGCTTGTTGTCAAACACACTTCAGAAACTCCAAGATTTAGGGTTTAGGATCACTGGGAGATCCAGTCTCACAAAATAAGTTACAGAATGATAGAAGTCACCAGATGTCAAACTCCAGGCACTTTCCATACACTAGCAGCATATGGACCTACACTCATACTCACATACTCAAAAATTCATGAACAAATGGCTTATGAGAGAAGAAGGGGTTTTATTCTGGTTTATAATAGTCTGATTGCAGTTTCTTGTCCAGCTTCTTGGGCAAACTCGCACCAACAACAAGGGCTGAGGGAACTGACCACTCCATGTCCATACGACAGAGAGAGGGGCAATTCTTGCCTAGCAAATCAATGTGCCTGTCCAAGTACACAGAAGAACATTCATTTCACTAACTAGTTCTCTCCGTCTTATTCACCTGCCC
Organism: Typhlomys cinereus; assembly: GCA_023101885.1. Taxonomy (NCBI): domain Eukaryota; kingdom Metazoa; phylum Chordata; class Mammalia; order Rodentia; family Platacanthomyidae; genus Typhlomys; species Typhlomys cinereus. The sequence continues at coordinate 536,126 of JALPQD010000388.1, read as the reverse complement.
AGGGACGAGCCACACCCACCATGGGCTGCATCATCCCTACCCATTAGATGATCTTCTGCAAGTTTTGCTTGGGGGCTTAACTCAACTACTGATTCTCTACAAATGTGCCCAGAGCTGCAACCCTTAACCATCATGTTGACACATGTATCTAACTATGAAACTTCATCCCTTGTCAACCTGAAAGGGAAAGATAATACTTTTAAACTGTAACTTTTCAATCCTTGTCCACACATGTTACATTTACCTTAGAATATAAAAGGCATTCCTTATTTTTAATTCTCAAAGTCAAAAATTAAAAGTTTCATAATCCAGAATTAGTCATTACATTTGAATTTTTAAATTGCTGGAACTGAAAATCTCCTTTTAATAAAGTCCAAAATCTCTTAAACACAAGGTCCTTATAAATCAAAATTAAATAAGTATTTCACAGATAAGACATTAAAATGGAAGTATTTTGGGCTGGAGAGGTGGCTCAGGGGTTACAACCCTGCCTTGCAGGCGGAAGGTCCTGAGTTCGGATCCCAGATCCCACGTATAGACGCCAGGCGGAAGCGGGAGCGGCCTGCGCTTCTGGTCCTGGTAGGGCGGAGCCTGTGAATCCCGGGGCAGAAGGAGGTGGAGGCGTCCATGGTGGTTCCCGAATTCGTCCGTGGTTCTACACACACACACACACACACACACACACACACACGTACATACGCACACGCACAATTGAATAAATAATAAAAAAATTAAAAAAAAATAAAATGGAAGTATTTTGTCTATAAGGAAATATCAAATTAAGACTAAAGTCCAGCCAGGCAAATATTAAAAACTGTAGTTCAATGTCCATTGCTGATCATGTTGTCACAGCAGATCAAAGATTCTGGGCAACGACACATTCACTTGACAGTTTCACAATGACAGTTCAAAGCTGTATAAGCAGCATTTCTCTGGACCAGGTTGCATCTGCAGTCACAGCTGCTTTCAGCACACATTCCATGATCTAGCCTCTCCAATCACAGCTTGAGTTCACCTCTATGGCCATAAACTACCCCTTGCTTTGCAGGAACTCAAAATTTGCCAGTTGGTGACAAGTTTCAGTGGCTCTCCATAAACCCATCAATCTTTCATCAAAATCAGTACCCCAGGATCATGTGGTCCTGTTCTGCAGTGAGGCTGAAACATAGCTTGGCCCATTCAAGCCACAGGTGCACCAACGTTTTGTGCTGACTGTAGAAGAGCCGTTTTTAAGGAAGCCAAAAGTTTCGAAGGTCAAGAAATGGTATCAGCTTTTCAAATGATGGAATCCCATATGGCGATGTTTATTTCTTCCAGTCCCAGTGAAAGCACGAGGCTTTCCTTCAATGTTGTCCATCTCTCCAACAGCAGCAGAACTGGACATCGAAAGCTTGAAGGTTATCAATACGGATTTCCTCTACCAAGCAAAGAGTCCATCATCCTTTTTCTCTTTATCATAATCTGGATCCAAATAACTCACAACTTAGCATCACTATCATCCAAATGATTCACGTACTGAATAGATTTTAGAGAACACAATCTCGATGTTTTCACCATCATCATATTTCTTCAAAAATGTTTAAAATACATAATAGCAACACAGGCAAATTTATCAGCAACACTCATTTCTCTGGTATTAACTTATAACCTTCCATACACATGCACGTAACTGCATGCATACATATAAGTGATCAGAATACTAACTCATGCACACACATACACATGAGTTGAGTCTTCAGAAAGTTACCGTTACCTCATTGAAGACCTTTCTCCATGTATCTAATTCTCTTAAGGAGAATGTCATGAGTTTTTGTATATCTCTAACAATGTGACTTTACAAAGCTTAAACACAGAGCTAGAACTGTTAATTCTCCATTTCTCATAGGGCAGTAGATCAAGCATTAGAGATATTGGAATAATTGGTAGAAAAAAAATGCATTATCGCATGCCCAAATTATAGATTGGCAGTTGTCCAAGGATGTTTCACAACTGAAATAGGAGTGCTGGCTAATGTTGTGAGTGAAATTGAAAATTGACAAGCCTGCATTGGTTCTGTGAGAGAAGGGAGTGGAATATTAAAAGCTTGCAAACTGGCTGTAGTTACTTACTGCACTGTTCTCTGAATAGCTGTTTCTCTACTGGGCACACCCTAGGTTTCCTTACCACTCAAAAGCCATTATCTGGACAGACATAGCCAGAGTCTTCAAGAAGCTTGTTCTGCTGTGTGCTTGATACAGGGTTTATTTGGTCAATATGATGTCAATCAGCTTGCATCTGAATAGAAGACACTGAACTCAGTGTGGTGCTCTGCTCTGATAGAAAAATACTAGTGCCCACACAACTCACAGTTGTTGGACACTTCTAGTAATCCCCTCAAAGAACATGAACCACAAATGAATGGAGAAGAATGCATGAGTAGAAGGCTGTGATGAGCCAATGTATTATTGTTAAGGTACTTTAAATACCATCAAATTCTTGAACAGGCAAAAATTAATGTTCTTTACTTTGAAAAAAATCACATATAACATTATTTTAATACATATTGACCTATTAATTGTACAATTCATGTAGCATTTTCCTAAACTTTTTCATTACAGCACCCATTCTTAGATAATAGCAAGTGACTGGAAACATAATACAATAGACAAAAATAAAAAAGCCAAAGAAAGACAAGGAACTTAGTTTCGTAAGGAAAAGGGGCTAAAAAAGTTTTAAACAATGCAGTTTTAAAACAGACATGATAACGTGTACAAACCACTAAGTGAATATTTTATAAGGAGAAAGTCAAAAGAAACAAGCAAAAAATAAAAGGAACAAGATTTGCAAGATACTCCATACAAGTTAGGGCCAAAGCAACCATAATTGGACTTTGCATGCCCTGCGCAATGTCCAACACACTATTGACCTCACAAAGTCTAGCATCTGCTAAAGGCACCAAGATCCTTGGCGACAAGGGATTGACAGCCAAAGTAGTGTTCCTATGCTTAAGGGGAGCACAGGAAAGGGTTCAGGGAAATACAACTGGGTCCTTGTACGTCATTGGAGAGGAGGGCCCAGAGGAGAGTCTAGCATGCACATTAAAGGACTCTCTGGGGATTGGGGGGGAGGCACTGGGTAATAGGGAGGGACGGGTGAAGGAAGGGGAGCAGTGGGTTCGGGGGGAGGAGAAGGGAGGGAGAGAAGTGGTGTACCTATTAAGTTTGTATGAGCAGAAATAATAATAAAAATGTTTAAAAATATGCATCATGCCAAGACAGATGTAACATAGTATGCAGCCTATGACTCTCAGTTTGTAACATTTAAAAAAATTCTGAATCAAGTGTTTTACCTTCAAGATTAATGTACTGATTGGCCTACTTAGAGCAAAGAGACAGAAATTCTGTCCACACATCTACTATGCTAGAGAAGCTGAAAGCTTAAGAAAATCACTCCAGGAAAATAAGCATGGAAGTCATTACATAAAAGCTTGAGTCCTTTTGCTTTGATCTTTAATCCTTATTCAGCCTTGCCACCAACACATCTTTGATATTTACTTTAAGAACATTTGAAAACATGTTTCTCCTTAAGGATTACTAAATCCCTAAGGGCCTTGAAAATTTGCTCTAAGGAGTGGAGAAACTACATCAGACCCACATTCCAAGAAGCAGAAGGCGTCTTATGTCATGTGCAGAAAAACAGCAATACTGTATGGCTATCTTCAACAAGACATTCAGAAGTAAAATGTGTGATCGCATTTCCCCATCTGTAATTGTGTGTGATCAAATAAGATACTATATAAATACATGATCATTTACAAATTCAATTAACCCAATAATGTGTGTAGTAGAAATGACTTACACAAAATGATTGAGCTATACAAGACAGTTTGGGTTATTCATTTTATAATATATATCTTTTGATTACTCTCTTCTTATCTTGTAATTTTTATCCCAAATTTACTTATGCCCATATTGGGATCCCTGAAGGAATTTTTAATCACTGGTAATTATTTCAAACCAGCTTGCTGACAAGACATTCTTAAAATTATTGCTAGTCTTACATAGGGCTTAATAAACCAACCATGTTTTTTGAAGGACAATTGCTAAGATTTGAATTGGAAATTGAATGATAAGAGCTAGAATGTGGGAATTGAAGATTAGAGGATCTACTGTTAAAATTTTTGTCTGACTTCCATTGCAGAATAGGCTATACATATAAGAATTCCAACACATGAATTTTTTTAAAATCAAGTTTTTTGTCAGCTTACAGTGTGACCCAAGATCTTTGCAAGTGCAATTCTATAAAATAAATATGAATATTAGTTACAAATTACAAATAATTGGGAACAAAAGCTAACTAACTCAAGGCCAAAGAGCTGAGAAGGTGTAGATTCCAGACAGAAGAAGCATCTGGAACCTATTTCCTTTACTCCTTATGACACTGCCTCTATTCAAAGCTATTGGAAAACAGGCCTATTTAGGGAATCTACTTAAGCATTTCTGAAGTGAAGTGCTTCCAATGCTACAAGGTGTAAACCAATACCCAGATTTTCATTACATTCACTAAAAGGAAAGGGGATATGCCAGGGAGAATCAAGTATTTTTTTTAATTTAATAATATTAATTTTAATTTGTTGACCCTTTAAAAAATAAATACAGTCAATTTATGTTAAATGCAATCCCTTTCCCCTTCTATACACTACTTTCCAGCTCATCTCTTTCCTACTTCTGTATCTTTTTGCATGTGTGGTTCCACTGCGTTTCATTTGAGATGTATGTACTAGAAAGAGCTTAAGTACTTGATGGGATAGATTGATTTGTCAGGAGGACCATGGTTCCCCCTACACTCAAGGCGGTACAGTGCCTCTTGAGATTTGTCCGCCGTCCATGTTCCATGGTGAAATATTGATAGGCCAAATACCGTATAGTTATTGTGGAGGTAGACTTCACTAAGAAAAATATAAACAACTCTGCCAGTGTTCCAGAGAGCCTCAAAGCTTATATGGTTAAATAAGTTGAAGAAAGTGTTTTATTGACAGTATGCAGCTAGCTCTTTTCTTTTCAGACAATATTTACTAATTGGTGAATTTGGAATATTAGCATTTAAAGCAACCACTGAAAATTAGCTTAACCTCTTCTGTATTTCTTGCTTTTTTGTACTCTTATTCCTTGTTCTTGGCTCCTTGATTCTTTTCCACATGTGTGGTAGATAGGTACTGGTGTCTACTTGGCAAGAGAAGGCTTTGGCTGTGGGCACGTTTGTAATTAGTAGTTAAGTCCTGAGCAAGCCTGCAGGAGATTGACTAATTAGGGGAGGCTTATAGTATGTGGGACCATCCTCTGGGCGGTGGCTAAAATGGGGGTAGCCGGTTAAAGATGTTTACATTCCTCAGCTTATTTGAACAGACAAGCTGTCTGGCAAAGGAAGTTCACCTTCCTCACGGGGTTCTTGTAAATATGTTGTGGTCAGTTACCTCAACCCCTTTCCCCCAGTGTTGGTGTAGACATTCCCCACAAACTGGGTTAAGAACTGTAACTAAACAATCAACGACCAAAATAAAACCCCTTGTTCTCAGTTTATCAGCAGCCAAGTAGAGTAACTGCAACAACATGTTTCCTATCTCTCACGACTTTAATTAAATATTTAATAAGATTTTACATTATTCTGCTCCTACAACCTATCCATGATGTTTCTTCTTGTCGTTTATAAGTTAGAATTTTCATATACATTGATCACTAACTCATGTCCACTCTGAAACAACACTGCACTGATTCTCGAGTGAAGTAATTACTACGGAAGAGTACCATTGACATAACCTGTTCAATATGCAAAGCTACCATTATGGATTCCTATAAATTGGTATTTATTAATTGATTATGAAAAAGATAAAGAAAAATGGCATGTTCGTGTGTTCCTTCTCAGATGTTCTTCTATTCTTTTATCTGCGTTTTTGATATGTACCATTTTCCTTCAATCTGAAAAAAACATCTCTGATTATTTGTTTCATGGCAAGTCTACAGACATCTTCCTCAATTTCAGTCTATCTAAGAAATTCCTTGCATCTTCTTTACTTATAGAGGACAATTGATGGGGATATAAAGTGTTAGGTTATTGGTATTCTTCTCTCAGTGCCTTAACTATTTTATCACTCTTTCTTCCTGCTTGCGTAGATTTCAGATATAACCATCTTTTCTCATCTCCTAGTAATGTGTCTTCCTTTCCTGAATTTAATCAAGATAATTTTATCCTTGGTTTTCTGAAGTTGTTTATGATGCTATCTAGTAGTGATTTGGTTTGTTTAATAATTCTGTTTGGTGTTCAGATTGTACACCTGTGTTTAATATCTGATACAATGCTAATTTACCAAAAATTCAATTATTTTGGCTTTATGTGTTACATATTCTCCTTTCTCTTTTTCTTCTCTTTCTGGTATTCCCATAGTGTACATATCTCTAGTTGCTCCATAGTGCTTAATATTCATGAATTTGTTTGCTTGCTCTGCTTTATTTCTTCTTTGGTTTTAAGTTGTTGACGTCTCACTGGGAGATTTTTGAGTCCCAAGAGCTTTGCTTAGCTGTGTCTCGCTTATGAATGGGATCATCGCTTGGAGACAGTGGACATATCACTCTATGTACACTGCTATGATCACTGTCCCCAGGATATCATTTCCCCATGTGCAGGGTGAGTGCTGCTTGAAGCTTAACAAACACACCCTACAACCTGGGTTAGCTAAGCTTCTCCTTGAAGAAAGTCACATTAAATGTTCAAATAACCTCTCTACACCATAAGCCCCATGGAAGGAAGATGCTCTATTCAGGACACACAGTCATTATTGCCAAAGTCGCAAAGCAAAGACTTGGACTATGGAGAGAAGCAGAGGGGCAGCAGGTATCAAGCATTACTCAAATCACTGCCAATGAGTTGTCCTGGGAGTGGGGCCATGTTCACCTCTACATCATGCAGTGGGGGCATCTGTATTTTGTTTGTTTCCTAGAATCCTTAAAAACAGCCACTTTTCATTGCTCCTCATGCATCTGTGGGGCATAAAAAATAGTTTGCAAAGTGGAAGGTGTGCTAGCTGCCACTCAGACTCTGCTTCTTACTAACTTAGGATGCATAAGGTTAAAGCAGTGAGAATAATTTAGGGTTTGGAAAAATGTTTGCCAGTGAGTCGACATTTAAATAACTTCATTATCATTCATTGACAGATTTTTTTAACCTGTCAGTGCAATTGATATTTCTATTACCATGTTATAACAAACCCCTGCACATTTTAAATACAGTCACCAGATTCCATTAGTCTCCCCACTGTCAAAAAAATATCTCCGAATCCATTTTTCATAATACCCTGAGAATATAATAGGCAATCTACATCAAACGATGACGTGAAGCTGAAGAAAATTGTCTCCTGCTTTCTAAGGATTCTGCCCTGAAATACGTTTGCTGTCAGACTAAACGTATAATTTAAATGTTCTGCTCAGCCGTTATGGTTTCTCTGGTTCCTGGATTCCCTAAGTTTCTTAGATCAATTTGCAGAATTGTCTAGGGTAAGAGATGGATGTTGAATGTAAGGAAAGGTATGTAAAGGCGATATAAAGATCTCTGCCCTCAACCATATTTGAAGGAATTTGTAACACCTCTTTAAAACGTGGTGCTTTTCAAAATGAAAGAAATGGGTACTTATGTGTTAATGAGTCTTAAAAGTTCCCATCTTCCTGGGCTTTCTATGCATTATGCTTCCGTTAGATGTATCTTCCTGCTGTGTTCTTGATGATTCTGCTGACTTAGACACGTGAGATGAGACACGTGAACACAATTGACTGTGGTAGCATGCATATAATTCTGAGAAAAATGTGGTCATAAAGTGTACAATACAGTACAATAACAGTTTTTCCCCTGTATGTTAAATTTGCCTATAATACAGGGAACATTAATGGAAGAGAAAAATTCCCATTTTTGCCATAACTGACAACCTTCATTTTTAGTGTGAAAAATTGATAACATTGGTCCTGATGTCTTTTGTGAATCTATTTGATTAAAAAAAGAAAGCAGAGTAACTCAAGCAGAAGCTTGGTGTTTAGTATTTCAGGATCAATAAGAGCAATAAGTATTATTCTTAAGAAAAGTGATATGCATGACATCATTCTTGAAGCTGAACACAGAGTGAGAGGGAGAAAAAGAGAGAGAGAGAGAGAGAGAGACAGACAGACGGACAGACAGACAGAGGGAATGTGTGTGTTGTGTGCTCCATCTTTACCTATGTGTGTCCTTCATTGTACTTATAAGCAATTACTATTTCAGCTTTGCTAAAACTTTTAGTGTTATCCCAGGTAAGTTAATTACTGGCCCACTTTCACAGATATAGACTGTCTCACACCTCTGTATCATTGAGAGATGTAGATGTTCTCACTCCTCCATGTAACTGTGAGTGGAACATCCCCTGCATACAAGCCGCTCCTCGCATACAGAGAGAGGAATATATAATCCTTCTCACCTTCCAATATTGCCCTTGACACCAATCTTCCTTGATGTTCCTCCCAACCCTTCCAATTAACCAAGGCTCTTTGTTCTTCCATGACACTTCAAATTCTCCCATATTGTGCTGTCACTGTCCTAACAGACTCGTTCTGGAAACATAGAATTAGTTCATATTTACACATTCAGCCTTCCTTTGAATCATTCACATACTTCAAAGGTGGGCCCTACTATCTCTTCTTTCACTGTGTCACGTCCCTTTTGCAACATACAATGGCACTCTTCCTTGCATCCAAGGTCATTTATCTGAACTCTTCCTTATTCTTTTTTTCTTTTTTCTATTTACTTCTTCTAGTTTTACAAACACAATGAGTGGGCGTATCTGCTCCATCCCATTCCCTCCTTCTTTCCTACCTCCAACCTCTCCTACCCTTCCCCTTCTTCAGCAGTTCAATCCATCAATCTCTCCCACCCTCCTGTCTGCTTCCTTCAGTGTGTCCTAAGTTTCCATTTGGATTGTCTGCTTCAGTTGGGGACTAGGCCTCTGTGTTAGATGGCCTTCCTTGGGTAGACCCACTCCCATTCACCTAATTCTAACCACTGGCATTCCCATTGACCTCATTCCTTTTTCTGTTCTGCTGATCTACTTGCAGGTCTTCCCAGCAGATGGCCAACTTTCAGGAATCAAGGTATACTCAAACAGCAATGCAGAGCTGGGATGAACAAATGCCCCTGAAAAGTTCTCCATACCAGAGATTTATTTAGAGACATTTCAAGTTTGTTTTTTGTATATTGGAGTGTGGAAGGTAGAGGATTAAAAATCTTTTATCTGTAAATTCTTACAGAATTTGTGTAAGATAAAGATGATTATGAGGTAAAAATTACAAGAATTCAGGACTCACTAAGAAAGAACACACATAATATATGTTGAGGGTATTATATAATATATGAAAGTGCACCTATGTAAGCTGGGTACAAAACTCAACCAGTAAAGTGTTTGCCTTACAAGCATGTGGACCTGAGTTCATTCTAACAATCCATGTAAAAATGTTCAGTGTTTACATATGCTTCCAATCCCAGTACTAAGGACACAAACATACACCTGGGGTTTAAACTAGGCAGCCAACCTAGCCTACTTAGTGAGATTGAGATTAGGAACTCAAGACTCTGTCTCAACAAACAAGGCAGAGGACATGATCTCCTGAGAAATAGCACACGAGACTGACCCCTGACCTCACATGCACAGGCATGCTCAGGTCCACATGTAAGCAAGAACTTACCAACTAAGACAGTGTCCAAGCCCAAGAAATAGAATTTTTTTTAAAAAACATCACATACCTTTCTTCAATCACTGATGTTTGTAACCCCTAATTTAAAAAAGTGATTCTCAGAAAACCAATAGGCAATACCCATATGTATGACTCTAGATGGTCTCCTTTACAGAGTTTGGAGCACTCCTATGCTCTTTTCCAACACTGGCCAGGCCCCACTAGCAACCTGGACTTCTGTCTCAACCACTTCCTCAGATTTTCAAATTACAAAGAGAAAAGGAAGTGAAAGAAGGAAGGGATGAGGGAGGGAAGAAGGGAAGGGAAAAAAGGATGGTGAGAGGAAGGAAGGAAGGAAGGAAGGAAGGAAGGAAGGAAGGAAGGAAGGAAGGAAGGAAGGAAGGAAGGAAGGAAGGAGGAAGGAAGGAAGGAAGGAAGGAAGGAAGGAAGGAAGGAAGGAAGGAAGGAAGGAAGGAGGAGGGAAGGAAGGAGGGAAGGAAGGAGGAGGGAAAGAAGGAGGGAAGGAAGGAGGGAAGGAAGGAAGGATGGAAGGAAGGATGGAAGGAGTTGAGGAACTAAGGAAAGAAAGTAAATCAGGAAAAAAATCTTAAAGAGTTAATGCCCTGGAGCCAATACCATGTTGTTTCTATTACTATGGCTTTACAGTATAGTTTAAGGTCTAGTATGGCAATACCTCTCGAGGAGTTATTATTACTCAATATTGTTTTTGCTAACTTGAGTCTTTTAAGTTTCCATATGGAATCTGAGATTAGTTTATCATTTTTATGAGGAAATGAGTTGGGATTTTGATTGGCATTGCAATGAATCTATACATTCTTTTTGGTAGAATGGTCTTTCCATATTCTGGTGCCTTCTATAATCTATTTTTATAGAGTTTTGAAGTTTTCATTGTAGTGATCTTTCATATACTTTCATTTTTTTAAACGCTATGCTAAATGGTATTATTTCTCCCAGGTCTTTCTTGCTTTTTTATCTTTATAAGGAAGCCATTTATTTATGAACACTAATTTTATATCCTGCAGCTCTACTTTATTTATTAGTTCCAAAAATTTCCCATTAAATCCTTGGGATACTTGAGGTATAGTATCATGTCATTTGAGAATAAGAATAATTTAATTTCTTCCTTTCCAAGTTGCAGCCTTTTTATCTCCCTCTCCTGTCTAGCTAAGACTTCAAGTACAATGCTGAATAGAAGTGATAAGAGTGGAGAGCTTTGTCTAGTTTCTGATCTGAGTAAGTATGCTTTTAGTTTTTCACCATGTAGGATGGTTTTTGCCATAGACTTGTTGAATACAGCCTGTATTATGTTGATAAGTGTTCTTTTCATTCAAATTTTCTCTAGGCTCTTTATTACAAAGGGGTGTTGGATTTTGCCAAAAGCATTTTAAGCAACAACTGAGAGAATTATACAACATTTGTCTTTGCATTTATATGGTATATTATACTTATAGATTTATGCATATTGATGTAACTTTGTGTTTCTGGAATAAATTCAACCTAGTAATAGTGGGTATAGGCCAATGGATTAGAATTGAAGACTCAAATATAAGTATGCACATCTACAGTCAGCGGATCTTTGACATAGGTATAAAAAAAAACCTTGTAAAAAGGACAGCATCTTCAATAAAGGATGCTGGTAAAATTTGATTTCTATGTGCATATTGCAGTTAGCTTTCATGGTTGCTGATAAATTGCCATCAAACAGCTTTAGAAAACAACATTTATTTTCTCTTATGATTGTTGGGTTACAGTTCTAAGTAAAGCTTGGCAGGAGAGCTCACACCAACACCAGGGCCAAGGGAACTGGTTATACCATCTCTGCATAATGGCTGAGAGAGGGACGATCCTTACTTGCCAGACCAGCATGTCTGGCCAGGTATACAGAAGGACGCCCACCTTTTCAACCACCTATTTGTATTTTATTCCAGGGTCTAATCCCCACCCATCATGGACTTGGCTTTCCCCATCCGCTAGACAAATTCCTGCAGGTTTGCTCTGAGCTTAACTCAAACATTAGTTCTCTACAAATGTGCCCAGAGCTCAAATCCTCAAAAATCAAGTTGACACCTGTGTCTAACTGTGATGTTGCAGAAGAATGAAAATGGTCCCTTATTTGTCTCCTTGCCCAAAAAATCAACTTCAAATGGATCAAAGACCACAATACTATGCCAGAGGCTATAAAAGTCCTAGAAGAAAAAGAAAAATAGGGAATACCTTTGAATTGACTGGCTTCAGTTAACATTTTCTTAGTAGGACCCCAAAGGCTCAAAGAATAAGTCCAATACTAAACAAGTGTGACTATATGAAACTAAAAAGGTTTTACTCAGCAAAAGAGACTGTTAATTGAGCAAAAAAAATCAGTCTACATACTGGGAGAGTATCTTCATTAACCACCCATATGATAGTGGAGTAATATTCAGAACACATGAATATTTGAAAAACTAAATACCAAGGAAACAAACTACCCATTAAAAATAGACTATATAGAAAAAAGGGATGGATATATATCAATAGGGAAGACAGACAAACCTATAGGTAGGAAGACAGTATGTCAAACTGTTCTGTAGGTAGCTGTTATTATACCCATAGAATGGGAACTCACAGTGGAAACTTTTGGGTCTATAGCTGGATAAGTGAAGGGAAATGTACATATCAGTGGGGTGGCCTGAAGATAGGTAAATTGATATACTACAGAGGCCTGATTCCCCACAGGAGTAGACAAGCTAAATGAATCCTGAGGTCCATAGAATCATACAGGTGGGAGGGAGTGGGAGGGAATTATGAGTAGAAAGGAAAGAATGGGAGGCAGGGGGAAGGGAGGTAAGCTGGGATTAATACTTAATATGCTTGTAAAAGTAGTAAAAAATAAAGTAAATTTTAAAAAATAAAAAAATATAGAGCTGAAAAGAAACTTTTCACAAGATGAAATTCAAATGTCAAAAAAATCTTAAAAATGCTCTACCTCCCTAGTCATTAGGGAAATGTAAATTAGAGTCATCCTAAGATAGCATTTCACTTCAGTCAGAATGGCAAAGGTCCAAAACACAAACAACAGCAATGCTAGCATGGATGTGGGGAGAAGGGGACCCTCATAAATTGATGGTGGGATCATAAACCCATCCAATCCCTTTGAGATCAATTTGGAGGTTTCTAAAAATGTTCAGAATTGAAATACCATATAATCCAGCTATACCACTTCGGAAGATTCCCAAAAAACACTGCATCCCGCACAGAGTATCCAGTACAACTATGTTCGCAGCAACTTTTTTCACAATACCAAAGAAATGGAACCACCCTTGATGTTCAAGAGCTGAGGAATGGTTAATGAAAATGTGGTGCCTATACACATTACACAATATCAGATGTCTCAGCACTAACATAAACATCTGAGAGTAAACCTCCATCTAAGTAAGCACCTTTCATTTCATCTTTAGATAAGAAAAGATTGCAACCTCCAAACAAGACTTAGCAGTGCAATGGAAGAGCAGTGAAAGAGACAAAAACAACCAACCAGAGTGCAGAGCGTTGGGGACCCTAAAATGATCAGTGTGTAAAAGGGGACAGTAAGATTATAAGAGTCCAAAGATCACGAGGTCCACGGCCAGCCAGGACATTCCACTCAAGACAGGGTTGAGACAACCAGTAACTCACTGCAATGAGACTTGTCCTCACTAGACCTACACAGTGTCTGGCATATCAACATTCCCCCCACAGACCAGCAAGAAGCTCAGGAGAACCAATTACATGCAATGGGAATCTTTGGGATATGACTAGAGAGGTAAAGGGGAGTGCCTCTATCAGAGGGTCTGCCCAAAGGTGGGCCATTTAATCTGTTAAGGAGGCCAGAGCACCGACTAGAGCAGATAACCCAAACAGAATCCAGATAGGCAGGAGGGTAAGGGATGGAATCCTGAAGAGAGAGAAGAATGAGAAAGGGTAGAGGCAAGTAAGCAGGAAGGGAGGAGGGACAATGACTCATTATGTCTATAAACTAGAAGATAAAGAAAAAAATTAGAAAAGAGTTAATTCCCTGGATTCCTAGATGCCTTAGTAATGAATACAATATAAACCAAAAACATTCACACTCTTCTTGGGTTGCTTATTTCTTGTGAAGAAAAAAAAAAAAACCTGTAGAGTCAATTCAATACAACTTTCATCTGAAGTATAAGACTCTGGTGCTTCACAACCAGGTAAAAATATTGCGTATTTGGGATTAGGACAATTATTAGAAGCTAGATGTAATGATAAGGTATAATGTTCCTTTCATTCATTTGACCATTATTTATGAATGTTGTGCCATAGTTCACCCACTGAAATGGCAATAACAATAATTCATGCTTTGATCAAATTTAAATTCTATTAAAATAGAGACTTAGAGATGCATAGATATATATATTTTTTTTTCCTCAGTGGGACAGTAAGTAAGCACAAAGGAAAAGAAAGCAGGGTATACAAGAAGAATAAATTTCCCATGATCAGAGATGTGACATCTGAAAAAAATACATACAAAGAGCATGCATGGATCTGATGCAAATGTTAAGGAAGACAGTGTGTTCTCTTGCAGAGGGACAGCAAGAAACAGGACTCAGAAGTTCCTGTATTGAATTTGTGACATGGCAAGGAGGGCAGCACTGTAGCAAAGGAGAGATGCACAAAGATGACAGTCATCAAGTTAGAAAGGTCTCTGTCAATCTCCACACTGTGGATAACAGGCAAAATCCCGAAAGGGTTCTGTCATAGTTAGGCACACAGATGATAACTTGACAGTGGAGGGTTTGAGCTCTGGGCACATTTGTAGAGTTGATGGTTGAGTTAAGCCCAAGGCAAACCTGAAGGACATTGTCTAGATGATGGGGAAGACCCAGCCCATGGTGGGTGGGATTAGGCCCTGGATAAATGACAGAGAGCTGGGTGAGAGAGTTGGCATCCTTCTGTTCACTTGGCCAGACATGCCAGTCTGGCAAGTAAGGATTGTCCATTTCTCAGCCATTATGCAGTGATGGTGTGGCCAGGTCCCTTGGCCCTGGTTTTGGTGCGTGCTCTCCTGTCAAGCTGGACTAAGAACTGTAACCAGAAATCGTAAGAGAATAAACCCCTTGTTCCCTTACACCATCGATGGTCATTTTTCAGCAATCATGCAGGCTGACTGCAATAGGTTCTGAGAACAAAAACATCATCATCCTAAACGTTTCAAAATGAAGAAGGCTCAGCATTAAACTTTGGCATTTACTCCTTATGTATGCAAAACAGTGTCAGTAATGGTATCAGTCCTAGAAAATAAAAGGGTTAAAGAAGATTATTCCCTAAGCATCTGTGAACATGTAGTTAGCTCTTTTAGTCTAGGCTGTTGCTACTACATTTAAAATGTCCAGTCCAAATTATCGGGCCCTGTGGTAACAGAGTTATAAGATCAACATGAAGCTCCAAAGAAATGTAGATATAAAAAGCTCATTGATCAGGTCTTCTTTGTGATCCTAAACACCACAGAATGAATGAATACATAAAAGAGGATGTCAAAGGAAGTTTCTTAAAATTGAGATCATTTCCTTTGTTCATTCCTTTAGGGTGCTGAGCATCCTAAAGATGAAAACAGTTAGCGCTTCCATAATTCACATGTTGTTCTTGAGGATGAAAATACTACATACTTGAAATCCTTACTCTATCTTCATAAAATATCGAGAAATCTATTCTTAAAAGGTAGCACACTATATTGGAGAGCTCATTGTATTTAAGCTACTGAAATTCTTCCTATAACATTTTCACCTTCATTTTATTATTTATTACTCCCCAAGCGACCAACTTTGATTGTTTACACAAATCTCTGTTCTCTACATTCACATTATCAAAATACATCTATCACTCACTTTTTTAAAACAGTATATACTTTCTGGGCCTGGGGAGATGACTCAGTGGTTAAAATGCTCGCCCTACAAGCAAAGGTACCAGAGTTTAAATCCTCAGATCCCATGTAAAATGCCAGGCAGGTGCTTGTGATCCCAGTCCTAAAAGGTAGAGTCCAAGAATCTCCAGAGCAAGCTGGCAAGCTGGACCAGCACTGTAGGTGAGCTCTGGGTTCAATTAGAGACCCCGCCATAAAACAAATTGGTGGAAGAAGGAATGAAAATGATTCCTGATATCATCTTCAGCACTAATACTCACATGCACACATTTGCACATGTACCTTGTCACATCCCCCCCCCCAAATACATGGACACTTCCCCTATATATAAATGTGAAAGTGGAAAAAAGCCAATGTATTTTCTAGTTCGTCTCTCCAAAGAGCAGTGTTTTCCATCTGGCTCAAGTTTTTAATTACACCAATAACTCCTTTAATTCAAGGCCATTGCACATCCCTTACCTTAGAACACTTAGTATTTATATGCCTACTGTACAAGAAAAGTGATTAAGGGTCACCCTTCCAAAAAGTGTCAGTGCCAGAGATTGTCATAGTAATAAGCTTTGAAGTCGCGAATGCAGGTTGTGCCAATGACCTGCTGGGTGACCTTGGGCAAACTGCCCAACGTCTCTGGGCAGTGCTTTAATAATACTGATTGACCTCCCAAGGTTGCTGAGATGAATTGCTAATCAACCTGACTGTGAAACACTTAGTCAGGACAGAACACTTTATCAATATTTACTAATCCATGATGAGCTCACTGTGTCTGTGAGCCAAGAGATCTGCATAATCACAGAAAATCGTGGGTGAGATGATAGGTAACCTTTTGCCTCAAATGGTTCTTTTTTCTCTTTAACACCACCAGCATCCTAGGATGATTCTGTTTTTCTTGTTCAAAGTGAGGGATGCTTTTGGGCCACTAACTAGACAAAAAAAAAAAAAAAAACACAAAGATTCCAGTCCATTGAAGAAGTACATGTATGGAGAAGGGAAAAAAGGTACAGCCAAAAACATCTTTATAATGAAGTACATCCATGAAGCTTATTTTCAATTTGACGGATGCTATCCATATCATGGATAAAATGCTGTACAAAATAAGCACCTCTCTTACTTTTAGGAACCTGAACCGCTGCACAAGACAGGATCAGTCTCAGCCATAGAACTGTAGATACATCTTGTCCACATAAAGATTCAGATGAAAGTTCCAGCGTTGCTTTGAAAATGACAATTGTGGTGAGGACTGGGTGTAGCTTTGTAATTGGCATGGAACAGGATGCCAACAGCATGTGGCTGTGTCTGT
The DNA here is from genome assembly GCA_023101885.1 of Typhlomys cinereus. NCBI lineage: Eukaryota > Metazoa > Chordata > Mammalia > Rodentia > Platacanthomyidae > Typhlomys > Typhlomys cinereus. The sequence goes on along the minus strand of JALPQD010000388.1, from coordinate 519,187 downwards.
AGAAGAGACCACTAGAACATTGAGATGCCTTGAAGGAAGCCCAACAACATCTGAGCTCATAGCTCTGAGGGGGTGTACAGTGAGGCAGGTAGGACCAGATCCATGCTGGACGGAGCAAGAGTTTTGGATCTACCTGTGCATAAGAGGGGAAATCATATGTATATATATATATATATATATATATATATATAATATATATGTGTGTGTGTATAAATAAAAGGAAAAAGTCATATATATATATATATAAAATTTGAAAATGCTTTTATAATTATTCATGTATATAAATCCTGACAATGTTGATTTGTGATATATATAAATTTCTAGTCATGACCAAACATGCCTTGGGTGTAAGTTTTTCTAGCATCTCAATCTGACTTTTCACTTAGGAACTCAACAGTCCCTGAGCCAACGGCTAGAGAGTGGCTGTGCTGACATTGAGGGTCCTCTTTTTATTATCACCATGAATAATTCAGCAGTGTATCAGTTACGCTTTATTATTATCATTTACTTCAACTTCAACTATAGTTTGAAAGTTATGGACTCCCATTTTTTTTTAATCAGCAGAAGCTCATCTATCACTGTACTTGCCTTGTAGCTACTGGGTTATAAAGCTTGCTATTTATGGCAACAATTGTGTCGTGAAAGGAGAATCAGTATTTTGTTGCTGTGATACCTCACCCTAGGTCAAGCCCAGGATCTAGAGATGGATTTTTTGCAGGAAGTGAAATGAAAGTGCACAGCTGGAGATTAATGCCAGTGGGGACACTCAAGCTCTCGCTGCTTCCCAGAAGAAGACGGTCAGTAATGTGTGGGGCACATCGGAGCCTCTCAGAGGGCAGACAGAAACAGGGATGACAGCCAGGACCCCACGTGTTTGGGCATTAGAGTGCATGAGCCTACTTTTCTTAAAAAGAGAGTGATGATTGCCCAGTGCCTGCTCATAGATTCCCTTGGGGAAAAAAAATCTCTGGGACTCATTCCTTAATCCAATTCATCTTCAGCTTTTCCCTGAATATCATTCATGGGAATAGCTATGCTCTTAACATTGTCTCCATAGTTACAGGGCAACTTCTTATGACCCATGCAAATAGAGTGACCATGGTCTGACTCCTAAATTCTTACTCATAAACGCTTCTTTAAATTATTTCTCTAGGTTACAATCAAAGTAGGACTCAGACAATACCAGTTTCTCTGATTCTCACTTCCATCAATATTAGAGTGACTAGGCCCTATGGGATGTAAGCAGATTTTTTTTTTATCATGCCATTAATCTTGACGAACAAACCAAGAGCAGACAGGTTTGTCTTTGAGAAATTCAAATCTGGTCATAATATTTCCAAGCTGAAAAGTCCCTCAAGTTTCCAGTTACTTGCCAGTTAGGGTATTGCCATTCTCTGGGGAGCTCATTACAAAATCATGGGCTATTTTGATAATGGGGGTTACAGAGAGCCTGAGGCCTGGGGAAACATTATGTTCCGATTGGTTGTGGACCTCCAAAGCTGAAGCAATGAATCTCTAACACGCTGGCATTAGGAGACTGAGTATTTTGAAAACTGAATGGGCCACGAGGGCAGATCTTCATGGACATAATGCTAAATTGATATTTTTATGAAATAGGCCCCAAAAAGCCTCTTCTTCCATGTGAGGAGATGCCATCTGTAAACCATGAAAAGAGCACCTGCCAAACACTCCAAAACAGTGAGAAATAAGGAAATAGCCTTTGGTTAGATTTCCTTCTTTCCCATTTTTGTCATAGGATAAGAAGTTAGATATGGTAGCATAATTTTCTTTTTTTAAGTTTATTTTTCCTAGTTTTACAAGCACAGTAATAATCCATCTCCTACTCCTTCCTCTCTCTCTCTCTCTTTCTCTCTCTGTCTCTCCCCCTCCCTTACCAGTCCTCTCCACTTCTCTCCCTCACTTTCCTTCATCATTCCATCCCTCTCCTCCCACTCTCCTGTCTGTTTCCGTGATTCCCAAGGTTCCCACTGGATCATCTGCTCTGGTGAGGGTTCAGACCTCTGTGGCAGACCGATAACGGCATTCTCCTTAACCTGTCTAGCCCTGGCCCTCATTTCTCCTAAGATCCTCACTAGTCTACGGAGGCATGTTGATTTGTCGATCATTGTGCAGGGCTGTGACAAGCTTCACTGTAGTGAGTTCTTGGTTGCAGCAACCCTGCTTGACTAGAATGTCTTATCCAGCGGTGGACCTTCCCATCTTCAGGCTGTTACAGTATTACCACCCCTCTTCCACAAGGTTCCCTGAGCCTTAGGATGGGGAGAGATTTGACTGTTCTGATTCCAGGTGAGCATTGCAGGGTCACTGGTATTGCATTCTGGTTAGCTGTTGTCTATTTCACTGGTCTTCCATTGCAGTAGGCTGTGTCCTATCTGGGTGTTGAGGTAGGTAATCAACCAACTGCTTATTATCACTTAACTCTACCCCCCCATGACAGGGACACATGTGCAGCCCATAAACTAGACTCAACAGCAGTGGACAGGGAGGAAACTGACAATGGACAGGATGAGGTATCTCAATACATACGGACTTTCCTTAACAGTGACCTTATTCATCTGTGTTTAACTGTGTTCCTTTGTCTACACTCATTTGGAGTTTTCTTTACACCTATCTCCCAGTTATGTTCCTTTGTTGTAGTAATGGGTATTAGTCATTTCCCTTTAAATATATCATTATGAGGACTTAGTACTACGTTCTACTTACAAGGGAACGTGTAATATCTGCTTTTCTGTGTCTAGGATACTTCACTCAATATAACTTTTTCCAAGTCCATTCATTTACCAGCAAATTTTACTAATTCACTTTATAGTTGCATAGTATTCCGCCATGTATACATACCATGTTTTCATTATCCATTCATAAAATCATTTAGGTTGATTCCATGCCTTTGTTATTGTGAACAGTGCTTTAATGAACATTGATGTATGTACATCTCTACAGTAAGATGAATATTCGTTGGGAATATTTCAAGGAGAGGTATAGCTGGGTCATATGGCATTTCATTTTTTAACTTTTTAAGAAACCACCATACTGGTATCCAGAACAGTTGTACAAGTCTGCATTCTCACCAGCAATGTGTGTTTCTTTCTCCCCATAACTTCTCCAGCATTTGTTGTTGTTTGTGTTTTGACTTTTAGCCATTCTGACGAAAGTGAGATGGTATCTCTAGGTGGTTTTGATTTGCATTTCCCTGATGGCTAAGGAGATGGAATATTATTTAAGGTATTTGTTGGACATTTTAATTCCCTCCTGAGAAAAGTTTCTTTTAAGTTCAAAGGCCCATTTCCTGAAATTTTTGAGTTGCTTTGTGCACCACTTTAGTGTTTAAATTTTTGAGTTGTTTTGTGCACTCTGGATATTAGTCCTCTATCAGATCTTTCTGCCCAGTTAAAAATATCTTTTGTTGAATAGATGCTCTTTAACTTCATGAGATCCCACTTGTTGAGTGTTGGTTTTATTTCTTGTACAATTGGAATCTTGTTTAGAAAATGATAGCCTAGACTATTCATTTCATGGGAATTCCCTACTCTTTATTCTATTTTTTTTTTAGTCTCTGATCTAATTTTGACCAGATTTGAGATGATTTTTTTTTTGCATGTAAGTCACATAATTGTCAATGAAAATTAGATTCTCATGTGGCCAAAAAAAATCCCTGGAAGCAACCTCATTTTATATTTAAAATTTATATTCCATTTTAATGAACTAAATTCAGTGACCATGCCATTTATGGAAATCACATCACTTTGCACAAGGACACTGAAAGAATCCAAGCTGCCAAATCCATTCACTTATAACACTGTGAACATAATTCTTCTACCTGGCTATTTTGCTATTTCTAACAGTATAATACCTAAGCCTTAACACACCAGAGTATATACTAACAATTGAGGCTTTATTTTTTATAAAATATATTTTTTATATATTGTATGTATTTATATATATTTATTTATATGTATTTTATATATTTTATGTATATATAATATATGTATTTATATGTATATTTTATATTTATATTTTATATATATATTATATATTGTATGTATTTTAGCTCTATCCCCATTGTATTTAATTCAGTTTTTCCTTTTTCATACTTGTATGTATGAGATGTTTGCATGTGTATGTGCGTGTGTGTATGTTTTTTGTGTATTTGCATATGAATAGACATATCTATGTGTGCAGGCATTCATACAAGACTGCACTTGAGTGTGTATGCCAATTATCCTGGATTGCTCTTACACCTTGTTGCTTTGCTCTGAGGATTTGTAGCTCTGTCCTTCAGGACTGGATTTCCATGTTCTGCCTTCCAGAGTGGAAATGCAGGCTGAAGACATATTTGCTCAGCATACAAAAATTCTCAGTCACATGTCAATCAAAATATTATGAAATAAAGGCAAGTTTTAGAATTAAAGCACAATTAAGTTAAAATTTCTGTGTTAAAAAAGTATATATTTGTGTGTGTGTGTGTGTGTGTGTATGTGTGTGTGTGTGTGTGTATACTTGGAATAAGACAATAAAAATCACTTGATGAGTTCTTAAATATGATGTCATTGACATTAAAGGGTTAGCTAGCTCTCTACAGAAAAGTCTGCCTAACATCCATGGAGAGGGAAGTGGGAGACAAAACCTTTAGAAATTCAAATTCTTTAGTTTATTCATCATATCTTTCAATCCAATAGGTCCTGAAACTGCTCAGACAACTACAATTTCATTAGCTTTGCACAGGTAGAGCAATCTAATTTGAGAAAATGTTTGAGTAAGAGAATTAGGTGAAAGGAGCTTGAAATGTTACAGGAATAACCTAAGGAAATGTGGAAACCAAAGAAAGAAAAGGAAACAAAAAATACCAGATCAGTGTTATGGGAGTAAGTGCATGGTACTTGCTCTTACCTTGAAATCCAAACATTAACACTAGTGTTGAATGCAGAATAAATTCCCTGGAAAGACTGAAGCAGAAGACCCAATTACTTTCACACAGAACAAACATAAAGTTCAATAAAAAAGGGTGTAACTTTGGGCACAGTTAGACTTTCATTAGCATCCTGAAGAGCTCACTCACAAGCTGACCTCATTGACCCGAGGTCCATCTTCCTAAGACTTGGTGGTCTTTTTCCCAATCTATTACACCTAGTATAGTATTAAAAAGGAAATAAAAAAAAAAACACATGAATCTGACCCCCCAGAAACTACTTAATATCTATTCTTCTATCTGTTCTGTTGGATTCAAAAGCTCCAAAGGTGATAAATAAATTCCAAATTGACTAATCTTAGCCCCGGTCTTTAACCTTTTCAAAAAGAGCAGCCTGCATCCCATTATTGTTTTAAAGGCCAGAAAAGGAGATTCATTAACATCTCTTAGTCATTTGTTCCAGTAACACCATTTATCCATGAATGCCTTCTTGAAATCCTACCTTATAAAATTTCAACCTATTATCTATCCGTAACATGTATTCATGGAGAAACGAAGGCATTAGAATGACACAGCTAATGCAGTTATAGACCACAGGTCCTAGCAGTATGAGATGAGATTAAAAGTTGCTACCAACCCCGTCAGTCACCTACATCAGACTCGATTTCTTAACCTAGTATCCAGATTTTCCCCAGTAGAGAGCAATATTTATGATAATGATAATGATCTGCCCTTGATGCTCCTAGGTCCCTACAATTTACCTGTGGCAAATTCTTCCTTTGCATTTCACGGGTCCTTAAAATACAGTGGCTTGAAAAACAAGTACAAAATATTGACTGCTGTTATCATTTACATATGAACTATCCTTCTAAAAGACTTCTAGGTGGAAAGCTTGGTCCCCTGACATTGGTACTACCAAGAGTAGATTGGATAACAAAAGCAATAGGACTGCATTAGGATTGCATCTGAATGGGAGGTGGGGTCTCCTTGGAAGCCTTTGAAAGGTATATCTTGTCCAGGCCTGGGATTATGCCTCTCAAATTCTGTTCTGTGGTTGCCATGAGATATGCATCTTTCTTCAGCCATGTCCTCCTTTCACAATGTCTGTCTTACTCAGTCGGATCTTTCCTTCCGTGACGCTTCTGACTTAAAGAGGCCTAAAAGTAATGGAGTCAACCAATGGATTGAAAGCTCTGAAATCAGAAGTCAAAATAGATCTTTCTTCATTCGTGTGTCACATGTCATAGTAATGGATAGCAGACTAACATAACTTCCCTCTGGAAGCTCTGAGGACAGAGCTGAATGAAGTCATTGTGGTTGTGTGTTTCAGATGCTCAGTGGAGGCAACAGTGCACAAGCCCTCTGGTTCTGGATTGGCTACAATTGTTCGGGATTGTCAATGTATCCTCCTCATCTTCAATTAGAGACCTACAGAATGGTTTACAAGGCTCCACTTTCAACTGCACAAAATCTGGGATGATATCTGTATCAGATTTGACAGCAAATTTTTCTTCTTCCTTCTTTATCTGTAAAGGCCTGGAAATTAAATATGCTTGGCTGTGTGGACATCAGATGAATGCAGCCATGTTCCAATAAAACTTTATCTAAAAGAGCAGATGGTGAGCAGAGTTTGGATATGGTTTGTAGACACTAACTAGATTCTTGAGAATTCCTCATTGGTGACCACTTAATATCTTTGAGAACCACACACACACACACACACACACACTCACATACACACTCCAATAGGGTGATCTATAAAGATAAAAGTAGAAATGATGGTTGTCAGGAAAGAGTTACCATAGAGAACCATAGTAAGAATAGGATAAGCAATATTTTACACTGGACTGCAATATAGTTTATGATGTAATTGTCACAGGTTGCATTTGGAGTTCTGTCTAAAACAATCTACTGGCAATTGCTGAGGGGCAAAATCAAATGACTCAAGCAACACACACACACACACACACACACACATATGTATGCACACATGCACACAAGACCTAGCAAGATATTCATATGATTTAGTTTTTCTGATTATTTTGAATCACTGTTGCTGCATACTCATCAGAATCTTTGACGCTACAACACACTGTTGACCCCACAAAGTCTAGCATTTGCTAAAGGCACTAGGATCCTTGGAGGCAAGGGATTGACAGCCACAGTAGTGTTCCTATGCTTAAGGGGAACACAGGAAAAGGTTCTGGGAAATGCCACTGGGTCCTTGCACTTCATCGGCGAGGAGGACCCAGAGGTGAGTTTGGCATGCACATTAAAGGATGTTCCGGGGATGGGGGGGAGGCACTGGGGGACAGGGAGGGAGGGGGGAGGGGAGGGGGGAACAGGGCAGTGGGAGGTTGGAGGGAGGGAGGGGACCGGTGTACCTGTTAAATTGTATGAGTTGAAATAAAAAAAATAAAATAAAATAAAGAATCTGTGACACTAAATCACAAAATATGTGATATGCAGACATAACTGATGAAAGACCCCTTTAAAAAGGTTCAATATGATGCACCCTAAGCATCTGTAGCGATATCCAACAATTTGTTCCTCTAAGCATAGTGGAAAGCTATTGACATTTCCGTGTAACTAGATGCCTTTCAATTTGATTTGATTTGTTAACAGCCACTTATAGCCACCCTAAGATATGCATCTCATCTGCATAAGCAAGTTATGACTCTTCAAAGTGCATCTGAATGAAGGACAGGCAGGCGTCATGTGTTTAGAATATGCTGTCAGCAATGCTAACAACATCTTCCTTTTCTTTTCTTCACTCCTATAAAAGATTGGCTATGGCCAATCTTTGCAGATTCTAAACCATGTTCAAAGACTGGGTGGAAGACATAGAATGAAGTATAAACTCATAAAAATGGGCTAATCCGTATTCCTGGCTACCTCTTTCCTGCCAGCTACATGCATTTCTTTGACTGAAGCATCTCAGACACTCCAGGGTAAAGAAAATGATGAGGTCCTGACCTTGCACAGGCAGGGCAACCTTGTACACAACGGCACAGCAGGAAGAACCTGTCTTCTGTATTTCTTATGTGTTGGCATCTGTAATCAAACTTCATAATAGACCATGGCTGGAGTTCTGAGCCAACTGATTGTTACTTTCCCTGCTGAGAACATCAGTCATTTCCTAGGCCTCAATACATCTCCACAGCGTGGTTTGTTTGCTCCTAGTTCTGTGAACTGCTTTGCATCTAGAGAAGCTGTCAAAATTGAGTACGTCTTCCTTACTTTCTTCTTCTCTTCTCCATTCTTCCTCTCATTTTAATATATTTGTGATGCCTTCTTACACGTGTTACATGGCCTAGGACTCCTATAAGCTAACAAGACATAAAATAAGGCATTCAATCCAATTATAAAATACTTTGAATTCCCACATCTTATCAAAGAAAAACTTTCAAATAGAGTTCTAAAGTAACACAGGAATTTCTCAGCCACCTTTCTCTGGAAGCGTAAAAGGTACTTTATCTTATATTTTGGAAAAAAATTTCCTATACAGATGAGTCACTTTGACCTCATTTTTTTTTCTTCTTTTTAAATTTATGGGCACCACTTAGAGAGATTTCAGCTCATTAAGAATATGAGCAACTGAACTACATTTAAGAGAATTTAATCATGTCTTGGTGACAAATTTAGCATAAAGCAGAGCTTCACTTAGGACTCCAAGCGAATTTTATTGAAAAGGTCAATTTCTAACATTTGTCATTTAAAGCCCACACCAGAGAAATTAGATTTGCCTACATTTGTCTAAAACACAAACTTTCACACTGAAATTTCTAGTGGGTGTCAATTAGGAAAAACACCCAAAACAAAATAGCTATGAAGAGGCTTTTCATTTTCTTTTCTGAAAAGGCATGAATACTTATCTATTGAACAATCAGGATTTTTGCTATTATGAGCTTGCTATCTCATAATGGTAATTAGTGGAAAATAAAACATAACACTACTTTAATGGATAATTAAGAGTCAGTTCAGCAGAACGACTACTGCAGCAACTATTACTTGAGGAAAGAAGAAAGAAGATTTATTTATTCATCTAATTTTGGGATAGCATCTCTCAAGGTAATAATTCAGGCTACTTTTGAAGGATTTCTTGATTCAGTTTCCAGGGTACTGGGATTAAAGGACTGCTCCATCATGTCCCATTTGGTGTTAAGTCTTCACTGAAACTATGATGTTCATTAAGAATAAAAATATCACCTCAACAACAAGAAATTAACATGAAACAATGAGGGGCAAAGTTTGCTAAGTCATAGTACTATGTTATGCTAAAGACACTATATGTTTTGAAAAGATTAAATCCTGTTCTGTTTTGGATTTCTGTGAAAAGCTTTGTGAAACAAAAAGGATAATGTTGATTGTCAATCTAAGTAGGCAAATACATAAGGAAGAAACAATACTATGTTGATTTAAGTTTCCTTGTTATTAATTTTTTATAATGTTGCACATCACATGGAATTATGTTATTAAGATGAAATGAAGTGGGTGGAGAAAACATTTCGAAGAAGTGGGATTATTATTATGAGTCTCAGTTATTAAATCCCATATAATCTACTTCAAAGAAATGGATTCATGGCCTAACATCTAAGATAATTTTTGCCTGTGCTGTCAGCAGCAAAGGACGGGCATTGGGCAGGTCTTCCAAGAAGATGGTCATTGTTCTTGCTGTGCTGAGCAGCTTTCAGAGCTGTCCACAAGCACCACTGGAGCAAAATGAAGACACAGATGACAACCTCAGAGAAAGGAAGGCCAGGATGTCCACAGTGACAATTATATGGGGATCTATCAATATTCTGGAAGTCAAGGTTATGTAGCCATGAGGAATGCTTTTCCCTTAGAAATTCTTTGAGTCTGGTAACACACACACACACACACACACACACACACACACACACACATACACATACACACACCTCATCTTGCAGTGACTGTCAATGCTAACTGAGCTGTCTCAGGATTATTGAAGAGGCTGTCTTTCCCAAGAACCCGGTGATTACTATTGATCTGTTTAGTTCATTGCAGCTCAACCTTACCAGACTGGTCATGAAAGAAGGATGGATGTTATTAAAGATCCTGAATACCTCCTCTGAAGGTATCAGTCATTGGGAGTAAACTAAATGTATAAACTTTCAGGCACACAGAAAGACTATGTAGCAGTTGTGTATACTCTTAGTCAAACCTGGAACTTACTTCTATAGAGTTTTGATAGTGCTAAATGGAAATACCTATGATCAAATCAAATTATATGGAAGCTTCCAGTTTATCAGACATTAAAAATAACTGAACAAAGCAAGAATTGGACTCAACAACCAGCAGTTATTTATAAATGTGTCACATGTCGAGAATAATGCTGGGCCTGTAACAGAGAACATTTAGAAAAACATGAGAGACACAGTGTTCTTCTGCTTTGAAAATTTGGTTGTATTTAGACAAGAAAGCCAAGATCTTCTGTACCAAGTACAGATCTGGTTACGAAGAGTCTCATAAATATCAAATAGGGTACCCAATAGGATTCCCAAATATCAATAGGGTACCAAAGATGTGAATTAGTCATAGACAATGATATTGATAAAAATTATGTAAGATGGTATTTACAATTGATGATGACAGAAGTGTTTCATTAAATTCAGCAACATTCAATGAATCGTTAAAATTGTAATTGTTGAAAAATTTAAATGAAGATGAAATCAGAAATATGTTAATTCATACCATTCAGAGGAAACATTAATATTTGAATTTAGCAACAATGTACAGCATTATCTTTTTAGCATATTGGTTTAAAAATAGAAATCAAAAACACAAAACCATATTTTTCTTTTACTGGTCTGAAATGGATTGGAATGTTACTGTTTACCACAGAATCATAAGAATAAACATAATCTCTCAATAAAGGAGCAGACATAAAGTGCTCAAGGCATAACAGACTTTCAATAGTAGTAATGATAATAATTTGTAGTAGGACAAATAATTGGAATAAACAATACTCGCTTGAAAGCTATAGAATCTTACAAAAAATAAAAATCAAGCATTGACTGTTTTGTAAATTTGCTTTTTAAAATTACTTTCCCTAACATGCAAATGACTAGATTTTTCATTAAAAAATGTCTTGTTTCATAACTGATGCATAATTCCTTGATGTACTCTATTGTTTGTGTTCTTTAGTTTACAGAGAGATACGTTCTACTTGCTAATGGAGGGGCTGCGTGGGAAAACTTTAAGCTGAAGACCCAAGCTGCGCAGGTTTCTCCTCTTTTTGCTACCATGATTAATTATCAATTCCATATTCCTTTTGTTTTCTTGGGTTTATATAAATAGGAGAATGCTTGATTTTGTTCTAGCTCCCATAGGGTTATATGGCTACTAGAATCTAAGAATATTCTTTAGGTATGTAAAAGACAACTCACTAATTTACATTCTGCATAATGTGGGTTATATTCGCACATAGGATACACAATGTATAGACTATAAAGGTCAAACCCACAGGGTTCTTCTTTCATAGCTTCATTAATAAGCTCATACTGACTAAAATATCCACAAAATTATAAGGCATTTGGTACTAGTTCCAATGTACTAAGGAGGTGAGAAACTTTAAAACTTTAATTCATGATAGAAATGACATTAAAGAATAAGTCAAGGGCATGTGCAACATAATGGAAAGGACTAAGAGTGCCATAATTATCACATGGATAGAGGTTGAGTCATAGAGGTTTAGTGAGTTTCTGGAAGTGACAGATGAGCAATAAACAGCTCCTAAACCAAAGGTGTCCATCTGAATATTACTCTTAGGAATTCAACCAGCCTTGGCTACATTATATGAGATGAAAGCAACATCACTTTGCCTTTTTGGCCTCTCGGGACTTTATTTCATGACTAATTCATTTGTCCCTTTAACGGCCATATCAAGGAGAACTTTGGGAGCAGAATCATGTCAGAGTGATTCTTACTATAAGCAGTGCTCCAGCCACTGCAATAGTGAAATAAGACATATATTCATTAACTATGAATGTGAAAGGATCTACATAATGTGAAAAAATTAAATTTATAAAGTTCTGTCATTCTAACAACCTCTTTTCCCTATGGGAAATAATTGTATTTTTAAATATTTGCATATCTTCGTGTGATATATTTAGAGCACAGGTATAGTTTCCTATATTTGTAGAGAATTACACAATATAAACAGGGGCAGAAAGGCTGAAAATGACTCTTTTCTTGTTCCCTAGGTATCCCAACATTGGAAAAGTGAAGTATCCTTGTCTAGTGACATTTTAGAAGCTCTAGACAGGCCACTGTCCCAGCCAACTCGCCTTTCACCACAGCACAAAGGAACTCATGGAAACAGAGCACAGTAACTGGACTTAAAAGCAGACCACATGGACCAGCAGTGAGGGCATCACTTGGGAGCTTGTTAGGACCAGACAACCCCATGCCACCTACTGCCCATGAGGACAGGTGATAAGAGGGCACATGAAAACAAATAAACCAAGCTTTCAGCTCAATGGGATGGCAAGATATCCAGTATTATCAGGAACTTTGATGCTTTTGAAAGCACAGTAAGCCGCGGACCATCTTCCATGATAGAACATCACAGGCTTGTGAAAATAAAGATTTGTGGACTCCAAAGTTTGAAGAAGTTATTGAAACAAAGGACAGAAGTCTCGTTGTTAATTACTTACGATATCTCTGACATACATTTAATTCCGGGGACTGCTGCATTGGTTTCATGAGGCCAGACTCTGAAATTTACTTGCTGTACTCTTTTCCCATCTCCTTCTTTCTCTAGAAACTCTCACATTTTGGGTTATTTTTCTTACCATCACAATTTGCACATATTGAATGCTTTTTTTTTTTTTTACTTCATCTCAAAATCATCTGGATGATTGTTTTCCACTAACAAGACGGCTACACTCTTGATTAAGGAATACGATAAACCTGCTGTCAATTACCCTAATTGATCTGACAACCCGATTAGACCCAGAAAGCAGAAGATTTCCCCAGGAGAGCCTTATTAAACGGGAGAAAACAAAACAAAGGGCCATGTAATTAAAATGTGATCGCTGGCAATGAGTAGGTAAAATCAACCTTGAGAGGCATTAGTGAAGAGAAAACTTTCTAAGTGACATCTTAGAAAATCAAAGGAACACATAGGGTTAGAGAAATCAGCAGATTACTAGAGAAGAATGCTAAACAGCCACACAAGGGATTTCTCTCATGTATTAACTCACCAGAAGTTTGGAAATTAACAAAATCCATTCTTGGATTATGGACAGAAGAGTGCTACCCCTACTCCCAATGGTTGTACTAACAAGTGGGGTGTCAGTCATAGGTGTCATTTGAGTGTGGCCTTGGAATATTACACTGAAGCTTGCTGCTGGCCCGAATCATTTGCTTCTTGGTCCCCTCACTGAATGAAAAGCCATCGTTGCATGCTCATTACTACTGCTGTATACTAAATGCTACCGCCAAGCTACCATGACTTCCTGGCTATGACAGACTGCACCATCTGAAACTATAAGATAAGTCAATTTTTTCTGAATAACTGTGCTGAAACTGTGTGTGTGTGTGTGTGTGTGTGTGTGTGAATGAGAGAGAGAGAGAGAGAGAGAGACAGAGAGAGAGAAGTGAGTGTGTTTGTGTATGTGTGAGAGAGCGAAAGTACTTGTGTGGGTGTGGGTGTGTATGTGTAATCTCAAGTCTCTATCTCATAAGAGCTTTAACAAATTACCTTATGAAGCAGAGTTCTGGCCATCAAATCATATCTTAGAAGCCACAACTGGTTCTGCAAGAAGAGCAGCACTCACGTGTGTTTTCTGATTCTACAGTCAATTTTCTTGGTCCCATGTATGATACATGGTTCTTCTCTAACTAATTCTTACTAAAATATATATTCCCCCACAAACACACACTTGGGCAGTACATTAGTTGATCTTCATTGCTTTGACGAAAATATTTAACAATTTAAGGGAGTTCAAGTTTTCGTGACTGATCATTTCAGAGGCATGATAGTTTAGAGATAAAAGTGGGAATGTATCATGGCAAATTTTTAGGTGGTGTCTGAACCAGGAAGTAGAACCAGGCCTGTAGCATATTATAGTGAAATCTCCCAAGGTCTACACACCAAAAGAAAGACCTTTCTCCTCCATTTATATAAATTTTAAAAAATCGCACCATTAGCTGGAGACTGTGAAGACATTTGGGAGACATTTCTGAACCAAGCTATAACTGATAGTCTACCAGGCCTGCTAAAATAAGAAGGCAATTTGGTAACTTTGTAACTTTATACAACAAAAATGTCTAGGTCCCAAGGGTGCAGAGAAATAGAATATTATTAGCTAATTAGGATGAACTGTCACACTGGAGTGTTTGCTTAAATTAATTAATCAAGCTGATGATTGGTGTGAAGGGTGTAGAAAGCTGTTACTGCGGTGCACCTGGTAAATTCTACAATTAACCAATGGCCCCTTTGAAATTTAAAGAAAAAGTATTTTTAGGTGAAAAATAAGTCCAGCACAGAACTGATTGAAAATTGTGATGAATGACAACTGTTATACATTGATATTCAGAAAAGTATCAAATGTATGTATAAACAGAAATATTTGAACTTCTTTTTCTCTTGACCTATGTCTTTGCAGTAAATTCATCCAAACCATTGACTGGCCTCTTCACTGGGTATAATGATTCTCTTCAACAAACACATGGAATGATAGATTAGGATGCACTAACAAAGAATGAACCCCAAAACGTTTGTCTTAATTTAGGGCTTCAAGTAAACCAACCCAACCAGTCTTTGTTAAATCAAAAGTACAATTAAGACTTCCAGCTTCATTGGGCAGTTGATTCTCAGGAAGACTCCTGAAGTCAGGCCTTGAGTTCATATGAAAATACTGAATACATTGTAATTACTAGGCAGCAAATGTTCTGGGCACTAGAGAAGTTAGTGACAGGCACACAAGACAACAGTCATTTCCTCTAGACATTTTTCTTGAGATTCATAAATTCTGTCTCATGGAGGAAGAACCACTTATTTCACCAGGAAACAATCTCTCTCTCTCTTGTGCTTTCATTTACATTTATAAGGAGTTGACATATCCTTCCACCACAGCTCTACTTTGGGGTCAGCACTATTTGGCAACACTCTATAGCAGACTCTGTCTGCTTATGACACTCAATGCGTTGGCACAATGCCTTATTTGTATCTGCAGACAAAGGTTCTTGACATTTCATTCCCTCTTTGAATTTGCTGGTAGGTTGTTTTACAGACGTGAAATCGAATGACATGGTCTGAGATTTCCTGTATAGCTAAACCACCTGCGATACCTGTCAACAGGTCAACCATATTCCTTGGAGACTCTAGACTTAAGCAACAGTTCAAACAGGATTACGAGTGCATGCAATTTCTCTGACTTGTAAACAATCTTTTATTTTAAGTCGCCTGAAGTTTTATTTAGTTTAAACAGACATGCTGTTTACCCATTTCAAATATGCCTTGTATAATGCCATGAATCACAGTATAGTATTAACCAAATGCTCAGGGAATATGTCGTCTCCATGCAGTATGAAACATCTAATATGCCTCACTATTTTGTACAAACACCTGTCAAAATGTTTTTCTGTTCAAAGCATGTGCTTGTGAGCAGCAAAGATTGTAGATGTATTCACATGGCATGTCAAAGCCCAAGATTCAGTCATTCATTTATTTATTTGTTCATTTTTGAAATCATTACAACTACTTCACTAAGGAAATTTTCTTTAGTGGAAATATAACATAAATAAGGGTATTTTTGCTTACCCAAAGTTCACAGTATATAGAATTGATAGTCCAATGGTCTCTAAATACACTATATTTTACTAAGTATATTAGATTAATAATTAGGAATCTGTTTCTATAGTTCTGAATCTCATTCAGCATAATCACATTCAGAACAAGATTTGAAATCTGAAATGAGCTGCCATCATCTGATCATGCTGATAATGTCTTTGTCATTGTTACCAAATTTTGTTATGTTCAATGAATATTTTTAATTACTATGGCTAAAGCCAATAAAATAAACACACATTTAAAGCTCCTTAATTTTTTGCTGCATAGCTTACACAGTACCAAGCAGTACTGTAGAAGCTACTGGGGGAGAAAAATAATCACAGACATCATCACCTCATGAGATACGCAGGTTGCAATAAAAATCACCATGGTAACATGTGACCACTGGCATAACAGTGGTATGAGTATCAAAGACACAACCAGCAGCTTCCTGGATGAATCCACTTGTCAGAATGACAAGGGTACCCTTCCTGTTACTCTTAACTAGAAAAAATACCTAAAAAAGAGAAGGAAATAGATCAACAGGGTAAAGCAGACCAATGAACCTCTAGGTAGGAAGACAGTACACCAAGTTGCTCTGTAAATAGCTGCTATTATACCCATAGATTTGAAGAACACTTAACACTCCAACCTAGAAATCTTCTTCTACAACAGAGACAGGATGTAGCCTACGGCAGTAGAAGAGCATGAAGTGGACAGCAATGTCCAACCACAATGCAGGATACCAATGATCTAGCATCTGCTGTAAATAGCATTACTCTATAGAGTGAATGGAAAAAGCTAATGTGGAGTTGGATAAATGTTTCAACAGATAAGAGCGTTTGCTGTTCAGGAATAAGAACTTGAGTTCAAATCCCTGAAACCAGATACTAAAAGCTAACCATGGTTACACAGTTCTATAATACCAATGCCACAGGACAGGGCAGAGAGAAAATCACAGGAGCTTGAGACAGCCTAGCTTGGTGTTTTTAGTGAGAGACCCTGATTCAAGGGAATAAAAAGGAGAGCATTAGAACAGGATGCACAGTTTCTACTCTGGCTTCCATGTGTGTTCAACGCCTCCCCTAAACCTACATCTCCTACACTTACCCTAGCAACACACGTACACACATACATGCATATATGTGAAAAAGAAGTTACTGATAAAATTAAATAATGCAATATAACACTACATACCCAAAGCTATGAATCACAAAATGACCTCCAAATTATAAGATGGTATTGAGAATCCAAACTAGTGTAAAACAAGTAGAAGATTGCTACTGATAACTTGGAGGACACATGAAAGGTAATCCCATCCTTTCCCCTTAAAGATTTATGGAGAGAAACTTTCAGAACAAAAAAAAAAAATTGGGAGGAGAAAGAATGAAAAAAGAGCACAGCATAAATGACAAACTAAACATTTTTATTCAATGTTTCATAGTTGTTAAAAATGGGTAATTAGGCAGCTTTTCAGGCCAGAGGCATGATGCTGAATACATCATCAGTTTTTATATAAAACATGAGTTTGCAAGTAAACAGGGAGTTTATCTTATAAAATGGAGCTTCTGAATCATAAAGAAGTTTTTTTTTAATTAATAATAGTGATGGACTTTCAGCTACCTTCCACAGCTGTGACTCTGACATATGGAATTTCTTTGAAGAAAAATTATCAGGGGGGACTTTTTTCAGCAAATTTAATTCCTTTTATCTTCCAGATGGGCAAGTGGAGGCAGCAGGTGGCAAATTCAATTTTTTTCTAGTAATACGTGATCATGTGACACTGTATTTCTACAGTTGTAAGTCAATAAACAACAAATTGGTTAAGAAAATCATCATACTAGAAGTTGGGGGAAGGATAGGTGTGGGTCTGTGTATACATATACACACGCATGTAGCAAGACAAAAGCTATGAATGCTTTTTGGCAAGGGTAAATCAGGAAGAAGGCTGCTGTTAGAGCCTCTAAAAAGGAACATGTAATTTTAAATCATTAGTTCTGAACTAGGCTGAGAAAAGTCTGAAGCAATTATAAAGACAGGAGAGGTCCTCTTCATTAAATCAGATGTGGTGATTTGAGCCAAGTCATTATAGAAATATACCTACAAAATTAAATCCAAAGATTTGGGAGAATTCCCACAATGGAATTGTTCAGGTAATTTTTTTCAGGCAAACATTTAGATTGCATGAACCTGACCTTGTAGTTCTGTATTGAACCCAAAGCCTGGCATCCTCTCGACCATCTTCTTAGAGTCCCATGTGCTTTTCTATCCATTCATCTGCAGCAGGTAAGCAAAACATTCAGAAGGGACACACACAGTCATTCCACTATTCTCCCACCTTCCACAGACACTCACTACTTCTGCACATGTCCTAGGATTGGTTTGATTTAAAAGACAGGAAAACAGTAGAGAATTATGACAAATGAGAACAACTACACACTGCTGTTCAGAATGAAGACGATAAAATCACTTTGGGAAATAGCCTAGAGGTTCCTCCAAATATTAAAAATAGAATCGGGGGCTGGAGAGATGGTTCAGGGGTTAAGCCTCTGCCTTGCAGGCAGAGGGTCCTGAGTTCGGATCCTAGACCCCACGTATAGATGCCAGGCGGAAGCGGGGGCAGCCTGCATTTCTAGCCTGTGAATCCCGGGCCAAAGTAAACAAGGAGGTTCCCAAGTTCGCCCGTGGTTCTACACACACACACACACACACACACACACACACACACACACACACACACACAATTGAATAAATTAAAAAAATTAAAAATAAAATCATCATATGACCTGGCCATCTCACTTTGAGGTAAATATCCAAGAAAATTGAAACCAGGGTTGCAGAGGGATTTTCAGTCCCATGTTCACTGCAGCAGTATTTGAGATAGCCTAGCAACTGAATTAACCCAAATAGCCACAGACGGATGAATGAGAAAAGAAAATGTGACTATGTAGACACATTTGCATGCATATGTACAGATATTCTTCGAATTAAAATGAGGTTATGTCCCCATAAGCCCATCATAAGTTGAAAATGCCATAAATTCAAAACATACTTAATATGCCTAAGCTAACAAATGCCATAGCTTAGCCTGGCATGCATTAAATATGTTCAGAAAGTTTATATCTGACTGTAGTTGAGAAAGCAAAACTGCTCGGTACTGAATAAAAGTTTAAAATTTAAAGCATGAACGCTAATGGATTCATAACACCTTTGCTTCATCATAATTTAAAATATAAAATACAAGTTTAACTATTGTGAATCAGGGCCTATCTGGGTCCCCTGGAAAAAAAGTGCAGAAATTCTGATATGCTATGCCATCGATGAACCTTATAGATGCTGTGATAAAAGAAATAATTTAGTCAGTGGCAGAGGACAAGCAGTGCATGATTCCATGCATGCAAGATAACTGAAAGCTGTCAAATGCATGGAAACAGGGTTTGTCAATAGAGGGAAAAGAGAGTAGAGAGTTTGAGGCTTGTAGGACAGAATAATTCTGGATGATTTGCTTCATCACACTGAATATGTTTAACACTACTGACCTGCACAGTTAGAACTAATTAAGATGGTCACCTTTATGTTATGTGTTTTATAAGAACAATTTATAAAGAAATGAAACTCAACTTTACAAACAAGCTGCATGTGCCTTCTCTGCATTTTTACCAACTAAAGCTTCAGCTGTAACAGTCATCAGATTTATACATCACAGCTGGGCCCCAGGGCTCATGGAGAGAGGTGACATGACTCATGATCACAGATCTAAATATCCTTGCCTGTGGTCCACGCCGCTGCCACCATTTTGCCTCAAACACAGTTTTATGAGTCCAGACACAGAGAAGACAAGGTTGGCAGATAGGCCATAATCAATCTCCAACTGCCCCTTAGAAATTTTTTGGTGTCTTTCATTACTTGTTACATCCTTAAAGCATATTCTAAAGAAAAGAATATGCCATCTCTATTAATTTCTGCATGGCCTGACAACTGAATACTTCATAATGTCATTCAAAATGAGCTTTGTATATATGATTATTTCCTAATACCACTGTTTTTTCTACAATAAATTTGCTTACCACTTTTCTCTGCCCACTCCTCTCTCTCTCTCTTCTCTCTCTCTCTCTCTCTCTCTCTCTCTCTCTCTCTCTCTCTCTCTCCAATACTCAAAGAGCCTTCTAAGGAACTATCTCTTTCTTAGGGAAAAGGAAGCTCCATGGGATATTTACAAACATTATCTCCCTGTCGGAATCAAAGGAGTAAGTATAATTTCATTGCACTTAGCAGGGTCCTTTCACCAGCCTGGTGTGAAGCATTTCCCATTGGGAATTTCACCTTTCAGGTAGAAATATGCAAACTAGACCAAGACAGACAAACTGCTGGCTTTTGGCACATTGTTATTCATATTCTCATCCAATGGGGGTTAGGATTCTATTTCTAGCCCTTTGCTAGACAGGATTTTACCCATGTTGTTGGGATGAACACTAGTTATGCTCTGAGAGAGTCTCCCCTTCAATTAAATTAGCCAGAGTCAGTTGTTGGTTTCAACCTGAAGACACTGCTTAGTGATGTTTATTTGTACAGGTTCTTCAACAGTCATGGCTACAATCTGGCCACAGTCAACCTCCACATGCCTTTTGGTTCTCTCTAGAAAAGTTCTGGGGATATCTCCATGATAGTACTTGAACTCTTATCAATTTGTTCTTCATGTTTCTGTGAAGGCACGTTCACGTATTTCTGTCCTGCCCAATGGCATCCCAAGCAGAATTAAAAATAAATCTACTTATAGCCCTGAGCCTGCTAATCATCCTCCCACTCAGTTGTGTTTCTGACAATCAAGTTCTTCACAGGATTGCTGTTCTTCTAATGGCTTTTATATGTAGACATTTTACAGGTAGATTAGTAACCAGTAAACTACCCGCATCCCTAATCTTCCTCTGTGATCTGAAAGGAAAACCATGCCAACCATTCCCAATGGCCGCCCCCAGGAAATCACCCTCCGCGTGCTCAGCACATGGCTACTGTCACTGATGGAATGAAGAGTGTCTGCGTGGGGGTAGAGTGTGCAGAGAAGTGCCAGGATACAAATCTAGGTTACATAGCTGAGAAGATGTGGGTGGTGGAGCTGACAGGAGTCAGAGCCAAATTTGTGGGGGAGTGGAAGACGCACAGAGCTGCTAGCCTGGTGATATCATTTCTCCTTTCAGCTTTGTTCCCCAATTTATACCCAGAGCAATAGCTGCTGATTTCAGTTGTCAATTCCAGCATTTCTTTTCTCTGTTCTAAACCATGTATTACTGCCTTTGTCATTACTACTGGCTTTTCCCACAAGCCTTAAAACAAGAGAATGGGGTCCTACTGGCTGATCTTGATGTCTCTTGTGAGAGTGGTGATGGATTTTTACCTAATCTATTTCTTAGTTTACAGATTTGTTGCTATATGATTAATATGACCTTTCATGATTTTCCCAATGTTTCCTTCCAAGATGTCATTCCTTCTCAAAGCCATGCTTCTAGGTGATAAGCTACTTGCTTTTCTGTTAGTTCAAACATAGATTAATCCAGTTTAGTTTATTCATGTGAAATCACCTTGCAATCTATTAGTGACTGCAAAGTAGATTTTGCTATGAAAACATTCTAATTAATTGCTTAGATGAGGATTTATTTACCTGAATATAAGGGCCACCAAACACAATAAAAAATGTGAATTTTATTATTTGCATTTTATAAAATGGAGCCTATAACTTGGGTTTAAACTATGCCTTCTCTGACTCACACTAACCTTTTTTAAAAAAATATTTATTTTTTCCCCATCATACAAGCTTAATAGGTACTCTGGTCCCCTCCCTCCTTCTACCCCTCCCCAGACCCCCTTGCACCTTCCCCCTCTTTTCCCCTTCCTTTCATCCCCCTCCCTCCCTTTCTCCCAATGCTCCCCTCTCCCCCCCAATCCCTGGAGCATCCTTTAGTGTGAATGTCAAACTTCCCTCTAAGTCCTCCACTCTAATGAGGTGTAAGGACTCAGTAGCATTGCCCAGAGCCCTTTCTTGTGTTCCCCTTAGTGTGGGAACACTATTGTGACTGTTAATCCCTTGCCTCTAAGGATCCTACTGCCTGTGATCCATGCTAGACTTTGGGGGGTTGACATGTCAGTCATTGCACAAGTCATGCAAAGTCCCATTATGGCTACTGCAGCCCTAACTTGTGTGGAGTATCTTGTGTATCATTGCTGCTCCCCATCTTTAGGCTCTTACTATCTTGCCGCCCCCTGTTCCTCAAGTTTCCCTGAGCTTTAGGATGGGGAGAGGTTTGGCTGGTCTGATTCCAGGTGATGAATGCAGGGTCTCTGGTGCTCTGAATTATGGTTTGTTGTAAGATCCTTTCTGAGTGGTAATCTTCTTGCAATGAGAACCAGGAGCCAACCAAGAGAATTTTGTTACAAGCCACCCTTATTCTAAATGAGGTGTTTTCCCTTACTATCTACACATGGACTTAATGGGCAGGAATGAGGTTTTTCCCTTATCTAACTAAGCCTTAGATTTAATAGAAGAAGTATGTAAAGAAAAGTTAAACATCTGTTGTTTGAACTGAAGACTCAAGCAGACATTTATGGAGGAAGGGGCAAAGAAGGATGGAGGATGCTAAGCATCTCTCTATCTTTCACCCATCACTGCTCCTTCTTTCAAACTGTCAGCCTCTCTCTGACATCCACACGGACTGGCGGTCTATTTATGAGATAGCTAGTTCATCTGAAATCCTGAAAAATCCAAAAGAATTTTTAAAAGATGGAATAAAACTATAAAGTATGAGCTTTGATTACCTTTATTGAACAGATAAAGAAACTAAGGCAGGGTAGGTTCTAATTCTGAAAGTTTCCAGTTTGAAGGACACTTTACTAGAAACAGGGTACACATGCTCTTTTGTTTACACTACCAGTTTAGCTCTGATTCTGATCTTTTTATCGTGTATAACTAAAAAGTTCCTGATCAGCTGTGTGTGGATGGGACCTTGATTCCTTAGCCAGCCCTATGAGGAAGATTTTACGGTCAGCATCTAAAAGAGCTAAGTCTAGCAGTTTATACATAGAGTTCTAAAGTAAACTTCTCCTCGAGAGAACAAGAAATCACCCTAGGGAGCAGCAGTAATGGAACTGACATACTGGTTGCTACCAGGATAAGTGGAACTCATTCAGGAACATTAAAAGACAACCTAACAATACATAAAGCAAAATTCCATTAATTTAAAAAATTCTTAGGGAAGGGAGAGTGAAATATCCCCCAAAGACAGAAGTTTATGCTGAATATGAACGATAGATAAAATAGAGCAAATGAAATATAGCAAATGAGCTGCATTATAAGCAGATAGACAAGTTCAAAACTGGAGACCTATTTTCACAATGTTAGCATAGATTAAGATGCACTAAATGGCAACACTAGTGTGTCTAGTGAAATAAATACTCAGGTATAAATATGGATGGAATTAGAAAAGGTTAGAGAGTAAATTTGAAATTTCACCTGACATTTTATAATAGATACCCTAACTCAGACTTTTTTATTCTAGCAATGTGTTTTCAAACTTTTTTTTGTTAGCATATAATAAGTGTACAGATTAAAAAGCTTTGTTACAATTCTTTAATTGCTTTGCTACAGGGTATAACTCACACCCACATATATCTGTCCAGATCACAAAAATGTAACTGAAAATCATCACAATATTATTTATTATAACCAATTAAAAAGACATCACCTAGATATCCAATGGCAGAAGGCAAGCAAATTACTTTCAAACATTAATTAGAACGCTTACAGTTTAAAGTTTGAGACTCTGAAAGCAACAACATGATGTGAGAAAATAACACATGAAGCTTAAAACTATGTAGGGTTTATAATTTATACACGGAACCTACCTCTTTTAGTATGATTCAATCTAACCAAAAGACAGGAAAAAAGACACAGGCCATGATTAGTCATTAAAACTGGGCCTTCTGGGTAAGTTGTTTCCAATATGAAATTTTCTTTTTTTTTCTTTTGCAATGCTCATGCATGGTTTCATGCTTTATGAAATTATTTAAACATTTATATTAACTACGCCTGTAAAACGAACCTGTAGGTGTTTATGCCTAGATTAACTAACACCAAATAGCAATGCCATCATGTGAGGAAAGCAAAATGATGTCAGTAGCAATTCCTTCGCCTAATTCATCCTACCAATCAGGATGGCCCATGGTCCTTTTCCCCTTTCATCATAAAATCTCAAACCATAATATCCAGTTTTGAAGTATGTGGTTTATGGGAATGCATGAAGCCCGAGAGTTCAAGAACTCACATAAAAGCATTTGTTTTTGCTGTTTCAATTAGTGTGATGACAGACATGTATAGGAAGCACTGAAGCCAAGGCCATATGCCCAGTAACAAATGGTTTCCCTGTATTGAGAAAAATAAGGTGATCTGCGAGTGCCAGTTGCTTCTTGTCATTTTCAAGAGTTGTAGCAGATTAACTGGTACCAAATATAAACTACGGTCCAAGGCAATCCTGCTACAACTGGGCTCTGTGATGATTTCCCATAGCATCCTCTTAACAACTATGCTGGAATTCTGTGAACTCATGAATATATATTGTTTGTTTTGGGACTCAGCAGGACTTTGTCAGAAATAAGACAAAGTGTAGACTTTGAAAGAAAGCAACAAGTAAACCAAATGTCTTTTTAATTGTCTTTAAATTGCATGAAAAGCAATATTATCTGCAGGGACACAGAGATCACATATGAGATTTCCCATTAGCTGGTGAATAGGTTTCCTTCCTTCATTGGTTAGTTTTTGTCTCAGGGAATAGACTGTAGATAGATGGAAAGTTACTAATTTATCTCTGTGTATGCGTGGGGTGCAGACAAAATGCTCCTTTATGAATGTGAAAACTGGAGAGGTAGCCTAGGAGCTTGAATAGCATCTTAAAACAGATCAGTTACATGTTAAAAATTACTTTCCTTAATGCTAGTATAAAATTCAAAGTTGAGGCAAATGAATATAAATTAATAAACTAGATACCATCAGAATGTAAACAAAACTCCATCTTTATATTTAAAAATAAAAACCTTTAAATACCAGAATTATGAAGTGATGAAAAATCAGGGAACTATTTCCTTCTTCTCTACTTTTTTCTCAACAGATGCTTGATGTATTTTACTAGTGACTTAAAAGTATCTGCATAAGCACAAATATATGTCTAGAAATGCATATGAAATTTTCCTCACAAGTCATTTTGGAATTAAATATGTCAGTTGTCCCAGAAATTAGAACACGTGGGCAAACAGGCTGAGGAATTAGAGCTTTTGTTTTTTTCCCATTATAAGTTAAACTGAGGCCAACTCCTTCTTCATTAAGTTTTCCTTACGTCCTGTGTTACACGGTTGGGTGTATTGGGTGTATCTATGATTCTGTGTACTCCAGGAGGATGAATTACACCAGGCACCTGCTAACTATACTAGGAATCACTACAGCATCGAGTTTCTCAGCAAGCAGGTTCAAAACAATCCCACTATTTACTACCAGGCTCTCCTGCAACTGATGGTCCATTTTTTGTTATTATTTCTGAGGTCATAAGTAATGAGACTCCTATCCTTCTGTGGCCAAAATCTCATTTATTTCATATCAACTGCTTTTTCCTCTCTTTTTCCCCCCTCTGTGGGAACATTTGGGTTGATCAGAATATGTTACATAATAACAGGTGAGTATGGTTTAAAATGCAAATCTGAGAATCCAGAGTTAAGAACAGCAATGTTCCTAAAACACCTCTAGTCAGGAACATAAATAAGCAAGGAATAACATAAATTCAGTGAGGAGGGACTGAGGACGTAATTGAGTAGTGTTCCAAGGGACTACCTTGCCTAATTTGAAAGAATCAACCTGAAGATACTGCAATCTAGATTCCACCTCAAATACTATTTCACTGACTTCTCTCCAAACCAATAAATTGACAAGATTTAAAGAAATGGCAATACCTATTGCTGCCCAGTGTGTGTGAGTGAGAGCAAGGAGGGGGAAGCATTCAAGGAACTTTCTCAGTGTGTGTTTAGTGAAACTACCCTGGAGAGTAACTCTGCATACATGTAATTGTATTTTAATCTTGACAAAAATCTGTTATTATTCCTACAATAATCTTGCTAAAACATGAGACCGTGTCTCATTACTGTATAGCATAGCATCACACTGGAGAGGACCTCTTGTCCAATGATGAAGCATGGGGCAAATATTTTCTAATGTATGTGCTGAACGGGTACTGCTGTATATTAAAATCATGATACACATTGATACTGATTGACAAGTATATATAAGTACCCCACAGTGAAATGAGTACAAAAATTAATGCTCCTGTTTATATTCATTTTCACCGTTAGATATTTGGGTATATGTATAGAAAATTAAAAAAAATACCTAAGAGGATTGGAGAGACTACTCTCTGCAAAAAGAATGGGGAACTAGGTGCAATGTTTAATAGCCACATAAAAATGCAAGTGCCTGTAAACTCAGGCCTGGGAAGACTGAGATAGTATGTTCTTTAGAACTTGCTAGTCAGCTATCTAGCCTGCTACAGTAAGATCTATGCCAATGAGATCCTGTCTCGAATAGGAAAAAAGTGAATTGAGAAGTGACACCTGCCAGGGGTTCTCCTGTGGATTTCATGGACTTGTGTACAGATGAGTACACACATACACACACACATACACACATACACACACACTCTTTTGGACTCATAAACATCCACACACTCATACCCACATACTGTAACACATATTTATAGAACAACTTCCTGTTTTCTTTTTCTTTCTTCTGAAAGTCCTTTCTGCTCTATTGTTATTTAGTTCCTCCTTTTTACATTATAACTGTGTTTAAAAGTTATAAAAGTTTTCTACTTTTAAAATTTTAATGAATTATTAATATACATATTTATACATTAGATCAACACTCTGAGGTTTATTATCTCGGATGCTTGGATTTCCATGGATTTTATAAGCTCTTATTTGTTTAATGTTCAAAAAGTAACTGCTCTATTATCCTAAGCAAAACAGTAAAGTTTATCCATTTTTGCAACAATATTTGTATTTGGAAGGAAGATTTCAAGATAGAGATGATGTCATATACATGAACACTCTAATTACATTGACAATACAGTTCTATTTCTAATTCTTCTAGGAAAGCATCATAAATAGCCATGGATCATTTCCTTTCTATGAAGTATTAAAAGCATTCATCCTTTCTTTCTCAGCATGTATTGTCTGGAGTACTCATTAAACATCTTCCACGAGGATCGGTTTCCCTATAGAGACTGGGAGCATATAGCGCTAAGATGTTAGTACAGGTACTTATGTGTATTTATATGCTTGGTTGTGCCCCATACCTTCATTGGAGCATACATATTGCCCACTTAGGTGTTTGAATATCTCCCTAGTGTCAACAGACTTTAGCTCCATGCCTTATGGCCTGTGGGCATGGGAAGCTCACTCTTTCAAAATTCTCATCAGCCTGGAAAAATATATTAAATTTAAGGCAGGTGTTTTTCATCAATGGATTATATTAAGAAGTTTCACAAACCCAAACTTACTCAGAATACTTATGTCCAACCTTCAGCTAATGTATCAGCTAATGCCTGTCAACACTAGAACTCACAGCTGGATTTTCTTTCATTTCAATAGCCCTTCCCAGGAGTTTCTCTGCTTCAACTACATAGCTATAGAAGTTTGGCATTTAGAAGCATGTGTCTTGTCTCTCCAAAGCCCCTAAAGGATGCATCCTCAGTGGAGTGCTCTGTCCATTTTCATCATTCTTTATCAAAAGTTGAGCTGTTCATATGCACAAACTACACAGAACAAGGGTACAATGAAGTACACAACAAATTTGCTTTGTGGGGGAATGGAATCCACTTTGGACACCAGGCTGTGCCACTCTGCCTTTTTCAATAGCCCCTTAGCAGTTCTTTTACAACTCAACAACTATTGCAACTGGCATTTATCATGGATATCATGGAGTCTATCCTAGGAAACTCTATACTCTACTGCCCAATTTTGTATCCAACTATGTATAAACATTCCATTTATTATATTTTTATGTACATTACACTTCTGCTCTGCTATCTTGCTCACTCCTTCAGATATTCTGGAAGAATGTATGTGTATTTTGGGGATCAGTCTTCACTGCGATGCACACCCATCCAACAGCCACCGTGCAAGCAGCTCCACATCCTCTTTGCCATCCACGGTCGTGGCAGCAGTGTTCCAGCCTTCTTGCTGGGCAGGAAGGAACCTTATCATAGCACTTTGGAAATCCACATTCATTTGTACACTGACTGCCTGTGTGCCTCACTTGCTCTCAATCCCTCTTTTGCTGACTGAGGACCATTGCTGATTTCACTGGGGAAAACATTACATTTCTGTGGTTGAGAGTTATCATCTTATCCTTGAAAAGTGGTTATAGTCATAGAATAGAAAGAGAATACGAATGACATCCAAAGACACAATATTCTTAGAAATAGAAATCAGGACAGAGAAATGCAAACTCAGAAGAAAGTAAAAGGGAGCATCTATTGTTCTCCTACTTTGCCTTTGCCCAATAGTTTTTAGGTACCACTTTCTCTATTAATATGCATTGCTGTATGGTTGGAAAGCAGTAATAGTGTTTCCTTCCTTACCCCAGTGAGTATCTAAAAAAATCTTTTTATCCCATGTGATTCCAAAATTTTTAGTGCATTGAAAATATGTATTATTGCGTACGCCTGACTCTCCACTGGGTCCTCCTCTCCGATGACATATAAGGACCCAGTGGCATTTCCATAAGCCCTTTCTCTTGTTCCCCTTAAGCATAGGAGCACTACTATGGCTGTCAATCCCTTGCCTCCAGGGATCTTGGTGCCCTTAACAGATGCTAGACTTTATGAGGGCAACAATGCGCTGGACATTGCGCAGGGCATGCAAAGTCCCATTATGATTGCTTTGGCCCCAACTATTATTGAGAATCTTGCAAATTGTTGTTCCTCCCATCCTTTTGCTCTTACAATCTTACCACCCCCTCTTCCGCAAATGCCCCTGAGCTCCAGGATAGGAAGAGATTAGGCTGGCCTAGTTCTATGTGATTGATATAGAGTCTCTGAAGTTCTGGATTGTGGTTTGTTGATTTTCTTTTGCAGTTTTGCTGCTCCTGCAATGCCCTTCACTCCATCCTGCTGGGCACTGTATGTCACCCCCTGGCCAGAGACAAAAAGCTGTTAAACTGGAGTCTTGTTATAATAGCACATTCAAGGGTAGATGTAATAAAAGTAGGAAACCTCAGTGAGGGAG
Source organism: Typhlomys cinereus (assembly GCA_023101885.1). Classification (NCBI taxonomy): domain Eukaryota; kingdom Metazoa; phylum Chordata; class Mammalia; order Rodentia; family Platacanthomyidae; genus Typhlomys; species Typhlomys cinereus. The sequence goes on along the minus strand of JALPQD010000388.1, from coordinate 490,142 downwards.
GGGTCCATCACCCATTTGCAAAATGATTACTTTTTATCTGTTAGACTATATACCCTCCCCTTCTGGTGAGATCAGGAAAGAATGTCTGTGAACTTAACCAGTTTCTCATTACTTACTTGCAGACCTTGATAGAGGCCTATTTTCTTTGCTGTAACATGGTCCCCTCTCTCCTTGTTTCTGGTGTGGCCCTCCTACCTCTTGTTCATAATCCTTGCAATTACTGTGTTACATAGGTTTACTTTTGAGTGTCTCAATGTGGGCTGGGTGAGTTTGGTACTAGGAGCTACCTATTAGGGAGTACATACGGCGCTTAATTTTCTGGGTTTGGGATACTTCACTTAATATAATTGTTTCTAATGACATCCATTTCCCAGCAAATTCCAGTAATTCATCATTTTTGATGGCTGAGTAGTACTCCATTGTATAGATGTACCACTGTTTCCTTATCCACTCGTCAACTGTTGGACATTTAGGTTGATTCCATGACTTTGCTATTGTAAACAGTGCTGCTACAAACATGGTCAAGCTTGTGCTATCGAGGCGAACCTCTGCTGCATGGGGGGTTATTCCCAAAAGTGGGATAGCAGGGTCATATGGCATTTCAATCTTTAATTTCTTTAAGAATCTCCAGACGGCTCGCCAGAGTGGCTGTATGAGCCTGCATTCCCACCAGCAATGTACGAGAGTTTCCTTCTCTCCACATCCTCTCCAGCATTTGTCGTTGTTTGTATTGTGGATTTTTGCCAGTTAAGCGTACACAATAAAGGACTCTCTGGGAATTGGGGGGGAGGCACTGGGGATGGGGAGGGAGAGGAGGGAGAGGAGAGGGTTCAGGGGGAGGGAGGGAACTGGTAAAAAAATTTTAAAATGTATAATTACATTTTTAATAAAAAATGTATTAATCTTATAATTTATGTCTAGCTTTAGTGGGTTTTAAAAATCACGTCCAATGGTTCTCCTTTGATCCAGTCCATTGAACTCAGCTATATTTCCTTGCATCCTGATACACACAGACAAACACACACAATGTCTAATATATGTATGTGTATATATATGTATATATATATATCAAACAACAGGACATATACATATACATCTATAGGCTACAAAATCAGCTACACAATTTATTTGTGGATCTTAAGCATGTAGTTGTTGATTTGAGGGAATGTTTAAGTCTGTAAGACTTAGCACATTAAAGAGACATCTAGGATGTACATCCTTGCAGAAAATCACTTGACAAGTTCTCTAGCAAGTTTAACTGACTCCGGTCTATTTAATGATTTTTTTCTAGCCATGCTTCTTTGCTTTAACGAAGCACATACTTCTCTAAATATATAAAGCAGAATGATTTAATTCCCTGTGGCTTCTATTTTCAAGATCACATTTAATTCTACTACCCTTTGCCTATGCAAAAGATTTTTAAAAAATACATTACAAATGAAGAAAATCAATAGAAAATTTGGCTACAGATGCAAGAGCCTTTACTTTTCTCACATTGCATATCTGGGTATACTACCAAATGATTTTGTGCCTCTTTTCTTCATTTATACAGAAGATAGACAGAAGATAATGGTGACAATGATAAAGATAGATAGATAGATAGATAGATAGATAGATAGATAGATAGATAGATAAATAGATAAGAGGTGATAAATGGTACACAGATGGACAATAGATATGGATAGATATAAAATAGCAGACAGGTGAAGTTACACAGATGATTGAAAGACAGACAGTAGGAAGATGACAGGTAGACTAATTATGTAGTGGATAAGAGTAACTTTGCAGTATAACAACTTGAAAATGCAGGGAAGGTTCTCAACATGTATATGGTACAGCACAAACTCTCTAAAGTGTTCACTTTAGACAATGGGTCACACACAAATTCTCATGCCATTAGCAGATGAAGAAGTAAGTAGCATAATAAAATAACACCCATGATACCAGTTAATATAACTGTATACCTTGGTAGGTCAAAGCATCAGGAGTCAGTCTGAAATTGTCACACAACAGTACAGTTTTCGTTGCCAATACATTTAATTAATAACTGTTGAACAGAGTCAGACATACAATCATCTGGCTGGCACTGTGTTGTGCCACTTATAATCACATCTGTGTTGTGCCATTTATAATCACATCTGTGTCACCACCAAGATTCTGTAAAAAATCTATACTACATCATGTGGTAGTTCTTCCTTTTCTGTTTAAATCAATTCATTTTTTCTTTGGTTCTAAGCTAATATCCATGACCTCATAGTTTAATATGCTGCTAATGCGGTGTTGGTGTGATAAGATTTCTTAGTGTGCATAAAATGGTAATAAATGACTATCCATGCCCACACTAAGATCATTCATTTCCTGGATTTTGAAAGCAGATCTCCAAGACTTTAGGTTCAATATATTCCTGATGTTTTCCACTCAGTAATTTACTTACATTCATTTAATCGAGCTTGCATATTTTGTACATATCAGTATCTTGTGCAATTATGTACATACCTTGTACATATGTACGTAATACATGTGGTATTTATAAACTGTAAGGCATTGTGCAAATACATCAGGCTCAATTTTAGTCCTGCTGTGGACAGACAGGTAAGCTTCCACAATGAAGAAATTGGCTATTGGGAGGGAAATGAGCCCCCTTCCTCCATTAGCACCCAGGAAGATGATGTTATTCAGGATGCTAAGACGGTGCCAAGATGTACCGTGCTGTACAGTTGATAACAATAAAGACACAGCGACTGCACTGCTATGTTTCCTGAGCCAAATTTCACTTTCTAAGCAAAATTCTCCATGTGAAGGACAAAAGGCAAGGCTCTTTCCTGTCAATTTGCTTTCTCACACGGAAGGCAGCACACATTTAGAAAGTGTTGGAGGCAGTGGGCCTTCTGAATGTTCATTATTCAATGCTGCAACTGAAGGCTCCCAGAGCATTATTAAACAAATCGATGAGCAATGAGACTGGATTTAAAGGGAAGAGAAAGCTGCCGGAGCTGAAACCCACAGATTCTTCATTGAAAAGTCTTGTGAGTAAAGACTGAGGAACTGACTTCATGGATTTTCATGGGTAGGCGGCAGTATTTACATCTCAAAAGGCCTCTCTCTGTGTCCCTCTCCATGAGGTTGGCTATTGAGGATTCCGGAATGAGCACAGGATGAAATAGGACTTAATTCTGTCTGTTGCCTGAAAGAGGTTTCACAGCTCACCCTGCTGGGTGCTGTGCATGGTGAGGCCAGTTATTATGTGAACACATGCAAACTTGTGCCAATTACTGCTGTAACCGCCTGGTTTGCTTTTAGCGGAACTTGAAGGCATGCAAAATGAACTACGGGTTCCTGTTTGAATCTGTGCCTCAAACTGCAGATTCTTTCTCCTGTACATGTTGGAAGCTGGGTGAAGGAAGTCCCCAACATAGTCACTCTATTCCTACTCAGCTGGTGGCAACCACAGCTTGCATTTGAGAGCAGGAACAGATAAAGTGCCTGATGTCCTCAGATTCTTTTAAGTGACAAAGGGGGGGAAATAAAGAGTGCCACTCACAGAGAAAGGGAAATGCAGTGTTCTCACTGGGCAAGTGAGGAAGGTAGTGATGTTACTACCATCCAAGCCTGTGACTGGCTTCAAAATGCTATCCTCCATCATTCTAATAAGCACTTACAAAATAAATTAAAGGCTGTTAAAAATTCTTCAGATACTAAGTTTGCTTCTTTGAGCAAACCAAAAGTGGTCAGAAGTTACAACATTTCCTAAGTGAAGGGAGGAGGGGACTGGCTAGAAAACACATTTATTAGCCCGTTTCTCATGCTTTTCTCTTTTATTCCTTTCCTCTCTTGGGAAGTGATGAGTTAACAGGTAAATGCTGTGATGAACTGCTAAATTCATAGTTGTTTCCTATCATTGGACAAGCAATTCCAGATTACACTGGGGTGATATATGTGTATATGCTAGGGGAAATTTGGGAAACACTTCCTTCTTTAACAAAAGGGACCGAGGACTCTTTGATCTACATCTGGATTCAAGGTGCTAAAGGTGAAATAATATTGCCACTCCCTTTGTCTTCACAGATGATGGACAAGTTCAGCCATTTTTAGGGAGACATTGGAGTCCTTAATCCTATCCAGACCTATTTCAACTATTAAAAGACATGAGCTGATCTAGATAATTTTTAACAGTCCCTTTCAATATTATAGTCCTACCAAACAGCTCACTAGCTAGCATACCATTAATCAGCTGCATTAAAGCTTAAACCAATGACTGGCACCAGCAGACCAACTGGAAAGAGAAGATAAAGAATAACACATGAAAGAAGCCAGTTGACAGGCTGAAGTTGGAAAGCCTTCCCCACCTGAGGGATGCAAAATGAACTCTGGGTTCTGGTATGAACCCAGGTCATGAGGGCTATGTGTAACTAAGTGTGTGGAGGAAAAGGTCCACAATACAGCAGATGCTATTACACGACCTACAAAGAGTCATGAGTCTCTTGGTTCTGATATTCTTGAGAACATGCCTTTCCCTGGCCCAGAAGCCCCTATTCATTCTCAGGACTGTCTTTTTATTTCCTAATCAACTGTCTCTAACCAAGCATTCCTAGTGCAGGTCTCTGTTGTAGGACACAAGTACTGGGAAACTAGCCTTGGGACGCAGATCCTTAAGTATAATATATCAATTTTGTTCTTTTTAAATTTGGGACGTTGAATCCACACCTCTTTGTCAGGTTGAATAATCTAATTTATTTATTTTTCTTATTTTCACGTATGTGTGCATGGTGTTTGTGTGTGAAAATGCTCTATGTGTGTGTGTGTGTGATTTGTATGTGGGTATATGTGTGTAACAGTGATCTCAGCTGTATACGCCTGTGGGGACTCAAGGGTTTTCCATCTTATTGATTTTCTGGGACTTTTCAGGTTCGACCTTCTGGGGGTGAAATTGCAGGCTGTCACCGTATCTACCCAGCATTTTAAAGTGGGATCTGGGATCTGAATTCAGGTTCTTTTGCTTGTGAGGCAGTGGCTTTACTCGCTGAACCATCTCTAGCCCTTCGATAATGCAATTAATAACACTTGGGTCTTTATCCTCCGGACACATGATCAACACAGATCTGAGATGTGTACGTTTTCAGTCCTGTCTCACTTCCTGACTCCTAGTGCTGCCTGCTCACTTAGAAGAAGCCGGTATCAGATTGTACAGAAAGAAGCTCATCTGGTTAGACATCTCAACCTGGATTCAAAGGAACTTTTCTAAAGCTGAATTGCAGTCTTGCCAAAAATGGATCTTGTTTGAGTGTGAACCTTCTCTAAGTGAACATACCATTCCCCTTGCTGGCTTGCCAAACCGCAGTCCTTACCCAGTGTAACTGGTTCCTTCTACAGACAGATCCTCAGCCATACCTGCTCTCTCTGAGGACTTCTAGACAATAAGTAAATGAATGCATTCCCATCAAACCCAGTTTATGCACTGACCTCTCAATCTCTGTGTACTATTTCCCTACATGATTTCATCAGTGTTTCTCATTAGACTACCCCAAAAGTATATTTGCCAACTCTTCCCTAGTGTCTTCACCTAAGATCATTCCTAATGCCTCTTATTCTCCCCACTCATGTAGATTCTTTAAGCACCCACTGCTTTAGCATTGCTCTATTCATTTGGAATTGTTTCATTTTCTCTTGGCTTTCCATGTCTATACTTCTTTTTAGAAGTTCATATATCTTCATTTTTTATGGTATTGGAGATCAAATCCAGGTCTTACACCTGCTGGGCAAATGCTATACCATCAAGCTAATCCCAAAGCCTATTATGTTTTCTTTCATGCTTCACTTCACCTGGTCAAACTGTGTACTGTGTCTTCACTGTGATAAGAAAAAAATCTTTGACATGTCTGCCTGGGCAGAATTTTCTAATCATAGGTTTTTATCTGTTCCTGTGAGCACTTGATTTTGTGAATACTCCAATACTTTTTACTTTTATCATTTTAGTAGAATCCTTTGCTAGTAAAATCTAACTCTTTAGAAGCTAAATCTGTTCCTGATCTTGCTCCTTGATATGTGTTTAAATCCTAATATGTAGAAGACTCTGAGCTATTCTTATGGAGTGAATTAAATTGACAGTTGCAGTTGTACATGCATTTTATTTTTTCCTACAATCCTATCCATCATTACAGGATCTAACTTCTTACTTCCAATATATGGTACATTCCCCATGTGAAATACCTTTCTCATAAAATTTCCTGCATCAATCCTTTTACAAAGAAGAGGGTTGGTTCTTCACAATGTTCTCTAATTTTTAATCCTTCCACTTTTCACTTGGTTAGCTTTCTTAAATAACATATTCTCAGAGTTGGTTCCCTTAAAATCCAAATCAATGAATGCCCTTTATAGTTCCTCAAGGTGATTCTGACATGCTCTCCAAACATTGTGATTCCAGCACAAAATGCATTTTGTGTGCATTTAATGTTTTAACATAGATCTTCTTCATTAACTCTAAGCCAACTGAGGAAAGGCATACTCTAATTTAGCATAATTAAAATCCATAACTAAAAACTAGAACCTTCCAGCATCGCCAACACATAGTAAGCTTCTTTTGAAATTCGTTTCATAAGAAGATATTTCAACTAATGAACATATAATCCCTATCTCCTCCTCATCAGGGAAGATAACATATTTCTTGTCTACTTTGTATACCCACAGCATTAAATCCATAATTAGATAAGTTTAGGGCTTCTTAAGTCTGTAGGCCAGGTAACATTTTTTTTTTCTCATGCTTGACTCCTATATCTCCGTTTAGTAGCACCCATGCCTCTACACAGTAGATGTCAGAGTATTTAACCAAAATATCTCTGGATGTTGCCAAATATTCTCTGTATGCAAAAAGTGCCACTACCACCACCACCCCCTCTCCAAAAATATACTGCAAACCAATGGTTTAATGGCTTAGACATCTCCAAATGCCTGGCAGCACCTTTGAATGAACTCTTCAAGCATCAGAAACTACAGCCAAATTGGTCAGAAGCCTGTGTTAATGACTGCCTTTGCAATTTTTTTTCAATAGCTACATACAGTTCATTCTGAACATCCTTGGCCCACTGGGTGAATCATATCTTGTTTACTGTTCCTGAACTTTCCAATTATGTGTTCATCATTGCAACTATTATTTTAATCTTCTTGTCCATTACATCCTCTCAAGGGGTAAGATTCTGCACCTGTTTCACAGCAGTGTCTTCTGCCATGGAAACAAACAACTGAATAAAGCGGCTCCTTGATAATGAATATTGTGGTCAAACCTGACCATTTGCTGTGCATGTAAATATGTTATATGATCTCATCAGAGAGTGACAGCAATTGTGCGGGTACATTGATCCAGACACAAAGAGAATGAGAGACAGGAGAGAGAGAGAGAGGCAAAGAGAGAGAGAGAGAGAGAGAGAGAGAGAGAGAGAGAGAGAGAGAGTCTCAAAGGAATGAAAAACAAGCAACAGGCCATGTAGAACATGCATTCTCAGGTGATAGATAGCAGAAGCAGCTTTTAGTTAATTTTAGTGGTAAAGGAAAAGGGATGAGCACCAGACCTTTCATGATGAACTCTAGGTGTGATGGCTAATGTTGGATGTCAACTTGATGGGATCTGAAACCACCTAACTTTATGAGCACATTCACAAAAGATTTCCTAGATTGAGTTCATTGAAATGGGAAGACCCACTCTAAACGTGGGTGGGCAATTCTTGAGATAGCACAGATGAAGGAAGTGGGAGAAAGAAAGCTCTTGCCGGCAAGTTCACCTTCCCTGTTGGCAACCACTGGTGTAGCCATTCTTTGCTGACGTTAGAAATCAGTTTCTTTGATCTTTCCATGGTGGAATAAAAACGAGTGGCTCTCCAGGGATGATCCAAGACCTCAGTAACAGAATGGAAATCTCTTGTGGATTCAGCCTCGTGAACTGAGTAGCTATAGGGATTTTAGACTCTCTGGTATGAAGGGCACCATTGCTGGACAAATTAGTACATATTGTGTAAGCCATTCTAATAAATTCTCTCTCTCTCTCTCTCTCTTTCCCTCCATCCCTCCCTCCCTGTCTTTCTCTCCCTCCCTCTTTCTCTCTCTCCCTCCCTCCCTCTTTTTTCTCTCTCTCTCCCTCTCTCTCTCTCTCTCTCTCTCTCTCTATATATATATATATATATATATATATATATATATATGTATATATCCCTTCTATCAGTTCTGTTCCTTTAGTAAACCCTAATACATTAGGTATATATTATATCTTCTGGTTTCTTGTGCAATACTTAAATTTTCTTTGCAAAAGTAATTGGCATGATATATTTAACCTTTTCAATGCAGAAAGATAAAACATTTGTGAAACCTCATGCAGTATGCATGAAGTACTTATATTCCATTTAAAATTTTTAATGTCACCTCTCCCTCCATCCTAACGCTGACCTAACACTACTGACCTCTGTACCTGTAGGGTTTTTTAAATCTTTTATTCTTTAATATAGTCTATGGGAGTCTCTGGTAATGAACTTCATGTGTGTGCGTGTGTGTGTGTGTGTGTGTGTGTGTGTGTGTGTGTGTGTGTAGACCAGAGGACAACTAGCTTGAGTATTGATTGGGATTTTTTTGTCTGTTTTTCTGTTTGTCTCTTATTGACCTGGAAATTTGTAGGTAAGCTACGCTAGCTAGTCACTGAGCAAAGTGGTTCTACTATCTCTGCAGTACCGGGAAGATAAGTGTTCCTTAACCATGCCTGGCTTCAATTATATGATTCTGAGAATTGTAAAAAGTTCACATACTTGCAATACAAGTACTTCACTGACTGATTATCTCCAAAGCCCCCCATCCCTGAGTTTACTTCATATCCTGCCATCTCAGTTTATGTGACTTGTCTGGATTCTAGCAGGAGTATGTGTATGTGTACGTATGTCAGACTGTCTATGATCTGGAATAAAATAAAACCACAGTAAATCCTCCAGTCTACTTAAGAGGTGCTTAGTAATGTTAATATTGTAAACATGATTAAGACGCCAAAAAACAGTGCAAAGCAAGTCTTGATTTCACAGGAAATGAAAAGGCCACCACGTCTTAAACAGGCCAGGTACATGAGAATACAAGAACGGTGATCAAAGAGGTCCTGGTTTACTCTGACCAATCATAAATCACTCTCAATATCTCAATGTGACTGTCTACCTAGCAGACTATAAAAGGCATTCCAGTTTGAAAGATAAGTTGTCATGATAATATAGCTTGAGTTTCACAAGATATGTGATTGGTTTAATGTCTTGTCAGGTTTCAACTTTAATAATATCTTACATGCTTATATATTTCCAGCCCACACATGGTTCATCACATTAGCAAGGTTTTCTGAGTAGGTGGTAAATTTCTCCTCCCTCTTCCAAGGCCACATGTTTACTTCTCCCAAAGAACTTTACTCCCCATTCAGTGTGATCCCCTGTGATCAGTTTGTGGAAGAGAACAAGGATCCCTATAGAGACAAAGGCAGTCAGGGAGGCTGAGTTACAGGGAGCCTTGGTTCATTCACAGCTGCATCTTCAACCACTGTGACAGACAGACATGGCTAGTGGCCTGAAACAGGGTCTTTGCTTCTGTCTTCCTTAAAATTGTGTTCCTTGGGAGCAATCTTCCTTTGCTCCTGGGTATAATTTCTGGCAGATCTCTGACTCTCTGTTTAATCTTATGTAATAGATAGTCCCACAGTTACTTTAAATCACACGCACTGTCTTAATTCAGTAAATAAATGTCCAGTTGAAGGCAATAATGAGCAACCTGCATTTGACTGTATTAAATCCACTCCCTCTTGTTCCTCCACCCTCTCTCCCCACCCTGCCCCAGAACTCGCTACTTAGGCTGACAGGTACCTTAGGAAAAGGGTTTATGGTCTTCCTTCCAAGTATTTTTCAGTGTTGCCTGCCTCTAGGAAGGCAGAAAGGAAAAAAAGTTCAATACTGAAGGCTGTTCCTAATGAAGTGGGTGGTTTCTACCACTATGTTTCTTGTTCCTTGTCAGACTCTTTCATAGCATAGAAATGCTCTCAAGAACTGAGAGAATCCCAATATGGAGAGAATCCCAGCAACACTGGGAAAATCCCAGCAATACTCTCCTGCACAGTTCTGGGGAGACAATCTCACTTCCCCAGCTCCAATACATCCAATATACCGTGTGATCTGCCGTTACCATCTGTCAGCATCATACTGACACTTTCATTACTGAAGAACTTAGGGGGAAAAGGGATTTTTTTTCTTGCTTATGATTCTTAGTTGCAGTTCATAGCTCAGCTTACAGAGAACTCATACCAACAGGAGGAGCTGAGGGAAGTGGCCACACCATGTTCACGGGAATCAGTAAGAAAGGGACAAACCTTTCTTGCCAGACTACAAGACTGACCAAGTTTTGAATCAGGTTCCTCCAACTTACCCACCACCCTAGGAAATACTCTCATCTCCCATTGGCTGGGTCTTTCCTCATTGATCAGATATCTCCTATAGACTTAGGTCTTAACTACCAATTCTTCATAAAAGGCTCTGTCCTCAATTGTCAAGTTGACACCCACATCTAACTAACTTGCCTCTGCTATATTTTTCCCACAAAAATCAGAGGTCAGTCTGCAGACCACTTGTTGATTGCCTTGTCCTCAGGCTAGTTGTAGTCTTTCTATCTCCAAATTAGGAGGAATACAGTATGGGCTTGAAGTCAATGTTTCACTTAGTCCAAAGAAAGGGCAAGACTCCACTGAGCCCTATGAAATGGGTGTCATATTTCGGTACAGGTGTCAACTTGATGGTTGAAGGATCAGGCTCTCGGTGCATTTGTAGATAATTGATAGTTGAGTTAAATGAAATTGTCTAGTTAAAGGGGGGGGGCAGACCCAGATGATGATGGGTGAGATTAGGTCCTGGACAGGTGAATAAAATACAGAGAGCTGTTTGAGGAAGTGGGCAACCTTCTGCATACTTAGCCAGACATGCTATGCTAGTCTGGCAAGTGTGGATCATCCTTTCTCAGCTGTTATGTGGAGATCATGAGGCCAGTTCCCTCAGCCCTTTGATGATGGTACATGCTCTCCTGCCAAGTTGGACTAAGAGCTGTAACCAGACAATCGTAAGAGAAAATAAACTTTGCTCCCTGAAACAGTTTTGTCATGATCAGCAACAAGCAGGCTTAACCGCAACAAAGGGAAAAGAAAGAATCCCTTCTTCTTTATTCTCTCCGGCCTTCTTGGAGGGAGGTGGGCACTAAAAATAAAAATGACCCTCACACTGCTCTTCACTGAAACCTTCAAGTTCAAATCCCACAGAGTGCTTCTGACTTTCCTGACTGTAACAGGCTGCAATGATGCCACAAGAGCCAATCTCCTAAGATGAGATTCAGAGCACAACGTTCACTGCAAATATCAACCTTAAATATTTTGTAACTTTCTTCCTCCAATTTGCTTTAGTATCCTTTATCTGACTCTCCATTTGATGGAAGGGTGTATTATTCCCCAAACTGGTTCCAAGTATGATGCACCTTATAATCCCAGCAAGAGGAACAGAGGTTGTATGGGTAAGGAGAAAATATCCATCTCATGCTTCCTGTGGTCTCGCGACACTTGTTACACTGGATGCTGTGTTAGCTGGATTTTCATTGCTCTGTGAAAATGTCCTGGATAGTTTAAAGGAAGAACAATTAATTCATTTTGACTCATTTTGTCCAGACTTTCAGTCTAAAATTTCTTGGTCCCATAACTGTATACACTGTGCTATAGCAGAAACCACAGAGTAGAGGTGAGTTCCTCAGTTTTGGGCATCCAGGAGGATGGACAGAAGAAAGGCAGGACAAGCTAGTCTCCTATCTCCAAGTAGCTCTTTCCACTAAGGACTTATCAGTGGACTGATGTAGATAACTCAGCCATGACCCAAATGCTTCTGAACAGTGCTGTGGAATCAAGACGTCAGAACATCAGCTTTTGGAGCTATTTCCTACTCAAACCCTCACAGGTGCTTCAGTAAAAGTTCAATAAAGACCGAGTGAAAAGTTTAAGGAACAGTGAATTCTGTAAGAATATTAACGCTAATGTGGCCTAGATTTCATGGAGGCAAAAACCAGGTAAGCAATATGAGATTCATTCTCCAGCCACTGCAAATTCAACCCACACAATGGTGATTTCTCTCTTGTGCTGCTTGGGTTTCCAGGAAAGTGCTCTCTAGGGTCCCTCCTCATAAAATTCAAGCACCTTACTCCCACAAGGGAAATCTAAGAAATTGCTTTCCTATGTGCTATGTCTTAGAGTAGGCGGAGAAATCCCCTCTGATCTGTTGAACTTTCAAAGTCCCAGGAGGAGAAAACACAAAGAAATTTAGAAAAAGGTCAAGAATGTGAAAATGCCACGTGCATATGGACAGTCTTAACTGGGCAGAGAATCCTTCTGAGGTGACCGACAAAGCAGACATCAGGGGCTGGAGAGACGGCTCAGGGGTTGAGACTGTCTTATAAGCAGAAGGTCCTGAGTTAGGATCTCAGGGCCCACATTAAAAACGCCAGGAGGAAATGGCAGAGGCCTGCACTTCTGGCTCTGGTGGGTGGACCCTGGAAAATCCCACAGTGAAGGAAGAAGGAGGTGGAAGCAATCCAGGATGGTTCCTGAAGTCACCCTTGATCCTCCACAGGGACATATAGTACCTTCTGATACACACACACACGTGCGCGCGCACGCGCACACACACACACACACACACACACACACACACACTAAATAAATAGATAAATAAATTAAGTAAATAAATAAATAGATATTAAAGGAAAGCAGAAATCAGGGCTTAAGAAAGAATGGATTGGATAAGTTTCTTTCAGGCACTTTAATTCTAAACCAAAAACAAAGATATGAGCTCATCTGATAGGTTACAGGTCTCACATGCTAAGCACATGGCCATCATTGAGCACTGACACAGGGCCCCCATGTAGCAAGAAAGCAGAGAGTTGCCTCCTTATGAATGTGAGGGACAAGAATACTGAACAGGAAGATCATGGCGGACTCTGTAGCCCGGGGACTTTCTCAGCCACCCTTTGAAGGGTTTACAACAAAAAGCCAAAAGAAAAGACTGAGTCCACTATTGCTGAGTCAAAACTTTTAGACCATTAAATATAATTACTCAAAAGACACTTGTATTGTTTTTATTTATTTAGACATCATGGACATCTTCTATTCCTCCTCTCAACTTCTCAAATGTCAATATATATCCAAAGGCTGCATTCTATTCTTATGGGGGGGGGAACATGGAGGTCCCTTCTCTTATTCTGTCTCACTTCTGCCTTGAATTCTCTCTTCTTTCCCTCCAGTTGTCTTCCTCCCTGACCCACTGTAGATTATTACATACATCATCTTCTCTGCTTGAGATTCTTCCACAAGGAGGAGAGTCTATGCTTTTGACTCCTGGACAGAATCACCATCCCACATCACTGACCATCTTACATAGATACTTAAAACTCAGATTCCACTAACCTCCACTAACCCAAAATTAGCTAGAAATACAGAGGCTTATCGATTTCTCTTCTTGGAGGTGTCCAGCCCTCTGTCATGGTTTGAATGTGATTTGTCCCTCATAGGCTTATGTACTTGAATCCTTAGCTCTTACCAGTGTTTAGAAAGGTCATATCACCTTCAGGAGGTAGAGCCTTGCTAGAGGAAGGAATGCTACAGCTTACAGACTTGAGTTTGGTGAGCCCCACCCTGATTTTACTAGCAGTCAGCTCTTAGAGTTTGCAGCTAGCCCTCAGCCTCTACGATGTCTTCAAGGACCAAAACTGACTCTACTTTCTGCCACCTGTCATGCATTTCCCACCATAATGATCTGTATCTCTCCTCTGGAACTGTAAGCCAAGTAAATCTCCCTTACTCCCCTTAAGTTGCTTGTGTTGTGCTTGTGTCTCACAGCAACAGTGAAGAGTATTGGAGACACCACTTTATTGGCATATAACCCCTGTATACCACAGGACTTATCAAGAGTCTCTCCAATCCCAAGCAGCCCATCTCTTCCCTCCACTGAGTGATTGCATGAGAGAAGTAAGAATGGTTCAGCTCAGATCATTAGTCTTTTCTTTCAGATTCGATAACCTAATTCTTGTAGCATTTCATAATTCATGTAGCATTTCATAAATAATTGGTTCAAGTCTATTTCAGTGTTGTCATGATGAAATGATCCCTTCTGGACAAAACAACACAATAGAAATAATTGCTGTCTTTGTTTGTAGGTAATTCTAGAGGAGAAATTCATTCCATGAAGAACTGAAGCCAGTGATCTTAGGAAATTTTTTTCATGGTTGGAAAAAACACTGCATTGGTTTAATGAGATCTCTGACTGAGTTATGTTTCTGCAAAATTCTACATCTACAAGTATGAAAATATACACAATGTTAAAAAAGCTGAAATTAAAAACACTTGAAAAATATAATTTCTTATTTGCCAAATGACAAGACACGCAACACATCCAATGATCTATGCACATCACAGGAGTTGACTGGTATGAAGTACACACACAGTCCAAGATAAAATAAACAGTTGTTTGTATTATATCCATGGTGACATTCTTCGTGGTAACAGAAACAGAGAAATAACCTGAATGATAAGTATTTGATTAATATTGCTAAGATAAAATTAAAATAAACAATAAATACAATAAACTATTATTTAGTCATTAAGGATATATACATTATATATTATGTATATGTATACATATATACAAATGATTATTTGTGTGTCCTAAATAAATATTCCTGAGTCAAAGAGCCTTTGCAAAGTGCTTGCCTTTTGACTTCCTTCCAAATTTACTGACTGTTGAGATAGTTTTTTTACTGCCTGAGCCCTGAACAGTCTCACCTAAAAAGTGGAAAATTCAAAAAGAAATTTCCTGAGTGGCCTGTTGTGAGGATTACATGAGGTGATGTGTGTGAAGAGAAGCTGGAGATAAAAGTCACTTCTTAATCATTTCTAATTAGTCATGACTCTACAAATTAATACTTTCATAGTTCAAAATGGTCAGCATCTGCAAAACCTTAGATGGTAAAATTACATAAAAATATTAAGAAAGAAAACAACTTAAAGTGCAAAAATCTCATTCAGAGGTTTACAAAGATACAATTACAATAGTCCTAATTCCAATGCAAGAGAATCACTAATGTTTCATAGGTCAAGGATCTCAAAGCATAAGCATTTGTCTACCGAAAATTTTAGAAAGTAGAAAGAGGTCGTGGTAAAGAGAAAGAAAGGCTCTCACCTGCACATGTATCCAAGAGAAATAAAGCAAATGCAAATGCTCAGGTGCCTCATTTTATCATCAGTTTATCCACCTAGCTAAAATGAATGAAAGATAGAAAGAAAAAATTTATAAAAGCTTAAGGTTGTGGCCAAGGTTCTTTATCTGAATTTTATCTGGATATGTAGATAGTAGTGTTGAGAGAGATGTTTCTGACCCTGGCTATATCACGATTAACTTTCTACCTGTAAAAGCCAGTGAACTAAACAACCATGAATAATTCTCTTACTATAGGGTTGCCAACTGTTACATTTGTGCATATATATATATATATATATATATATATGTATGTATGTATGTATACATATATATGGTGTGTGTATACACAAATAGTATTGTATGTATATTCATAAATATTGATGAATTTTACACGAAGTGTGTATTCTATCTTCTACATAAATACAGAAGCAAATAAATTTACAGGGAAAAAATTCCATGTATTTTCATAGTCATATAAACCACAGAATTTTGTTTCAATACCAGTTTTATTTGATGAAAGCATGGTAGGAAAGATATAGTACAATGATGAGGGACCACATCAGTTAAAACCCGTAGAAGGAAGTCATAGGCTCTTGAGGTAATTCAATGACTTTTCCACTGTCAAGTTGTCTCCAGGAATATTCATCTCTTGCTAAAAATCACTTCATGTAAAAAGGTGGTTTAACCTTAAAGGAAGGACTGGAAGGAAGGGTATTATACTAGGCAATCTGAAAAAAAATGATTTTTTCCAGAACTCATGATTTCTGAAGTCTTTAGAAGCTGTGCATGACGCATCCTTCTTCAGCCACTATCCATTGCACGGAGTTCTGCCTGGAGCAGTTACTAGAACATTGCAAATCACAAGAAAGACAGGAAAAACAAAAACTGGGGGGTGATAACAGAAACAGGAATGAAGCAGCCCAGTAGGAAAAATAGAGAGCCAAAGAGATATGGCTTATGTTGACACATATACACTATTGAAATGTATTGACCATACTGTTTAAAAGAGAATGACATATTTTACCCCCACCCCATAATGAAGTCATGCTGAGCCAGAACCGAGTACTGGTCACCATCAGGAAAACAGATCACCTGAAAATGCCATGCTTTAGGCTTCGCTTTTGTCTCTTTAGTCCTCTGAGCAGACAGAAAAATCAAATTTTGTCCTACAAGCTGCTGCTCTTCGCTAAATTTTAGAGCAGTCAGCAAGGTCCCAATAACAAGCAAATGACCACATGCAATTGTGAGGGTGTACGTGCACACACACACACACACACACCCACACACACACACACACACACTCCTGATATAAATCAGAACACTCATTTGCTGAGAATCCAGCAAGCAAGATGAAAATAAATGTTGCAGGGTCATTAAAATTCCGGAGCTAATAATGTGAGTATGGTTTAAAAATGAATAATTGCTAAGAGAGAAGGGGTGGGAAGACCCTTTCAGCTTAAGGAAATTAATTAATTAAAGGGTTGAGACTGGTTAGTTAAAAAATCATCAGGAAAGGTCAGTCCTAAAAGAGTCATTATGCTTAGAGTAAACAGTCATCTGCTTACCCTGCAGAATAAATGACAGGCTGCTGCACGTCTGAATACAAATGACCCACAAGGCCGTTGCTATCCTTTCCTCATGTGGCCACTAGGGATATACAGAAATTAATTGTGTGTGTGTGTGTACTTGTAAATCTCATTATAAGTTATTGTTTTGTCCTAAAGATATCTATAGAGGAAACCTCCATAGTTCAAGCTATCAGATCAGGTGATTCGAATTTCATTTTGCTTTGCTTTGTTTTATTCCTTCCTTAGTAGATTTGGGGAAGACAGGGTGATTCTTGAGAGTCAGAAACATTTATATTTTACTCTTATAGTTACACAAGAAAAATGTCTAGTGTAATTTCTATCAAAAGTTCAGATAACTTAGTATTCTCCTGAAACCATGACCATCTCAAAGAACAAGAAGAATAATTTATCCCAAGACTGATACAAGGATGGTGTGTCGGGGAAATCCTTCCTTCTTCCTGAGATAGTAGATCATTTCAATGGATCTCAATTGAGTTTTGCAATCATAATTCGTGTGTGTGTGATGATGTGTGTGTTTGCATGTGGGCAGTTATACATGTGTACAAACATGTATACAAGAGGGCACTTGAATATATTAACCCACAAAGGACCATAGGTGGCATTGGAAATCAATCTGAATTGCTTTTCCACCTTATTCTTTGCTCTGGGATATACCAGGTTCCTCCTTACGGGGTCTGAATTGCAGACCTCTGCTGTACACACCCAGCATTTCTATTGGTATCTGGATATCAAGTTCTTTTGCTTGTAAGGTAAAGGATTCAACTATTGAGCAGTCTCCCCAGCCCCCCAAAATCATAATTTTTCAATGGTGACATTTGTAGAACCAGAGGTGAAGTCTGCTGATGCAGAAACCTCATGAACCCCATATAAAAGTATTTCTGAAAAACACACATCTTGTGTCATGAATTCTAAGCTAGTAAATGCATAGACTGTCAAATTTCATAATGTTGAAAAGATCCATCTAGACTTTGTTCTTCCTTCACTCTCGTGACGTAGAATTTCTCACTCATCTCAGTATGTAGAAAGTGCTCAGTTAATAACCGGTAAGCATGACTGAGATTGCATCAGAGAATTCCAGAAATACATCTTCAGTTATTTATTTGTTTATGGCTTGGTTCATTTCTTCATTTTAATTAATATTAATGAGTCTACTCAATGTTTCCACGTGCTACCCTGAGTCAGGGACAGATACATAAAGCAATCTTGTCCTACCATTAGGAGTTTCCAGGAAAGACAAGGCAGGAATGTAAAGAGACGTATTTAGTGCCACAGTCTCAAAGCAGCTGCCAGAGCAAGAAGGTCTCAGAACTCACTGAGGAGGTACAGAAGTGGGCTGGCAAAATATTAATGAGAGCGGAAAGTCCACTTCACCATCCTGGACATCAATGTCAAATCTTCTGGGAAATGTAGCAAACTCCCCAAAGGCACTGATACAGATGTTTGCTTGTTTCTAACTCTTGAACAAGAAGACCACCAACTCAGCCATCATAAAACACAGCCTCCCACAGTTCCTTCCATGAAAGGTGCCTTATGAAGAATGGAAACTTTCAAGAATGATTTTGGATGAAGAGTGGAAGTAAGTCCTTGCGGGGTTGTGTATCTCAGTACTCTGCCCTGACAAATTATCCACAGACAGCACAGCCTATCAAAATGAGCACCTGCCTGCTCATTTTATTTCTGCCTGCCAGTCTTAACCACCATCTATTATTTTGAAAACATTTCTAGAATCAAATGTTAGAGCAATAGGAGCAACAGAAGAGTGACAGGAGATTAAATGCATCACAGATACTAGTCTTGTGTGCTAGAGAGAGAGGAAAAGTGGAGGAAGAAGAAAATTCCTTTAAAATAAAAAACAAACAAACAAAAACAAGGATGTTCATAGGCTCCAATAGATTCAGGAAAGCATAGGACTTGGAATCACTGACAGCTATATACTGGGGGTCTTCTCACAATCCCTTTGGTTTCCCTTTCATAGACCATGGATGCTATATGAAATTTCAATTACTTTAATCCTCACAGGTAAACATTCTATCATTATCAATATGTTTGACAAGTATAGTATTATTTTTAAAAATTTCATGATGCCTTTTGAGATATCTGATGATACCCTATGATTTTAGATAGCAGACAGTACTGCCTTGAGACAATAC
Organism: Typhlomys cinereus; assembly: GCA_023101885.1. NCBI lineage: Eukaryota > Metazoa > Chordata > Mammalia > Rodentia > Platacanthomyidae > Typhlomys > Typhlomys cinereus. Next base: position 471,128 of record JALPQD010000388.1, on the reverse strand, counting down.
TCACTTGTTCCTGACAGCTCCTTGACACCTTTCATTTGACATCACAACCCCTTCTTGAAAGACTTCACAGTCCTCCAGTCACCCCATGTAATTTTTGGAACCTTGAGTTGCTATTTAATTATGTCACCAGTGGCAAAACAAAGGTTAGTATGTTGTTGCTTCACAGTAGTAGTGATCTTTTTCCCCAACTCCCCCCATATGTGTCCAGACCTGTCAACTTTAAAATTATAGAGTTCATTCTTGGAAAAAAATGATACTTTGTGGGAATGCAGGAAGTAAAAAGAGACAAAAATGTTAGCCGACCAAGAAAAATAAAATTTTGAGGATCTAGATTTCTCTTGTTCTATGGACACCATCAACATACTCACAAAATGAGTCCATCTGCTGTAAAATTAAAAGTTCTTCTGAGGTGAGCAAGCCCACGAGAGTAGGGGAGAATTTTTGGTATTAGGTTTGAAACAGTACAATTGGAAACCAAATATGTAAACAGTTATAACACCCCAGTTCAAGCCACTACTTAGACTCTGTCTCTGCCCTTTGAAATGATATGGAATGATTAATGATTATGGATGGTTGAGTGTCTGAAAAAAATCTGAGACCAAAGACCTTGAAATTTAAAACACATCAGTGATCATTTTTTTAGCAAAGTTTTTACCCATCCTGATTTACATGGTATTTTTACATTATAAAGGGATCTAAGTTTATGATTTATATGGACAGCATGATTGTGTTTTAGGATGAGATGCAAAAGAAATTACACACTTTTATTGTGGGTGATAAATTTGCATCCTTGTTAAAGCAGAATATTTTAGCCATGACAATGGCACGATAGAGGAACATGCTCACTGAAATTTAAATGCCCGGAAGTAGCTAATCAGTCATCTACACGAGCAGCTGAGAAAAGGAAACTCTGGGAAAATGATGGGCTAAGACTTCATTGATTCTAAGAGGTTTTTGCATATTAAAGTCACCGAGGTTGCTTGTAAGCTACCTGGGTCTTTGCGTTTAGTCCAATGGATTCTGATTCAATTATTCTTGGATAGGGCCATGAATCATGCTTTAGAATAGTCCCTGGCAAGGAGATGCTCAGTGGGGAGACACATTTAACACACAAGCTGGGCAACCTGAATCCTATCCCTGGATCCTATATCAGACACTGCACGTGATGCTGTGTATCTGTAGTCCCAGAAGTCCTATGGCCAGATGGGATTGGTAGACAGGAGAACTGGCAGGAAAACACCCAGGATGAGATAAAGGGAGGCCCTGCATTGATCAGGTGGAAGAGGGGAAGAGACTTCTGAAAGTTGACCCTTGTTCTACACACATGCACCAAGGTATGCTAGACAGACAGTCTGGATAGTGATAGCTGTATTAGAACTACGATGAAAATCAGTTTGTGTTCTGCAATTTTTTTTTGATAAATGAGGATGCCAATATTCCATAGATAAAAATTTCTTGAGGTCACACAATTGGGGTTCATTTTCAGACTGTATCATTTGACATGTTTGTACCCTATTCTCTGTGTGTAGAGTTTCAAAGATATCACCAAAGCAGAGATTTATCCAGTAGATTTACTGTTCATACTGTTTATATAAGTACAAGGGAAATTTAAGTGAATGCAATAGTTTCCATTTCCACTCATGATTATTTAACAATTCCATACATATTTTGAAATGCAAAAAGTCAACTGAAGAATCCGCAGCCTAGAAACTCGATCCTTTGGAACAAACCACACTTATTGACACCTGACAAGAGCATCTCTGAATGTCAGTCATTGTTTCCTGCCTCCTGAAAGCCCGAAAGTGATGGTTACAATGATTACAAAAAGCTAACCATTTTTGAACAATGAATCATTCTTAAGATTCATAATTCCTGTCTTCTCCAATTTCTGATTTATTCTCAAGCCAACATTGGACTTTGTCTTTGTCACACTAACTCTTCACATAGATATCATCCTGCTTCCACTTGTATCTGATGAAAATATCATGGACATTTGATTATGAGATTTTTCTCATGCAAAACAATAAAAAGGTTATTTTACCCTCTATTCCTGCAATCAGTGAACAGCAGAGCACTGAAGTCCAAGACTAGAGCTTGCACAGGCTTTACTTTATCCAATGAAAAAAGAACAGTCAACTTGAAAAGATTTAGATGTCTGGCCATGGGTGGAAAGGATTTTCTAGACTAGATTAACTAAGTGGGAATACTCACCCTAGATGTGGTTGGCTGAGTTCCCAGACTAGATGAAAAGGAGAAAGATTACTGAAGACCATGTGACTCTAGCCTCTGCCACTACTGCAGTTCGCCTGCATAGTTGCTGATAAATCAACATCAAATGGCTTAAGGGAACAAGGGGTTTATTTTCTCTTACGATTTTCCAGTTACAGTTCTCAGACCAGCTTGACAGGAAAGCTCACACCAACATACCTGGGCTGAGGGAACTGGCCATACCATCACCACATAATGGCTGAGAGAGGGATGATCCTTATTGCCAGACCAGCATGTCTGGCCAAGTGTATACAAGGATGCCAACTTCCTCAACTAACTCTGTATTTTATTCACCTGTTCAAGGCCTAGTCCCACCCACCATGAGCTAGGTCTGCCCCATCAACTACACAATCTCCTTCAACTTCGCTCTACGCTTAACTCAACTACTAATTCTCTATACATGTGCCTACAGCTCAAACCCTCAACTATCAACTTGATACCTATACATAACCATGACAGCCATGACTTCCCTATGTGGGTAAAAAAAATCGTCTTTAAGTTACAGTCAGATATTTTGTCAGAAGTCAGGTAACTCAAAAAGACAAGAGGAAAGCAAGGAACATGCTAGTAAGTAATGGACAGAAATTGCATTCAGTAGATTCTGCTTTTTATCTGAAAGTCCAAGTACTTTTTTTCTCATAATAAACCAACATGAATGAGATACACTCATACAGGATTTTACTTTTCTTGAGCAGTGGAAAACTGAAAGCATGGCTCTTGCTCCTGGTTTTCCTGAACTTTGGTTTCCTTCAGAGATCAGAAACAGGCTCAGTGAGGACAGGTGAAGTGCAAGCCCCAGAGGAAAGATGCACCATCATTATCTGAAGAGGAAGCGTCGAAAGTAAAGGACTGATGCTGACCGTCAATCATGCAGATCTCTGAAACAAAAGCATCATCGTGGAAGACTAAAACAGATTCTCTAGACACAGCAGGAAACTACTTGCAAACAACATCATCACCCATTCTTTATGACTACTGTGTTTCTGAGCAACTTCAGCCCTGGGAATTCCATCTGTATTGAAGCAGGCACAGGCATGGTCTCTCCAACCTGATGTACTGAACCGAACAGGCCTGAAGGCATCATCGGGCTGATCAGCACAGAGAACCTGCAGGATAGTTTTCCAATCAGCTGCCTCCGCTGCTTCGTAACGCCCACAGTTCAGAATGTTGCTGATTTCACTGTCCTTCTCCCAGCCCTGCATGCTTCAGTGACAGAAGTAGAATTTTATCACGTAATTGCACTGCCTCATGAATAAGTAACTAGGGACTATTTTGAATAAAGAGTCTATCAGTTCTGCAAATACAATAAGCTGGGCCCAAACAAACAAAGCAAACAGTCACAGAGTCCACTGGCTCATATGCGATCTCAATACCACAGCACCAACTTGTGATGTCTGGGGTACTGCTAATTGAGAGGCACAGACATATATTAAGCAAGAGATAGTAACCAGAAACACTCAGTAACAGCAAAATCCCAATTGCAAAGCCTACTGTAGACCATGGTCCTTGTTCCCACCCAGAAAGTATAACACATCTATGTTGAACATTCATTAATTGTTAGGTCTTGAAGGGACAGGTGAGTTTGGGCTGTTTTCTGCAACCCTCGATGGGAGGTAATACAGAAGGAAGTAGGAAGTCAGAATTCTGACATTCCTTTCATCTCAGAAGTGAGAAATTCCCAATTGGAGAAAGGCAGTAACCCACCGAAGGGAGAGTACCCCAGGGAATTGGTAAATGATTCCAAATTGGATTCCAAAGGTTTGCAGAGGAAAGTTAACTTGCCCTGCTGGAAAAAAAAATGAATACAACCCTATAATTACTTCAAATGATTTTAATATGTGTTTATTACAGTGCAACGGGCATAAATTCTCTCAGTTACTTTGGATGAGGTTTGGGGGCAGGAAGACAGACATCTGCAATGTTCTCTTATTTCTTGCTAGCTCAAAGTGTTAACACTGAGCTCACATGGGCTCCGCTCAGCGTTCTCATTTGGAAGGTGCAATGAAGCGGGACATTCAGAGATAAATTCTTTTCAAAAAGTTCTTTTAAATCCTGGTTCCCCAGAATGCTGGCAGAAATAAATATACATTTTTAAAGGAGGGGGAAAAAAAGGCCTTGTGCCTTTCATGAATTGATTGCATCTCCTGCTTCAGCAAGCTAAGAAGTCATACTCCTGGGCAATCCAGATTGTTTGAAGCCCACAAGCCAAAGGTGACGACCTTGCTAATGCGTCCCAGCAGGAGAGAGAAATCAAGTCGTGCTGAGGAATAACTCTTCAGCACACCATTTCCCTTCGGAAAGAGGAGAATAGAGCAGAAACAGCCCTGTCTTGATTTATAGCCGTATGGCATTTCAGAAACTTCACCTGAAATAGAAAGAATTGGATTTACTAAAGTTTCATCTTCCTGGTTCTGCAATATCTAGGGTAAAGATCTCCCCTTTCCTGCATATGAGCCCCACTGCCTGGGACTCTCCCTGTGTGCCAGCTCCACCACCTGGCCTCTCCATCCTGCATATGACCTCTACTGCCTGGCCTCTCCCCTGTATGCCAGCTCTTCCTCCGGGTCTCCTTTCCTCCCGCATGTGAGCTCCGCTGCTTGGCCTCCCCCCTGTATGTGAGCTCCACTACCTGGCCTCTCCCCAGCATGCCAGAACTACCATCTCCATCATCTGACTACGGGACCCCATGAGACACTTTCTAGAGAATCATCCATTTCCCCTTCCTAATGTCTGTTCTCGGGTGATAGCATTACATGGAATGTTAGAAGCAGGAATCAATTACAGTTGTACCTGAATGACTAATTGAATAAACTCCAATGCTAGTTGAATAAACTTGCTTCTACTTTCCCATTACGTTAGCTTGCAGCACTCATGGGAATGTTAGTATGGACACACAGTATGACAGACAGTGTCAATCCACACACTGTGATTAAATTAATATTTGTCACCTTGTATATGTGCAATGACAGTAAATTAGAATGAGATCTGACAACTGAGTAAATGACCTTCTGCGAATCTCTGATTTGCCTGTGATGTATAAGACTGGACAAGTTCTGCATCAATTCATTAAATCCATAGGTGACAAAGGCAACTTGTAGAGAAATGAATTTATTCTGTTATTGATTATCTATTATGAATCCAAAACAGTACTTGGTGCGTGTTAGGGAGAAAATCATAGTGGTGACTTGCCAGAAAAGTTGGTAGTACTCCAACATAAAACCTGAGTCAGTTGCTCTGCCTCACCAGAGTGTTAATGAGACTAACAGCTGAGGTTGCCTAAGGAGTCACAGGTCTTGCATTCAGAGCCACACGAGAATAAACTGCCTTTGCCCAAATCAGAAGGTCTGAGCAATGTTTCTCAAAGATGAGGAGGCAGGCTGTCCTATGCTAACATCTCAAGGATGTGTGGGCACCTTTCAAGCAGATCCAGCTGTTAGACACATATGCAGAACAACAGCAGGTCTTTCTCCTACAGATTTGTTCACAGTAGCTTCAGAAGGACTTTTGTGATGAGTTTCAATGCTCCAACCATTTCTGTTTCATGTGGTCCTTTGGGAGCTAAGACCTGTTATAAGCTTTACATCATAAGAAAAAAAAATCCACGTGACTAGGTTCTTTAGCGTCTCAAAATGCTTGTACTGGGGTTCCAACTGCTTCGTTGTCTTTCTTCCTCCTACTCCTTCTTCACATTATTTCTTTCTTAGTCTAGGTCCATTTACTTACCATTCAAACCCCTTCTGCCCCCGGAACACACCTTCTTCTCCTTTCTCAACACCTCCTAGGACTATACAGTCAACTGCTGTCTTGTGCAACCCACAATAGTCACTGCAGCAAGAGATAATGAAGCCAGCCAGTGTGTACCCTCAGCTCAGAGCCAACCAGAACTCAGTACAATATCCTTCTGCCCCGAGAAGTTTCTCTTCACATCTCCTCAGTGGCTCATGCAAATACATAAAATCTCTTCTCACTTCCTACTTTATTGACTACAATGTCATGGTTACTGTTATATATAAGAAAACTTCTTCTGGAAGCTTTCTGTCCTCTGTCAGAGATTAACATACCTGAATTAAGGTTAGTTGTAAGTATCATTAGCCATATTAATGCTTTTAAGTAAACCTCTCACTTTCTTATCAGTGCCATTGATTAGACTGTGCATTCCTTATCAGAAATGGCCAAATTTTATTCCTATCTGGATAAACAACATCTTGACCTAGGTATTTATGTATTTATGTATGTATGTATATATTTTTTATTTATTTACATATTTGGCTAATTTTTCAAATTTTGTTCTATTTTCTAAAGACTCTTCCAGGTTCTGAGAAGAGTCAAATAAGAACTTTTATCTTAAGAGAGCATTTTATTAGTAACATCTGAAAATGGGAAAGAAATAAAATCATTACAAGGTATGGCAGGATGGTAAATGAAAGAAACAAAGAGCTAGTAAACTAGAAAGAATTTAGGGGCCACTTTAATAAAATAACTATAAATAGCCTCTGTGCTGTAAAATATATAGCTGTCAATTGAGCAATTAAAGACTGAGCTCTAGGAATATCTATGAAGAATTAGAAGTCAGAGCAAGTTCTTAACAAGCTTGTGGATCATTTAATTGTTGAGAAAAGATCCAGCCCATCGTGGATGGGACATTTGGATAAGATCGAAAGAGTTGGTTGAATAAATATGTAATGATTTTCTATACTTTTACATACTCACAATCTGGCAAGTAAGGTTTGTCCCTCTCTAGACAAATCCCAATGGACATTGTGTGTATAGTTCTTGTGACTCCTAATGCTAATGTGAGCTCACCTGCCAAGTTGGACTGTGAGTTCTAATGGAGAATTTTGAGCCAGAATGAAATCCTTTCTTCTAGTTTGGTGGTGTATTATAGGCAGCATGGAGATAATCTGCAATAACTTTGTAAGTCAGTATGGGCCTAAGACCTTGTGGCAGCTGGCTGCCGATGCCAATTTGACAGTTGACAGCTGAGTCTTTGGGCACATCTGTGTCATTTAGTTAAGGCAAACCATAAGCTATGGGAGAACACCTGTGGATGATTATGCAATACAATGTGAAATGGACCAGTCAATAGTAAGCGTAGCCATTTCCTGGGCAGGTGGATAAGGTGGAGAGAACAGGTTCAGTATCCTGGTGTACTGGCAAGAGAGAAAGTATATGTATCTTTCTGCAGTTCCTATAGATATGATAAAGGCCACTTCCCTCAGCTCCATATGTTGTCATGAACACTCCTGCTGTGCTGATGAAGTGCAACTGATAATCATAAACTGAAATTAGCTCCTTGTTCCCTAAGCTGCTTTGGCTTGCATAACCATTCAGCAAAAGGAAAATGAAACTAATAGAGTTGAGAAAGTAGGAGATGATCATTATTTTTATGAATTAATGACACTGCATTTTGTAAAGTAAGAAATTATATTCTAGAATTGTTGATTTTCTTAGCCCTTCAATCTCAAAAAGTGTTATATCTCATTATTTCATTACATAGTCGTAAGAATCATGCAGTTTGACACAGAGTAATCAGGAGTGAATAGCAGAGACCCTTAGGAGATATGAGGATGGAGCAGCATTTGTCTATCAAGGGACTGCATGGTAACAATCTGTATCTCCATAGATGAACTCCTTGGATGTAAGACTTTATCATTCAGTCAACAAACTGTCATACAAGATTATGAACCAGGAAGAGAACTGATATCTTATGTACTTGCTGAGTCTAACACTAGGTTGGACATTGTAGCAAAATTTTCTACACAGACTTCCTTGGGTAACATTGATAAAGTTATTGAACTGTCAGAGCACTAGGTGCTTTCCACTATGTGTATCTCGTCTATTTCTTACTGAAAGGAGAAATGGAAAATTCAAGTGCCAGTCATTGAGGAAAACAAGGCACAAGCGAAACCCTATTTTCAGAGACACTTTGAGAACATAGATGATGTGTGGAAACAGTGGTAGAATGCAGGACCATCTCATGGGGTGCGGTATAAAGTTTTGTTTGCAGGAGAGAGCTATCAGTGTTCCACAACCGTGCATGATTGGATTCTGCACTTGAATCTGGGCTTTCCACACTTGTGTTCTTCCTCGTGGGCAGAATTTCACAATATTATGCTTGCATTTCCTTCAGAACTGTTCCTTATGCCAAATCCATTAGCATAATTTTTATGATATAAGTAAGCATAAGACACAAACCTGGGAGTTAGCAATATTAAGCCATTGCTTACTATGCTGTTTCAAAGCAAATGGGTTTAGATACTTATGCTTTTAGTATGATGCAAAGAAAGACAACTAAGACATGGTGATATTGGTTATCATTAAGTCTCTGTGGCAAAAAAAAAAAAATATATATATATATAAAAGAGCCTAAGGGATGGATTTAGGGCTTCCCACAAGCCCATTCAGCCATGATCTCATTAATCTCATGATTCCATAATCCCATGAATTACTGAGTGTCCTCATCACAGACTATCTCTGAATAACAGCATCAACTGGAACAAAGCTTCAGCCCTCGAATCTTAGGAGATAATCATATATGTACATGGTAATGCACATCCATAGTCATCGCCTCTCCACAGCAAACATCACCATAATTTGCACATAGGTTCAAACTGCATGTAGCACACTGCTGTTATGGCACACTGAGCTTCTACTTTTCATCAGACTTTCAAGATTCTGCAGAGAAGGAAATAAAAACAGTCTTATTCATGTGTTCGTTTCCATTGTCTATGGAGCATAGTGCCTGGCACAGATAAGTGGGACAGCAGTAGGTTTGTGAACTGAACTAAATAAATAAGCATCTGCAACTCATTTGAAGACAAAGCAGCACGATCAACCACAGCATCAATGAAAGACAGGCATATTTCTTGGCTAGGACTGTACAATGCCATAAAAGAAATCTCTGGGGGAACAGAACAACAATGTGAAAATGAGCTACCTGTCACTAGATGTTGGGGACATGCTTATTAAACACACGGAGTAGCTGGGGATATGATGTAGCAAGTAAAGTGTCTGATGGGCAAATGAGAGGCTTAGAGTTCAGATCCTTGTATTTCACATAAAGGCTGGGCATAATGGCCTGAGCATCTGTAATCCTAGCACTTATGGAAACCCAGAGCTTGCCTTCCTGGCTAGTCTGACAAGTCAGATGCTTTGGGAGTATCCAGGCTCCATCTTTCAGGGCTTGAATTTCAGGCAGGATGTCATACCAGCTGAACATCTTACTTGAGATCCAGGGATCTCACTATTTCACTTGCTTGGGAAGGGCTTTAAGAGCTGAGCCATCTCCCTAGTCCCTCATTCCCTCCATTTTAACCATACGTTCCCATGGGTACAGAGGGCATGTTCCGCTGCTTGAGAAGAGCTGAGTTTTCAGAAGCTTGTGAGGATTCGACAAGTGACAGGGCACTGGAATTGATTAGTCAACCTTATCAGAGCATCTCTGAGACAGGCACTATGGGTATGTCCCCTTTAAGAGTGCACATTTGTAGCTCCTGCAGAATTGCCTGAGGCTTCCTTGCCAGCTAAGCCTCTCTCAGCAGAGTACTGATTACTCTGTACAAGAGGGGAAAATGATGAACGTATTTCTTCTCAGAGATTCTGTATCGAGATTTTTGACATTTTACTTATCTCAACCTTTAAGCTTATCATGCCTCGAATGGTAGAAACCACTGTGCCCCGCAGATCTCAGAGCTTAATCCACTGTAAGGTAGAGTCGCTTTTCAAGAGCAGCTAATTGTTCTGTGTCTGATCATCCCGTTACTCTCAGTTTGACTCCCTGAACGAACAACAACACAGCACAAAACAAAATCAGCAACTTGCTCCAGGATTAAGGTGTAATCAATGACAAGATGTTCTGGGAGTGAAAGCTCATTAACTGTGTACAATAGCATGTTGGCAGCCAGGCTGCTGCATGCAGAGAGCCTTCTATCCACAGGACATGGTGCAAGGTCAACTGCCTCTTAGCCTTGTACCTATTCCAGTAACCCAAGGACATCTGGCACTTTCTAGTATCTGATTTTTCCATTGTTAAAATTTTCAAAGAATAAAAGCTCAATGAAGCGGTGTTCAGATCTAGTTTTGCACATTTCTCTGTATTCCAATATTTTTCAGGAGTAAGGAAAATATTGATAAGAAACTCAACATTTCGATAATCCTATTAACTTAATACAAATATAAATTATACAGGCAGTATTTACTATTTTCTGTATGTACATGTGTGTGCATGTGCACATTTGCATGTAGAAGTGTATGTGTACTTCTATGTCAAGGCCAGTGGTCAACACTGGGTGCTTCCTCTATCACTCCCCGCCTCAGCTTTATGAGTCAGCATCTTTTACTAAGCACGATGCTCACTGATTTGGCTAAACTTCATGATATCCACCCCTTCTCCTGCTGTCTCTTCTCCTCAGCACTAGGGATTATAGGTACACATGGCAATACTTGGCTTTGTCCATGTGGTTTCTGGGGATTGAGCTCATGTTTTCATGCTTGCATGACAAGCACTTTACTTACTGAGCCATCTCCCTAGTCCTGCCATGTAATATATATTTACTTGTTTATTTAGGTATTGAAAGAGCCATCAGAAAGCAGAGTTCTGGAAGATACCTTTGAAGATACATTGTAACATGTTTGCAGATCCATGGACTTTTACTTCCTAATTTTGTAACCTTCAAGACACCATAAAAAATGAATTGGAAGCCTTCAGCAACACACGTCTAACAGACGGTGATTATTTACAGCTGCCAATATTGTCATTAAATCAACAAGGTGCTGAATGAATTAAGAACTTAAAGTTGGGTTGAGAACATAGACATCCAAAAGGAGTATAAGGGATGCTGACTCACACAACATTTATGGTTGTGTGAAGACTTGCTTATTTAAGTTAGAATATCCATCTTTAAAGCCCAACAGTTCTAGGTGGTTGTTTAAGTACCTTATTCAATAGAATTATGTAAGGCAGGTTAAACGCTAGGGACCCACATCTTGACTGTCTATAAATCCCCATCCTTGGGAAATGAGCACCCAGAAAGCAGAATCTGTGTACCTATGTGCTCTTGATCTATGTACACACTCCCTTCCCTTCTTAGATCTGAATAACTCAACACACAAAGAAGGTAATCAAATAAAACTTTGTTGGATCAATGTAGGCAATAAGTGTATGGTATACATATGTGATATAAGTATGTATTATCATATATATGTGACAATGTATGATATACGCATATGTTCATATGGATGTACATTGTGCAGTAGAGATAAAATTATTATATTTTCAAGAAGTGAAGCTTTCTGAGGACCATCTATGTGAAATACACTTGGTCATAGCATTGACAGGGGTGTCATAAAAATGTCTAAAACCTGCTCTGGGGTTAAAGATCCTTGTATTATATCCTATTTAATATTAGTTTCTGCATAGGTGAGTATGAGTATATTAAATTCATCTTCTTGTTGTGGAATGAATGTGGGAACAGAACATAGAAGAACAACAGTTTACTGTAGCTTATAATTCTCAGGTAAATTTTTTATCATGGGAGGAGAGTTTATATCTACATCAGAATCAGAGGGAACTGACTACCCCATAGCCACAGGAATTTCAGGGGGAAGGGCACATTATCTTAGTTGCCAGTTTGCCAAAATACTGAACCAGCTTATTCATCTGCACAGGAAATGGTCCTACCCATTATGGATGGACCTTCCACATCAATTAGATAATTTCCCCCAATTTTTCTCAGGTTAATGAAATAACTTTCAGAGGTGCACCTATGGGTTCAGTCTTCGACTGTCAAGTTGATACAATTATAATCCAACTAGCACAGTGAGTTTTCTGCAGAAAAATAAGAACTGCTTTAGAAGAAAGTCTAGTTTCCTTGGGCAGGGCTTAGTTGGACAAGTGAAGATGTTCTCTTTTTCACCCCCTTTCTCCACTTACCCCCTTCATTCCCAAGGACCTTCTGCACATTCCATAAACAAGTAGTATGAGTGTCATGAGCTTTTCAGAAAGGTGAATCCCACCAAAGCTCATTTAGAGTATTATAAAGATTTTCTTCTCACTCTATTATGTTCTCTAATTGACATTCTCAGTAAGCTATGTGATCTTCCCATTAAAATATCAAATGTCCAATCTAAGCCGTACAGAGCATTCATAATAATTATCTTCAGTGTGATACACACCACACATGGCAAACTGTGGGTGTGTTATAAATGCATAATTAACATTTCAGGTAATAATGCATGCACATCAAAGAGCAGCTGGTCATTTTCACTAGATCTTTCCAGCATCTACCTACAGACATTATTATTCCTTTAGAAGTGAGGTTTGTTACCAATGCAAAGGAATGAGGTATTATTTTAATTTCATTAGACCCCTCTCTATGACTGAAAAGGACATTCCTCATAATCCTCCTGATGGCGAAAAAAGCCATTTGGACCCAAGTTTCAGTTTTAGAGAACAACTATCTCCTCATGACACTCCAGCATGCCCTTCCCACTGTGCAGATGCAAAGTTATGTTTGCTCAAAGCTGCTGCTCCATCTCTAAGATGAGGTTGCACATCTCTTTCATTTTCTAAGATGCAGAATGCGCTGTTTATGACAGACACACTGGAGAAAAAAGATGACTTTTATTCTTATACACATATCACACATACATTGAAGGAAGCATTTGGAGAAGCATAAGCTTACCAAGTCATGGACACCATGATCAGGCATTACTGAGCTGAAATATTACAGTAGTTGATGGGCAGCCAGTGTGCTGAAGAACTCTGTGATTATTAAGAGTCCAACTGAAATGCCCACACTTCAACTGCGTGACTGAGTTATAACCTGGCCTTTTTTTTTTTTCTTTTTGGTCTGCCTGTAGACAAAGTTCCATCATTCTAGGGGACAAGAATTACAAGGTAAGTCAGGATTAAGGATTCAGAGGCAGTGCTCACCTGGACTCCAGGGACTGAAGCAGGTGTGGGCAGCAGGAAATCAGGTGGTGGAAGCAAATCACAAAACACATGGCACTGGGTTTCTTGAGTTTTCTGCCTTTGCCCATAACACTCTAAATGCATCTGTGCTCAGTTATTCGTGAGATACACGGTCCTTAAAGGATTGGTACCTACTGATTTAAAAGTCTTTGATACTGTCTGTATTTCCCTAAAATACCTGTACATGTTAGTTTGAACAAGTATTTTTCACAAAGGCTGCATGAGGCAACGTGGTGTGAAATCTCCCAGAGAAGACGTGTATATTGACCACCTATGTGCAGCTAGGAAGCTGCAGGACCATGGACAGCAAATTGAAAAAAAAAAGTTCCTCCTGGAGACCCAGAGATTGTGCTGATCCCTTCAAGATCCCTAGGAGGCATCTCAACCATCCTTCTGCTCTGTATCTGCTCTCAGACAGAACCATGGGAAGGAAAGGACACAAATCCCACTGACCACTGAAATAAACAGGGTAGTTTTCTGACTGGCCTCTAAGCAAGTAAAACCCATTGCTGACAGAAAAAAGAAAGAACAGAGGACTGAGGAAGGACGTGCATGTAACCAGGAACTTCCCCACTAGGAAATAACAGTGCGCAAAAGAGAGACCGGGAGCAGCCACCACGCTTCAACAACACAGTAATTACTGGCTCAATTTGTCCACGTACCTCCAAAGCGAGCTCTCCGTGATGCTCCCCAGGTTATAGTCATAGAGCTTTGTCAAAATGAGAATCACCTGAAGGCAAAAGAAGAAATCATAGTGAGTCTCAAACAATTACAATCTCTTAGAAGTGAAATGGCCCAGGGGAGGGCTTCAGATTCCTTTAATGGGCATTTAACATAATTGAATGAATTGTTACTGCTGTGCTCAGCTGCCTAGGGAAGGGCTGGCGGGCTTGGCTTCCAATGAATGGCCCAGGTCAGGTGCCGGCCCCTCGTTTCCCCTGTCCACTCAGAACCAGAGCGATTTCTGCACATTTCTGGTGGGGTGAGCACAGTTGGAGAAGGTGTGCAGAACTGTCAGATAAGCAACCCAGAAGATAGCCACTGAGTGTGGCTCAGGAAAGATTGCTGGTACAGTTCCCAGCTTCCACAGCTGGGCCACATGGTCGAATTTCCTCACTCCCTGGAGCCTCTATATGTCTGTCCATTAGTAGATGTGGATGTAGAGAACAAGAAAGAGAAGCTGTTCCTTGAGTTATTTCATAAATGTATTTCACATGGAAATTAGCATGAGGATCTTCAGTGCTTATCTCATCCATCTTCCTTTTTTTTGTAAGTTTGTCTCCAACAATTTCTAAAAACACCACTGAACACAATCCACCAAACACCACGGAAAAACGAAGCAATAGTTTTGTAACATAAGCAACTGCAGGATGCACAGATCACGAGACTTAAAGAGTTCAGAGGTGGAGAGTCCTCCCTGAGAAAGATTTTTATACAGCTAAACCTAGGAACAAGGGCTGGGAGCAAGCCTAGGAAACAGGGACATACAAAATGAAGTGTTCACACGCTATAAGAACTCTATGGTTGCAGACTAGCACTGCTCTCAACCTCACTGAAGAAAAAAAATCAAACTATTAGTCCACCCTTTTAAAATTCAGAAAACATTTATTAAGCATGTAAGGCTTTTAGAGGATAATGCAAAAAAGAAAAAAGAAAAGTAAGTGGAGTTTGAGCCACATAGGACAGAACATTCAAAGAGAAGGGAAGTAGGCAGGGGATAGGCTTTACATAGTCACACTGTGGAAACTCTTGCCCACTGCAGCAACTTGAGAACATGATTGTGTTTGCGGCAGGTGAGCTCAGGAACTACATTGGGAATCTCCTCCAGCCCCACCCTAGACTTCTGGTAATGCTCTTGGCAGGTGAGGTCCCTTCACCTGCACTTATGTGGGTGGGCTACAGGGACACCCTCACTGAATAAGGAAGTAGGTTCCCTCTCCCTTAATAACCATCAAATTTATACAGCTCCTGTTCGAATGTATTTGCAACATTTCAGGTAACAAAGAATAGAGGAGCTGATGTGGTCTAAACTGGTTTCAGGTGCATATATAATCAGGCTAAAAAGTGGCCTCAAGTAAACCTTTACAGAATCTTATGCCTATGCAAAACTGGCTGTGCATATGATTAAACTCATATGCATCATGGGAAGATACTTTGGTGGTACAAAAAAAAAAAAGAGACTGGATGACCTGCTTGCAGTTTTATTCAAAAAACAGAAATGCCTGTGAGACCACCTAACAACCATTTAGTCTCGAGCCCCTTTCAGAGCCATAAAAAGTGATCCAAGGCTTTATCCAGGCCCTTGATTCTTTCACTCATGTGCTCTGTTGCTGCTTTGCACTGTACCCTGACTTTTCTATTACTTAGTTTTAAATAAAAGGTTTTTTTGCTTCTGCAAATCTGTATGTTCTTTTATTTTGTTCTTGAATAAAAGACCAAGGACCCAGACATACTGGGCCCAGACCCTGACCACTGGAGATAATTTGCTGCCTGTAGCAATAAGCTGGGTGCACCTTGATTCCTGAAGCATCCACACTCCGGGATGCTTACAGAAATTCAGTAGAGCAACCTGTTCCTAATCAGTGCATTCTGAATACCTGCTCACACTTCAGACATGAGGAAGGAACTAGGTCTGCTCATGGCTCTTTTGAAGTCAATATTTTCTGCCCAGTATCTACAGCCTAGCATAGCCAAGACGGAAAACTTTCAGCCTTGCTCCATTACTTCCTACTCAGCAGAAAAACATTGACAACACTTTCTTGCATTTTCTCTGAAGGCCACGGGATCAGTTCTAGTCTCAGTTAGCAGGGAACATTCTAACCTTGAATTCTGAGGCAGCGACTGGCCAGGCATGTGGAATCCTTCCAAACGCTAGCCTGCTGGCACAGGGCCTGATTTAAGTGTCAGAGCAGAAGTGAACAGATTCTTAACTCTTTACAATAAGCAATGTGGGACTCAGTGACCTTTGATTCATCCTGACTTTGAAGAATGGAAGAACTAAGGCAACCTTAAGAGCAGCAGAATCCCTCCCCCCCAAGACCTGTCCTCTAGGACTACCTTTCTCTTAACCCACAGCATGGGTTTCCTCCAATGATCTGTGCAAAACTTGCTTCTTTAGCAAGACGTGAGCATGTGTGAGGTGCAGGGCACCCTATGGGCACATCAGATGGCATGCCTGTGGCGGGGGCATATGCTTAACTGATCCCGTGCCAATTAAGCCACTCAAAGTGCTAAATTTCAATCACCACCATCCCAGGAATGCTGATCACTGGCAGCGGGGTAGCTGTTTGTTTGAAGACAGAGAATGATGGCGCCCCTCGACCTCAGTGTGATTTTGCCACGGAAGCCCAATAATTTCCCCACTAGGAAGATGGTGGTGTGAGAAGAAAGCATATCTAGGTCGTTGCTCTCGAGACACAATATGACCGTAAAGCAAATAATGAGGTTCAACTGGTCAGAGGGCATGTTTCCTATTCATCTGTCCAGGACCTTCAGAGACACCCCTGGAGAAAGACACATTAACCTCGTAAGTTCTGGCGTTGAGGACTCCTGTTCCCGCTCAGGGAAATTTTTTTAAGTAGCCAGGCAGGAGGGTGGAACTCTTTGACTCCTCTCCCCGGGCTATAGTGAAACTAAAATGTCAGTGACACACTTGGGCAGTTTATCAATACTGCACAGGAGAGCCGTCCTTTGAAGCATTCCTCAGCACATCTGTTTGAATCAATCTAATCTTTCTGTTTGCAGAACCGGCACGAGAAGGAAAACAGAGATGCTAACCTTCACTTATGTTTTTAATCGATTACCCGAGGTCTCTCTTTCCTTTGCTTTCCCTTTGCTGCTGGCGTGGGTGCATTATTTATCATCATACTCCTGGACAGAAAAGCCATGCATCATTATATTACAGCAGTTTTGATGTTTCTTCATCAATTATTTTTCTCTTTTCATGAGAGATTCTGCAGCTGGCAAAGAGGCCATAGCTAAAACAGTACTCATCTTTACTATTATCATGTGTGTGTGCAAGTATGACATGATTGTATAAGCAGTGGTGCATGGGTGCCATATGTAGAGGCCAGAGGAAAACTTCTATAATCATTTGTTTTTTTCCAAGCGATATGGACTGAATTCAGTCTATCGGGTTTGTGCAACAAGCATCTTTACCTACTGAGCCATCTTGATAGCCCCCCAATCACCACCACTCTTTTACGTGAGAAAAAGTAGAAAAGAATTGCCTGCCTATTCTGACCTACCCTCATTTTCCTTATTTTGTGTATTTTCAGATATTGAAAAATAGAATTATGAATAAACATATGAATGTGAAGTGATAATTTATTTTTATTTATTCCCTAAAGAATTTTCATGTATAGATTTTATTAGTTCAAGTTTATGGTATTTAGTTATAAATTTAGTGTAAGCAGGAGTGTTTTAACTTTGTGTGCATGTGTGTGTGTGTGTGTGTGTGTGCGCGTGTGTGTGTGTGTGTGTACATGCTGTATACACATGTTTTTGCACATGTGCATGCATACATGTGAAGACCAGAGGTTGAGGTCAAGTGTCTTCCTGAAACCCTCTCCATCTTATTAATTAGAAAAGGTTCTCACTGAATCTGGAGCTCACCAATTCAACTGGGATGTGCTTATCTCCACCTCTGAGCAGCGGGGTTACAGACACTCACATCTATGCTTGGCTTTCATACAGGTGTTAAGAACTCAGCTCCTCATGCTATCACAGCAAGGGCTTTACTAAATGAACTTCTCCCTAAACCCATCAAGGCTGTCTTGATAAATAAACATTCACACATGATGAGTGTCCATTAGCTCACCCTCTTTACCCTTTATCTTTCCATTATTTTTTACCCCAGCACCTCTGATATATCAATAAGAGGTGACATCATGCCAACAGCTTTGCATCTTCCTTGGCAGATCTCATTGTACAGTCAGACAGCTACTGCTGAAACATCTGTGACTTCATGACCTGGACTTGCATTATAGCTGGCCTTTAGCATCCAGAGCATTCTAGAACATTCCACAGTGGAATGTCACAACCAGTTCGAGTACTGCAGTTACCACATGAAAACTGCGGTAGTGTGTTGGCAGGCACAAGACAGAGTGCCAGATTCTGTGCAGGAAAGAGTGAGGTCAAGAGGACGCAAACACAAGGATTCTGTCCAGTGTAGAGATACAGTCTGATAACCAGGGACCAAAATGTCAGCCTTTATCCTGAACTTTGCACAGCCCCTGCTGAATATTTCCATCAGGTCTGGTCACTCTGTCCTATATGGAGAGGTGAATAACGATCACTGAGGACCCTCTGTGAGAAAAATGTTAATTAACTTTCTTCTAGCCCTTGCTTTCTCTGCTGTGGAGTATAAGACAAAAGTATTCACACAGACAGGCACACTAATAGACAGGTAATGAAGCAGAGTGTTCTACTGTAAACTAGCAACAGCCAATGAAGACATTCTTTTGTAACAAAATGGTTGGACAAGTATGTTTCATTTTTTGGAGAGAGGGATATTGGTTAAAAGGAATCAATTAGGAACGATATGTGTTACTACATAGATAGGCTTCATAAGTGAATGAAGTCATGCAACAACTTTGAATTGGATATGACAGTATTTTTTCATTATTAATATAAAATATTATTTAGAGGTGAACCTCCAAACACATTGGAAGTCTTTAGGACACCTTCCTAGAAGCTCATTTCTACACAGCACATATCCCAAACTTCTGTCATCTCTAGTACAATATATAGTCAGAAAACTTATTATTCACTTGCTAAGTAGCAGCACAGGAATTTTCCATTTGTTTCATTGAGAGGACAATGCAGTTTTTCTCTGACTCTGCTACATTAAAGAGTCCACCCCCACAGGAACAGAAAAGCAGGTCACGTGCATATTCACATATTTATGAGGATATTCAGCTTGGCTGACCTTTAATGCATTCTTTTATCTCTGGAAAATCATAGAAAATGGGGATATAATCTCTTCATTTTCAATTACCGATAAGTTACTTTTTCATTCCTCTGTGTCAACTGTGAAAAGAAGCCTCAGAGGAAATGAAGGGCTCCTTAGGACTCTTGATATTCCAGGGCTCCATGCTCAGGATAATATAGAAGACAAGGTCTGTTCTGTAAAGCAATGGGACTCCAGGTTGGACAAGCACCTCTCTGTGGCTCTGGCACTTGAAGAAACCCCGCAGCGTTCCATCAGACTAATGGTCACACATGCTCTCTCCTCATGTGGGCCGCAGACTGGCTCTGACGAGCAGGAGGTGGCATCATCCTATTTTCCAGCTGTAGGAGCAAGGTTAAACCAGCTACTTCCCTTCCTCTCCTACTATCTTCTAGGAATTCTTCTTCATTGGTCCAGCTAAAATGTCATTGTTCTTGCTTTCTGTTGGAAAACATTTGGTTGGACATAAGATTGGAGCACATGAGTGCCATAGAATGCCAAGAGCCACAGGAAATGTAAAGGGATAGATTTAAAAAAGAGGTGTTTGATTTTGATCATTTTTTTTGCACTCCAAATTTAGTAGAAAGGAATAACTTACAAGATTTTCCTCAAAATGTTCATGCTCTTGATTGTGTCCTTGGTTCAACAAGTATTTACACAGCATTCCAACTCAAAACAGAAGCTTCCATTCTTTTGGGGGAGTCATGAATCCTTTAAGAATATGATCTGATAAAAATTTATAGGCATAAAGTAATGACTATAACTTTAATGATATCATTGATCTCTCCGAATCCTAAAGGGATCATGAATTCAGGAATAAGAACTTCTATATTTCCAGAAAAATAAGTGCTTTGTTCAGAAGGCAGAACTTTTAGCTTGAAAAATCTGCACATTTACTTCAATCAAGCTTTGTTAGGGAATGAAAAAAAAAGTCAGAGATGAAAAACAAATATGTACTGTGAAGTCAGGAGAGAGAAATGATATTTGGAATCAATCCCTAGAAGCTCAGCATCATTTGGAAAGAAAACCAAGAGAGAAAAGAGGTAGCAAGTAGGGGAAAACATTCATGATTTTTAAAACTCAAGAACGCTATAATCAGTAGTGGTTGTATAAAGAGGAAGAATTCTGATAATGCATGTGGTACTGGCAGAGATGAGAGAGCAGACAAAGTGATTTAAGGAAAAAGAGCAGGATCATACCAATGAGAAAAGGACAAAGTCCAGAGATCTTTGAGAGAAGCAATGAGCAGGTTTATCTACAGCTGAGATCATGTGGAGCTGGGCAGAGAATGTCAGAGAACAGAGACACCTCTGTTGCTCTTGATTCTTCCAAAAGGGCTTCTATGCACCAGGCCAGCAGTGCTCTCTGCTGGAAAAGGAAAAGGCTTTGGAAATCAAAGGCCATATTTTGTGCTTTGCTTTAGCTAAGATAATCACAGACATGTCTTTAACAGCATGAAACAGATCTCTAAAAGTGACTCAGCTAATAAAGTTTTGTTATCTCTTATAGTAGGTGGTCCTGAGTTGGGGCAGTTCCAGAACTAGTGTAGCAGGATAATGACATCTAGGACCCAGGCAATGTCCACATGCATGTCTTCTCTGACCATATCCATACTCAGTATCATCAGCTCTCACATTTGCAGGGAGGCATAACACTGCATTTTACCAGACCTAGCCATATCCAGCAGAGAATAGGAAGGCCCCTGGTATTCTGCCCTACATCTCTCATTTGTTGTTTCTTTGCTTTTTAATTAAGGCATATGTTAATTTTCCATCCCATGATAAAATGCCTAGGATGAGAGGTTTTGGACCCACAGCTAGCTGACCCCACTGTTTGAGAGTCAATGGGAAAGGGAGAATATCAGGACAAGGAACATGTGGTGTTCCTCACCCGTCAGTGACCAGAAAACAGTCAGAGAGGACAGACCAAGTTCCCAATATCTCCTTCAAACACAAGATGCTCTGATTTAACTCTTTCCAGTGGCCAGGCCCCACTTCCTAAAGGTTTTAACAGTTCCTTATAGTTGTTTGAACTAAGCCTTTAACCAATGCGCTTTGGGGACAGCTAAGATGCGAAATAATAGGACACCTCCCAACAAATCCCTTTGATCCTCATTGATGGAGGTAAAGCCACCACTCTGGGTGACAAGAAGACTGAAAGAAGGAGGAGTGGGCAGTTTTCATGCTATTGTATGAAGTGGGCTCCGTTAGCAAAGAAAACATAGAAGTAACTGCTGACTGAGTAGCAGCTAGTGTGTTATATGGCAAGTCACTTGAATGCTAAAGTGGGCTCTCTTATTAATAACATCTAATATTTATTAGGTGTCTACTCTGCGTGCATACAGATTTTAGTACGAAGGGCATTTCAAGTAATTATCTCACTTTCCTTTGATGAGAAAATTAAAGCTCAGAGAAGCTGAGAAACTTAAACATGTAAGCTACTAAGTAGGAGACAAGTCAGAGATCACATCTAGAATCCTAATGGCTGACTCCTTCAGTCTTCCTGGCGTCCTGTCTTCTCCAATTGTGACGATTTCTGGAGGTGAGATGAACCACTGAAGTGTCCTTATGGTTGCTTAGTTCTAACATGTCTATTGAAGACCATTCACTATCATACACGGTGACAGTAATAAGCTCCCCTTCTAACTCACATGTGCCCATTTCTGCTCAGTCCTGGAGTTATATACCTGTATTGGCCTTTAGTTAATGGTATATTTGAGCTTATATTATATTCTCATTAAGAGAGAGAGAGAGAGAGAGAGAGAGAGAGAGAGAGAGAGAGAGAGAGAGAGAGTGTCCTAAAACATCACTCCAGAGTGTATTTAATGTGGATAATGCAGTCATGTAGAAAGCAGTTGGTACATTTTTGCCTCTGGAAAATTTTCAGTCCCCAGCTGACTTCATGTTTTGTGGCAGTACCCACGCAATTTGATGTGATGATCTTCTACATAATATTCTCTATGTGGCACTGGAGTCGGGTAAAGTACACAGCTACTGCATCTCCTCTGGGGAGCTTGAGGGACTAGCCAACCCACAGCAATGCTGCAGGGTTGGGGCCACTGAGTCAACATAACCTGCATGCTCTCTGCAGCAAGTGGAGAGCCTTGGGGGAAGTGCAAACCTGGCTTAGTCAGCAGGCTGAGCCCTTCCTGCCCGTCCATTCCCCTGCAGAGCCACAGGTCACCTGCAGCTCAGCCTTAAAGGACAGCCCTCCCAGAAACTAAGAAAGGGTCCCAGGAGTCACCCTTGGGAAAAGCCAGCTCTGGCTCAAGGGAACTCCCTCATCCTGCTGAGAATCCAAGGTCTTCTCTCTCCTAAGAAGCAAAGCAAATGATTTAGTGCTAAAATAAACCTTTTGTGTTTAACAAACAAACCAAAGTAATCTTTAGTTGATAGAAATAAACAATCAAGCAAAAAACATCTTTGTTGTTCCATTCCCAATTTCATGGATATCCTAGTCAACGCATATCCTTTTCCCAAAATCCATTAATGTGGCAAATCAAATGACATTTAAATCCTGTATTTCTTCCTCCACACTTCATCTTCCTTCTACTCCTACTGAATGTCAAAAGATTAATTTCCGAAACATGTATCTGTATCTATGAATAATGTTAGTCACTTTATTTTCTTTTTCCTGTTACATCAATCTGCTCTAAATGGTGCTCCACATAACATCGTCTGTGCTAGGTCAGGGGAAAGGAGATAGTACATTAAATGATTTTTTTCCTTGAAAAATAAAAGCCATATAGCTTACCACCAAGGTAATCCTACAAAAGTATCAAGACAAGGTAATTACATGAAATACTAGAAACATCCACAGGTAAGACATTTTCTGTATACATGGATAATACTGCTTAAAATAAATGAATAGAATAGCATACCAAAAGTCATTGCTTCAAAACATGAAAATGAGGATGGTTGGAAGCAAGAAAGAAAAACAGGCAAGTGAGTGTGTTGTTTGGAGAGCTACAAGTTAAGGACTGTGCACCATGCTCCTAAGCCCCAAATAACTATGTATTCTGTTTCTGCCCTTTGTATTGTTAGTGCATGGAAAGAAAAGGACCGTCTCTCTCTCTTTCTCTCTTTCTCGCAAATATGTAAAGATATATTTTGAAACTTAAGTCACCTGTTACATGTGGTAAGCCACAGAGAATGCAGAGAATCCCTGAATCATCTTCTCTCTGTAAGTTTATGAGAGAGAGAGAAAGACAGAAGGGGGGAGAAAAAGAGAGAGGGAGAGAGAGAGAGAGGGAGAGAGAGATCATATGCTTAAATGAAGACACAGGCTGAATTTGTTAGGAAAGAAATGGAAAACACATGAAGAACAGACATATATCCTTCCATTTTCTCCATTCAATGGTTTGAGAAAGACAGATTTCCTAACTTTGGAGCCATCCTCTGTCAGAATCATAAGCACTCTCCAAATATACAGAATCTTCCTGCCTGAGAACAGGCACCAAGTGAATGGCCCATTAAACAGCAAACAGCAGTCTAATGCTGTCCTGTGGTCTCTGTACCTACTTTCTATAACTCAGCTTCACCACAAAGAAATAGAGCAGGACTTTCCCTCCCTGTGTCTCCAACATGATTTTCACATTGCTATCCCTAGGCCTGCAGGGTCAACTCAATTCTAAAAGATACTATTTTTCTAGGATAACATAAATATGATAGGAAACTAATCAAATATGTATTTATGGTGCATTCAAGCATTGTAACGTGAACCTCAGTATGATACGCACATCCACATCTTCCTGAGCACATGCTATGGAAATTAGCCAATCTCTCTTCCTCTCGCTTTCTAAATTAGCAAATAAACTGTTTTTTAAAAGTATAAAACATTATATATTTGTCATCTTAGCTAAAATTACAGTGTTTCCTTTCCTCTGGAGGGGGGGAATAAACTGAAGATCTAGGTAGAAACAAAAATATTTCACACTCTTAATAATAATAATAATTGATAATAATAGCACTGACTCTTTAATTAGATGTTTTATGCTCTGTTCCACTAAGGTGTGATGGACACAATTTGCCTAAGAGAAAATTCAAAACATAAAACACCTGGTATGAAACTGAAATTTAAATAACAAAAGCAAATAAGATACAATCTCCTCCGTGCTAAATGGAATGAATTATACTTTTAGAAGAAACAGCTAATGGATAAGTAGTAAAGAATAACCTTGGTATACGTTATACTGACTTGGTGCCTGAGTCAGGAGTTCCTGTGCATAGAATTGTTGACGGACCTTAGCTAGGAAATTGAGAGCAGCAAAGAGACTTAAAATTGCACCATGTAATGTCCTAGACCTACAGTTCTATGAAGATTCAAGTTAGAGTTTAGGGCCTCTTAGAAAATGATACAAAAAATAACAATGATGCCCTAAAAATGAGTATTTATTACAATGATAAATTGGACCACATGAGAATTTATTAGTTCTTTAATGATTTATAATATTGGATAAACAGAGATGGGTAAATATTTCCTGATTGCATCTGGCTCCCTTTTCCCACCTGGAATAATCTACAGCTCCCCAAAATCCCAGCACTTACGATATCCTTTGCTTATAGAGGCTCTGAATCATTTTGCTGTAAATTCACCTTTAGACAGGACTTTCCATTAGATGCTCATTAAGTCTTTTCAATGAGCTATCCAGTCCTAGGCTATGAATTAGTTAGCATGGACTTGAGCCCAGACTCTGCTGCAAAACCCCATGGCACCAACGAGGTCTGAATGCCTCGCCAGGCTTGTTTTTTCTCCATGGTTACACTTTGCTAAGTTATACTCTGTCTGCTAGGACCTCTTCTTATTGTAACAGCGCTGAGGGCTGGATATCTTGACTTGTTCTGCTCTTCAGTATTGCTTCTAAGGACTCTACATCTTCCTTGACTCTATCACCCCCTTTTCCAGATATAACCAGTCCTCCAGTTTGCCTCTGATTTAATCTTCTCCCATGAGGTCTGGGAAGCAGCAACACTCATAGCAAATGCTGCAAATGCATCCAAGGACTCCCTCTACATGTGTCCCTGCTTCTGGCGTGTCAACATTGCTCAACCATATTTCAGAAACTGAAATCTATCACGTGTATCCAATATCTAGCACTGCCTGCTGATGTGAAACCACAGTATAACATATCCCAAAGAGCCAAATGCAATCTGGATCCTGTTCTCATGTTTAATTCAGCATCACACCAATGTCTCTTTCATGCTCAGACTCTAAGTGAGCTTATGAAATTTCTCTGCTGCCCTAGAGCTTCAGTTCTCTGACTGACTGACTGTGTCTCTGTTGAAGATGGACTTTTTCTGTACATTCACCACATGCCCCACTTTCACATTGGCAACTGAGTTGAATAGAATAACAAAAAAAATTGAAGGACAGGAACCTTGCCGTTTCATCAAATTCTGATTGTGGGAATGATATTCCAGATATCTCAGATTTCCTTTTGAAAGCTTAGGCTGATTAAAAGATTGAAAACCACAGATAATTCAATGCTGCGTGTCTCTTTTGTGAGGGCCGCTGGGGTTGTAAAGCATGTCTATGATCCAATCCAAAGGTTTATTGATTTTTCTGTGCTTTCATTCAGGAGTGTTAGCTTTCATGCGGGATTCCGGAAGGTTGGCCAGGACACCGCAGAGAACCATGTTCATTCAGTGAAATTTCTTTCCTGTAAGAAGAGGCAGCACTGGGTAGATGCAAACACATTGGGGTGCAGATTTAATATTAAATCTGAACTCCAGACATTTTGACTATTTCCTGTGAAATCCTTGAAATCTCTTCCTCTGTGTCATGAAAACAAAGTCAGACAGACCTTGCAGAGAGGCAAAGTCTGGCTAACACTCATAGTTGAAAGGTCTGGATTAGTCATGGAACCTAACTAGTGCCTCACTCAACACCTTAGCTAATTCACTTAATGTCTTTTCTCTTTCTTAGTAAACATCATTGATGCCATTTGAATTCCTTTTACTGTCTGGATCATTATCGCTAATGTCTTAAGTATTTGTGTACATGTACGATGCTCTGTCAAACCTTGTGAATAATAAATCATTTTTCCCTCAAAAAATAAAAGTGAAACTAATGCTCTTCCTTCCTTCCTTTCTTCCTTCCTTCTTTCTTCCTTAATTCCTTCCTCCTCCCACCCTCCTTCCTTTCCTGCCATCATTGCTCACTTCCTTCCTTCCTTTCTCCTTTTTTTTTCTTTTCATTTTCTTTCTTCTTGGACTCAGATTAATAAGTTTAGATGACTTAACGAAGATTAGGCTAGCACGCACTTGAGAGTTAGGATTTGAACCTCTATAGTCTGAGTCCAGATCATAAACATAAAACAGACAAACTGTACAATTTTGCTTAGGATAGAAAGACAAAATCTTTGGAAGCTTAGAATTATACTACCCTTTTTCAGTCCAGTTGAGTTCTATCTATTTCCACTCTTCTTGATTCTTTTCCTATTCTATACTAGCCTGTTCATTCTACTTTATTTTATTCCATCCTTTTCTATTCACTTTTAGCCCCTTTCCCCACATCTAACTTTGTGAACACTGATCACTATAATGTTTACTCTGTTAATTGCTTCACGAAATGCAATAATGGAGCAGCTACCAGCTCTCAGAACACATTCTAGCTAGGCACTAACTCTCTGAACCAAATGCTTTAGAAACCATGGAAATTCTCCAGCATGAAAG
Organism: Typhlomys cinereus; assembly: GCA_023101885.1. Classification (NCBI taxonomy): domain Eukaryota; kingdom Metazoa; phylum Chordata; class Mammalia; order Rodentia; family Platacanthomyidae; genus Typhlomys; species Typhlomys cinereus. The sequence continues at coordinate 444,265 of JALPQD010000388.1, read as the reverse complement.
AAATAAAGAGAAGGAAGCAATCTCTATCTAAAGATGGACAGGAATGCTTTCAAACTCTTACAAAGGGCAAAGAGATTCGTTCTTTTGTGTCACTTCACAAACTTGGGAGATGTCTTTTGCTGTTTCCATATAAAACACAGAAATGGGAATGAGCTAGAGATCACCTTGTATAGTTTTAACCTACATCTTCTTGGTTTCTGATCTGGAATCAAGGACTTTGGAGGTGGATGAGCTTTGCCAGCAGTTCTAACATCTGCTTGGAGGATTTCCTCTGTACTGTACTCTCTGAGACTTCAGCAGATAGCTGATGCAGGGAAAACACACCCCTGCATGGTCACCATCAGCAAGCACAAAAACCTGAGGGATCATGTTTAGAAAAGAGGTATAAAAACTGCTGAAGATCTAACATCCCACTATTTATTGGGTCTTCTCCTAATGGAAGATTCCATGCCTTGAGAATCACTGGGATGACCCTGAGTCCAACACAAAGAATGAGATTTCTAAGAAAAGAAGGTCAAGGAAGGCCAAAAATAAATGATACCTATTCTGCATGGGAAATCACTTTTAAAAACAAAATAAAGTATGGCACAGCTGCTTCTTACATATTATATAGCCTTCAATCAATATCAGTTGAAATTTAAGAAATTCAACATTCTGTCTGCTTCTGGAAATGCAAATCTTCTGTGATTGTGCCCACTTGCTTTCTAAAATTGTGACAGGAGTCGGCCACAGAGAATGAGGTTTTGAAGTGAGAGAGTGTCCTACAGTAAGTAATTCATGTTGATCAGGAGCATAGAGTTCTTGTACCCAGCCAGAAGACTTAATAGTCATTCACAAAGAATTCAGGGCAGAGGAAACAGGTTGGTCTGTTAGATCTCTCTATTGCTTACAGGTGAGGATATGAAGAAAAAAAAAAAAAGAAACTACTTTCTTGAAAAGGAACTTCTTCTGGTTCCCTTCTTTTCTTTCTTTCTTTTTTTTTCTTCCTTCCTTAAACTGTCCAAGATTAATGTAGCAAAAATAAAATGCCCCACAGGCTGCTCATTCTGACGCTTACTACAGCACATAAAAGTGAGGAATTAGCATGGAATGAATAATTTATTTAGCTCTTTACTGTTGTTTTAAACAAATCACTTCCATGAAAGCAATGTGTATTCAAGCAATAAATCACTGTTTAGCACTCTGTCAGGAGGAAAAGATACCGCTTGGCAGAATTATTGAATGGCGCGCCTGGCAGGAAGGCGGGCACAAGAAAAGATGAAGGTGAGGTCCTTCTGAGTGGATTTCGCCTGAGACTCAGAGGGTTGGGCTGGAGCCCCAAGACCTTTCCATTACTCACAACCATTTAATGAACACAGACTTGTGCTACTGTGTCAGATATTTTGGCAAGTTAAGAGTAACTTCTGATTGTATATTGGGTTTATGCATAGAGCCCAAGTGTCAGGATATCCAACTGAAACAAATTGACTTTTTTATTTTATTTTTTGTTTATTTATTTTGCTTGTGTGTGTGTGTGTGTGTGTGTGTGTGTGTGTGTGTGTGTGTGTGTGTATCAGAGGGGTATCATCTTTGGAGGATCAGAGGTGACTTCAGGAATCATCTTGGATTGCTTCTACCTCCTTATTGTCTCATCCTAGGACAGGTTCTTCGCACAAGAGCAGGAAATGCAGGATGCTGTCTGGCATTTTTACATGGAACCTGGGATCTGAAGTCAGGATCTTCTGCTTGCCTGTAGAATCTTAACCACAGAGCCATCTCTCTGGCCTTGGTTTTTGTTTTGTTTTGTTTCTTATGGGTTCTCGGAAGCTGATACTACAATAATAGTGATGTATACAAAACAATAAGACTTTTCTTGCTGAGAAAGTTGTCCTGGGGGAAGGCTCCACTAGGTTAGTGTAAATACACACAAGGTCATCATGTACCAAGAGGCTAAAAAAAGGGGGAAAACATTTCCTGCAGAAGTGTGTAAGGACATAGAGGAATTCAACTGTGAAGCTGTCATGCGACTTTCCCTGAGGAGAAATGGACAAACATGCTTCACATTAAATATGACCTGGTAACAGACCAAAGAAATAGGACCTGCTAAGTTTAGCTTAGTGAACCAGTAAGTTTATTGGGTTTCTTAATAGAGCATGAGAAAAAGGTTACTTAGATTAGCATGGCCGAAAGGCAGCTGCATATCCAAAGCACGCCTCCCAGGCATGAAAGCTGCACCTCTGTAGCTCCCTGAAGAACTTGCAGGCTACTCAGAGTCTCTTTTTCTGAGCAATTGCTTATACAGCCTTGAGAACAGCCTTTGTGAACTTCTAATGTGGATCTCCTAACTTCCAGAAGCTTCCTGAAGCTTAGGAATTTGGTTTACTTTCTGAATCTTGTAAGTTTCATTTCCTCCCTAAGCTCTTCTCTAGAACACAGTGTTTCAGTTCTCTGCAAACAGCTACATCCTAGAAAGATGTGAGGTGTGGATGCTGAGAGTAACTGTTGATACAGAGAGAGTGAAGAAAAAGTGAGAGAAGGGTGTTTAGAGAAGACCAGAAGAGCTCCAGACTCTGAGTTCTGGATAAGCCCAGATTCTAGAAGCCAAACTCAGTCTCTCAGAAGCAAACAATTCTACGTCAGAATCTCAATAATAGAAACTGGATCAGGTCCAGAGAATGACCCTGCTTCTCTTGGAACCATCAAATCAGATATGAAACTGATTCATTTTTCCATTTTACAAGTTTCCCAAGGAGAAAATATTGTTAGGTGTTGTTTAGGACAAAAAACAAAACAAAACAAAACAGAGTTCTCACAAGGATAAAGCTTTTCAGTTTACCTTTTGTTTTTAAAGTATCAAGCCATTGGCATAACTTGAGGTCTTACAGCAGAACTACTAGAAGCACATCATTACTCCTGGCAACACCTGAAAACTAATACTGACTAATAATTCTTGGTCTTGCTAGACACATAGGCTTAGGACTTAGTCGAAACACATGGAGGATGGGCAACACACTCCTATTCTACTAGGTCGGTTACAAAGCTTCAGTACCATGCAATTTCTCTCTAGTCTAAATAAAAAGAGTTAGAGCATGTCATCTTTAAGGAATTTAGTAGACCAAGATTTCCCAGCACTACCTTAAATGGTCTAAATGAAAAATCAACTCTTGCTTCAAGTAGTTTTCAACTTGCCAAACACTGACTAAACACCGAGCAACACTTCTGGCTGCTAGAGTGAAGGGGAGAGGCACTGAGAAATTACATGAATTTGATGCTTTACATCACCTTGATGATATTTGCTGCCTCTAATAAAAAGCTCTCTTGGTGTCAGCGCTTTGTCAGAGTCAAAGAAAGCTCAAAATGCTGCTGGCTACCAGCCAACCAGAAATGGTTTACCCTCAGGAAGAAATTAATCAATGAACAACTATCTATTAAATGCTTACTTGTGTTCAAGGCAGAGCCAGTAATCTCTGTGGGAGAAAAACGGATGCGTGAAATGTCATTCCTGCCCCTCTGGAATTTGCAATCTAGGAAGAATCTAGTTGTTACTCTCTTGTTCTGAAACGTTTAAGGTTCCTATGGCCCTCTGAGATTAACGTTGCATTGGATATCTCACTTAAGATTCTTTTTATAGTGCAAATATCTCCTCTCCAGGCTTAGTTCCTTGCACTTCTTGTAGTCCTGAAATTCTGAATTTCTATCTGCCTTCTCTTAGTGTAACCAACATGAATTTAAGTTGCCCAAGGTCTCAAGTTATAATACTCAGCTGAAGTTTTAGGCCCTTTGAACTATCTTAAATTGAAAATATCCAGCTCAAGAATCCTTTGCAGGGAGGCTTCCAAACTACTCTGCATTTAGTTTCTCTTTTTTTATCTGAATTTCTTTTGCAACTATGTTTACATTAGGAAGCACCTGGTTTTTAATATGTGCTTGCCTGTATCTTTCTCTCAATGATAAATTTGTTGCTGCTATATCATTAAAAGTGTTTTTTTTTCTGAAAAAAAAATCAACAAATCATAATTCAGAACATTAGAGACTCTATATCAACCACCTGGAACTGGGCCAGCCTAATCTCTCCCCATCATGAAGCTCAGGGAAATTTGCGGAAGAAGGGGCGGTAAGATTATAAGAGCACAAGGATGGGAAGAGTAATGACATGCAAGATACTCCACACAAGCAGGGCGGAAGCAATCATAATAGGACTTTGCATGACCTGCACTATGTCAACACATTATTGACCTCACAAAGTCTAGCATGGACTAAAGGCACTAGGATCCTTGGAGGCAAGGGACTGACAGTCACAGTAGTGTTCCTAAACTTAAGGGGAACACAGGAAAGGGTTCTGGGAAATGCCCCTGGGTCCTTGCGCCTCATCAGAGAGGAGGACCCAGAGGAGAGTAAAGGATGCTCCTGGGATTGGGGGGGAGGAGGCACTGGATGATGGGAAGGGAGAGGGGAGGTGGAGGGAGAGAGGGGACTGGTGTACCTGTTAAGTTTGTATGAGTGGAAATAATAATAAAAGTGCTTGAAACAATAGAAAAAAAGTAAAAAGTTAAGATATAAAAAAAGTGGTTTTCCCCCCAAAATTAGGCCTAATCCTGCCATAAAGAAATTACTAGGATATTGCCAACAAATAATTTTGTAACACTCATACATGTATGTTTTAGATTATGAATGTGTATAAAACAAATGAGATTATTTATGGTGTTCAGACCTACTAGAAGCCTTGACACACAGTAAGTTATTTTTCAATTACAATGAATCTAGTAGGAATTTAAATGCTTACTGAATATTGCAGTGCACATAGTGATAGTTGCAAATTATTCTCTACTTAGGCAGCATATTCTCAAATGGTCATTGTGGAGTATAGGCAACAGGTAAATTGTCTTTCATTTTTTAACTACACTGGATAAAATAGTGGTTTTGCAAAATGATTAAGAAGATAAAAGACTCCCTTTCCCCACCCAGCTCCCCCGGTCAGGACGGGACGCATGAGCGCGGTCCAGCCGGGCCTTCACCAGCGACCTAGGTAAGCTCCACCCGCGCCCGCCCACCAGAACCCCAGGTCAGCCCAAAGGGACCCAGCTCCTAACCCCACCATCCAGCCGAAGCCGCGCGCAGGGCCGAGGGACGAGGAGGACTTCCCCCTGCGCCCGGGCCCCGCCCCAGCTCCCCTCGGGTTAAATAGCTCCACGCAGACGCCCCCATCCTCCCTTCCCCACTCCGCTCTGCCTGCCGGGACGCGCGCAGTCCAGCCGGGCCTCATCCTGCGACCTAGGTAAGCTCCGTCCCTGCCCACACCCAGAACCCCAGGCCAAATAATTCAGTTTAGTGAAATTGAAAGATCTTAAGAGTTAAAACAACAATGCCAAAGTCAAAGTGCAAATCCATGAGAAACAACACTCAAGTAAACAAATCTGCCACTGAAGGAATTAATCCCATAATGTTAGAATCCAACCAGAACAAACCCACGGAAAAAGGCCAAGAAAGCCTGACCCAGGATAACGACTTTCAAAATATGATCATTATCATGTTCAATACTATGAAAGAGGAAATCCAGGAGGCATTACATAATCGAATCAATCGCTTTGAAGAGGAACACAACAGACATTTGGAGGAGTTGAGAAAACAGTGCAAGAAACAAAAACTGGCACAGAGCAGTTAAAACACACTCAAGCAGAGTTTAAAACTGAGCTACAAGACAAGTTATCTTCAAGTTATCTTCAACCCAGAACTCCACAGAGTCTTATCAACAGAACAAACGAAGCAGAAAACAGAATTTCAGACCTTGAAGATAAAGTGGGAGAACTAACCAGCTCAATGGAAGAGGTTGTTAAAGCCAAAAAGATACTTGAGAGAAATATCCAAGAGGTATGGGACACCCTGAAGAAGTCTAACATGAGTATTCATGGAATACCAGAGCAAGAATCTCAAAATACCACCCCTGAGGAAATTGTTCAAATGATCATCAAGGAAACTCTCCTCAGCTAAAAAAAGAGAGGCCCATCCATATATAAGAGGCATTCTGCACCCCAAACAGATACGACCAAAACAGAAGCACCCCACGGCAAATAATAGTTAAAACACTCCACATTCAAGATAAAGAACTGGTGCTGAGAGCTTCAAGGGAGAAAAAACAAGTCACTTTTAAAAGTAAACCTATTAAAATAACAAATGACTTCTCAGTCGAAACAGTAAAAGCAAGAAGAGCTTGGAGAGACATACTTCAAGTATTGAATGAGCAAAAATGTCAACCCAGGCTGATTTACCCAGCAAAACTATCAGTCATGATCGAGGGAGAAAGAAAAATCTTCCAGCACAAAGACAACTTTAAGGGATACATGGCCACCAAACCAGGCCTTCAAAAAATGCTAGAAATGATACTCAAACGTGAAGAAAAAAACAGGCATATCCAGGAGAACAGAAGGCCATATAACCCCATTAACAGAGATGCAATATACTTATAGAAACCACTAAACATAATAAATGTCTGGAATTAAAAATAGTTTCTCATTATAACTCTAAATGTTAATGGAATTAATTCACCGATCAAGAGACACAGATTACAAACTTAGATTAAAAATCACAATCCATCAATCTGCTGCCTGCAGGAAACCCATCTCACCACAAAAAATAGGCACGCTCTAAAAATAAAAGGCTGGTCAACAATTCTACAAGCAAATGGAAGCAGAAAACAGGCAGGGGTAGCCATTATGCTATCAGACAAAGTGGACTTCAAACCAAAGAAAATTACAAGAGACACGAATGGATACTACATTTTAGTCACAGGTACAATTCACCAGGAATACTTCAAAATACTGAACAATATGCGCCCAATACGGGCCCCTCCACATTCATTAAGAAAACCCTACAGCATCTAAAGCAAGAAATCAACCCCCAAACGATAATTCTTGGGGACTTCAACACCGCCCTCTAAACATGGGATAGATCAACAGGTCAAAAGTTTAACAGAGACACTTTGGAACTTAATCAAACCCTGAAAGAAATGGACCTTACAGATCTCTATCGAACTTTTCACCCACGTACACATTTTTCTCAGCAGCACACGGAACTTTCTCCAAAATAGATCACATATTGGCCCACAAAACGAATCTACACATATACAAAAAAGTTGAAATTCTAACCTGTGCCCTATCAGACCACCACGGCCTAAAGCTGGACATCCACAACACATCAAACAAGAGAAAATACACTAACTCCTGGGAACTTAACAATATGATGCTGAATGAGAACTGGATTCAGGAAGAAATTAAAAAGGAAATTCAAGATTTCCTGAAAGTGAATGATAACGAAATTACAACTTACCAAAATCTCTGGGACACAATGAAAGCTGTTCTAAGAGGTAAGTTCATAGGTCTTAATGTCTACATCAAAAAAAAAAAAAAAAGGAAAAATCAGAAATAAACAACTGAACAATCCAGCTTAAAGCTTTACAGAAACTAGAGCAATCTGATCCCAAAAATTGTAGAAGAGAGGAGATTAGCAAAATAATGGGAGAAATATCTGAAATCGAGATTAAGAAAACGATAGAAAAAATCAACCAGTCAAAAAGCTTGTTCTTTGAAAAAATCAATAAGATTGATACACCCTTAGCTAAATTAACCAAATGCAGGAGAGAGAAAACCCAAATTAACAAAACCAGAAATGAACATGCAGTTATCACTACTGATACCCAAGAAATTCAGAGAATTATAACATCATATTTCAAAAACTTATACTCTGTGAAGTTTGACAACACAAAAGAGATGGATGAATTTCTAAGTAAACACAACTTAACAAAATTGAATCAGGAAGTTGTGAATTATTTAAATAGTCCTATAACATATAAGGAAATTGAGGAAGTAATCTTGAATCTTCCCACCAAAAAATGTCCTGGACCAGATGGATTCAGCACAGAGTTCTACCAGACATTTAAGACGTTAATAATACTAATATCCCTTAAACTGTTCCATCAAATAGCAAAGGAAGGAACACTACCAAATTCCTTTTATGAAGCTAATATCATTTTAATCCCAAAACCTAATAAAGACTATAAAAAAGAAAACCATAGGCCGATCTCTCTGATGAACACAGACGCAAAGATTCTCAACAAAGTTTTAGCAAATCGGATTCAAAAACATATTATAAGATTATTCACGGGGACCAAGTAGGCTTCATCCCCGGCACACAAGGTTGGTTCAACATACGCAAATCAATAAATGTAATTCATCATGTAAACCAGTCCAAAGTCAAGACCACATGGTACTCTCTCGATAGATGCAGAAAAAGCTTTTGACAAGATCCAACAGCCTTTTATGATCAAAACACTAGAGACAGTAGGAATGGAAGGAACCTTTATCAATATAATAAAAGCTGTATACAACAAGCTCACAGCAAGGATTATGCTCAATGGGGAACAATTGGAAGAATTCCCACTTCGATCAGGAACTAGACAAGGCTGTCCACTCTCACCACTTCTATTCAATATTGTACTTGAAGTCTTAGATGAAGCCATAAGACAAGAAAGGGACAGAAGAGGGATTCAAATTGGCAAGGAAGAAGTCAAGCTATCCCTATTTGCGGGTGACATGATCTTATACCTGAGTGATCCCAAAAACTCCACCAGGAAGCTCCTGGAACTAATTGAGAAGTTCAGCAGGGTGGCAGGATACAAAATAAATGTGCAAAAATCAGAGGCCTTCCTATATGCCCAGAATGAAGGAAGTGAAAAAGCCTTGAGAGAAACAATCCCATTTACTATAGCCCCTAAAAAAATGAAATTCCTTGTTATAAACCTAACCAAGGATGTAAAAGACCTTTACGATGAAAACTTTAAAACCCTAAGAAAGAAATTGCAGAAGACACCAGAAGGTGGAAAGACCTCCCTTGTTCCTGGATTGGCAGAATCAACATCGTAAAAATGACCATCCTACCAAAGGCAATATACAGATTCAATGCTATACCAATTAAAATCCCAAAGCAATTCTTTAAAGAAGTTAACCAAGGAATCTCAAAATTCATATGGAGGCACAAAAGACCCAGGATAGCAAAGACAATCCTGAGTGACAAAAACACTGCTGGAGGTATTACGAAACCGAACCTTAGTCTATATTACAAATACATAGTTATAAAAACAGCCTGGTACTGGCTCCAAAATAGACACAAAGATCAATGGATAAGAATTGAAGACCCAGATATAAGCCCACAAAATTACAGCCATTTGGTCTTTGACAAAGGGGCCCAAAGAATCCAATGGAAAAAGAACAGAATCTTCAACAAATGGTGCTGGCAAAACTGGATCTCCACATGCAGAAGATTAAAGCTGGACCCGTACTTGTCACCATGTACAAGATTTTATTACAAATGGATCAAGGACCTTGATATAAGGCCAGAGACGATTAAAAACCATAGTTGAAAGGATAGGAAACTCCCTCGAGCTGATTGGGCTAGGCCAACATTTCCTAAACAGACATCCAATGGCACAGTCACTGCTACCCACTCTCAACAGTTGGGATCTTGTGAAATTAAAGAGCTTCTGTTCAGATAAAGAGATTGTAACACGAGCTCAAAGGCAACCCACAGAATGGGAGAAAATCTTCACTAACCACATATCTAATAGAGCTCTACTGTCCAGAATGCACAAAGAACTTAGAAAACTAAACATCAAGGAAACCAATGGCCCAATTAAAAAATGGTCCCTGGAACTTAAAAGAAATTTTACCAGGGATGAAATTAAAATGTCTAACAAATATCTTAAAAAATGCTCCACTTCTTTAGCCATCAGGGAAATGCAAATCAAAACATCCCTGAGATATCATCTCACCCTGGTCAGGATGGCAAAAATCCACAATACAAACAACACCAACTGCTGGAGAGGATGTGGAGAGAGGGGAACTCTCCTACATTGATGGTGGGAGTGCAGGCTCATACAGCCACTCTGGCGAGCTGTGTGGAGATTCTTAAAGAAATTAAAGATTGAAATGCCATATGACCCTGCAATTCCACTTTTGGGTATAATCCCCCATACAGTAGAGGTTCACTGCATGTTCATAGCAGCACTGTTTACAATAGCAAAGTCATGGAATCAACCCAAATGTTCAACAGTTGATGAATGGATAAGGAAACTGTGGTACATCTACACAATGGAGTACTACTCAGCCATCAAAAATGATGAATTACTGGAATTTGCCGGGAAATGGATGCCATTAGAAACAATTATATTAAGTAAAGTATCCCAAACCCAGAAAATTAAGCACCGTATGTACTCCCTAATAGGTGGCTCCTAGTAACAAACCCACCCAGCCCATCTTGAGGCACACATAGGTAAATCTATGTATTACCTACAGTAATTGCAAGGATTATGAACAGGAGGGATGGGGCTGGAGGGCCACACCAGAAACAAGGAGAGAAGTGACCATGTTACAGTAGAGAAAATAGGCCTCCATCAAGGACTGCAAGAAAGTAATGTGACACCTAGTTAAGTTCACAATTCTTTCCTGATCATTTACAACTAAGGGGGTATCAACTCACCAGAAGGGGAGGGCATATAGTCCGGCAGATTAAAAAGTAACCATTTTGCAAATGGGTGATTGACCCCTCCCATTGCCAAATGCCATATGACCCTGCGATTCCACTTTTGGGTATAAGTATTACATCTACCCTTGAATGTGCTCCTATAATAAGACTCCAATTTAACAGCTTTCTGTCTCTGGCCAGGGGGTGACATACAGTGCCCATCATGATGGAGTGAAGGGCATTGCAGGAGCAGCAAAACTGCAAAAGAAAATCAACAAACCACTATCCAGAACTTCAGAGACTCTATATCAACCACCTAGAACTAGGCCAGACTAATCTCTCCCCATCCTGAAGCTCAGGTACATTTGCAGAAGAGGGGGCGGTAAGAGTGTAAGAGCAAAAGGATGGGAGGAGCAATGATTTGCAAGATACTCCACACATGTTAGGGCCAAAGCAACCATAATTGGACATTGCATGCCCGGCGCAATGTCCAACACACTATTGACCTCACAAAGTATAGCATCTGCTAAAGGCACCAAGATCATTGGAGGCAAGGGATTGACAGCCACAGTAGTGTTCCTATGCTTAAGGGGAACACAGGAAAGGGTTCAGGGAAATGCCACTGGGTCCTTGTACGTCATCAGAGAGGAGGCCCAGAAGAGAGTCAGGCATGCACAAGAAAGCACTCTGGGAATTGGGGCGGGAGACACGGGGGGATGGGGCGGGAGGGGTGAGGGGAGAGAGAGCAGAGGGTTTGGGGGGAGGGAACTGGTGTACCTATTAAGTTTGTATGAGCTGAAATAATAATAAAAAATGTATTAAAAAAAAGAAGATAAAAGAAAGTCATGAGTAGATGGTGCTAACACAGATTGATAGTCTTTCTGTGTTTATCTATGGCAAAGAGTACAATTAATATTTTGAGAATAGAGGTCATAAATATGATACTAGAAATACAAAGTTTAACTTGATAGCTGTAAAAAGAATGGATCATTAAATATTATCAAGTATTTTTTCCTTTAAAAGTCAGACAGTAAATATTTGAGGCTTATGCACTACACAATGTTTATCATTACATCAAATCTCCAATAATTTTACAAAAAGGACCACATTGACAAAATGTATACCTTTTTATTCCAATAGAATGTTTATCTACAAAACCATGTCACTGACTGGCTTTGTGCAGCATGGTGCAGTTTGCAACTCTTTCTCTTAAATTATTATGTTGATAACAATAAAAAAGAAACTGACATTCATTTACCTTATACATAGTCTATATAAAAGCATAGGTATGATATTTTGTAGTATTGGGTTGGGAATGAAAGAAAGGACTAATAAAAAGAAAAATTACAGGATGGACAAAGAAGCTGACTAATTTGAGTACGGTAGAGAAAATAAAAATACAATGTAGGTGAACATTTTAAAGTTTTTAAAAGGAAGGACTGCTTAAGTTACAGAAGCAGATGATCTAACCAGAATTCCACAGTAGTCCCAAATGATGTATTCATTTTTTCCAGAATATGTGCCATTAATATGTTTCAAAACCAAGTAATTAGACCATCTAAAAATGACTGTATTCATAGTTTTAAGAAATTATATAGTTGCTCATTTTATGTATATATGTTCATATGTATATACATTACATACATGAATAGCTTTTTTGTATACACATATAAAGTTAAAATAATAATTATGTTATTTTAAATTATGACAACTTGTACTGAGAAACTCTCCAATAAATACATATGATGATGCTTTACTAAAACTTTTTAATTTAAAGGCTACAAAATAGACCATAGTCTATTAAAGTTATTTAACTTTTATGTTATAGATGGAAATATAAAATGGTAACAATAATTTCAAAAAAGAAACAGATATTGAGGTGAAATTTTTGCTTTTCTTGTTAACCCATATTGGAAACACTAGACTGATAGTCCCACGACAATCTATTCTGTGAATGGCTGCAGCAGGCTGTCTCCCAGTTGCAGAGGCAAAGTTCTCCACTCAATCCAGAAAATATACTGCCACTTGTAAAGTCTTATAGGCAAAAGAGTGTGCAAACTCTGTATTAAAGACGTCGGAGTGACACATCCTAGCTGGAATGTCAACTTTGCCACCTTCTTGGGACATAACTCTGTAACTTAGCCTCCTTAAGGTGAACTTGTATCATATTGTCTATCCTTACCTCATGGGAATATTTGAGAATCAACCCATATTCCACATGGAAATTTCTTTTTTTTTAATCTTTTTTATTATTATTATTTATTCAATTGTGCGCGTATGCATGTGTGCGCGTGCGTGTATGTATGTGCATGTGTGTAGAATCTCGGACGAATTCGGAAACCACCACGGACCGCCTCCACCTCGTTTACTCTGCCCCGGGATTCACAGGCTCCGCCCTACCAGGACCAGAAACGCAGGCTGCCCCTGCTTCTGCCTGGCGTCTATACGTGGGGTCTAGGATCTGAACTCTGGACCCTATGCCTGCAGAGGCAGAGGGTTAACTCCTGAGCCACCTCTCCAGCCCCCCACATGGAAATTTCTATCAGATGATTTTTTTCCCCCTTAAAGGTTAGGTAACATAGTCGTTGTCATTTTAAGTAATGGTAGCTCAGAGCCTTTAGATGAATTGCCCAAGTCAGTCCTACCCATTCAGGGCAGGAAAAAGTAATAGAATAATGTTTGTGTGTGTGTGTGTGTGTGTGTGTGTATCTCCAGAACTATTTTCAACACAATATGTTTTGCCACAAATACAACCAGTTTAAACAACCAGACAAAAGTATCGTCTGAAGAAAAAGTGAAGAGAGCATAGTAGAAATGATGATGAGCAAATAGGTTCGCCCTTCCCACGAGTTTTGCTCAGATTGAACACTCCAGAATAATTATATAAGAATTTACATGCACCTATTTTTTGCTAAAGTAATTTAAAGGAATTCTAATGCATTATTTTCACATTTGCAACAAGTAGTGAAACTTGAGATTGAGGGGACTTTTTGCTCCACTGGACCATAGAAAAGAATGGTATGCAAAGAGATAAGCAAAATCATGACAGATCATCTTTGCCCTGCTTATGAATTCTCAGTCTCTTACTGTTTCAAAGACAGAACATGAAAACTGCTAAGTCAACCAACTTCAGCTAATTAGTTCTTTGTAGTTAGTGACTGTAAATCAATGATGAGCGAACTTCTTATACATTCACACTGGCTGTGGATTTTTTCTGCCACTCACCATCTATCACTTCTGCCTGGAAATGGCCTTGCTGAGCTCTGCCTAAAAGTATCCAGTGCTCTGGTTCAATGCATTGCTGCTTTACTGCAACTTACTAGGAAATATGCTGGTGCCAGCTGTTTGTAATAAGCTGGAGGCTTTGCGAGACCTGTTGTAATACAAAGGTCATATTTTCTAAGCTGTTTATAGATTGCAATTTGTAAGGTTATAATGTCACATGCTGTCAATAATTCAAGGTGGGGAATTACAACTGTTAATAGGTCATCAATTCTTCATCCTTCTTTAATTCTCATTCCTCTAAGATCTGTAATTTATTTCATATGAACTTCATTCATTGAACTTTGAGATAAAGGATTCATTAGTTTATGAAGGAGGAAAAAAACCCAGAATAGCCCAAGAAAAGTAATTTCTTAGCAAGTGCCAAGGAATCTGAATCAATCACAAGATTGCAATTCCGATAGGATAGATTCACAGGTCTGTACTCATGGAGGTCAATGTACTAAGAAATGCATTTTATACTGTCAGTATTCATGAAGCTAAAATACTGCCCTTTTTCTCAAATATATAAATAAAGAGGGAATGTTGCTGAAAAGCACTGGATAGTACAATTTTAAGAGTTATAACAAGCACACACACACACACGCAGTTTGTAAGTACTGTGTTCTACCACCAAGAGTCATCCTATGTACTTTCTTTAGGAGAACAATCCCATCTGGATTACAGTATAGCTAATGGTTTTGTTTCATTCAAATCTTTAAGGAAGTTATGAACTTAAGTACATATGACAGTTATGCATGCCTAATGTTTAATGAACAACAAGTCTAAATATAAAGTTTGAGATTACCTTCCAAAGCTAATTTATTTAATTCCAGGCAAAAAACCAGCAATATAGAAGTGCATATAATGGTCCTTATACACATAATGTGCTTTCAAAATAGACACAGGAGAGCACAGAAGATGTGCTCACTTTCCTGGGATTCTTATACTCTTAGAAGATTTTTCAAAGACCAATTTAATTTTCATCTTTGAGAACTCTGTCCCTATTTCCAACATAGTAACAAAGCGTATAGAAACTTCAATAATCCTCAGGAAAATAAACAAACATTCTGGAGAAGACTCATAAGTGTTCTTTAGTTTATTTGTTCCTTCTATCTTTTCCTTCACATTTATTCTGGCGTACTCCCTAGTTCTTGATTTTTCTGAAGCATGTAGGGTTTGTGGCTCTCATGCTTTCTTGAGACATTCAAAACACAATAAACACTAAACAAACACCTATTGAGTTTCTGGGCCTAAGACTCATCTAAATCTATTGTTTCTCATTCATTCCTGTAATTACCAAACTTCAAGCAACCAAGAATCAGACATCGGTATACTTCACAAGATGAAGGAGTTATTTCTGTAAGGATTTTGAGAATGTTTAACTCAGTTTGGAATACTTAAATTATATTCCACATAAAAGAACAGGATTTTGCAACAACGAAAAAGTCATTAATAAAATACTGTCAATGAAAATGTAAATTTAGTTTCAGATATGATGGATACATATACACATAAATATAACTATATAAATGTTGATGTAGAGAAATTAAATTTTTCTATTGTCTGCCAAGGTAAAGTTCATATTTTTAGCACACTGTGCATTCATTAGCCAATGCAACTTATCCTGAGACTTTACAATACATTAATATGTTGAATGTTGACAAACAAACAGAAAACCATGTTCAGTTCCAATGATGTAGAAGCTGGTTTAGATTTCTTGGAAGGGGAGAGAAAAATTTTTCATTAAGCTATTACCATTCCTACAAATCCATCTGAAAGAAACATTTCAGGAAGCATAGCTTTTCAAGGTTCTCAACTGTAAGGTCAAACTATCTTTTGCCTTCTGCTTCCTATGGGCTGATTTTGTCTTGAGTTTCTTTTTTAAAATTTATTTTTATTATTCCCACTCATATGAACTTAACAGGTACACTGGTCCCTTCCCTCCCTCCAACCCTCCACCCCCCTTCCCTCCCCATCCCCCAGTGTCTCCTCCTCCCATCCCCGGAGCATCCTTTAATGTGCATGCCAAACTCTCCTCTGGGAAGGACCCAGTGGCATTTCCCAGAACCCTTTCCTGTGTTCCCGTTAAGCATAAGAACACTACTGTGGCTGTCAAGCCCTTGCCTCCAAGGATCCTAGTGCCTTTAGCAAATGCTAGACTTTGTGGGGTCAATAGTGTGTTGGACATTGCGCAGGGCTTAATGGGGTCAATATCATTTTAAAAAACATCAAAGACAGACAAGACTCTAACTCACTGGCTGTAGTTTGAGAACTCCTTATCAGAACTGTATCAGAGTTTGGTTAAAAATTTATCCATTATGTATGCATTCTGTTCCATAGTGTTGATGGAAATAATGAAATGGATGAACATATGATTATTCCCCGAAGTCACGCTATCATGACCCTTTTGATTTCAGAGGTCATGTAACATTCTCCTTCTATCAAGCATGCTGAATATAATTCAATCAAATGAATGAAATACCAAAGGTATTGAAAGACTGTCCATCAGTGCTGATTTCTAAGTACTCATTTTGGCAACAGTATACAAATTCATTGACTCATCTTACTGTAAGTACATATAGCATTGCACTCTAGCTTTATCACATGCATATAGTTTTTTTATTTAAAGATGAGTGATGCAGCCTGCATGTGGAAATCACAGGAAAACGTTCAGAATTTGGTTCTCTACTTCCTCCATATAAGGTAAAAGGACTGAACTCAAGTCACCAGATGCCAGTTTTTTTTTAACTTCCGAACCATCTCATAGACCCTGGTATTTTTTTTTCTTATATTCTCTGCATTATGGACAGGAAAAAACCAATTAAAATATGAATTTGTTTGTTTCTTTGTTGTTTCAGTAACCATTGAATGTAGTGAGCCAGAAGGGATGTGATTTTCACTTTCGAAGCATCACAGTCTTATATGCACCAATGTCCCAAGTCTTTTAAAGGAGAATGTGCCCATATCAGTGCCGATGCCTATAACAGTCTCCACAGATAAACATTTATTCCAGTCTATGGGGCATCGCCTTCTCTGGACTTGGTTTTATTCCAAAATTCTGAATTGAAGAACTCTGTACAAATTAGCAACAATAGCATAACAGAAGCCTGTCACCTGAACAGGAGCCAATATGAGGAACTGTCCATTAAGGCGACTAAAAAGCATGCATTGGCTTGTCTTTAAGTTGGCCAGGGTCCTGATGGCAATATGTAAAGGTCACAAATGGACTTGGTGATCTTTGTATCATGAAAACAAGAAAGCCAGTGACTTGCTTAAAAGGCCACTTATCAAGAAATTATAAATGCTAAAGTTAATGGCTTCTTACCAATTCCTTGATTAATAGAAACTGGAAGTATACGTTATGCAACAGAGGACTTAGACGACTAATTCCAGAAAACTGGAATATTTTGTTCAATTGTTCAATCAAAAAAGGAGCATAAGATAAAGAAGCCTCATGTCAGTGTTTATTTACTGATTTCAAATAAAAGGAAATTGAAAGAGGGTAGAATGACAATTGATAGGTGAAACCAATTAATTTACCTTTCGGATCACTATTGAAAATATCATAGTGAGACACTAAGTTAGCTTAATTGCTAATATGGAAAGACCAAGGTCTGCAGAGCTTCTGACAGAGCTGAACAAACTTAGTGTCAAAAAACGTAAGTCGTGTTCGCCATTCTTAATCAGAATTTCTATTCCAAACATCACTCATGCAGCATAAAAGACCTCAAAGTGAGTTTTATCTCTATAGACCAATATTTATGACTTTGTCACAGATGCTTTCAATTTTGAAGTGTTCTAGGCAACTTGAGTATGATTTACAAGCACTAGGAGGCATAAACCATCATCTCATCACCTTTATAAAAATACAGATGAGTATATAATGCATTTTTCAGCTATCAGTGCTTCCTACATGTCTCCTCCAGCCTTGGAAATGGAAACATTTCATGAGATAATTTAAAAATCAAGGTGAAATAGGAGCTGTATTTTTCTCTCTCACAAAATGTTCCTTTAAGTTTTATATTAATGACCACTCATTTTCAAATGCATCTTAAAAACTTGGGAAAAACAGCAGTAAGTAATCAGTTATAGAGTCATCATGATATCATGCTAAGTCCAGCCACATGCCCTCATGCACTATATTGATTCCACGGCTATGGACAATCGGCTACTGAAAATGTGACCCAAGGTGACTACTTGTATGGGTTGAGTTATTGAGTATAAATGTTACAACCTAGCATTTCCAAGTTAACTAAAGAAAGACATTTCCTTCCTGTGATTTGGTTAAGGAAGAGCTGGATGAGCAAGAATATATTATTCTAAAGCAGGAAAGAGTGTTGGAAGTTTGCAACCATGATAATTTATGAACTGGAAAGAGGCTGTGCACTGAAATGATGTCAGCCAAGCCCAGTACTCCTGTTCCTTCCAATCATGCAATTCACCAGCAGGAGGCAAAGGAACAGAATCCTCATCCAAAAGGTTGCCCTGCAGAACTGCCAATAGGGGAATGGCAATTCTACTCAGGACAGGCTCACAGCCCTCACAAGTTTCAAATCTGGTTATGGATTTTGGCAAAGCATTAATATATCTCAAGATAGGTGTGTAGTGACAAGATTACAAGATTCCCATTTTGCCACTCTAAACATGACTCAAGAGTGAAAAATTTCAATTGTTTAAAACTGACTTACTCTAGTGACCCGAGAGTCTGAATTTACCTGATAGAGTCCCAATATAAGAGACAGCCCTGGGAGGGTAGGCATTGAGAGATGGAAGGCTGGATGCTTCCCAGATGAAAAACACAGACAGTGGGAGGTTCAATTCTGGCAGAGAGAAGCACAAGGAAAGGGAACCCACTTCTGAGAGCTGGGGAGAGATGGTAGTGACTGTGAATAACAGCCCTTGGCTTGAAGGCAGCAGGTGGACCAAATGCTACACACTCTGTAATGGTCACTGCTGCAGACTTTGAAAACTCTGATGTCCCAGCAGAATACTGGGCATCTTTAGCCACATTCCTCCAGGCCGAGTAAGCAGTTCATAGGGAGTGAGTGAGGTAAGACACAACTGACTCCTTCTGGGTCTCAGTGCTGCGGTACCGTCCCAGACTTCTGAAACACACAGGACACATTCCCAGCTAAAGTATTTGCCAACCCAGGGACTTGCTGCTGCTCTTTAAAACAATTAATATTCTTGAGACAAAATTTGGAATTGTTCAGCATATAATTGTACATAAATATATGTGTGCTTATAAGCATATTATGTGTTTATATATATATATGCTGTTCATAATATGCATGTGAACATAAAAAATTTTTAGTTCTTTTCTCTCTTTCTGGTTCCCTATGCACTTTATATACATTTGAAAACTGATATTGTTTTACAGGTTGCAAATATCCTGTTTATTAATTTATTTATTTGGCATTTTATTATTTATTATGGATCATATTGGATAATGTATATTAACATACTTTTATGTTTATTGACCCTTTATTGTGTGATATCTAGCTTGACAGGCCAATAATTATTTTCATTTCATATAGTTTATGTCATTTCTAGAAACTCCACTTTGCTCTTTCTTAATAGTTGCCATTTCTCTTCACAGATCTCCATTTATTCTCTCAGAGTGACAACTTTTCTTTTAAGTCATTGAATGTGTTTCCAGTAGCTGTGTGAACTCCTTCCTAGCTCTAATATTTGAACCACATGGAGTCAGTTTTATCTCTTGATCATTTTCCATCCTTTCAATGACAAGCAATTGTTTTATTATTCACTGAATTGCTATTAGAGATGGAAAGAACTGGATTATACATCTCTCAACAGAGTCTTTTTTCTGTCCTAATAAGCTATGAAAATACTGGAAGATTACTCAGATCTTGAGGAGGTTAGAACAATCTGGATTTTCACTTCAAATTCTAGGAAATTCCTTCATATAGTTCCATAGTTTTGATTCCTAGTGAGCATCCATCCCGTCTTTGTTTTAATGAAATGCTTTCATATTTACAAAGGCAATTTAGCTGCTGGATTTCAAATTCGAAATTCAATTCCTCCTGTGTGAGTAACAAACAAGCTTTTGAAACATTTCTCAACTCTTCTTTCTTATGTGTATGTAAGTCTATGTTCATGTGTGTGTGTATGCATGTACATGTAGTATAGTGCTTATGTGACATCAGAGGAATACTTTCAGGAGTTAGTCTACTCCACCTTAGGGCTCTGGATGTCAAAATCACTCTATCAAGCTTGCACAACTAGCATTTTTGCATACTGAGCCATCTTTTCAACCCCTTCACTCTTAAAGTTGGTTCTGTCTTATTTCAGAATAAGAAATAACAAAGAGATAGATGTCAATTTTGGAGTCTTCAACATTCATAGTTCTCTAATTCTATATGATCTAAAGACACTTTGGAAGCCCCACTTTCCATCCACTGACAGCTTGTATGTGAGCATTTTTCTTTCTTATTTGTTCTAGTCAACATAAACCACATTTTTTGAAAGACTAGGGGTAGCTTCATAGAAAGGGCATCTCCATAGGTATAGTTCTCAGTGTTGTTTCATTTTTTTCACTGCTGGTGTATCTCCTTCCAATTCTGATTATTGTGAATATTTTTTGTCCTTACCCTGTTCCTTCAACATTTTTTCTTTCTCAAAATGTTTAATTACTACCTATAGAAGGACTAGTGTAACAACGCTGACTCTGCTGTCACTCTTATTCCCTTTCTTCAAACAAAAACTCTCTTTCACAACTAAAGTATGCTTTTCAACCCTATTTTGAATTACTTTTGAAAGATAATTATCATCATCATTGTTAGTATTATAATACAAAATCACTCACTTATGCTCTATGATTTCTTTTAACTTTGCTGATTTTTATCCAAGGTGACTTCTTTAAAACCAGCTCCAACAAAAAGTGATAAAAAAGAAAGCAGACTGATTCTAGTGGAGAAAAGACCAGTTGGCCAGCCTTCTACTTCTCTCAACTCACTGTATCATAAATAAATACAAGATATTATCAATCTGTAATTTCTTTTGCCATCCAATGAGCTTCCTGTGTTGTATACAATTGAGCCACTAAAGAAGTAATTGAAAAGAGAGAAGCAGATTTTCATTACCCATCAATGATGGAACACACTTTCATTCTACAAAAAACAGAGTACTACCATACTTAGTTTCACCCAGAGCAAAGCTTTCTGCCCACGCTCTCATATCTAAATGGGAAGAAGGTTTCAAATTATTGTTTTTCCAAGCATCAGGCCCTACGTAAAATAATGTTGTTATGTAAGTTATATTGTCTTTGAAAGCCAAAAGTGAACAGAAGACTGCTGAGTTCAATGTGTAAATAAAGAATGAAGAACTAGATCAGCTTCTCGGTATCTAAGACAATTCACGGTCTGTGGCGCATACCTCATTGACACAGTCTCACTGTAAACACTATGAATTTGCAAGCACAAGTGTGCATTTGTGTGAGGAGGCTAGAGATCAATGTCTAGTGTCTTCCAACATTACCCTACATATTTTTTTGACAGCATCTCTTAGTGAACTTGGAGTTCACCAATTTGGTAAGTCTGTCTTGCCATAAGGCCCCTCCCCAGCCCTGGTATGACAGATATGTATAGCCATGTCCGGCATTCAATGTGGGATTAAATCCTCTGTCCTCTGCTTGTGAGGTAAGCATTTTGTCAAATAGGCCATCTCACAAGCCAAGAAAATTATTTTATTTAGAATTATGTTCAAGAAGATAGTCTTTTAAGGATACAGTAGCCTTTTGACTGCTTCTCTGTAATTAAACATTCTCATGATATCAGAGTATCAGCAGAATAGAAAAAAATGCATCAATATTTAACACACTACAAATGGTGACTATGCTGTAAATAAAATCAGCCCTCGAAATGTTCCTTTTAAATACAAGTGTAACACAGACATATCTTTACAAGTTGTAATAACCTCCTGGGGGGAGAGCCACAAGCCCCATCACTTAAAGCTATAAAACACTTACACTGCACAAAGCAGTAAGGAGTGTACTATAAAGCTCAATCTTGTGCTGATGAGACAAGGATCAAATTTGCCTAGGAGGGGCTTTTGCTCTAAATGAAATGGCACTAGAACATCTCAAGTGACTTTCCTAAAACACCCCTTGAGTCTGCCTCTCTCCCTTGGTGGCACCCTCATTTTGTCAAGTTCACTAAGAGTAAGCAGTAACCTTCACATATGGGAAGTTAATATTCTCTCTCGTCCCCACTACACATCTTGAAGCATGGCATCTTCTTTTTTTCCATCGTGCAGTGCATTCCTGCCACTTGTAGGAGTCACCCACAAAGCAACTTCCCTAGCATTACCCACTATCACCATCTTCTCTCTTTATTAAATAAGATGTCCAAGCTGGAGTCCTCGTGTACAGTATTCCTTCAGTTATGTAATAATACTAACGCAGCATAGCTCCTCATGGGCCCCCACTTTCTTAACTCAGCCTCATTCATGACACTGTTATTTGTCCCACAGGTGCAATAAAGACATTCTTGAAATTTCAGAAGGCTGCCCCCATCTTTTCAGAATACATTTGGAAGGTAATTACAGAAAAATAACCTTGATAGTTCTCTTTGAATATTACATATATCTTCTAGTCTCAGCCTGACTGAAGCGAATGTTTCCCTGTTCTAAAAAAGATCCTTCCTCACAGCCTGTACAGCTCTGGAAGTCTAATACCTGTATCAGATTTGTCTCTCTTCAGAATGAATGCTGCTACATTTGTCATGGTGTGTAATGGTACAGATATCAAGGGCAGGTAGGGACCACAGGGGTGTGATTAAGAATGACAGGATTAAAAAGACTCAGGAGAATGTAAGTCTCCATCTGTCTACTTCTATTTCTGCCTTTAGCCCACTTGTTTTACAAGAGTGCATGCAGTTAAATAAGCGTGAGGTTGACTTCTGAGCAGTTGTCAGGAAACTGGCTGCTAAAATTAAAGAGACAATTGGAAAGAACCGATTAAAAATAACTAATTTCATCACAAATTTAAAATTTAAAGAATTTCATAAATACCCCTTTAAACTGAGGGACCTTACTCTGCCATATATGAATTAGGGGGTCCTTTTCATATGAATGTTAAAAAGATGCAATTTCTGCTGATATGATTTTCTTTTTTTATTTTTTTGATATGATTTTCTTAAGGTAAGTGTTATCCAGAGCCACCAACACTCCATTCTTCTGCTTTCTTTTCAAAAGCATCCTTCATTGGGCCATCTGATTAGTATCCCACCAGACTAACTAATCTGACTTAATGCTATGTTTTTGCTAATACCAAAGGTTTTTGTTTGTTTGTTTTTCTTTCTGTTTTTGCCAATGCCAGGTACTGCAGAGAACTTCATGCCCCATTATTGTCTTTGTTTCACATTTTGTGTTGTGTAGCAAGCCATGGGCTATCAGGAAGGCTCCCACTCAAACCTATGCCTATTCAGCCCTTGCACTCGAAGCAATGACCTTATTTCAGCTTCCAAGTTGCAAAAGGCAAATGGCTCAATCGCTGTCTCCACAATGACGTGACTGACAAGCTAGACAGCAAGATGACACCGAAGCCCTGACCTTTGCCTTCCTGAAGGGAATGAAAGTCAACCCTGAAACAGTGAGAAAACTTTTTGGCTTTTTCTGGTGAGCTGGGCCGACAGGTTGGAAAGTACACAGATCTTAATTGTAGCAGGCAATTCTTACTTAAAAATTGATTTTCTCTGAACAGAGCTTCTCCGTGTGAGTCCTCAACATATGCTTGTCAGCTTTGCTGACAAAAGTCGTTACGGCTTTCAGAAAAGATTCAACAGAATCCGAGAAAGGTGAATCCACAGTGTTCAGCCCTGAACATCAGTGATAATTATCTCTGTCTGATTAAAAAATCATTATCTCTGAGGCAGAGATGTATTATAACTCCCAGGTAAGTTACAGAAAACAATGCAAGGGTAACAGAAAATAATAATAATGGGGAAAAAAACAGAAAAGGAAGCAGGGTTCGGGGAGGCACAACGAGGAAGGAAGGACACAAGGGTGAAGTTCTAGGACTATAAGAAGACTTTTTTTTGCATTTTCCTTCTGCAGTTTCATTTCAGAACTAAGCAAACGTCTCATTAATTTCTACATTTAGAATCTGATTCTGCGTGTAAAAGTAAATTACTCTTTTGGGTCTTTTATCTCCACTTCCTCCAGTGACAGAAATGAAAGAGATGAAATATTTTATGCAATTAAGCATCCTGTGTCGTTACGTGTCTCGGTGTGAACACTATCTCAGCATCTCAGACTGAAAAGACACACAGGGAAAGAAGAGGTAGGACTGAGCAACGAACACAGGCTCACAATGGCCAGATAGCTGGATGAGGGTCTGCATTTTGTCTCTCTGCACGTCTCTGGAGTCTGTAGGAATGGAAAGTGGGGACCCTGACAAAGGTACCCCTGGCTTCTTTGTGTGCTCCCACAGCATCCAGGATGCTTAGACTTCCTCTCCTACTCATGATCACCTGCACCTGAGTGGCTGCACTATGGACTCAAGCTAGGAAAATAGTGGCTGATTTTGGACTTCATATCAACAGAATATAATAGAGTGAAAATAGCGTGCATTTACTATAGCTTTAGCCAACATGGAACACCAGCATTACAGAGCCCCTTACTAAGCTTTCTCCTCAACTCTAAAATATGGTGAATTTATTTTATGCCTTTCATGTTAGATTTAGATATGATACCTTGGGCTAAGCCTCTTACACACATCTCAGTTCTCCCAGGGAGTTGTTGGACACAGTATTCACATATTTCTTCTCAGGAAGAAACACGGTAGCAATTTTCCACAGTTTGTAACAACTTTATGGGAAGCTCCAGTGGAGATATGTTTTAGTCCAAGCATGCTCGTACTTTAACCTTTCAAGGAGTTCCACCACTGTTTGTTGTTCTTGTTTTACAGATGAGATTGTTCAGATAAAGAAAGGATATAATTACTAATCCAGAAGATCAAGGACAGAAAGAGTGTGACAGAGGTTGATTTGTGAGTGAGAATTTGTGTCTTACAGAGGAGTTAAGAGAATTCCTAGTTTAAATAAGCGCTATCAAAACTAAGCAGTAAATAGTATCTATTGTTTATCCTGTTAATAAAAAAATCCTGTCAGTTCAGATCTATCATGGCAACACACCCCAAAATTCATAATTAAAACTACCAGCACCTTATTTAAATGTATGTATGTGAAAGGAACATTATTTTGCAACTTGAATAACAACCAAACTAAAAATAATCAGGGCTGGGGAGGTGGTTCAGGTAAAAATTCAAGGAAGGAATGATAGCATCTTTTTACTTCTGGCCCTGGAGGGCAGAGTCTGAGAAAACCAGAGCAAAAAACAATAAAAAGGTAGAGTGATTAAAAATGATTTCCAGCATTATTTTTGGGCCTCCACAGTTATAGACACACAAATGCCTTCTGTTACACACACACACACACACACACACACACACACACACACATGCACATACACACACACACTAATATGTATAAGGATGTGTTATAAAGAAGGTAAATTTTCATACCTTATCAAGAAATAGGCTATGGTTTACAATCCTTATATAAAAAAAAACATTTTACTATTAACATATGTACTTCAAATCTAATTAAATCAAGTCCCAAGAAAGAGTTTTCAGAGAAACAGCATAGCACTGAAATTCTCTTACCTACAGAACTAATGTATTTTTGAGGTCATTCTTTATGTAAAATAAAATAGAGTGGAAATATGTTGAAAACCTTATGTTTGGGAGTGAGAGAAAAATAATATATCAGTATGATTTCTTTATCAGTTTATATTAGTATTCAAATTGTGATTCTCTTGTAAGCAATCAGGAAAGTAAAAAAAAAAAAAACAGAATGCAACCTATAATGTCAAACAAACACTGCACGAATACAATTAGGAAAAATGACTCACGTTGAAGCAAGCATACAGTTAGGAAAAGGATTCTAAAACTGTTTTTCGTGAAAATGCTATCAATTTAAAGGGTGATTTTGATTTCAGCAGCTGATTAAAACTGTTTCAGTCAGAAGTACATGCCACTGAGCTGCTTTTGCCCTGAAGTAAAAGTGGTGGTGCAGATTCAATTTAAATGTTGCTGGCAAATGTGCTATTTAGCATTACTTCAATGTGGAAAATACTCGTGAAGGTTTAACAACCCAGGGCATAACATTCTGTAAGAGTGCTAGATATTTTTTGAAGAGAAGCAGAAGATCAAGAGGCAATAACTCATTGATAGCAATCTGGCTAAAGCCTGACAGATATCTTAGGACCAAGCACCAAAGTGGGTTTTGTTTTCTTGTCCATCCCCTGTGCACAAAAAAACACCAGTCTACTTTTTAAAAATTAACTTGAAAGTTTGAAAGCAGAGTGGCAATTAGTGATAAGTAAAAGGAGGGGGAAACGCATGCGGGAAGAGCAGCTGGGAATATTTTAAACGTACGTTCAATGCAATGGAAAAGGGGGGCATAACAAACTCAAAATGAATAGTCTTGTATCTAAGAGTTCCACATCTCTCTGGGTGTCATGGCTTAGATGGGGAATATTCCCCACAGGCTGGTGTGTTTGAATACTTGGTCCTCCACTGGTGATGCTGTTATAAACCTTTAGATGGTGGAATCTTGCTGCAGAAAGTAAATCACAGGAGACAGGTCTTGAAGTTGAAGTAGCTGAGCTATTTCCTTCTCTATCTCTTTCTGCCTTATGAAAGTTGTTGTGATACGAGTCGGCCTCCTGCTTTGCCATCATGCCTGTCACCATGTGTTCCCCTGCTGCAATGGACTCTATCACCCCTGGAACCATGGCAAAATAATGTGTTTTTCCCCTTAAGTCTCTTAGGCCACTGTATTCTATCATATCAATAGAAGAACATCTGCAGCACTAGGTGCGCCTGAAAACTAATGAGAAGTATTGCGCGACAAATGCAAATACAGAGAGAGACACACACAGAGACATCCACGCACACACAAACTTAATGTTCTGCTATGTTCTTTCATCGAGAACCAAATTGAATCTTCAAAGGGAAGGGCTGGGATGGGGAACATGTGAGCATGGGTTTTGCTCTTGTTTCACAGTATGAACTGTGTACAACAAAGATAACTGCACTGTTGCGTCTCTGAGCAGTTGCTTTTTTTCTTCTGCATGAGGACTGTGCTAACATTGACACTGTCCAACAGTATCATTCAGCCAGTAGAAGTAGAACACAGTCAGGGTGGCACTGCTGGTCATCACTACAGCAAGCATAATGCAATGGTCCCAAATCATTTTTTCAAGCAAAAGTAAAATTATGACTTGAGTCAGGCATAAAAAAGAATAAATTAAATAATTTACTTATAACACACACACAAAAAAAACTCGCCAGGTGATTAAACCTGTCAAAGGAATAGTCCAAAAGACTATTTATAGAGATTTTTTAAATGTAGAAATGGGGCCTGAGAGATGGCTTTATTGGCAAAGTGCTTTGCCTTGTAAGCGGGGAGATCAAGTCTAATCCCTAGCACCTACTTAACAAAAGCTTGGTGCAGTACCCGGTGCTGAGATAAGCAGAGACAGACTGACCACCAGGATCTCACCAGGCTTCCAGTTTAGTGCTATTGGTAACTTCCAGGCCAATGAAAGACCTAGTTAAAAAAAGACATGGAAATGAATGTGAAACCTTTGGCAATGTGACTTTTGGAAATTACAAAAGGAAGAGAAACAACTGAGGCTCTCTGGAATTGGTCAGAATCGACACAAGTTATTTTGCAATATTATTATTTATCTATAATATAAAGAATTAGAAAACTGCTCTTATTAAATCAGAATCCGATAATAACCAGGAGGGTCTGTCACAAATATCACCCTCTTTTCCATTGATGGGACATTTGTCTCTGCAACAGTTATTTGAGCTCAGTCTGTATCCTTTAAATCTTTAGACATCAGTTTGAATTCCTCAGCAAAGCTCGTGCACATTTGCCTCAGACATAGACCCAACCACCTCGTGTCCCTCTTTGTATCACGAAGTCAGATATGTTTTCCTTTCAGAGCCACACTTTCCCATTTGCAAATGAGCCATCCCAGTGATATCATCACAGGCAGGAAATATGATCATTGTGGATGATTTGACCCAAGTCTGTTACCAGCATAATGTAATTAGTATTGGTATTCTCTGGAATGGCGATAAAACCAGCTGGTAATAAAATGAAGCTCCCTGTTCCAAATACTCAAGGCACCTCACCTTTGGCCTACATGCCAATATAAAGGAACACCCATAATGTTTTCTAAAAATGAATAGAAATATGTTCAAAATCACAGGAGAAACATATGGGACTCAATTTCCATTGCTATTTTTTCCTTTGGATTTTCTTCTCATTTAGAGTAAGGGAAAGAAGTGGGAGGAATGCATAATGTTCTTTTTAGATCCTTTTTATTCTTTATAAAGTTCTACCAGAAGGGCCCATGCTCTTTCATCTGTTGGGCCCAGCACTGTACCCACAAAACTAGTATCACAGAAACTGTCTTCCGATAGACTTTCTTCCTATTGGCATGAGATCAATGTACTGCACTATCTTCATAACTAGCACACTGCTGGCGTGTGGTGGATGTGCTGCAGATGGTTCCAGAACCGTGGCAAAGCCATTCTCTCCTGAACTCACGCATCACTTTCACACATCTGTAACTTTGATATCACTCAGAAAATCCCCACAGCTGGTCACATATTCTTTGGTCTGATCCGCTATGTTTTCTTTGGCTCAAATCTGAATTGCAGTAGAAGAACAATTCTCTAGCTTGGTTGCCACACAAAGGCCTGTTCTAATCTATCACATACCTAGGGACTCGATATTAATGTAAAGAGGACCTCTAATCCAAGTCATCTGAAGGAAAGCTATAATTGAGAGGTTTCCTTTATTCAGAAAACCTCCCAAAGAGCATTAAAAGTGAGAAAAGTATGTACTAACCTATTAATTATTTTCTTCACGTATCAACACATAAACCGCGGTTAAATGCATGAGAGTAAAGCTTGACCATTTTGCAGAAAACCGATAGAAGTGAATAAAAAACTGTGAAATGATCACAATTTGCCGTTCTGTACTGTAATAATCATAAGAGTTGTAGCCTCACTGTGGCCAAACACCTTCTCCACATCCTCACAGCTTCTTCCCAGCTGTCCAACTGCACCATTCACTGCTGAGTAGGGGACTGGAGGGAGGGAGGACAGCCTTGGAAACCAATCGTTCTGATTGCTTCTTGGAAGTCCCTCTGATGCTTCTGTCAGATCTGAATTATTGAGAAGACCTCACTGAATGTAACGGGTGACCATGCCTATGGACAAAGGTCATACCACAGCTCAATGTGTGAAACAGACTCCATAGTTTCATAAGCTTCTCCTAAAGCACACTCGAACACATTTCCATGCACTGATTTGACACATTATGTTAGAACTTCATTAAAATATGCCCGAGGACTAGGGATATGGCTGACTGATTAGGGGCCTGCTACTAAACATGAGGACCAGACTTCAGATTACCAGATCCATGAGAATCTAGATAGGTGTTGTAGTTTATATATAATTCTAGCACTTGTAAAGCAGACAGACAGGGGTTTCCTGAAGCAAGCTGGCTAACAATACTCTTCACATCAGTGAGATCTTGGCTCAACTGAGAGACCCTGACTCAACTGAAGAAAGGCAAGATTCCTGACACCAATCTTAGGTTTCCACATGGCTGTACATATACAAGAACATGCACCCATGCAAACACATGCATCCACGAATGAGCGTATGCCACACATATATAAGGAAAACACAGAGCCATGGATAAGATAGAACTGTGTGCAAAACAACAGCTTCAAATGTAAACACAGTTTCTGACAATCCACCTCACTGTAGCAGTTAATACACGAGTTTATTAGGACAGGTGTCACCTCCTCCTCAGCCAGGGTCCTTTGCCCTGGCCTGTCATGCCATCAGGATTCTCACTCTCTGGCTCCTTCCATATCTTTCACATTCACTTAGAAAACCCATTTTGTTTTTGCCAAGAGACATGGGCAGTGGAAAGGAGACAAAGCAATTAAAGCCGAGATCATCTCAATTTCTTTTATTTTCAAAAGTACCCCTCAATAAGATAGCCAGTCTTAAGCTACTTTCAAAGGAGGATGACTTGACCTAGAATTAAGAAGTAAGCTGTATTAGAAACTTCTAGAAAGACTGTTAAGGTGAAATGGTTCTTATCACTTTTACATTAAAGAGGACGGAATGTCAGCCCCTTTCCTTTCTCTAGTAAATCAAATTGATTTCTTCATTGGAACTTAATGTTTTCAAAACACCCCCTCTCCCTACACTATTACTTCATTTTAAACAATGAATGGCTTTTATCTCTTCTAAAAATAACCTTTCTGATACATTGAGCTGCTAAATTTTTAGATTGGGCAAAACTAATTTCTGTGGTTAGCAATGCTAACAGTCTCCTGAATCAAATCAGACTCTAAAGATAATAAACACACAATTAAAAAGCATCTCCTTGTATTGTTTTTCTGTTCTCCATTTGTCACTGACTGTAGAACGTTCATGCTAAATAATTCCCAGGCTGTGGAGTTGTCAAGGGATGACACTGAGTAAAATTATCTTCAGAAATAACTAAAAGCAAATGTCTGAAGTACCGCATCTGCTCAACTGAATGCAGGTGCTAAGATACTCTTGGGTATCAGGCTACAGTTACACATTTACATAGTTCCAATTTAAAAGAAATGCATATGTAATGTCCAGAATCCTCATCACTAAATAGGCATGTATAAGAATGTACACATACATACTTTCAGAAATGGGGAGAGAGAAAGAAGGAGAGGGAGAGAGAGAGAGGGAGAGAGAGAAAAAAGATAGAACTTTTCTTAAGCAAATTTCTAGAAGTCTGTATTTCCTTGGTATTCCATTCTCCATCTTTTTCGTTGACCATTCTGCATCAGTTGCATCCCTTTTCATTAGCAGATCTCATCAGAACCACATCAAAAAGCGAAGATGCACTGTTTCCATTACCATTTATAGCACTATTTGTTTCACTTAAGAACATGCACTTCGTCCATGACCTTAAATTATATAACAGGAACAGGATTTTAGATTTCAGGGTACATATTTCCTCTCCCATCGCTTCCTCTTGTCAGAAGAGAAATCACTTTGAGTCAACTTACAAGACAAACTGTTTCCATTTGCTCCAGTGGATGCTTGGCTCTTGCAAACAATAACTTAGCTTCAGGGACTTCTGAACCATTCTTGTTTCCAAATCAGGCTGTAGCCTCGAGATTACACCTCATTCATTTAGGTCTTACAATCTCAACCATGAGCCGGGTTTATATTTACTTCTGCATGATGGAAATGGGATTTCTCAAGTGTGACAAGATAGGGAAGTTTTTGTGTTAACAAGTGACACCAGAATTCTTCTTAAGACAAAACTGGATTTGGGTAAAAATATACTTGAATCATTGTACTGTGTTTATTAGCTGGGGAAAGATTTGGTAGTTGGCAGCTGAATCAGATACAGGTAAAGAGTTAGAGAAGGGAAGAAAAAGGGGAGAGGGAAGAACTAATCTACAGAGACCCACTCTTGCAATATCCCTCAACCTCTACCTTGGACAAATTTAAACCAAGTCCACAAAGCTAGCAAAGATATGAAATAAGATACTTTATAAATATTCTTTTTAAGTTCTTATTGCAAAAATTAAAGATTTCCACATCATGTTTTATTTTGTGGGCCATGTTATTACTCAAGGAAGCGTGACTGTGAGATTGTGTTCCCAGCTCCTCCCAAAAACAACAGAGTTTGGGAAGGACTTTTAACAATAAAGGCCCATTTTATCTCAAGCTTAAATTTACATAAGACACATGCTAACACCTGGATTACCCAAAGCAAATGTACCATCCAGTTTCTACAAGACTAAATAAACAGAGCAAGTGAATGATGCTTGTATTTTCCAGATGCTCCTTCCACCCCTGCGCTTCTGAGGATTCATGGAAGGAGCAGCCCAGTCTGTGTCCTCAAGGAATTTATAATCTAATAAGAAGGGTACAGTTAAATCACAGAACTATGCGAGGCAGAAGATGAAGGGTGAGCTCTAGGGAACCATAAAGAAGCAAGGACTGTTTGGGGAAGGGTAGGAAAGGAAGACGTCATCGAAAATTCTGAGATGAAGCTAGAAGATGGTTTGTTTGTAGAGACACATACAGTGGGAGATGAGAGCAATTATTTTACCAGAGCTCCTTGTAGGATCTTCACATCTTACACCAGAGCAAGAAGAGTAATTCAACCTTTGTCCGGAGTAACTAATTTCAAGTCTTTTACACAGGACTTCCTTGAAATTGATGCTTAATTGATTCTTATGATGACACTCAGTATTGATATAAGCAGAGAATCAGACAGGGGAAGAGGTAGACCAGGCATTTCAGCAGGCTACCAAGCCTGAAGTCTTAATATAGAGAGAAAGTTCAGAGGTAAATTAGGAGAGTCCATCTCTGCCTGTGGTGTGGGGCAGGTATTATGTAAAGTTAAAGCCCTGTTAGACTATGTCCGTATCACTGTGGCTGCCTTGAATGAAAGGTTGTAAGTTAGGCTGGTTCTACCCTTAAGTTAGCACAGACCATTTAGAATTCTCCATGGGTGTCTTGATGGATGACAATCACAGCTGATCCTTACTGAAACAAAACTCTAAACCTAAAGGGGTGTCTCCAGCTTTGACTATTACAGAGTTTGTGAGACTTTTGTTTTTCCTTATTAGAAGCCAAGGTGAAATCTAGGTGACCCTCTAACCTTTGAAACAAACATCAGAGGGGAGTGCTTTCTCTGGAGGATTAGCACAAGGGCTTTTGTACATTGTGCAATAAGAAAATACCATGAGTGATATGAATACAATCCTTCATTTGCTTAAAGGCCTTCTACGACTGGTGCTAACTTTTTTTCTCTGGCTGTATAAGCAGGCTGGGATGCACATTTTATAGGCCAAATGGCTCACAGTTGTACTACACCCATACGACATGCACCCTATACTGCAGTACCACCACATTTCCAGTCTTGCAACATTAGGGTCTTTCAAAAGGCTTCCCTCCTCTGCTCTTTTCTTGCCTACTTTTGACATCTATCATTAGCACAGTGGGCAGAGCTGGAAACATAAAGTGAAACTTTGCATCACGGGTGACAGGTGGTTGGCAGCAGAAGCAGGACTAGGGAAACATTCGTGGCAGAGACACTGGGACAGCCAGCAGCCTTGACAGCAGCAGGGACAGAGCTGTGGGAATGGTTAGCAGTGGTAGTGGAGGGGCATAGCAGAAGCAATCGGGGCCGTGGTGACAGGAGCAAGCAGGGGAACAGAGCAAAGACAGAGCAGCAGCAGCAGCAATCTCAAGTGCCAGGGGACATAGACGCCTTAGATTCTGGAGCACTAACACCAGCTACCATTAAGTGACATGTATCTTGACTCGCTAAGCATGCATAAGAACTGTAAAAGGTGTCATTGTAGAACTAAGGGTCTACAGTACCTAAAGTCTGCAAAAGGGCTATGGTATGCATGATACCTGTTGTTGCCCCACATTACCTTTTGCTACCAATTGCTGATGTCAGTACCTAAGGGTTACAAATGCTGTCAGGAACCACACTGGGAAAATTTCTCATTGCTAACTCATGATTTCCTCTGGGTATTTCCAAAGAGCCTAGGGCACACTGTTCACTGGTTACAATCATGCTTGACTATGGCCAGATGTAAAGATTGCTTCCAGTGTTTCTTTGTTTTTGTTTTCTGTTGACAGAGTTTCATATAGCCTGAGCTGGCTTTGAATTCTCCGTACAGCTGAGGATGACTCTGAACTCCAGACCTTCCCAAGTATTGAGATTGAAGGTTCTGCCACCATACACAGTTTATGCTGGAGATCAAACCCAGGGACGTGTACATGCCAGACAAACACTCTAACAACCCTACAGATTTCTAAAATATACTTTCATCATCTGTTTTAGATAACAGAAGCTATAGTATGAGGACCTCTGGTAAAATAAAACCAAATGATGTATCATTCTAACCAATTTAAGTCTAATTTCTTAGTCTCCTCTTCATAAAGCCATGGAGGTGCAACTTAGGGTACAGAAGACAAGAATGAAAGGAAGTGCAACTTAGGGTAGGGGAGAAAGGAATGAAAGGAAGTGCAACTTAGGGTAGGGGAGACAGGAATGAAAGGAAGTAGGCCACTGCTGGAGACAGAGGGAAGCTTTGTTCAAGCTGGTTTCTGTTGGTCAGCATATCTATGGGATGGTTTCATGAAGTCAGTTAAACCTGACCACAAAGGGTTCAGGCCAAGCTGTGGAGATCTGAGTCTAAAGAAAGAAGGCTCTTAGTAGGTATTTTTTTCTGGATATACTTTTCTTTTATGACTTCTTACAGTGGCAATGTGTCACTTTTGTGATTTGAAAGGGGAACTTCCCAGGAATATGCCAATTCAAAATACCGTGTTACCATGCAAATGAACACAATGAACACTGCTGGGTGTAAATGCCTAGCAGAGGAATGATCGCAAGAAAATTAAGACTCATTCTTATCATTAAAGCAGGTCCAGGAGCATCCCCACAAAAGGTATTAAGCTATTAGTTTATGGTTTCCAAATATGGCTCCAAGTAATAAAGCTGTGTTTCAATTTAAAATGTTACATTTTTCATCCTTCTCATTAAGCCACACTAATATCTCTTTCCATAATTCTGAATTAGTAAGGTCACACTATATTGGAACTAAAAATAATTATGAACTGAGTGAATCTTCTCAGTTTCCTTTAATTACTGTGTCAGACAGGAGCCTGGGAAAGCACAGACCTGAGATTCCTGCAGGAAGGTATGAGAAATAGTTGCTCTTTGGGGCCATTAGATGTCTCGTCTTCCTCCCAGTGTGCCAATGCCGGAAGCCCACATAGCACATAAGAAAACTCAAACCAGAGCTAATGAGTGCTCGCTTCTACAGCTGCGAAAACCAAGGAGGATTTAAGAAAACACAGCACAGCTTCCCCCAGATAAGCCATAGTACATGAATTCTATGTCCAGTGGAATTGCCTCCTTGAAAACTAAGGTAATTATGTCTGGCAAATCCAGGCTTCATTCTATCTGGAGGATCACGTATATTTCCATCAAAAACTCAACCAGAGAGTTCTAATATTGTCTCTTCATACCAGTGCAAGCCTGGTTAGTCTTTTTTATTATTCATAGAGCCTGGTCTATAAAAGCATGAAGGCATTGCACACCTTCTTAGTATTAGACGTGCAGCATTCAGAGAGGAGATCGATACCAATATTCCCCTGGGGGACTGGCATCCTGACAGAATGGGTTAGATCATTTGGCCCACATATTACTATGAAGAAGTTGCTGTACTTAAAACATAAATAAAACATCTGTACTCTGTTTATAAAAATATATACTGTTTTATATTTTATGTGTAAAATTAAAATATGAGAATGTTATCTTTGTTAATGGATTGCTAGAGTATATGTATGTGTATGTGCAAGCATGTGTATGTAGGCATATGTGTGTCTGCATATTTGTGTGCATGCACATGTATGTTCATTTCCTGCATGACCTCTGTCATAAAACAGTGGTGACTCCAAGCTATCCTCCTGGTGGTAAGACAAGGCTGCAAGTCGGCTGCTCAGGAGGCAGAGGTTGAAGGATCAAGGTGCTCAAAACTTGTCCTTTCTAAGCGTGGATAGCAGCAATGGGGAAAGATGGCATGCCTCACAGTAGACACTAAATAACCTACTTGATGCTAAATAAGCATGAGGTAAAGAGAGCAATGAAGAAACAAAGGAAAAGGGGAAAGTAAGGATGGAGAAAAGGAAGGAAGAAATGGAGGAAGGGAGGGAAGGAGGAAAGAACGAAGGAAGGAAAAGAAGGAGGAAGGAAGGGAGGAAGAGAGGGAGGAAGGAAGAAAGGAAGGAAGGAAGGGAGGGAGGGAGGAAGGAAGGAAGGAAGGAAAGACTACACTAGAGCCAAGACACAACAAATGAGTGTCACAGTTAGACACTAGTGTAAGCTTAGCAATGAGGGCTCAGAGCCCTGGGCATTGGTGGAAAAGTAGTTAAGCCCCAGCAAGCCTACAGGAGATTGTCTGATTGATGAACAGGACCCAGACCATGGGGCAAAGGCCAGTCCGCGGGCAGGTGAAGGAATTTTGCATCCTCTGGTATAGTTGGCCAGACATCGAGATCTGGTAAGCGAGGATTATCTCACTCAGTGCTCCTATGCCTATGGCGTGGCCAGTTCCTCCACCACTAGTGTTGGGAGTGTTGTACTGCCAAGCTGGACAAGGAACTAAAGCTGGACAGTGGTGACAGAAAATAAACTCCTTGCTCTTTGAAGCCCCTTGGGCATGTATTTATCAGCAACATGATGCTTAACAGCAATATTAGGGCAGAAGAACACTGAATAATTTAATGAGTAAAAGAAAGAAACCCAGGAGAGTCTTATGAAAAATGGTAAGTCACAAATTATGTTCTACAAAGCTCAAGATGCTTCCATTATCCTAATTTGCTTTGAAAACAAATTATTTCCATGATTGTAATTCTACAAAAACTAACTCAGGCAGGGAAATGTGTCCTGCAGCATTTCTCAGATGACACATCAGTTTTTCTTCTAGGTTAAATCATTTGTCTCTGCACCACACTTAGCTCTCTCTGTGTATAGTATCCAGGCTATCATCAGTTTTGTGGCAATTAATTTTTGTGTTTTTAAACCTGTCCACAATGTGTGTCTGCCTATTTACAAGTCATTTTAGGTGTTTGTTGACTATGAAGTTGATGACTGTGTTGATTAAAAGTCACAGAATCTTTGGCACCTCTCAAGGAAAGTGTCTTGCTTACTTCCCCTTGGATGAGTGCAAGCTCTTCAACTGCTCTGAGAGACGGAATATGGCAGAAATGATGCTGGGCCATTTTCAGCATGTGGTGTTGACAAACTGTCAGTGTTCATTCTCTGTTTTTGTGAACCATCTGCCATGCTGAAGGAAAACCCAAGAAATCCCGTGCAGAGGACAGAGTAGAGAGGAAGAAAATACCCCATCGTGCCCCCAGGGAGCTCACAGCCCAGAAGCAGCCAACACGAGGCAGGTGAGTGAACCAGATGGAAAACACGTTCTCCAAACCTAGGGAGCCTCAGTAATCAACACCTTATAAAACTGCCGCTGCTGTGTTCCTGCACAAAGCCCTGAAGATACACCACCAAGAAAGGAAAGACAGAAAGAAAGAGAGAAAGAAAGAGAAAGAAAGAGAGAAAAAGAGAGAGAGAAAGAAAGAGAGAGAAAGAAAGAGAAAGAAAGAGAGAAAGAAAGAGAAAGAAGAGAATAGATAGCAAATAAAGAGAAGAGAGAAAGAAAGAGAGAAAGAAAGAGAAGAGAAAGAGAAAGAGAGAAAGAAAAAAGAAAAGATAGAGAGAGAAGAGAGAAAAAGAGAAAGAAGAATAATAGAAGCGAGAAATATAGAAAGAGACGCTAAGAGCAAACTCAAAAGAACAGAAAGCAAACAAGAATGAAAGAAATACTCAAAAAAGAATACGAAGAAAAAAGAAAAAAATCTAACTGGGTATTAGTGTATTGGATTGTGCTTTCTTTTTAGAAGGGGATTCGACAATTAATTAGGGTTTTAGCACATCAGAGTTTTACGTGGTTGCTAACACAAAATGGATAAACAGAACAATCTCTCAGACCTTTAAATATTTTTACAAGGCAGAAAACCCGGTGCTTGCTCCTTACTGTGAGGGAATGAACGCTCTATTCTGCACTGTGCACAGCTAGTTGAAGCTGTGATGTCTAGGCCCTGTCATAGTCACACAGTAACTGCTCAGTAGCACACAAATATACATTATTTTCTTACATTTTAAAAAGTTCTCAATAGCCTATATATTAATAATACACAACAATGGGCTTCAACATGATGTTTCATACCTGCATTTAGTGCCTTCCGGCCGCATATACCCTATTACTTTGTCTTTCCTTCTTACCTCAGCTGATCTTCCTCTCCTGCAAACAGTCCTCACATTACTTTCATGCCTTTCGCTTGTTTCCTTGTTCAGCAGTGGGTTTAGGGCATGAAACACATGTGAATGGTTAATCAGAGGAACCAAGTCAACTCTATCAGCAGTTACACCACTGGATAAAAATAAACAATACTTTCTAATACTGAGTCCATTATTCATGTAAATTGCACAACTTCCTAGCATAAGTTAACTATCATTTATTGCAGGTTAAGTAATCATATTAAAAATAGGCCTCTGAAATTTATAGTAAGATTTTTTTTAAAATTAATAACTTTGGCTGGGGAGATAATTCAGTGGACAAAAGTGCTTGCCAGCCACACAAGACTGACACCTGCATTCACGTTCCCAGAACTTAAGTAAAAGTTGGACTCAGTAACAGCACAGGCAGTAATCTAAATATGCTGTAAGGAAATAGAAGCAGAACTTCAGGAGCTTTTAGGCCAGCCAGTCTGGATAATGCAGTTACAAATAAACCTTGTATCAAGCAAGGTAGACGGCAAGGAGCCACATTCGATGTCCCCTGACCTGAACGTGTATGTCACCACACCTACATACACAAACGTGTACACATGCATGCGCACACACATACACATACGCATCTCACACATTAAACTCACACAGATAATGATGACTTTGATGACGTTAATCTGCTTCAAAGTGAGGCAGCACTTGTAATGCATGAGCAGCAAACGGTTATCAACTAGTGCCAATGTCCATTTGAACAACATGTAGAGCAGCAATCTCCTTTTGTTTCGTTGGAAAACATGCAAGGAAAAAGTTATCGAAGTAAGGATTTGTCACCCGTTTGACTTCCTAAGATAACAGAAACCCTCAAAAAGACATGTGCTGAGCAGATTTGCCAAACAGTGTTCCAGCCCAGTCACAAGAACATTTTTATCGAAAACACAAACATACAACCCAGGTTTGTCTCTGAGACAATTGGACACAGACATGCTATTGAAGAGATAATTCAAATATGTTGATGAAAAAGCAGCTGTGGCTTTGTTCAAGATAAATTGCTTCATCACAAGAAAGGAGGATGTAATCATAGCAGACAAAGAGTTAATGCCTCTAGTATTGACACTGCAATAAGTGGGCTGGTGAACAGGCTGGGTTTAAAGTTACAATTAAAAGTAACACGTGACAGGATAGTTTAGAGACAGAACTAAGAAAATAAGTTCTTCATGCTGAATAAATTTGCAGAAGATGGGCTGCATGGAATCTGAACATGAGAGTCGTTATTATGAAACTCTAAATTTGTTTTAGAAAGTGTGGTCATGCAAATGGACAAGATTTAACTAAATTGCAAGTCATTTCCATAACAAAATACCTCTCTGTCTTATTTTTTGAGCCAGGGCCTTGTAACATAGCCTCAAACTTGACATATAACCCAGATTGGCCTCATGATCCCCCTATGTCAGAATTAAAGTTACTGGGCAACACACCCAGCTTTTATACAAAAAGACCTCACAGGGATCTGACAACTTTCTAAATGCATGATCAAAGGTCTAAAAACGTAGTTATCTTCAGATACAGATGTAGAAAAATATCAGAAATGCTTGTAAAAACTATTTCACAAACGTAAACAGGTGTATGTTCTAAGTTGCATGGTGCAGTACTGCTGTTGGAGTTCTGATCAGAGGTCAATACTGTTGGGACGATATAATGTGATATAATGTGCACTGGTAACTAGACTGTGGATATTTCAGATTTATAAGAGCAGTGACTCGTAATTAATTGATTAACTGAGTAATTTTAAGATAGGGTCTTTTGAAACTCTCTATGCACCCCAGACTAGACATGAAGCTCACCATATAAGTAAGGCAATCTTAAAGACTCAGTCACCTGATGAATTACATTTCAGATGAATGTCAACACCTTGACCATAATTTCACATCTTTTCAGATGTATTTCAGTTTTTCTGATCAATGGAAGTTGAAACTATCAGTGTTTAATAAGATCAAACATAATTCTCTCTTTTTCCTTTTCTCCTTAAAATCAAATATATTTTTGAGATTCCTGTGATTCTTGTTGCAGTTCTTTTTAAAGTAGAATTATAAACTCTGCTCCTTTCTTTAGTATAATGTACATGAATTTAGTGGATTTATATTAATCTCCAGCCCCAACCCCCTTATTTTCTCCTTAAAATCTTTCAACTCTCTGTCAAACTTCTCCTACTTTCTTGTTGAAATTCTTTACTAGCAGAATGGGCATAATGACAGGCACAACAGCACTGAGATTGCAACTGTGGAGAAAGCTACTGGGTGGCACATGAACTTTTGGTTTATACCAGTGTGTAAAACAACATGTATTTTGGAAATGTTAATGAAATTACTGAGACAGGTACAAAATACACATAACTTCAAAAACATTACTGAAAATTTCACAATTTCATAACACACAAAAATGTTTTCTAAATTTCAAACTTACTGAAATAGTTTTTTTATATCTTTTACTTAGAATTTAACAGATTGAAGGACATAAATATACTTTTAATTTTATTTAGGATTTATTACTATTGAATGGGGCACACATATGCCAGGTATGAGAGTAGAAATCAGAGGACACCACTGTGGAGTCAATTCTCCTATCTACCTTTATGTAGGTTTTGGGAATCAAACTCAGGTTATCAAATTTATGCAATGAGTGCTTTTTCACTGAGTCATCTCACCAGCTCACAAATGTTATTATTTGGGAATATGTATGTGTATGTGTACGGGTGCATATGCAGTATATGTGAAGAGTGGAGATTGATATTGAGTGTTTTTCCCAGTTGCTCTCTATCTTACTTTTTGCAGACAGGTCTCTCAGTGAACAATGTGGTGAGATTGGCAGGTCAGCAACCCCCAGGAGACTCCTTTCTCTACTTCCTGACCACATTGCAGCACCCAGGATTCAAGCTCTGGCCCTCAGTAGGAGTCATCCATCATAACTCTTTTCTGATTTTCATTCAAAATAACTTCGATGTTTGCAGTTAAAGATTTTTAAAGTATGATCGTGATGTAATGCATTTTAAAAGAGGTATGCTTTTAACCTTTTTCTGAGGGTGGAGTAGGGGAAGCTTCACACACGCACAAAAGATATTCATTTATGAAACCAATTCTCTGCTAAATAAGTTTGAAAACCTACTGAGCCTGAACAATTTTCACACTTTTTTTTCCTGCAGGGTCAGACATCAAAGAAACTCCAGCCGTATCTGCCCCTGCTCCACTGATCTGAGCCCTCTACAGGTTTGCTCACAAGGCAGAGCATTTTTTTCCTTGTAGATTCTCTGAATGGCACTTGAAAAGACAACACCATTCATTTAAACACTCTGCTTCATTACTCTGCTCATGTCCCCTGCAGATGTGCCTATTCACAGCTCTGCAAAGTCAAGTAGGGTGGTGTTACTTTCCATCAGGTTCTTCTCCGATACACAAAAGCATAAAACTTAAAAACCCAGCCTCTCCCTGCACTCACCTCCTCTCAGGAAAGTAGAGTGGACAGGGCTTGAATAACTGGATGAATCTCAGAGAAGTCATTTACAATGGAGGAAAAGAACTGTGTTGGACAGTTCTGCTGATAAACACTGCCATGGCCAGTTATCTCCATCTGAAGCTGCTACTAGCTCTAGTGTACATGGGAGAACGAAGGGGTGGCAAAGCCACGGAGACATGTGAGGGCTCTGATCAAATATCTTGCACCAGATGATTTTCACTTTTCTCAGGTAGGAGCTTTCAAATCAGATATTGCCCGCTGAGGCAAGAACTCAATGAATTTTCACATGACCCACCAGAAGATGCAAAAGTTGACCAAGCCACATGGAGCAAAGCCTTGTTCTCTTCAGTACACTGTATGATTCTCCACCAAGGATAAGGGCGATTCCCACAGGCTGGGCTGGGGTAAGCTACAGAAACCTTGGGGCAAAAGATAAAAAGTAATAATCGTGCTCAAATTACCAACTAGGAATAGCTGGCCAGTGACACACCAGGCCTTCCTATTGATCTCTCTCCCTGTCTGTCCATGGACAAAACAAAATCATCTTTTTAAGGGACTGAAACATCACAGTGTATCATGCATAGTAGGAAAACGCTGGTAGGTCCTTTTCTCGAGCCATCTGTCATTTCATGTTCCAATGTTGCCTCTAAGAGGAGGCCAGGGCATGGGAAGCCCAAATGCACAAGAGCAGATTACAAGAAACAACACGATCTGTGTTGTTTGGAAGAGTGAAATGCAGGGTGTTGCATCTTCCATGCGAAACCATGCGTGACTCTTCTGCTCTAGAAAGTGCTGCCCTTATTTCTGCCAGGCCTGCCAGCCTTCAAGGCTGTGCTCATGTGACCTTAGCAGGCAGTAGATTTGCCCCAGAACCCACAGTCCTTATGAAAATATAATTCAACGAAGATCTCAATAAACCTCTGCCTCCTGCAGACATTTTTACAATGAGGCACTGGGAGAGATCAGAAGTTACAGCAAGCGCCAATAAGACACAGCAGAACACTCCACCTTCTACTTCTGCAATTCCCACTGAGTTACAGTTTTTAATTTCATGTATTTACTTTGTGTATGTATATGAATTTTTTTTTTTATTTTTTCAAGCAACAACTCATTGACTTCTCTCTCCAGGCATCCTTTAACACTTGCCACAAAAGTCTGGGGGAATGGACCAGGAAATTTCCCACACCTGGAATATTTGGAGCTTAAAACTATTGGACTGAATGGATGTCCGTTCATTTTTTTTTCATATGTACATATGTGTATGTACATGTGTGTGAGAGAGTATGTGAGTGTATATATGTGTGGACATGTGGTGGGGTATGTAGACATGTGCAGATATGTGTAGATGTGTGGGGGTGTTGTAGAGAAATCATCCTAGATTTTTCTATCTCCTTTCTTCTTTGTTCAGAGGTTTCAGTTTAGAAGCTTTCGTTACTGCCATTTCTAAGAGGCATTTTTACATGGGAAATGGGGAAACCTGAACTTGGGTAGTTTTGCTTAGGAGGCAAAGACTTAACCCTTGAGTCATCTCTCCAGCCCCCTGTTCGAAATTTTTAAGGACTATGAAAGAGAGTTATTCATTCTTCATTTCTGAAAGGAGACATATGCATGATTGTGAACATGTGTACTATTTCTGTAAAAATTTGGCATCAGAAGGAATTCCCTGAGGAGAGCATGTCTATACTGTAGATTTAGTCAGGGCGTGGAGCGAGCAAATAGTTATTGCTTTGAATGCACAAGATCTCTTCTAAGACTGAAATGGGGCCACTTGATTGGCTATAATATCACACCTGCCCTCTACATATTGGTGAGTTTCAATCTAGTTTCATCTCTGGTATCGCCAGCCTACTTTTCTAATAGATCTTTGAATCTATTAGAAAAAGAGGTCAGCAAAGCCTTGTCAAACTACAACATGGCATAATGACAAGTTCTAATACCCAATAGCTGGATACTTTAGGGGGAGAGAGGAATCTGGGAAGAAACATTTATAATTTATGGGTTGTCAGAAAGGATAACCCATATGATGTATAATGAATATTTAATAAAAGGTAACAATGACAGCTAATATTTATTTGGTTCTTACTATACTGTTTTCTTTACATAAAATCATTTCATTTTTAAAATAATTTTGATAAGGTTAGTATAAGTATCCCCATTTTCAAGGTGAAGAAGACTAAGATACAGTTAGCCTTTTGGCTGAAAAAAAGTTACTTGCCTAATATCTGAGCAAGAACACAATTTGAATCTAAGCAGCTCACCTCTGTACCTATGTGCACCAGCGCTATGCCTGCACAGATGCTGGACTGATTCATTCTGCATATGTTGTGGTCCTTCATGGAGACCACAGGATGGCTATCTTTGTGCTGTTGTCCATGAGACCTTGTTTATTCTTCATGAACTCAACCTGTACCTTGAGTAATCATATCTACTTGCTCATGTCCACTGCTTGCTCTTTCCAAGCTGAGTTATTTGTTCCTCTTCTCTATCCTCCAATGCACCTTCATATTTCTGTCAATATCTGTGGATATGCCCAGTGTCCAATTTCTTGCTTTAGGCAAGTTCTTTTAGCCGAAGGAACTATCACTCTCAGTCCTAGATCCCAAACAACTTGCAAAGAACCTAGGGCACACAAGGCAGAAAACTCCACATTGACTGGATGATCAAATAGAATTTTAAACAGCGTCTTCTAACCTACAACAGACTCTCTTTACAAGCTGCTGTAAATCTGCCATATGGGTGTTTAAGGGATGAAGGGTAAGGCATTCATCCAGTAGAACATTTGGGTCATCCGGATCCTATCTAATCCAAGCCTGGGTCTCCTTAGAGGTCAACTGAAAAGTTTGCAGAAGCTAAAGTAAATGGCGTGACAGGTTTCAGATACAGCCCAGGACTTCACAGAACACTGGGCTGGAGAATGGCATAAAGCAGGAGGTAATTACAGCTGAAGTAACCCACAATCACAGGTACCAGCAGGGGCCCATCTTTCACTTTAGAGAGGCTAAGATGCAGCTCCTCAGACCAGCCTTATTTTATTTCATTGCCACTCTCCCCTTCCTGCACCAGTAATTGGATAAATATCGATGATGGGATGGTCTTCATATTTACACACTGCAATTAAGCTTAGGTGAAAACCTTAAGGACTCTTTAGGGATATTTACTAGCATACAGAACCACCTGAGTGTGGAGCTTCCCTTGGGCTAGTAATGAAGACAGAA
Source organism: Typhlomys cinereus (assembly GCA_023101885.1). Lineage (NCBI taxonomy): Eukaryota > Metazoa > Chordata > Mammalia > Rodentia > Platacanthomyidae > Typhlomys > Typhlomys cinereus. The sequence goes on along the minus strand of JALPQD010000388.1, from coordinate 399,786 downwards.
TTAAATAAAACATCTACTGTGCAGTGACACTCTAAATTCCCTCCAGACCTCCTCCTGCCAGGAAGCCTGACCTCATCATGATGCTGCAAAGACGTAGGTCCAGGTTGCTGAAGATTTTGTTTCTAACAAGCTTACGAAGGCTGAAGGATCTGTGAAAATGAGTATCCTGTGGAATGAGTCTTGACTTTAGCTTCTGCTCACTCAGAATGTCTAGGTATCCATGCAGAGGCACCACCTACCCAGCATGTATCCTTTCAGGGAGAGAGGGGAGGAGGAAAGATAAAGAAGGGAGGGAGAAAGAGACAGACAGACAGACAGACAGACACACACACACACACACACACACACACACACACACACACACACACACTCAGAAAGAGAGAAAGAGACACACGGAGAAAGAATTAAGATAAAATGAGGGAAGATTAAGAAAACATCTTCCATAACATTTTCTGCCTTTACTTAGAGTTTCAGAGCATTGGTCCACTCATGTGCACCACTGTCTACTTCCATGGGTGCCTCTGAGCACCTAAAGTGTTTCAAAGTATTATGGGGCTGGTAATACAGCTGAGCAGGTAAAAACATTTATTGCCAATCCTTCTGACTGAAACTCAATTCCTGGGACTCACTAATTCCCTTAAGTTATTCTCTGACTTCTACATGTATGCCATGGTGTTATGACATGGTATCATGTATCAGGACATGCAAACACACACACATATACACACACACTACCACCACTACCACCTCCAAACAAACAAAATAAAATGAAAAAAAGGGTTAAAGGGTCAACAATGTGTACAAAGTTTCCTATAGCAAAGTCAGAGACTAAAGAGGTTCAGACCCCTTGGTGTTGTATGCAAAGGGATATGGAAGCTGAGTTTCCTGGCTTCCTGTCGCTTTGTACTAGTGATTCTCAGAGTGTGACAAGCAGAATGTGGCATCTTCATGTCCTAAGAACTGAGGAAACTTACAGTAAAATTATCACTGACCAATCTGAAAATCAAAGCACATTGGGACAGGTCACAGCAGTCAAAATTTTACAAGTACCTGCAATACACATTCAGATTTGAAAATCATTATTGACATTTATTATGAAAATTAAGTAGCTTAGTACATATGTATAGTTGAATCTATAATCACCCCTCTTTACTGTACTACCAATCGGATAATAAATAGCTAGGTCAAAGTTTCTTGTATAGGACAAGGATATATTTCTTGCTGAACAACTCCAAGGCCTTCATATGTGTCCTCTGACTTCTCTATGACATCCACATTAGTCATGGTTAGTCTTGGTCATCATAACTGGTTCTGGAATAAAGTGGGACAGGTTTCTGGGCACACCTGTGAGGGGTTTTCTTCACTAGGTTACTTGAAGATGGGAGGGTCACTGTGACATAGGGAACTCCTGAGGACAAGCTTTTCCTTTCCACCTGCTGACCTCTGCGTCCTACTGGTCAGTTCATCGACACTATTCATCAAGCTCCTCTACGCAAGTGCTGCAATTGTCATCCTGCATTATCTGCAGTCTTCCAACATGGACACAAGTCTCTAGGCCTTCAAAGTCACATTGGGACTGCCTGGTTCTCAGCCTCTCCAGCATGAAGACAGCCATTGCTAGACTGGCCACACCACATCATGAAAGTCACCTGTCATTGATTATATTAGTTCTATTCTTCTGGGGCGCCAAACCATTCTGCATATATCTAAATCAACATCACAAAAATTCATTTTACAAATATTTCTTGAGTATCTAGCACATGAAAGTTACTGTTTTCCTTGGGTTACACCTTTCCTTGGAATATACTGGCTCAAACAATCAAAATCCCTGTCATTAAGGAGGAAGAGAGAGATAGAAAGGAAGAAGAAAGGAGGAGAACAAAATGAGGAATAAAGAGAAGGAGGAGAAGAGGACAGGAGAGGAAAAGAGAGCATAGGAGAGGAGGGGTAGGGGAGGAGGAGAGGGGAAGAGAGGGAAGGGGAGAGGAGGGGAGGGTAAGTGGGAGGAGAGGAGAGGGAGACAGATACAGATAAGACACAGCAGAGGCTTTGGGCAGTGAGTTTTTCACATGGCAAGTCAAAAAACAGCTCTGTAATAGAATACTTATTAGAAAGGACAAAGAGGTCTGAAATTACCTTGTACATATTCATCTAGAAGGTGGCATTTGATCAAAACCTTGACAGGATCAAGAAACTTAGTCGCCCCAGTACTTGAGAGATTAGTGCCTAAAGCATAGGCAGAGCTAGTGGGAAGGTTCAAAGGCAGAAGTACCCCATCTCTATCCTGGGCAGGAAAAATACTGTGAATGAAATTATTATCTTCAAAAAATCAGAGCGAAGCTAGGAAGAATACTCCATATGTTTGTACAAGTAAAAATAAAATAAAATAAAAATGATATAATGATAATGAAGATAATATAGCAAAACGTACTAGTATTTTCCTGGCTATGGGTTGTAGAATTAAGCAATGTGGAATGATATTCTCTTTGCAGAAGCAAATGCTAGCTCTCATTATCTCACTATATCACTGAAGATTTTTAATGCAGTTTAAAATAAGGTTTTAATTTTTATCATTACTGATGAAAGTTTTAACATCTTTTTACAGTTTTTGTATGTGCTCATGTATATGTGAATGTTTGTGTACGTGCGTATCTGTTTTTGAGAATATGTATATATGTGTGCATTTGTGTGTTGTATATTTGTGCATGTGTGATGATGGGGGTTATTCTAGGGGCTTCCACATGCTTAGAAAACATGTTACCTCCCTTCCCTCCACTCCCCTGCCCAGGACGCACACGCTGTCCAGCCTGGCCTCACCGCGCGACCTAGATAAGCTCTGTCCCCGCCCACCCCCAGAACCCCAGGCCAAATAATTCAGTTTAGTGAAAAACGCACAGAAATTGAAAGAAAATCTTAAGAGTTAAAATGACAATGCCAAAGTCAAAGTGCAAATCCATGAGAAACAACACTCAAGTAAACAAATCTCCCACTGAAGGAATTAATCCCATAAATGTTAGACTCCAACCAGAACAAACCCATGGAAAATGGCCAAGAAAGCCTGACCCAGGATAACGACCTTCAAAATATGATCATTACCATGTTCAGTACTATGGAAGAGGAAATCCGGGAGGAATTAAATAATCGAATCAATCGCTTTGAAGAGGAACACAACAGACACTTGGAGGAGTTGAGAAAAACAGTGCAAGAATCAAAAACTGGCATAGAGCAGTTAAAGCAGACACAAGCAGAGTTTAAAACTGAGCTAAAAGACAAGTTATCTTCAACCCAGAACTCCACAGAGAGTCTTATCAGCAGAAGTAAGGAAGAGAAAACAGAATTTCAGACCTTGAAGATAAAATGGGAGTATTAACCAGCTCAATGGAAGAGGTTGTTAAAGCCAAAAAGATACTTGAGAGAAATATTCAGGAGATATGGGACACCCTGAAGAAGCCTAACTTGCGTATTCATGGAATACCAGAGCAAGAATCTCAAAATACCACCCCTGAGGAAATTGTTCAAATGATCATCAAGGAAAACTTTCCTCATCTAAAAAAAGAGAGGCCCATCCATATACAAGAGGCATTCCGCACCCCAAACAGATATGACCAAAACAGAAGCTCACCACGGCAAATAATAGTTAAAACACTCCACATTCAAGATAAAGAACTGGTGCCGAGAGCTTCAAGGGAGAAAAAACAAGTCACTTTTAAAGGTAAACCTATTAAAATAACAAATGACTTCTCAGTCGAAACAGTAAAAGCAAGAAGAGCTTGGAGAGACATACTTCAAGTATTGAATGAGCAAAAATGTCAACCCAGGCTGATTTACCCTGCAAAACTATCAGTCATGATCGAGGGAGAAAGAAAAATCTTCCAGCACAAAAACAACTTGAAGGGATACATGCCACCAAACCAGGCCTTCAAAAAATGCTAGAAATCATACTCAAGCTTGAAGAAAAAAACAGAAGGCAAGGATAACACCATTAAAAGCAAAGCAATATACTTATAAAAACTACTAAACATAGTAAATGTCTGGAATTAAAAATAGTTTCTCCATTATAACACTAAATGTTAATGGAATTAACTCACCAATCAAGAGACACAGATTACAAATTTGGATTAAAAATCACAATCCATCAATCTGCTGCCTGCAGGAAACCCATCTCACCACAAAAGATAGGCATGCCCTAAAAATAAAAGGCTGGTCAACAATTCTACAAGCTAATGGAAACAGAAAACAGGCAGGGGTAGCCATTATGCATCAGACAAAGTCGACTTCAAACCAAAGAAAATTATAAGAGACACAGATGGATACTACATTTTAGTCACAGGTACAATTCAGCAGTAAGACTTCACAATACTGAACATATATGCGCCCAATACGGGCCCCTCCACATTCATTAAGAAAACCCTACAGCGTCTAAAGCAAGAAATCAACCCCCAAACGATAATTTTTGGGGACTTCAACACTGCCCTCTCAACATGGGATAGATCAACAGGTCAAAAGCTTAACAGGGACACTTTGGAACTTAATCAAACCCTTAAAGAAATGGACCTTACAGATCTCTATTGAACTTTTCACCTACGCACCAAAGAATACACATTTTTCTCAGCAGCACACGGAACTTTCTCCAAAATAGATCACATATTGGGCAAAAAAACGAATCTACACATATACAAAAAAGTTGAAATTCTAACCTGTGCCCTGTCAGACCACCATGGCCTAAAGTTGGACATCCACAACACAACAAACAAGAGAAAATACACTAACTCCTGGAAACTTAACAATATGATGCTGAATGAGAACTGGATTCAGGAAGAAACTAAAAAGGAAATTCAAGATTTCCTGAAAGTGAATGATAACAAAATTACAACTTACCAAAATCTCTGGGACACAATGAAAGCTGTTCTAAGAGGGAAGTTCATAGCTCTTAATGCCTACATAAAAAAATGGAAACATCAGAAATAAACAACTTAACAATCCAGCTTAAAGCTTTAGAGAAACTAGAGCAATCTGATCCCAAAACTAGAAGAGAGGAGATTAGCAAAATAAGGGGAGAAATATCTGAAATCAAGATTAAGAAAACGATAGAAAAAATCAACCAGTCAAAAAGCTGGTTCTTTGAAAAAAATCAATAAGATTGATACACCCCTAGCTAAATTAACCAAAAGCAAGAGAGAGGAAACCCAAATTAACAAAATCAGAAATGAACATGGAGTTATCACTACTGATACCAACAAATCCAGAGAATTATAACATCATATTTCAAAAAAATTATACTCTGTGAAGTTTGACAACACAAAAGAGATGGATGAATTTCTAAGTAAACACAACTTACCTAAATTGAATCAGGAAGTTGTGAATTATTTAAATAGTCCTATAACATACAAGGAAATTGAAGAAGTAATCTCAAATCCTCCCACCAAAAAATGTCCTGGACCAGATGGATTCATCACAGAATTCTACCAGACATTTAAGTAGTTAATAACACCAATACTCCTTAAACTGTTCCATCAAACAGCAAAGGAAGGAACATTACCAAATTCCTTCTATGAAGCTAATATCGTTTTAATCCCAAAACCTAATAAAGATTCACTTAAAAAAGAAAACTATAGGCCGATCTCTCTGATGAACACAGATGCAAAGATTCTCAACAAATTCTTAGCAAATCGAATTCAAAAACATATTAAAAAGATCATTCACAGGGGACCAAGTAGGCTTCATCCCTGGCACACAAGGTTGGTTCAACATACGCAAATCAATAAATGTAATTCATCATGTAAACCAGCCCAAATTCCAAGACCACATAATACTCTCCATAGATGCAGAAAAAACCTTTGACAAAATCCAACAGCCTTTTATGATCAAAACGCTAGAGACAGTAGGAATGGAAGGAACCTTTATCAATATAATAAAAGCTGTATACCACAAGCCCACAGCAAGGATTATGCTCAATGGGGAACAATTGGAAGCATTCCCACTTCGATCAGGAACTAGACAAGGCTGTCCACTCTCACCACTTCTATTCAATATTGTACTTGAAGTCTTAGCTAAAGCCATAAGACAAGAAAGGGACATAAGAGGGATTCAAATTGGCAAGGAAGAAGCCAAGCTATCCTTATTTGCAGATGACATGATCTTATACCTGAGTGATCCCAAAAACTCCACCAGAAAGCTGCTGGAACTAATTGAGAAGTTCAGCAGGGTGGCAGGATACAAAATAAATGTGCAAAAATCAGAGGCCTTCCTATATGCCCAGAATGAAAGAAGTGAAAAAGCCTTAAGAGAAACAATACCATTTATTATAGCCCTTAAAAAAATGAAATACCTTGGTATAAACCTAACTAAGGAGGTAAAAGACCTTTACAATGAAAACTTTAAAACCCTAAAGAAAGAAATAGCAGAAGAAACCAGAAGTTGGAAAGACCTCCCTTGTTCCTGGATTGGCAGAATCAACATCGTAAAAATGACTATCCTACCAAAGGCAATATACAAATTCAATACTATACCAATTAAAATCCCAAAGCAATTCTTCAAAGAAGTTGACCAAACAATCTCAAAGTTCATATGGAGGCACAAAAGACCGAGGATAGCAAAGACAATCCTGAGTAACAAAAACACTGCTGGAGGTATTACCATACCAAACCTAAGTCTATACTACAAATCCATAGTTATAAAGACAGCCTGGTACTGGCTCCAAAATAGACACACAGATCAATGGATAAGGATTGAAGACCCAGATATAAGCCCACACAACTACAGCCATTTGGTCTTTGACAAAGGGGCCCAAAGATTCCAATGGAAAAAAAAACAGCATCTTCAACAAATGGTGCTGGCAAAACTGGATTTCCACATGCAGAAGATTAAAGCTGGACTTGTACTTGTCACCACGTACAAGACTTAATTCCAAATGGATCAAGGACCTTGATATCAGGCCAGAGACTATAAAACCATAGTTGAAAGGATAGGGAACTCCTCGAGCTGATTGGGCTTGGCCAACATTTCCTAAACAGACATCCAATGGCACAGTCACTGCTACCAACTCTCAACAGTTGGGATCTTGTGAAATTAAAGAGCTTCTGTTCAGATAAAGAGATTGTAACACGAGCTCAAAGGCAACCAACAGAATGGGAGAAAATCTTCACTAACCACACATCTGATAGAGCTCTGCTGTCCAGAGTGCACAACTTAGAAAACTAAACACCAAGGAAACCAATGGCCCAATTAAAAAATGGGCCCTGGAACTTAAAAGAAACTTTACCAGGGATGAAATTAAAATGTCTAACAAAGATCTTAAAAAATGCTCCACTTCCTTGGCCATCAGGGAAGTGCAAATCAAAACTTCCTTGAGATATCATCTCACCCCAGTCAGGATGGCAAAAATCCACAATACAAACACCACCAAATGCTGGAGAGGATGTGGAGAGAGGGGAACTCTCCTACATTGATGGTGGGAATGCAGGCTCATACAGCCATTCTGGCGAGCCGTCTGGAGATTCTTAAAGAAATTAAAGATTGAAATGCCATATGACCCTGCTATTCCACTTTTGGGAATAACCCCCATACAGCAGAGGTTCACCTTGATAGCACAAGCACGACCATGTTCATAGCAGCACAGTTTACAATAGCAAAGTCATGGAATCAACCCAAATGTCCAACAGTTGACAAGTGGATAAGGAAACTGTGGTACATCTACACAATGGAGTACTACTCAGCCATCAAAAATGATGATTTACTGGAATTTGCCGGGAAATGGATGTCATTAGAAACAATTATATTAAGTGAAGTATCCCAGACCCAGAAAATTAAGCACGTATGTACTCCCTAATAGGTGGCTCCTAGTACCAAACCCACCCAGCCCATCTAGAGACACTCAAAGAAAAATCTCTGTAATACGTACAGTAATTGCAAGGATTATGAACAGGAGGGATGGGGTAGGAGGGCCACACCAGAAACAAGGAGAGAAGGGACCATGTTACAGCAAGGAAAATCGGCCTCCATCAAGGACCCAAATAAGTAATGAGACATCTGGTTAAGTTCACAGACTTTCGTTCCTGATCATTTACTACTGAGGGGGTATGATCTCACCAGAAGAGGAGGGCATATAGTCTGGCAGATAAAATGTAACCATTTTGCAAATGGGTGACAGACCCTTCCCTCACTGTGGTTTCCTACTTTTATTACATCTACCTTTGAATGGGCTCTTATAACAAGACTAGTTTAACAGCTTTTTGTCTCTGGCCAGGGGGTGACATACAATGCCCATCAGGATGGAGTGAAGGGCATTGCAGGAGCAGCAAAACTGCAAAAGAAAATCAACCAACCACTATCCAGAACTTCAGAGACTCTATATCAACCACCTAGAACTAGGCCAGACTAATCTCTCCCCATCCTGAAACTCAGGGACATTTGCGGAAGAGGGGGCAGTAAGAGTATAGAGCAAAAGGATGGGAGGAGCAATGATTTGCAAGATACTCCACACAAATTAGGGCCAAAGCAATCATAATTGGACTTTGCATGTGCTGCGTAATGTCCAACACACTATTGACCTCACAAAGTCTAGCATCTGCTAAAGGCACCAGGATCCTTGGAGGCAAGGGATTGGCAGCCACAGCAGTGTTCCTATACTTAAGGGGAACATGGGAAAGGGTTCAGGGAAAGACCACTTGTCCTTGTACGTCATTGGAAAGGAGGGCCCAGAGGAGAATCAGGCATGCACAAGAAAGGACTCTCTGGGAATTGGGGCGTGAGGCACTGGGGGATGGGGAGGGAGGGGGGAGGGGAAGGGGAGCAGGGGGTTCGGGGGGAGGAGGAGGGAGGGAGGGAACTGGTGTACCTATTAAGTTTGTATGAGCTGAAATAATAATAAAAAATGTATAAAAAAAAGAAAACATGTTACCAGTGAACTGTGTCATAAAACTGAAAAAGGAAGTATAAATTAGAAGACCCAGAAGATATCAAAGATAAAAATAGACCACATCATTCATAAATTAATGTGGAAAATCAATGGACAGGAATATCGAGAGTACTGAAGACGAGAAAACTTTAAAGGATTTATAATACCCAGTAGAAAAAGTGTTCTGTAATTAATTCTATAGTAGATATAATAGAATGAAAAGATGGACATCCAGTTTAATGTGGGATAATAAAAAAAAACAAGAGAATGAAGAAGCAGGTTCACAGGATAGAGATACATGAGAAGAAGTCCTTTTCTATAGTGATTCTAGATTAACTGGTGATTTGCATTAAAAAAAATCACGAATGCTGATCCTTAATCTACACAGTATATGAAATTGAATTCTATGTGGTTTTAGAGCTAAATGTGAGAAGAAATGAAACTTAGTTTTTGTAAGATAAATAAGACAACATGACTCTGAGATTGACAAAAGGTTTTCTTAAATAAACTGAAGAATAGAAAAACTAGATGAAAAAAAATGTCATAGTCAGGCACAGGTTTCAACTTGACACTTGAGGGTTTGAGCTCTGGGAACATTTGTAGAGAATTAGTGGTTGAGTTAGGCCCAGAGCAAACCTTGTCTAGCTAATGGGGAAGGCTCTCCTATCAAGCTGGACTGAGGACTGTAACCAGATAATCGTAAGAGACAATAAGCCTCTTGATCCCTTAAGTCATTTGATGGTCATTTATCAGCAACCATGCAGGCAGACTGCAACAGAGTAATAAAAACATGTCTCCTAGACCATGAAGGTTGCATGAATGAATAATTATTTAATTTCTTCACTCTTCGAGGAACTGCCAGTTAAAATCACTGACATGTACTAGGACTAACTCAATAGGATTAAAAAGAGGAAGACATGAAAATATTTTATGGGAAAAATGGGCTCCAAAGTGCTGCTCTGAATAGGGGTTGGGTTCACTGACTTGGAAAACCTGGAACTAACTAGTGAAAACAGTCCAAGTTATAGTTCCACTTTTGCAGTCAGCAAACCCTGGAAGATATGTTCAAGAATGCCAGGATGTGTGTTACTTGGGGCAACTAAAATCTGGAATCATTTCATATGTCCCTAATCAGTGAAATTAATAAATTAACTGAAATATTTATACAAAAGAAAATTAGAAAACCATTTAAAGGAGCATGTTTCTGCTACCCAATGCAATCAATATGTATAAATTTTAGAATCACAGTGCTGGGTAAAGAAAAAGATGGAAAATAATTTGATACATATGATCCATTTATTAAAAACAACAAATAGGCAAAATCAAACTACTGAGTTGTAGTCAGAGACTAATAGAGTTTATGATATAGTACCCCCAATATGTGGCACCTTGGGGTCATAGCTTGAAAGCAAGCCCCTCCAGCCCCCTGGTCTCATGTGCTTCAACCTTTAGTTGGTGCCAATGTTGAGAAAGTTGTGGCACCTTTAAGAGGTAAAATCCTGCTGGAAAAAGACTTTCACAGGGGGGTTGGTCATTGAGGCTTGGTAGCCTGATGCTGTCTTGCTCTCTCAGCTTCATGATCGCTGTGGAGACCTGAACCAGCTTCCTGCTTCTGCCTTAACCATACTTCTGCTACGCAAGTCCTCACGCAATGAGCACCTGTGGAACTGTAAGTGAAATCATCCTCTCTCCGTCATGTTGTTTAAGTTTGAATCCTTAGTTGTCGTTAATGCTTGGGGAGGTGGTAGATCCTTTAGGAGCTGGGGCCTTGCTGTAGGAAGGAATGTCACATGAAGAGTGTGATTTGAAGACTTCTCCATTTGCTTTTGCTAACTCTGCCATCCTGATGGCTGTGCAGAACTGAACCAGCCTCTTGCTTCTAGTTCTAGCCATGTTTACTTTGTATGGGACTCCTGACATAATGGTCCACATCTTCTCTAGACTCATAAATCAAATAAATCTCCCTTTCCCTTTTAAATCATGCATGAGTATTCTGTGATAGTAAAGAGAAAAGAATCGCAAGGGCCATGAAGGGAATCCCAGAATATTGCATAGAAAAGCTTCCAATACTGAATACCAATTAAGAGTTGTTTGTTAAAAATCACACTACTGGGGGCTGGAGAGGTGGCTCGGGGTTAAGTCTCTGCCTTGAAGGTGGAAGGTCCTGAGTTCGGATCCTAGACCCCACCCCACATGTAGGTGCGGGGCAGAAGCAGGGGGCAGCTTGCTGGTCCTGGTAGGGCGGAGCCCGTGATTCCCTGGGCAGAGTAAACAAGGAGGAGGTGGAGGCGGTCCATGGGGGTTCCGAATTCGCCCATGGTTCTATACACACACACACACACACACACACACACAATTGAATAAATAAAAAAAAATCACACTACTGAATGATGATGCCTAGTGAGTAAGTCGTAGATGTGAATTACAGATCTATACTACAAATATTTCATATAGCTTGTTATGCATTTAATAAACACTTATGAAAATATGGATATTTGTCACAATATAAAAACTGATTTTTTAACATTTCAGGATCTTGCAATAGTTGGCCTCAATTCTTGATGGCAATAATAGAATAAAATTAAATAGAAACTGTTCATTTTTCAAAAGAACATATGTTCTTTGTCTCTTCACTGTCCCCACCATGTTTTTCCTGCCAAAATAACTATAACAGGATTATTTGCTGGGGTACATGAGTAACATGACTAAGATTTTTTAAATGTTATTTTAATCCAAAGAGGCAATCGCATTACAGGATATCAGACTTAAACCTAAGTTCAGTCTGAAGAGGGACAGAAAGAGAGAGAGAGGAAGAGACTAAGAGAGACTGCGTGTGTGAGTGAGAAAGAGAGAGAGATAGAAATGCATGAAAAACAGAAAGAATAAGAGAACAAGAGAGAGAAAGAGGCTATGTGTGTGAGTGAGAAAGAGAGAGAAATTCTTGGGGGACAGAGAAAGAAAGAATGTAAGAACAAGAGAGAGAATGAGTAAAAGAATAAAAGCAAGAGATTATTTGTTCTATTCTGATGAGTTTCTGCAGGCTTCATCTACAAGACACTGCATGAAAACTCTAATATCCTAAAGAGAGAAGGTGTCAGGCAATCAAAATGTGTCTCAGGAACATTGTGAATGCCAACTGCAAATGCAGATGGGCTGAGCCTTCAGTGCCAAGAGCAGATCTCTATGGATTTGCAGAGTGTGTGGAACACTATGCTGCGCCCGCTGGGGCGTGACTATGTCTGCCCTTTGTCTCCTCAGGGGGGCTGCTCAGGCGTGGTGGTATCTGTTATCTGTTGGGCAGACAAGGAAAGCAAATGCCAGAGCAAGAGCTGCAAGCAGAGCGAGCGCCCTGGGGTTCCAAGAAGGGACAATCATTAAACGGCAGAAAAACTGAGAAGCATTTTTAAAAGCAATCAGATCACTGAAGACAGTGACCCAAAAAATCCAATAAGCCAAGGACATCCAGATCCTTCCACCAGGAAGGGCCACCCTAGGTCCCTTGTGATGATGACCTCGGGTTGAAGTCAATTTGGTTCAAGTGCTTTTACTTCAAATTATCCAAGTCTCTGCCCAAAAGGGAATGAAGAAAACAAGCTATTGCGAGGAAGAATGCCCTTGCCTTTTCTTGCTAACTAAATGCATATCCTCTAATCTCAGGACTTCACTAATGGGTTTAAAGAAATCCTTTCTTTAGATTGCATGTGGTAAATGCACTGCAATGCCAATCTGATTCAGCCTGTAAAATTTTGTTCAAAACTGATACTTATAAAGTTTCTCCAGAATATCTATTCTTTGAGATGCTTTTAGAAGTAGGGAAGGGAAATGTCTGCACTGTGTTTAATTGAGGCATTTAGCCTCTATGCTTCTAGAAAGATGTTAGCATATTAAAGACACAGAGCACTCCTTCAATGAGGAAGACTTGTTTAACATTCCTAAGTGGTTTGTGACTAACAATCTATTAACAGAAATAATCTATTAACAATGATCAAATCAATGATGCTCATCGGGTATTTTAAGGCAATTCTATCGTAGAATTTATACTTTGAACTGACCCCCAAATACAATATGGGGAAAATAATCTGTATTAGTGTGACTTCCTCCTCCAATTAAACATTTCCTCATATATACGAAGGAATCAGACGTTTAATAGATTTTGAACACTATGGAAACTTTTCATTATTTTAGTTGAATGGTTAAAAAATGTTTTTTGATAAATTTAGACATCATAATTTTTTTTTCTCCTTAGAACTTAATTGTGCTAAATTTACCAAGGTTTTCCCAATTTGTCTGTCATCTATCTCTATCTCTTTCTTCTTCTACACGTATACTTACAAAATATGGAATATAGTTCCTAAGTTTTTTACATTACCGTGTGAGGTTTTGCATTTATCGAGTGCCTAGTACATGGTATATTTTATGCAGAAAATTTCCATAAATAGTCCAACTAATTAAGTAAAACAATAATAAGAAAGCTTAACAGACATGATAAAACTACCCAAAACAACGTGCTAAAATCTGAGAGAGAAGTGTGTGTGTGTGTGTGTGTGTGTGTGTGTGTGTGCGCGTGTGTGCGTTAAAGACTAAGAGAAAGAGGATAGTGAAGAAAGAGAAAGAAAATAGCATTTAAACATACACAAAATTTAAAACATGCACTAGAAGTCTTGCATTTTGGAACATGGTGTAAATGCAAAGTTTGGGCATGACTCTACAATGCTGCAGAAGACATCTTGTGTGGGAAAATTCCTTACAGGTAAAAGGATAAGTTAATTGAGCCCAGCTCCTTCCCAATGCCTATGAAGCTTTAAAGAGTTGACTATTGTTTGTAACTTTCTTGAATTAAAAACTGGCTGAGAGCAAGAGTGTTAAAGAGTGAAGGAGACTTAGTCTTGACAAAGTAATTTTACCACATGAACCCTATGATAGATGATAGAACAATGAAATACTTTTTTTCAGAAATGAAATTCATGAACAGTTTCATTAATCTCATTAAATTATTTACCTGGCTTTTCATGTTTCATACTAACTATCTTGTCCTGTGGTTTAAGAAAAAAATCGGCATTATTATTATGTGTATATGATATGTGTATATGTATAAACTGTGCACAAGTAGAAGTCAAAGGAGAACTTTCAAAAGTTAGCTCTGTCTTTCTGCTATGGGTTCTGGGGATGGAACTTAAGTTGCCATCTTCCTGTGGCAGGTACCTTAACCCACTGATCCATCTTACCAGCCACTGTGAAGGATGTTCTCGATTAGATTAAATGAAGTAGAAAATCATCCTAAATGTAGGCCACACCATCTGGTAGCAGTCCAGATATAAGGAGTTTTGTTGGGAAAATTTTTGGTGAGTTTATCTACCCTGTTCACACATTCATCTAACCTGGTGCTGACACCGCGGATGCCTTTGCTGTGGTAGCACCTTCACTGATTTCAGGATCCAATTTCATTGACCTTCCAACATGAACTGAAGTTCAGTGGCTCTCCAGGACTCCAAGGTTTCAGTGCTAGATCAGAATGCTTAAGCATCCAACCAGCTACCAGCTCTCAGCCTCTCCAGGGTGAAGACAGCCATTTTTGGACTCCCCAGACCATATGACGTGAGCATGTCTAATAAATCCCCTGTTCACACATACTCATTCCATCAGTTCTGTTCCCCTAGAGAACTCCTACTAATTCAATATTAGAAGACAAAAGGTCCATTTGAAGGTCTTCAGATGCAGATTTTGGAAGTCTTTCTCATATGTATAATATTGGGAGGTAGGAGCTGATCTAATACAGGTTAGCATTTTGCTCAGGAGATCACACTTCAGTCAAGTTTCAATAATTTGAGGCCCAAGTAAAAAAGGACTTGGGTTCCAGCGTGGTAGATCTGTCTGAATTCTAATGTGAGACACATTCAGAGATGTTCCTTTGGCCTGCCCAAGCTCACAATGTAGTACACATTCAGTAGAAAGAGGCTCATCATACCTATCTGTGGTGAAGTTATGGGCGTTTCACTGGACAATTCTTACCCAGTACATAGCCCAGGGCTTACAAGCAATACAAGCCACCTTCTACTAAACCTTACCAACAGCTTACAGAACCACAGTTTATAACTACATAGTGAGGACTTAAGACTCAAGAGTCCCAATTCCTCTGAAAGTTTCACATGGGGTTCCCAGAAAATGCAGTATCTCTACATGAAAGTCAAGCCCCTCTTCCCTCAGCCTAACGAGAACTTTTTAAAAAATTTCCTGCCATCTTCTGTCCCCAAACAACCTCTCTAGTTTTTTAAAATTGGTTGCCTTCTATTTTAGCGTCTGAATTGAGGACATGTCTAACACTTTTTTCTATGAGTCACATCTGACCATATAAACATGTGCTACAGATTATGAAGGTATTAAAAACACAGAGTACAGGTTGTGACATGAGACTATTTCTGCTCTTTCAGAAAGATAACATGAAGTAACAATTCAAGACAGCATAATGTTCTTACGGCAATATGTCCCTGAAGGGAAACTTGTAACAGAATTCAATACATCAACAGAGGTGGGTGAAGGAAGAATTCAAGAAGGCCATGGAGCCTGAGTCTGTCTAGGAAGGACAAATGGAATCTACTGTTATTTCTTTGTAAAATTCCAAGTATTTACCGATTAAAAGAAATTATGGTGACATATTTCCAAGCTTGCAATAGTGTGGTCTGAGGCAATCCAATCTCAAAAGCAGTAGAAGAGAGGAGATTAGCAAAATAAGGGGAAAAATATCTGAAATTGAGATGATGAAAATCAACCAGTAAAAAGGTGGTTTTCTGAAAAAAAACAATAAGATTGATACAACTCTAGCTAAATTAAACAAAAGCAAGAGAGAGAAAACCCAAATTAACAAAATTAGAAATGAAAATGGAGTTATCACTACTTATACCCAAGAAATCCAGAGAATTACAACATCATATTTCAAAAACTTATACTCGGTGAAATTTGACAACACAAAAGAGATGGATGAATTCCTAAGTAAATACAACTTACCTAAATTGAATCAGGAAGTTGTGAATTATTTAAATAATTCTAAAAAATGTGAGGAAATTGATGAAATAATCTCAAATCTTCCCACCAAAAAATGTCCTGGACCAGATGGATTCAGCACAGAGTTCTATCAGACATTTAAGGAGCTAATAACACCAGTACTTCTTAAATTGTTCCATCAAATAGCAAAGGAAGGAACACTACCAAATTCCTTCTATGAAGCTAATATCGTTTTAATCCCAAAACCTAATAAAGATAACTATAGGCCGATCTCTCTGATGAACACAGATGCCAATATTCTCAATAGAGTCTTAGCAAATCAGATTCAAAAACATATATCAAAAAGATCATTCACTGTGATCAAGTAAAGTTTATCCCAAGCACACAAGGTTGTTTCAACATATGAAAATCAATAAATATAATTCATTATTAAACCAGTCCAAAGTCCAAGACCACATGACACTCTCAAAAGATGCAGAAAAAGCTTTTGACAAGATACAACAGCCCTTTATGATCAAAACCCTAGAGACAGTTGGGATGGAAGGAACTTTTATCAATATAATAAAAGCTGTATACCACAAGCCAAGAGCAAGAATTATACTCAATGGGGAAAAACTGGAAGCATTCCCACTTCGATCAGGAACTCCACTCTCACCACTTCTATTCAATATTGTACTTGAAGTCTTAGCTGAAGCCATAAGACAACAAAGGGAGATAAAAGGGATTAAAATTTGCAAGGAAGAAGTCAGGTTATCTCTATTTGCAGATGACATGATCTTATACCGAGTGATCCCAAAAACTCCACCAAGAAGCTCCTGGAACTAATACAGAAGTTCAGCAGGGTGGCAGGATACAAAATAAATGTACAAAAATCAATGGCCTCCCTATATGCCCAGAATGAAAGAAGGGAAAAAGCACTGAGAGAAACAATCCAATTTACTGTAGCCCCTAAAAAAATGAAATACCTTGGTATAAACCTAACCAAGGAAGTAAGAGACCTTTATAATGAAAACTTTAAAACCCTAAAGAAAGAAAATGCAGAAGACACCAGAAGGTGGAAAGACCTCCCATGTTCCTGGTTTGGCAGCATCAATATCATAAAAATGACCATCCTACCAAAGGCAGTATACAGATTCAATGCTATACCAATCAAAATCCCAAAGCAATTCTTTAAAGAAGTTGACCAAACGATCTCATATGGAGGCACAAAAGACCCAGGATAGCAAAAACAATCCTGAGTAACAAAAACACTGATGGAGGTATAACCATACAAAACCTTAGTCTATATTACAAATCCGTAGTTGTAAAAACAGCCTGGTATTGGCTCCAAAATAGACACACAGATCAATGGATAAGGGTTGAAGACCCAGCTATAAGCCCACACAACTACAGCCATTTGATTTTTGACAAAGGGGCCCAAAATCCAATGGAAAATGAACAGCATCTTCAACAAATGGTGCTGGCAAAACTGGATATCCACATGCAGAAGATTAAAACTGGACCCGTACTTGTCACCATGTACATGAATTAATTCCAAATGATCAAGGACCTCAATATAAGGCCAGAGACTATAAAAACCATAGTTGCAAGGGTAGGGAACTCCCTCGAGCTGATTGGGCTAGGCCAACAGTTCCAAAATGGACATCCAATAGCACAGTCACTACAACCAACACTCAACATTTGGGATCTTGTGAAATTAAAGAGCTTCTGTTCAGATAAAGAGATTGTAACTCGAGCACAAAGGCAACCCACAGAATGGGAGAAAATCTTCACTAACCACATATCTGATAGATCTCTATTATCCAGAACGCACAAAGAACTTAGAAAACTAAACACCAAGGAAACAAATGGGTCGATTAAAAAATAGGCCTTGCAACTTAAAAGAAACTTTACTAGGGATGAAATTAAAATCTCTATCAAATATCTTAAAAAATGTTCCATATCCTTAGCCATTAGGGAAATGCAAATCAAAATTTCCCTGAGATATCATCTCACCTCGGTAAGGATGGCAGAAATCCACAATACAAACAACACCATATCCTGGAGAGGATGTGGGGAGAGAGGAACTCTCCTACATTGCTGGTGAGAATGCAGGCTTATACAACCACTCTGGCAAGCCGTCTGGCGATTCTTAAAGAAATTAAAGATTGAAATGCCATATGACCCTGCTATTCCACTTTTGGGAATTACCCCCCATGCAGCAGAGGTTCGCCTCGATAGCACAAGTTCGACCATGTTCATAGCAGCACTGTTTACAATAGCAAAGTCATGGAATCAACCCTAATGTCCAACAGTTGACGAGTGGATAAGGAAAATGTGGTACATTTATACAATGGAATACTACTTAGCCATCAAAAATGATGAATTAATGCAATTTGCCAGGAAATGGATGGGATTAGAAATAATTATATTGAGTGAAGTATCCCAGACACAGAAAATTAAGTGTTGTATGTACTCCCTGATGGGTAGATCCTAGTACCAAACCCACTTAGAAACACTCAAGGATAAATCTCTTTAATAGCTACAGTAATTGCAAGGATTATGAACAGGAGGGATGGGGAAGGAGGCCCCACCAGAAACAAGGAGAGAGGGGATCATGTTACAGCGAGAAAATAGGCCACCATCAAGGACTGCAAGTAAGTAATGAGACATCTGATTAAATTCATAGACTTTCCTTCCTGATCATTTGCAACTGATGGAGTATGATCTCACCAGAAGAGGAGGGCATATAGGCTTCCAGATAGAAAGTAACCATTTTGCAAATGGTGAATGACCACTCCCTCACCACGGTCTCCTACTTTTATTACATCTACCTTTGAATATACTCTTATAACAAGACTAATTTAACAGGTTTTTATCTCTGGCCAGAGGGTGACATCCAATACCCATCAGGATGGAGCCAAGGGCATTGCAGGAGCAGCAAAACTGAAAAACAAATTCAACAAACCATAGTTCAGAACATCAGAGACTATATATCAACCACCTAGAACTAGGCCAGCCTAATCTCTCTCCATCCTGAAGCTCAGGGAAAATTGCAGAAGAAAGGGCAATAAGATTGTAAGAGCACAAGGATGGGAGGAATAATGATATGCAAGATACTCCACACAAGTTAGGGCTGAAACAATCATAATAGGACTTTGACCCCACAAAGTCTAGCATGGAGTAAAAGCACTAGGGTCCTTTGAGGCTAGGGATTGACAGCCATAGTATTGTTCCTATGCTTAAGGGGAAACAGAAAAATGTTCTGGGAAATGCACCTCATCGGAGAGGAGGACCCAGAGGAGAGTTTGGCAAGCACATTAAAGGATGCTCTGGGAATGGGATGGGGAGGCACTGGTAGATGGGGAGGGAAGAGAGAGTGGAGGGGGAGGCACAGAGGTTGGGGGTTGGAGGGAGGGAGAGGACCGGTTTACCTGTTAAGTTTCTATGAGCAGAAATAAAAAAAAAGAAAAAAAATAGTGTGGTCTGAGGATCATCTGTGGCATCTGGAAGTTTTCTGAAGAAAGAGCTCCACACACAGCCTAATTTCTTTCATCAGAATCTGAAATTTAGCAAGATCTGTACGTAGGGCTATTTGTACTTTAGAGCTAGTGTTAGTATAAACACAGAAGTATTCATCGCCCACTTTCAACAACACCAATATGTGTCAAAATTTTGTCTTTTTTGTAACACTGCCCAATTCCTCCTTTTAGATTATCTAAAGGAAATTTCATAGGCCTTATCAAGCAAATAATAATTTTTCAGAGTGCATTCCTGAGAGAGATGGTTTCTTAAAACTAACTGTAAAAGAAGACCGTGAGATGGCTTAGATAAAGGGGCTTGCTACTAAACCTGATGATATGAGTTCAATCCCTACAGCTAACACGACAGAAGGAGAAAACTGACACGCATAAGTACCGCACGCGCGCACACACATATACAAACACACACTAAACATATGCAAGATTTTTAAATAACTGCAAATCTGAAATGTTTTTAACTACATCTAAAACACAATCCGAAAGGGTCTTGTTGCTAGTCTGGAAGGATGTGGACCGGTAAGAAGAAGGGAAGCAGGAGAGATTTCCCTCCCCCACCTGAGGCTGAAAGTGATTGGTGTCAGCACTGAAGCAGGCTGAGAGCAGGACGTCACCTGCAAGGACAATTTACTCTCTTCGGTTGCTACTATAAGGGAACACCCAGAGTCAAGCAACTTAAAAGGAGAAAGGGATTTTTATTCAGTTTAAGGTTCCAGAGGGGAGATACTGTTCGCTTGTGGGTCCATAAAGATGTGATTGGTTGACGGGAGCTGGAGATAAGCTAAGGCACATTCATCCAGGAAGCTGAGCGCTGCTAGACTGCCCACTGCAAGAGCAGACCTCTCCCAAAGTCGGGTGGGACTAATCCACCTCAAGACCCACCCCCCTAAGACTGCCCTCTTCCATGACACCTTCTAAAGGTGTCATGACCTTCCCAAATGCTACAGAGTGGGGAACACATTTCAAACCATGACCGACGCACATTGTGTTACAGGTGTGACCGGTGATCTTTTCCAGCACTATTCATGAGGCTACAACCTAAAATCTAAAAACCAACAGATATATTTCTATAAATGGTTTGCCAAAAACAGTAAAACTTACGGGAAATTTTAACGCAATCAAACAAAATAATCAGTGACCAGTCTTCAGTGAACTATAAATTGAGCTCTCCAAACTGAAAATTTCATCCAAAAGCTACAGGTTTAGAACTGATACCTGAAACACAAGAGACTGAAGCTAAACAAATAATAGCAGATTGGGTTTAAATAGCCACTGCAGGACCATGTAGCACCTGGGAAGGCTTCCACATGCCCCCGCAGGATGTCAAGGGAGGGTCTCTGTCTTGAAACAGAAGACTGAAATTGCTATGTAAGTCTGAAACTGCTTGTCAGAAGCTTTTCAGGAAGTCTAGGTGAAAAACAGGTGAGGCCATAATAAGTTAGCTAATGCTCCATGAATTTGCATACAATGAAAATGAAGACATTCAGGAAACATGGGGCAGGCAAACTCAAGCCAAAAGCAGTTCAATTAGAATTATTAATGAAATGGTCAACTTCTGCGTGTCAAGGAGACTCCAAAGGGAGTCTCCAAATTGTGACACATTTCAGGGAGATAAATTCAGACAGGCAGGTAAAGGTTAACTTTGAGGAGGAACCCAGATGACAAGCTGAGGAGAAAAAGCAGGGAAAAAAAAAAAAACTACAGGAGACTCTTCGATGAGATAAAAAACAGCCCTCGGGAAGTACGTGTGACAACAGCAGACAGCAAGAGCCCAAGTCCACTAGTGGGAGGAAGCGAGGAAGGGACTAAGGAAACAGTCGTGGTGAAGAGATAAGCCCCGGAGTGGCTGAAGGAGGGCAGCCAGCCCAAGCACCTCTCTAGAAGCACTTCCCTCTCTACCAGGATCCCCGCGGCTGCCAGCCCGAGAAGCCGCCATCTGCTGAAGGAAGGATGCGACCCACACTGACGGGAAATCTCAGACATCACAGGAAGGAGGAGACGACTCTACATCTCCACATTACGTGAAATGAAATTCAGTTAAACTTCGTTCACACCCTGGAATGCTTCCAAAACCTGAAGTGTAATAAGATGGACAAAAAGAAATTGTTACTCACCTGAATTATTAAGTAAGAACAAGGTTTTTTTTTTTTTTCCAGGAAAAGCAATAGATTTATTTGGAAGGAATATCTTCATCAATCTGAAGAGATATTATATTGTCATTATATCAGGAGGCAGTAGGGAGAAATGAGAGGAGAGCTGAGGGGAGGAGGGAGGGGAAAGGAAGGGAGAGAGGAGAGCACAGGAGGGGAGGTGAAGAGTAAGGGGAGGAGAAAGGAGAGCAGGAATAGAAGAGGGGAGAAGAGAGCAGGGGAGAAGACAAGATGGGAAGAGAAGAGAAAAGGAAGGAAAGATGGAGACAGGAGGGGGGGAAGGAAAGGAGGGGAAGGGGGAGAAGCAAACAGAAAAGGAGAAAAGATGAGGAGAGTGAAGGGAGAAGAGAAGAAAAGAGAAAGGAGAACAGAAGAAAAGTGAAGAGAGGTGAGAGGAAAAGAATGGAGAGAGGATGGAAGGGAAGGAGAAGGGAGTGGAAGGTAGAGGAGGTCAGGATTGCATGTAGAGGGAAGGAGACTAGAGGGACCAGAAACAAGGGGAGCTGTATGAGGGGAGCACTGAAAGGAAGAGGACCAAGATCAGAGGGCACAAAGAGGTGAGCAAAGATGGCACTAGGAAGCCAAGCCAAGTGTGACACATCACTTTGTACGTGCAACTAAACTTCTCTATGCAAGATGCAAGAGCATCCTTTAAGGATGTTCTCTTAGGAGTTCAACAATATTAATAAATCATACCCACTGTAGGTAGTCAATAATAATAATAATAATAATAATAATAATAATAATAATAATAATAAGGTGCCCCAGTAACTATGGGGTTCTCTTATGTTGGGGTGTCCTGTAATTCCTTACTGAAGCCATGAGCAGCAAAGAAAAGCCTAGGGACATGGTGAGGAAAATATTCACTGTTTGGGTAGGGCCGAGAGGTGAGGAGAGAAGATACAGTCTTCTAGAAAGCTGATGAGGGAAGTACCTCCTCTTGTCCTGTGTCGGGGTCTGACAGAGAGATGAGTGAGTTGATAGTGTCTCTCCATTCCTCACTAAAGACTCCTGTGAGCATCTGTCTTTTCACTTGCAATCTTCCTGACATAGACTTCTATTTGCACGGCATGGGGATTAATCAGCCAGGAGTGTTTTAGCCACAGGAATCAGGCAACCCATGTAACTCAGCATGGCAGCGTGACATTATCACCAGCTAAGCAATATCCATGCTGTATGATCACCATCTCTGGGGAACTGCAGCTCGAGAGAGGACTTCAGGTGCCGAAGTCATAAACCATCACCTCATCCCCTAGCAGCTGTGTGACACTTCTCCTCAAGGACAAGGACAGAGAGTCACTCGGGGGCTTCGCCTGATTTAAAAGCAGAATCCACAAGGGCACCGCACAGACTCTGATCACCAGGTATTGCAGAGGAAGGTTACGGACTCAGCTCAACTCCTCTTGCAGTTCAACCCCCTGGCTCTGTGGCCAGAGGATTTTGTTCAGTTCGTGCATTGCCACATCACCTAGTGGCTTGCCCATCACCCACAGGGAGAATGATCATCTGGATTAAAAAAAATGCACGTATTCATTTGTATCTTCAGTCCTTGGCCTGCTGTTTTGTGCCAAAGACAACCTTAAGATACATTTGGTAATGGAAAAAGGAGAAAAATAATCAAGATTAATGGATGCAATGAGAAAGCCGGGAGTTGAATTTTATTCTCTCACTTTCCTTTTATCTCACATATGAATAAGTTAAGAGACTTTGATGGAAAAGAGGTGCTTTCTAGACAGGTCAGGGCATATTGTATGCTAAACCACTGGATGGTTCCAAAGGAACCCCAGGATTTACACAAAGATATATTGGAACCAAACACTGAAGAATTTCTCAACTTTTTTTCCACAGTTGAATTTTCCATCCTCCCCTCATGTAAAATAGCAGAGGAGGGAAAGAAAGATCATGTTCACACTTACGCACCTTAGCTCCCTGCATTACTTCCTGCTCCTGCAGCTTTGACAGTCTTCCAGTTTTCAAAGAAACTTGGTTTCCTTCTATAAAATCATAGGTAATCTACCAATAGCTTTCTGACTGGACTCAAGACTCGCTTGTCAGAATGGTGCAGCACATTTAAAGAACCTTTAAGAAGGGAAAGAAATAGATCAATAAGAGTAAAAAACAAAGAACCTATAGGTAGAAAGAAAGTACATCGAACTGCTATGTAAATAGCTGCTATTACACCCATAGATTGGAAGAACATTTGACATTCGGTGTACAAGTCGTCTTCTACAACAAACGTAGAGGAACTGAATGCCTTCAGGATGCAGCGTAGGGTAGTAGTAGAGCAGTGAAGTGGACAACAATGACCAGCCATAATGAAGAATATCAGCAACTCAGCAAGGCCCACCCAGAATCAGGCCAACCCAATCTCTCCCCATTCTAATGCTTGAGACCCTTGCAGAGGAAGGGGCTATGAGACTCTAAGAATCTGAATCTGGGAGCTTACTTCCCAGATCTGCATTATAACTGATGTGCCAACATGCCCCTAAAGACTACCTAGGAACTCGAGAAAAATAAGAACATGCAGTGGAAACTTGAGTCTAAAGCTGGATGAATGATCAGAGGGGTGGTCTGAAGAGAGGTAACTTGATATGCTATAGAGGCCTGAATCCCCACAAGAGAGACAGGCTGGGGTGAACCCTGGGGTCCATAGAAGCATGATGGCAAGAGGATGAGAGGGAGTAGGAGGGATTGATGGGGGAAGGGAGGGAATATTGGGGAATGGTTGGAGAGAGGCAGGGAGGACTGCTCAGCATGCTTGTAAAAGTAGAAAAAATGAAAACATCATAAGTAATCTAGACTACACGTAACTGTATTATATTACACTGTATCATATGCTAAGCTTATGGCTTCTGGTCTAACATCTGAGGATTAGTGGAAGGCTTTATATAGCAGACATTTCTCATTGTTTCATATTTTCAAAGACAGATAAGAAAAAATTAGTTTATGTCAACGGGTTGGCTATGGGGTCTAATCCTGCAAAGCACACTTGTATTCCATATTAAAATGCAAAGCCACACAGAAATGATGATGGTCTGAACGTCAACCCTGGAATGCAGATCCTGGAAGAACCCAGAGCAAAGCAGTAAAAATGAAGCGAAATCCAGAAGATTCTGATGCCACACTTGGCCTTGCATAGGCATAGACACTCAAGTGTACTCTGGTACACATACACACACGCATACTCACACACCCGAGAAATAAACCAACAAATAAACCATCACTGAATATTACCCTCCGCCATCCTCTTTTGCACATAGTGTAGAATAAATCACGTATGTTTACTTCTAAATCAAGGAAGGAGACTTGTGACCTTTGCAAATGACTTTGCCTCCTCCGGCTTGTATTTGCTTATAGCTACGGTGAATCAGTTGTTGGAGACAATGTCCCAAAGCTTTACAGACCAATAGCCTATGATGCTAGAGAATGAACTTTCTAGTTTCTAGAGTTTCTAGATGGACGTCAAAAAGTCAATGCAATTAAAGATATAAAGATAAGTGAAGCCCAACAATTTCTTAACTTTACTGTAATGATAGGAAGATTAATTTTAGTACTATCTAGTCCATAGTATGCTTATATAATATGTTATTTACTCTTAGATATGATTTCAATTGTGGTAGTTTGCTACAAGTATCAACTTGACAATTGCACTCTTGCTCTCTTGGTGCATTTGTAAAGAATTAGTATTTGAGTTAATCCCTGAATAAGTTTACAGAAGGTTGACAGGGAACATCCAGCTCACGGTGGGTGGCAGTATTCCCTGGACAGGTGGTTAAAATGGAGGGAGTTGATTCAGGACATTGGCATTTTTTAACATACTTGATCAGACATGCTCTCTAACAAGCGAGGTTTATCCATCTCTCAGAGACCTTTGGATATATTCCTTTAAACCCTAGTGTTGCTATGAACTGTCCCGTCAAACTGGGACTAAAATATGTAACCAGACAATCAGAAGCCAGAATAAAATCTCTTGTTCCCAGAAGTTATTATGCCATAAATTTAATCTTGACATGCGGAGGAACTGTAGATGTCAATCAATGGTTATTCCTCACTAAAGCAGATTTCCAATGCAAAGCTAAGCTTGTGTTTATGTTGTGAGAGGATTCTGGGTACTTGGTAAATTGGTCTCTTTCAGTAGCAGTGAGAGAGAACCATAGGAGCACTACTATTATGGTCAATATTTCCAATCACGGGTCAGGTCAATGAGTTTAGCGGTTTGGGAGCTTGTTAGTCACAAAAAGTCCAACAACATCTCCCTATAGAGAAGCTCACAGACTCCTCACTGTTCATTCAAGTGATTCACAGCAGAAATCAATCCTGATGTTTTTCTTCCTGACATTCCTACAAACCACAGTATATGGTAAATATTAATGTGAGCTCGAGAATTTGTAGCAAAACACCCAAAATAGAAAGAGAGCCAACTGCTTAAGCCATCAGTGGGAATATTTAATCCATCTAGTAAATACCTATTGAAACCTTTGTGTTAAGCCAGAATTCTGTTCTCCAGAGAGCTCAGATTGGTTGAGGACAGAGAAGATAATCAAATTTCTCATGAACACAGGGTTATACATAAAATTCTTCTGTTTCTATCACACACTGGCACAATTTCTAGCATACTAGTTTGCTTCTTAATTTTTTTTTCATTTGAACCTTACTAATGTTGAAAACATGAGCTGAATTCTAGGCAGAGGGAATTGCTTGTGGGCATCTCTGAAGCAGGGGCCGCACTGAGACACTGAAGAGCTGATGAAGATGTATTTGGAATGCAGTAGGAAAACCATAAAGGAGAAACCCAAAGTAGAGAAACCCAAGGGAGTACCAGGGCCGTGCACAGATCAGAGATTCCTATGCTTTACAGAAGCTTAATAGATTTTAATTTTTCTGCACCAAATTTGCCACTTGAAAAGATAAAAAAGATCAAAAGTGTTCTACTCCTTGTGGCTCCTTTCAGTCATAAGAGAATGCCTTTTGTTGGTGGAATGGCAATCTCCACATTCAATGCTGACACAGACGGCAATAACATAATTAAGAGTAATAGCTATCTTCCTTTAAGATGTACTCAGCATATATATCACCAGGTACTTAGTCTTCTCTCTATCCTGAAAAGATACCTTCTTTATGACTTCACACCTGGTAGAAAAGCTAAGGTAAAATATCCATTTAAAGTAAAAGTATTGACAGTAGATAACTCACAAATGGGGTGGTTCAACAGACCTTGAGCAAACTCATGCCCCACGCTATACCCAGTTTAAGTTTGGGCTCAAAAGAAAGTCACAACAAATAGGTAGACATGCAAATGAGAGACTTTATAAAATTAAATTGCAGTGGAGTGAAAAATGGTGCTTTTCTTCTCAGAGATATGGAAAATCTGACTCAAAATCAGGCTACCGGCACCACTCATTTGATTTTTCAATTGGAACAAAACTTGGTCCACTGAACTGAATCACTATTTTAAAATGAGTTTGTTTTCACTGTGTACTAATGTTGGCACTCAGCAGGCGTGTTTGATTTTTTCTCACATATATAAATGGGAATATTAAAAATGGTAAAGGTAATATACAAGACGAAGAAGAGGTCTGGGGCAGGAAACTAATGTAAAACAAAAAAGTCATAAGCAAAGAAAGAGAACAGGAAATGCCTCAGGAGAATGATTCAAAAGTGTGCCACTGACATGGGGGACACAGGGTCTTCTGTGAGTCACCTGAGTCCCCGACCTTCTCGTCTTAGTCCTCAGAGAAAACGAGGAGGGACATATGCTGCTCAAATTTCCAAATTGAGCTTTTTCCAAGAGCTAATTTGTTTCCAAAAACAGACAGATTATGTTCCACAGAAGATGTTATTACATTGTTAGAGGAAGAGGTCTAATCAGGTGGACTCATACCAGAATTTAGAAGTTTTCCACCACTGTTTGAAAAAAAAAAACCATACTAGTATGTGTTTGTGATTGCATGTAAGTGTTTATGTATATGAGTTTGTGATTGCATACATATGTGCGTGTATAAATGTGTGTTTTGATTGTATATAAGTATGTTTATGAGATTTTATTTCATGCATGTGTGTACATATGTATGCACATGTACATATCCTAGAAAACATACAGACATATACACTAGTGCATGTTTCTAATTGTATATATATATATAAGCATGTGTGCACGTGTGTGTGTTATTTCTCCTCTCCTTTGCCCTTGCAGTAACGAGATCATGAGAGCCACGAAAGGTGACTACTTTCTTCTTTCATTTATGACTAAACTGCCTCACTTGGTCTCATCAAAAAGTAACATTTCAGGGAAATTTTCCGACACCTACCAGAGGGTTTTTTCATTTTTAATGCATTATTTTCTAGTCATAGCCCATAATATTACATATACCAGTAGTCTGAAAGCAATTGATCATGTCTATGATCACTTGACGACTCGATGCTTAGAGTCACAGGGTAACATCATTTGGCCCTCTGCCTCAAGTGGTATTATTTCCATGCTCATCGAAATGACTGACTTTCTGGAAGATTTCTGTGAAATTTATAGGAAAAATGAAATCATTGCCTCAAAATGTGAATGACACCCCTTCTATTTTTCTGACCCTGCCTCTTTCAGCCATTAATTGTGACTGCACAGATATCCTCCTCTTTGTATTCCTTAGAAAATTTCAAGTCTTGATACTGTTCATCACTAAACTCAGTCTGTCCTCTACTTCACTGCAGTACCTTGTCCAACTTGTCTCCATTGGAATCTTCTGATTCTGCTCTCAAAGATCAGGAACCTGACCTTAATCTATTTGGCGGGGGCAAAGTAGAGGCCATCTACTATTGGTTACATACCATCAGCTGCTGGTTACATTTGCAACTTTTTGGGCAAACCTTAAAGAGGGAATTCTTCTCCTAAATGAATGGCAACACTGAGAGACCCCATTTTGAAGTCATCTGTATCTCTGAACTACATTCCAGATGCACAAATTACCATCAGACACACCAACATATATGTGCACTGCTAAGGACCCCTGAGTTGGCAGCAATTATCACCTGGGACTAGTTCAAGCAAGAAGGAGAAAATAAGCACAATTATTTCATGCCTAAAGAAGCATGGAATGCATGGAAAAGCTTGTGAGCTGCAGACAGGACAGGAGTGTTCCTCCTTTTTTTCTCTCCTCTTTTGATTTCAGTCTGCCTGTTGGTGAACACTGGCCATCTTAGAACTTATAAAGTTTTTCCTAGGTATATAAAGAGCTACTGTCCTTTGGATTCGACTGTGCTTTCCTATGTTGGGAATTTTGACTGAGCTCAAGTAGCAATGAGTTAGACGAGATGCACCACTTCCTATAAATGAGCATGCAGGGAACCCTGTTCATTGTTTTGCAGATATGTATAAAGGACATGTGTCCAAAATATTGTGCTCTTATGAGTTTCCTTACAGCCTCTACGGGCAGAGAAAATGAAAAGGAAGTTGTGGTGGCTGAATTTGTCCATGGACAGAAGAAGACTAGGCTGAAGTAATATCCAGAGACCTAAGCTTTGCAATGCACCACTCACACACCTCGTGCTGCTGTGTTACTACCTCACAATCATGCTACAGACACTGCTCTAGAAAGAAACAAGTGACTATTGGAGCAAATCTTGTTTATAGCATTCCCAAACCTGTCACTCCCTAGTTGGACTATAGTACAAACTCATGGACTGCCCTGTGAAAGGGAGACACGTTTCCAAGAGCCACGAAGTGCACCATAGGCTGCCAGCTCTTGTTCCCATCTAAATCTCAGTAGCACAGTTTCACAAGACATTGGAAGTCGTCCTCATTAGTGTCATAGCACAGACAGTGGAAATTGTCTGGTCTCTACAACAAAGCAGTGAGAATGAAGACCTTGAACAAAACACTGATTCATCCAAATCACAGATTTCTATGTGTCAGGCATGATGCTAAGCTCTTGCTCCAATTAACTTGGCAAAGGATCATATGGGAGCTCCTCAAGGCAGAAATCCCTTTGTGAACAGATGGACAAACTGATCAGAGGCAGAAAATGCTTCCTTACTAAAAGAAGAAAGCTCCTGATGCTCAGGTGGCGGGTTATTTCTCCCTCTCTTAAGTTTATGAAGTCCTCACAAGTCTTCTAAACCCCTTACCCTCTATTTCCTTCTCAGAGTCCTATCATCTGCAGCTATAAGTAGGTTTCTGCATCCAACAGAAACTTCCAGTCATGCCGGTGAGAGATCATGAGCCAACAGGGTTTCTGACAATGAAATCCAGAATTAGCAAGCATGCTATGTGTGGCACATGCATGCTCAAAGAAGCAAGATGCAATTACTAAGTCTGTTGATCCCCATAGTTCATCAGAAGTGGGTGGAAATCAGCATCATAGACAAATTTGGAAAGAGGTTTCTCAAAGACAGCTTGGAGGGAACAAAGATAGGCAGATCATTATCCCAGGAATCTCTTTTTATGTGTCACATTTAGAAGTACCCTAGTTAAGTCCTAATTAGATTATGCAGTAAGAAGAGCTCATAAACACAAGTAATAGGGAGGGAAGGAGTTTAGGCTATTGAGTCAATACTGTTGGCTATGTGCTAGGCATGAGGAAAGAGTTGAAGCTGAGGATCCCACAGGATGATTGACACCAGAAAGAGAAGGTAAGGGTCACCTGTGAGCTTGCCACCTTTCTTTCTTTCCTGTTCCATGAAAAAGCAAGTCTAGTGTACATGAATCTCAACCAAAGATATGACTGTATCCTTATAAATCCACAGCGTGCTAAAACTATCTGAGGTCAAAATGCTTGCAGGTCTGAAGAGTATAATCAGTGGGTAAAGTGCTTGCTGTACGAGCCTGTCAGTCTACGTTCAACGCCTGGAATCTACAAAGTGGAAGTTGAACATTGAATGCTGTCCTTTGACCTTCACATGTGCCATGGCATTTATGTGTTCCTGCACGCACATGCACATACTCTCAATAACTGAATTTTTAAATGATTTTAAATGATGCTTTTTAGAAGTTAAGCTCCCAAGCAAGAGTTTAGCTACATAGCACACTTCACAGGACTGGTTGTAAATTCTCATGATGACATGATTGACCTACATCTGTCTAGCATTGTAGGAGAAAATCCTGCAGCAAGCCACTTGCAAGAACATGAAGGAAATTCTGAAGTTGAAGGAAAGTATCTATACTATACATGTCAGTATTGTATCATCATAAGCTTAACATCCTAAGTTGAATGGTGGCCAGTCAAGTGCTCTGTACAACTTAATGAAGGAAAGGAACTCACTGTTCTGCAGTTCCAGCCAAACCTGATCGTGAAATCTTGCCTAGTCACTGACTACTAGTTTTCTTTCTTCTAAAATTCCTTTCCTTATATCTCTATGGTTTTATTTGAGTTATCAAATATAAGATTCTCTGTTATCTATTTACTAATCTGGCATATAATACCATTTTATTATTACTGATCCCTAGAGATTGGGATATAACTGATATTCTTTAAGTTGAAAATATGTAAGGTAAACCTGAGATGATTTACATATCTGTGTAACCGATAACAAAAACATCTTGATAACTTTGATTGGACAACAGCAGTACATCAGAAAGCATTCAGCTAATCTTCTTCACCCCAGCTAATCTCCAAACTGAATGCAAGACAGTAATCCAAGTTATTGACACTTTTCTGCATCTTTTTAGATATAGAAGTGAAGACTTAAATTCCACTCATCATTGCAAGGTATCTTGCAGCACTTTACCTTGGGTAATTTTAAAAACAAATAAGCAAATCTTCCCAAATACAAATAATTTCACCAGGATCCAGTAATTAGACCAATACCCTCACTCTGAAACTAGCACAGCTATGATCTGACTGAAGAATAGAGTGAAAAATCTTATATTAATCATTTGTAACAGATTAAAAGCAAATAGAGCCAGCCACCTTTTGTATTGGTAATTTGGAGCTCCTCAGACATCCACATACATATGCATACATATCCTCCTTCTCTTTGTTCCCCTCCCTCCATCCTTAGCTTCCCATCTCTATTTGTGTCTTCTCTCTTCAAATAAATGAGTAAAATATTAGAAATGAAAAACTGAGCATCTACACATAAGGTTAAAGACTCCTTAGTGTGAGACACAAGATCACCTCTCTACCTTGTTTTTCCTATCAAAGACAAAGCACCTATCTCTCCTAACACCTATTTCACCTTGGAGGATCATTAAACCTGGAATTTACTTTAGAACACACAAATAAGTAAAAGCATAACAGGTGTATTAATAGAACACTGGTGCTCTGCATGCTTTGCCTGGAAGGTCGTATTTTATTTCAGACACCTACTCCAGGAGTATTTCTGCGGAGAACTGAGGACCTTTGAACCAATGCCAGTTTCCTCCTACATGCAAACATGCACACACATCACGAGAGGTATGCTGATGAGGAATCACTGAGCCCCTGTAAGTTAATTAAATACACTCTGCCATCAAAGCCTGGAGGTGATCTCATGAGTCTTTTTTTTTTTTTTCCTTGTCTGATCCAGAGATTCACTGCCTTTTCCAGAACTGGTTGTGCATAACTTACTCTCAACAATGGTTTCAATGCAAGAGGGAAGCACAGCTACTTTGGATGAGTGATGGCTTAAGATCCAAGGTAGCAGGAAAGGTTAGTTACTTTTTTCCCCTTTCTGCATCTCCTGAATGCCCACAGCTAAAGTACCTGGGTACACACCCATGTCATATTTTCATATAAAAAATACATAGCTAAGATCATTTCAAATTCCCAAAATCTCATTGCACAGTACATCATATGCTCTCACCACTCAGATTCAATTTATAAAGAACGTTGATTTTAGCTGCCCAGGTGATAACTAGTGCAGACATCCTAGAAGGAACCCAGTGAACTTCATATCCAGGAAGACTTGGGAGAGGAAGGGAAACACACTGGCAAGGAGAATGGGTGGGTCAAGGTTAAGGAGTGGGCGATGAAATCACAGAAATTCACTGTTAATACAATTAAGAAGGAAGATGTTTTAAAAGGAGGCTGATCCTTGGTGTTTTCTTTCTGGACATGTGTGTTTTAAATTAGAAACCAAAGATATGAAGACATTCTTTCAAAAGGCTGGGTCACTGCAGAATGCTTACCTGTACCAAGAATTGCATAACCAACTGTATACATAGCTATGAACTGACTGAAGAATAGAGTGAAAAACCTCATATTAATCATTTGTAACAGATTAAAAGCAAATAGAGCCACCTTTTGTATTGGTAATTTGGAGCTCCTCAGACATCCACCGGTGGTCTATGACATACATATGCATGCCCATATCCTCCTGTATACTGAATGAGGATCCATAGGCACATGAACTCCCAAAGAGAAGGGATAGGATTGTTGTTTATTTAGGGATTCTCACAATTCTGGTGGTAAGACAATGAGGACTAAACAACTCTAATCTGTTTGAATTGCTATCTGTCTCCCAGACTCACAGAAGCTTGAGTAAATATTGATATGTTTTATAAATGAGCTGTGGGAGTGGGGAAACCCCATTTCCTTCTAAGACTGAAATCAGTTTCATGCAAAATCTTAGATTAACTTGCAATTCTCAAAATATCGATCATCTTATTTTTTGGTACAAATGACTCCTTCATTTCTTAAGCCATTCCTTTGAGATAAACCCCCCAAACAATCATTAGTTATCTGAAGAAGCCAATAAGGAAAATTTGTTCATCAGGCCTCAGATAAAGCCCTTTAAAATGAAAGAGTTTTACATCAGCTTCTTCTTAAGAAGAATTTATTCACTGATTCATTCACTCATTCTGCTGTTTAGTTATTATGAGTTGGTGTTACCAATCAAAACTTGAGAAAGGAAAAGGAGTCATTCAGGAGTGCTCACTTGGAATTACATAAATTTTCCAAAATAGAAAAATAAATCAGAGAAAGAAAAGCAAATCTTTTGTAATGTTACGGAAAATGCAAAAGAATAGAAAGAGGTCAGAGGAAAGCAAGATGGATCTAGGCATAGTCAGAAGCATATTCTAGCTCTGATCTGACTCTATAACACTCATGTTGCTTCAGGCAAAGAGCTTCATTTATCTTTGCTTTTTAATTGGTACAAAGGGGAAAAAGATGTAAGGACTTCCCTGTGAGAGATAGAGTGAAATAAAGTGAGACTGTGGACCTGTGACATTGCCCATAGCGAATCTGAGTGCCAATGTTAGTACTCATGTTAGAAATGAACATGCACTTTCATGACAAATAATGACTAATGTGCTCCATTTAAACATGCACCATATACAGGAGGGGAGTAAGCTTTCCATTAGATGAATCAGCTAAGATATTTAGAATATTCAATATTATGCTCCACCTTTGGCACCCTCATAACAGGTCAACAATAATTGGTTCTTTTTTTAGAATAGCAGAAAGAACATTAGAATTCAAGTATGCAGGGTATTCAATGTAGAATAGTTTAACAAAATGCCAAGGAAAGTCCTTAAGAGTTTATGTAAATTAAGGTTGGGGAGATAGTTTAGCCTTTAAATCACTTGCCGTACAAGCTAAAGGACTTGAGTTAAGGAGCAGCCAACATGCCAAGTGACGGTAGCAGCCATATGTAATTCTATCCTTGGGAGGCAGAGATTAGGAATCAATCCACAGTGCAAGCCTGCAAGCCAGATGGCACTATCCATGGAGCTATAAATTTGATTAGTGACCCTTCTTCAAAAGAATGCAGTGTAAGTGATCAAGAATGCTTCGTGATATCAACCTCAGCTGTCTATGCATGTGCACACTCATGGGCATGCACATCCATATGCAAACACATATGCATATGCATACACAAATATGCAAAACATCAAACTCAACATGAACACACCATACATATGGAAATGGAAAATGAAAAAAAAAAGAGTTTTTGTGAAACAATGAAGTGTTACATACAAAAGCAAAACATAAACTACCAAACACCATTAAGTGAAATAACTTGAAATTAGTGTTCCAAGTGAAAAGAAAAAAAGACAAATTCTGAAAAAAATGTATGAACCTCATTAAGAATCTGGTCTAATACACTGCTGCCTTATTATTTGTTCTTCAGAAATTTCACAATTTTAGATGAGCCAAAAGTATTTTAATAGTTTGTACAATGAGACAAATTGAATTCAACGTATCTAGTTAGGGTCTGTTGTAGTTTGACTACATGGTTGCTGATAAATGACCATCAAATGGCTTAAAGGAACAAGGGATTTATTTTCTCTTATAATCTTACAGTTTACAGTTCTTAGTCCAGCTTGACAGGAGAGCATGCACCAACACCAGGGCCAAGGGAACTGTCCACACCCCACCACATAACAGTTGAGAAAGGGACGATCCTTATTGCCAGACCAGCATGTCTGGCCAAGTGTACACAAGGATCCCAACTTCCTCAAACAACTCTATATTTTATTCACCTGTTCAGGGCCTAGTCCCACCCACCATGGGCTGGGTCTCTCCCATCAACTAGACAATCTCCTTCAGGGCTTAACTTAACTACTAATTCTCTATAAATGTACCCAGAGCTCACACCCTCAACTATCAAGTTGACACCTATACATAAACACGACATAGTCTTTCCTGCAATATTTTATGCTGAAAAAGTAAGGACACTTTTCATACTCATTGGAGGTCTAGTGTTATTTGTAGAAGTCAGAAATGCCTACAGCTTCTAACCTAGTAAACCTACATGTTATTGTATTTCCTACAGAGACACTGTCATGGCAATCCAAGAGCTACATAAAAGGTTATTATAATACTAAGATGTATTTTTGCATAATATACTCACAAATCAACTTAAAACACATTATTAGGAAGATTGTGAAATAATATTTGCTCAAGGAAACAATGTTATTTGAAAGTTGAAAAGAGTAAGGGGTGGAGAAGTGGCTCAAGGGTTAAGCCTCTGCCTTGCAGGCGGAAGGTCCTGAGTTCAGATCCTAGACCCCACATATAGATGCTGGGTGGAAGTTTCTGATCCTGGTAGGGCAGAGCCTGTGAATCTCGGGGCAGAGTAAGCAAGGAGGAGGTGGAGGCGGTCCATGGTGGTTCCCAGATTTGTCCGTGGTTCTACACACACACACACATACACACAAACACATACACACAAACACATACACACACACACACACATACACACACGCGCACACATGCATACATGCACAATTGAATAAATAATAAAATAATTAAAAATGAAAGTTGAAAAGAGTGAGGTAGCACAACATGTATTGACATGCAGAAATAGCTGGAAGGTCATTGCTAAGTGAGAAGAAAGAACAGAAATTCAGAGCAAATCTATGATATGAAATACTTAGGGAAAGTAGCAATTAATGTACAGTATAGTCTAGGCCCATGTTCCTATGCAGTGATCATCCAAGATTGCATATGGTCCTGTTTAAGGAAGTAGGGTTAGTCAGCCATAGGTTTCTTAATGCTGTGGGAAAGAAGGTCTTACCTTCTATTGAGATCAAGTGTTTTATGACTTTTGGATAACCCTGACCTTAGAGAAGCACCTTTATAGAAACAAAGTGTAACCTGGGACAGAAGATTTCTGATGACTTTGGCAAAAAAAGAAAAAAAAAGAAAAAAAAAGAGATGGACATCTATCTCTTGATCATGTCTTTAAAAAACAAAACAAAACAAAAGACAACAACCAAAAAAAACTTTATTTTGCTGAGTGAAGTGTGTGTGTGTGTGTGTGTGTGTGTGTGTGTGCGCGCGCGCGCCAGAGAGCACTGTGTCTCCCTGTGGAGGACCAAGAGTGGCTTCTGGAATCATCCTGAATTGCTTCTACCTCCTTACTTTGCTCTGGGTTTTCCTAGGTTCCACCTGCCATGACCAGAAGTGCAGGCCAATGCTGTTTCTGCATAGTGTTTTTTTATGTGGGATCTGGGATCCGAACTCAGGACCTTCTGCTTGGGAGGCAGTGTTAACCCCTGGGCCATCTCTCCAGAGCTCTTTATTGCATTTTTAATGTTTTTTTCCTTTCATTCCTCGTTCTTTTTTTATTGCTGTTGTTGTTTCTAAAGTGGAGTCCAGAGTTTTATCATATTGTACAAGTGCTCCTTCACCAAGATACATCCCAGTCCTATCCCTTTACATTTTATTGACAGACCAATGATCCCTGTTTGATAAGGACTCCATTTGACTAATGAGAGATTTTTCATTTGCAAATGAAATATACTTATAACTTGCTTCTCTTCCTACTTCACTAATGATTTTTAAGTATTTTTAAGTTTTATATTCAGAAAGAACCTTATGTAGAGCCTGCCATGTATATCTAGCTGTGTATGAAAAAATAGAGACAGTGAGGTAAGGCCTCACTAGTCCTTAATTAGCCCCAAGGGCAAAGATTTCCAGAATGTATGGGGGTCTCCTTCACAAACCATCTGCCTTTTAGCAGCACAGTTTCTTTATCTTCCCTGCTTTGCTAAAACAGAAAACAACAGCCCTTAAGGCATTTGGGGTAAATATAAAGCTCTCTTAAATTAAAACTCCTTGTTCCAGTTTCAAATCCGAATCTGTAATAAAGATTCATTAACCTTAAAACACACCATCTCAAGGAAAAAGAGTCCAGCCTTCAAAACTCCCCAAATCTATTCACACAAATTGAAGCAATCCTTTAAGTACATTCACTGTCATTGTACTAGGGAAGGCTACAGAAGAAAAGGTGCAGAAGAATCAGGTAATCCTGGTAGTAGTCCCTTCATGGTTTAGATCCTTAACTCACTGTTACAATAAGATGTGGTGTCATTATTCCCAGCATAATAACTGAAAAGCTTGGAAAAATTAACAAGCAGAAACTCAACAAAACTCACGAAGCATGAACAAAGCCAGTCGGAAACTTGTCAACCTGAATTCATTCCCCAGAACTCACATGGAAGAAGGAACATTGTCCTCTGACCTCCACCAGTGTACCATAACATGATCTCTCTCTCTCTCTCTCTCTCTCTCACTCAGAAAAAATAATTTAATAACAATTTGCTATACCTAGGCAAAGCAAGGTGTGACATTTACCAAATCCTAAAACAACATCTCAAAGGAGACTCCTATCATCTAAAGGCACAAAGCATATTGGAGAACATCTGACTTCTAGAACCAACCTGGCAAGCTTCTTCTTGAAGGCTCACTTTTTGGGGTCTGTAGTAGTAATGTTTTCAAGGCCATCCTAGTTTATGTATGAGTGCGAAAGATCAGAAATGTCTGGTTTTGGTGTGGAAAGGCAGAGTTTCCACTCTCAGACTGTGTATGGGAAATCTCCAAATTAGCCAAGCTTTTCATCTTACCAATGTGACAGAACTGACAGGTCATTGGGATGGACAAGAACTCCAGTGTTAGAGAGTCTGTTGGCTATCCCAACACAAAACTAGTTAAAATATTTGAACCAGATTTCAGAACTTATTTCTAAGAATCTCAGCTCTAATTTGGTCTCCTTCATCATCTGTCACCCTTAAAATATAGATTTAAGTCAAGCAAAGGAATCTTCGTCAAGATACGAAGGAAAAAAGAAGGAAGAAAAAGAAGAATCCTTTGAGATGAGCCAATTTGATAGCAAGAAAATATTTCCAGCACTCAGTCATTGAAATCTAAGCTAAGCAAAGAAAAAGCTAGAAAGCATTAAGAGGCAGAATATTTTTTTTGGCCATGTGTTCAAAGGGAAGGACTTAGGAACAGCTATTTTAATAGGCCTATTTTCTTACCATTCTCTCTGTGGACTTCGTGTTAGACAATTCTTATGATGTTGGTTTTACTGATATGAAATGCTTCATGCTTTCTCTGACAAAATAAAATGATTCTCTCTGTGAAGACATGGTGGAAATAGGAATATTCATCACTGAGATTTTAAAAAAAATAACTATGCTGTATGTAAAGCAATGCATCCTTTGAATGTTATTGTTAATGAGTCTTTGCTAGTAATCATCAATCTTTCTCTTTTGGGACCAAAGATTTTTGGGTATGTATTTTATGTAGTTTACATTGCTTTCAAACATTCTAGTTACAATGGACTTGGAACTAACCCATTGACACCCAAATCCAGTCGTATCTGATCAGTACCTTAAGTCACTTCAGTGCCAAATGTCTTAGGCAAGTGCCTGAAATGCTTGCTAGACTTTGCAATTATGTGTTTGTGGGAATTTGATGTTCAATATATGTCTTCCTGGTACAGAAAAAGTTCCCATGTAACGTCCCTAGTACAGTAAAGGTTCAAATGAAGGGAAAAATGTGTCCTTGCTTAGGCCAACACATAATCGCTGAAATGAATTATCTCTTTCAAAACTTGCTCCATTTTGTCCTCTAAGTTTTTATGTTTGTGTTTGACTTAAGTGTTGGAAATCTAGAGATTCCACAACCTGTCCATTTTTCTTCCCAGTATCAGTTTCAGAATACTGACTTCAACAGACTGCCGACACTGATTAATATCATCAATTTCTTTCTGTTTATTTTTTCCTTTGTGTCTTACAAGAAACAGAAGAAAAAGCAAGACAAAAGTAATATCTGACATAGAGAATTACGTGTAATAAAATCATTCAGTCTTGAATATTTGACCACTTATTTTCCATGTTTCACATTCCTGTTTTACATTTCTCAGACTTGATCTTTCTGAACCCAGCACATACCTAGCCTAGTCATCACTCAAAAGCAAGCAAGAAATAAAGAGAGAAAAGGAGAGGTATTCCTTTAAAGAAATCATAATTTTTATTTGTAAGGAAGATACATCACTTGAATGTCTAGCAATCATTCATCCCAAGTGATACAACCAACAGGAATATCTGAAAGGAGGAGGAGTCAGTTGTACACAGAGGGATCAACACAGCTGTGCGGAGGGGCAGCCCTTGGATAGGTGTCTCTGGGAATACATGCAAGTAGCATGTTCTAGAACACAGCATGCTCTGGAATGCAGGAAGTGAGCATTCCAGTGACCTTATCTCCTGCAGAGTTGTGCGGAAGATAGGGTGCCTGGCTTAAAGGGGGGGCAGGAAGAGATCATGAAGGACCACTGATGACAGACTGGTGAGTTTGGACCTGCAATGAGAACTGCTAGAAAGCAGGAATCCAATCAGATTTTATTTCAGAGCAAGGGCTGAAAGAGTAAATGTGCAAAAGGATTGCACACAGAGATTCTGATCCAAATTGTCTAATTTCATTACAAGGTTCTAGGAAATCAGATTTTAATTGATCTTGGTGGTTCTCACGCAGCGGCTCTGAGGCCTACGCTTTCTTTACTTTGTATTGAATAGGAAATTACAGCTGTCACTATTAACCAGAATAAAAAGGTCAGCTAAATGAATCTGACCTTTCCCAATCTTCCTGCTGTTCAACTGGGAGGCATTTTCAAAGTCAGTGATATCTGACTTAAAGTCCAAATTTGTCGAATCGCACAAGGCATGAACAACCTCAGGGCCAGCCATGCATTCTGCCTTTCAATTCTGTTTCTCCTCAATTCGCCATGAGGAGAGAGAAAAGCCAGCTTGTGTATCCAAAGGAATATACAGAGTTCCTGAGATTCAGAATACCAATATTTTGGATTATTTCAAAATCAGGACAAAAAATAATTTTGAAAAATGTCTAAATAAACCATGCTGTTATATATGTCACCATGGCAATGCATTCACAAGGTACAATTTTTAGTTGGTTGGTTAGTTAGTTAGTTTGTTTGTTTGTTTGTTTGTTTTTGGTCAAGGGCAAAAGATCAACAAAAGTGAACAACTTTATGGTAACAGAAGAGTAGGTGAAAAATTACAAAAGATGAAAAACCTTTCACACTAGGCTCTGATAAGTGTTCTATGCAAGTTAGAGCATGCAAAAGACATATTTCTAGCAGCAATGGGAAGCAAAGGAACTGAATTTCTAGGCTTTGACTCCAAGGGAGAGGTCAGTTGGCTTTCAAATTCCTGTTTTAACTGCTGGAATTCATAAACCTTGCAGAAAACGCAATTGCTAATTAGTAGCTGGCTCCCTGGAGGGTCTACAACACTCTAGGTCTACTATTTACAGAAAGTGCTAAGAAGAACATGGACTGCAGAAGGCTTAATATCTCTCAAGCAGTCCCTAAATTAGGATGGTGACTCTGTATTGGGATTTTACAAGATTTCAGGGAAAGGACCATCTGGTATTGTTTTAGCAGAATACAGAAGTCAGCAGAACAAGTAATTAAAGGCAAAACAAAACCTCCATAGGTGTTATCAAGAAGTTTATATTATATAGCACAGCCCTTCCATATAATGTGCAAGATTATATACACATCCCTGATGGACTATAGTTTAATTGTGGTTCTGATGAACTGGACTTTCCAGTGTTTGTATTTCACATAATGGCGATGCATTATTTTGATCATAGGAAAAAAGTTTCAGTTATTTTTAAGTTGTTCATATATTCGCATCTGTCCCTTTGCCATTTGGAATCCTTCCCCTCGGGCCTCTGGCTTACTTTCTTTCTCTTATCTCTATCTCACCCTGCTCCTTTCACTGCTCCTGAACCAAAAAGAGCCATTTGTTAATTCAGCACATTGTCGAGTGTTTTTGCAACATCATGTCCTTGCTGAGGCTGTTCCTTGAGAACAGAACACCTTTCTCACCTGGGCCCAGTCCCTAACTCCTAACCCCTGGGGAGCTGTTGTTCTCTAATTATCTGTCTGAAATAGCTGCCCTTGATAAGCCTTTGATTTCTATATTTCTTTTATTAGCACAAATATTTCAATAATTCATTTTAATTGTTGTGCTTTTCTTGCCCCGTTATCAGATTACAATGTCCATAGGAGGTTGGGGAATGGCACAAAGCATTGCCCCTTCCTACATATACAGGTTGTCTTACTGCATCTTACTGTATCTTGACTACTTTATTTTTCTTCACAACACTTAACACAGTGTGAAATAATGTGTCCCTCACTTATTTATTCCTTTGCTTTTCAGTTAGGGTGTTGACTGCATGAAGCAAAAGTATATTGTCATGTTCTTGCTGTATACACATCCAGTGCCTAGAATATTTCCTGGGATATAATATTTGCAAAGTAAACATATTTCAATGAATTTTAACTGATAAGTACTTGTGAATAAATATTTTGTGGCTCAGTGAAAATGGAAAATGTCTTATGACATTCAGAATGGAGTTGCCATCTCTTGACCAGTTTAGTTTAATATAACTTTTCATGTCTAGCCACATTATAGATGCAGTAGTAAAGCAATCTGTTTCAGGTCTGTATCACTTACTCTTCCCCTTACTCTTCAGTTACTTTGACAAGCACATGACCCAATAATTTAGGGGAAGAAGTTTATTCATTGCATGGTTTTGGGTTACAGTATATTATGATGACTGAAGAGTTAATAACAACATCAGGCGTCAAGGGAATGCACTGCATCCATAGAAAAAGGTGGACGAAGGCATACTTTAAAACCTGCCTAGCCAATCAGCTTTCTTTTCATCTTATCCATCTGACAAGGGATGGTCCCACTTATTGTGGGCTAAGTCCTAACACATCAATTAGATAATCCTCCATGGTATACTCAGAAGCTTGCCTTAACTAAATTATTCTTCATAGATATGCCTAAAGGCTCAGTTCTTCATTGTCAGGTTGGCATTCACGAGGTCCAAAGGAAAATTCATGTAAAGGACACAACTAGGAAATCATAAATCTCAGAGGACTTATCATAGCACAAAAACCAAAATAATGATAATTGCAATAACCATGAAGAACCTATTTAAGGATTCTTCAAAAGTGGTTGGGGGAAGAAACCACACAAATCATAAACAAAGACTATTTCAGTTAACACAAGAAAGCTCATTTGAGAAGTCTGGGAATATGTCAGGAGGTAGCCCAGCATCTTGTTCACATCAATAAAGAGATAGACAAGTAGGATATAAAGCACCCAACACTAAGAAGACATTGATAACTTAGAGACCCTTGAGGCCAAGAATTAGCAATATGAAGGAATTTTCTTCACGAAGTGAACATATAGATAATAAGTGCTTGTTGGCATCTGGAATTCCATAGGACAGAACGTCTACAATACAGAGGGAAACATAAACTTCAGACAGAATTTACAATGCAAATTCTCACCAAACTGCTGTGTCCTTGGGTCTTTCCTAACACATGAACAAATGGTAAGGGCTGTTTAAGGATAATACAAGTCACTCAAGAAGACAGCATGTAACTGACCACAGAACAGGAGCTAATCTACATTGGTTATAGCCTTGTAAGATATATTCTACCAATCAGACCTTGATATGTACCAAAAGTTTCTGTCTTTTACATTTCTACTCATAGAAAATTCTATGCTCTATAATGCAAGAAAACTTTTCTCTTTGTTTCTGACGACACATTGAAGTTTATCTTTAATGTATTATTCAGGTTGGATTCTGATTAATTAATCAGAACCCTTTTGTACTGGGAGAATAGAACTAGGCTCTGGGCTAAATAACACCAGATGCTCCATGTTAGATTCTGTCAAGAAGATGACAGTGTAAAGCATTATTGTTAATTATGCAGTAAAATTACAAGAGTCGAGAAGAGACGAATGTGGATTTTTTTAGGAACAGAAAAGTTTACAGTATCCTGAGCACATGTGATGCTGCTCTGTCCCAACTCTGCCTAATGTCTTGTGGAAAGAGAGAATGACCAGCAAATAAATGAATAC
Organism: Typhlomys cinereus; assembly: GCA_023101885.1. Lineage (NCBI taxonomy): Eukaryota > Metazoa > Chordata > Mammalia > Rodentia > Platacanthomyidae > Typhlomys > Typhlomys cinereus. The sequence goes on along the minus strand of JALPQD010000388.1, from coordinate 356,616 downwards.
GCTTCAGTTCAGGACTGAGGCCTCAGTTTCACTTTAGTAAAGGATCTCAATGTATAAAATTAAATTGTTAAAATTAAATTGTTCTTTTACAACATTTAGGTGTGAAAAATGTTGATAAAACCTGACCCACTAACATATGATCTTACAGGAAGATGTCTAATCAGTCAGAAAAATGCAATTGAAAAAAATACATTAAAAGAGACATTTGTCTAAAGCAAATATATTTGCCAGTTAACCCTTCTGTAGCCCAGATATTGGTAATGACTGACAATTTAATTCATTGTCTTCCTCTCTCTTTTCTTTTCTCTGTCCCTTTTTCTTCTTCTTTCCTTCTCTCTGTTTTTTCCTTACTTTTTTTCCTTCCCTTCTATAGCTTTTTATGTAGGACCGAAGGCGATCAAAGAAAATGGTCACTTGTAACCACTTGGCAAAGTAAATCAACTGAAAAATGAACCAGTCAAATAAGAACAAGAGTGCAGCCTCCGTCACAGGATGATACTTCCTCTGCATCAGAAGAGGATGATTTCTCTAAGAATCTAAGCTACAGCTTTCTGATTTTGAAGATCATATTGATTGTGGAGCAATTTAACAGAAACCCCAGAGTGACAGGAATGCCACTCCATGTAGACATTATTTAGACCCTTCTCCCTGCTGAAAGTAGGCCCAATGTAGTTTTGGTGGAACCTCTCCTCACAACCAAATACTAGAAAGAGCTGGATATATTGGGAAATAATTTCCCTCATAGTCAAGCCTCAGTTTCAGTGTGTACATGTGTCCAGATAGACTGACAGATGACTCAGTCCATTCTTAAAGAACAAATGAGACCAGAACAAATGACAAGACCCACAGCTGCTCAAGTAGCACATAGAATTAAGGTTTCAAAAGTTTCTACTGTGCCCAATAAGAGCAGAGTATCTTTTTCTCATTGCTAATACAGAACACTTTCTTCTTTGTCTTTATAACCATCTGAATGAATCTTGCATACTGGTTCACATTTTCTCTCTTCCCTTCATCAATTTATTTGCTATAACGTTATATGTGAAATTAATCACTATTTTCTCTTGAACTTTCCTTCCTTCCTTCCTTCCTTCCTTCCTTCCTTCCTTCCTTCCTGCCTTCCTGCCTTCCTTCCTCCTTCTTTCCTGCATTCTTTCATGCCTCCCTTCTTATTTCATTCTTCCATCCCTCCCTCCCCTACTGCCTCTCTCTCACTCTCCTTTTTTTGTTCTGTCTACAAATAACAATTGAACATCACCTACCAGTTATTTTTTGAGATAATACACAATAGTAAGCAAGAAAATTGTGAGCACACATTTCAGTAAAGTTACATTTGGTAACACACAAACAAAAGATAATAATTAAAAAAGTCATGTTTCTAGTTTTCATATGCTAATAAGGACAGAAAAGGTCACTATGATATAGAACCTGAAGTGACATGCAATCATGAAAATATGCAGTCAGTAATGAACTTCTTAGGAAGCACATTGGGATCCTACAATACTATTTAGAAAAACTTACAAAAGGCTCAAAGTACAGTGTAAAACGTTATTGTGTCTATAAAATATCAGTGTTGTATTTGTAAGCAAAGATTTTGACATGTTCTCTTGTCCTGATTCTAGGAAAACAATCAATATTTGATATGCAATTTCATAAGGTGATTCAGGGTGCCTTACTATAGTGGAAGATGGAATGAATCTGGTGTAATGAGACTGCTCTTAATAATTGCTTAAGCAAATCTGCACTGAAATGCTTGTGTTGAATACTTTCAGGTACACTACTGGTCTAAAATTTACAGAAGGAAAGAGAACCTCCAAGATGCAGTGAATTGATCATTGCTAATTCATGAAAGTCATTGAATATGAACCCAATGGTTTTGAGCTAAGTCTGTCTTGACAATATGCTTTCTGTGACTTGGAAACAAAGGGTAAGTGACTACCATAAACCCTCAGTGACATACATAATCATTGTGCCCTTCTCTACCCCGGCCTTATATACCACTGACACTGAGCAAGGCTGATTGATGGTCACGCTAAATGGACTTGTCCATTGCTCCCTTGGCTTAGGGTTCTGGTACTCATGCTTCAAATTTTGCTTTCCAATACTAAGAATTCAGAATTTAGTATCATGTGCAGATTGCGTTAGTGACCTCAAAAGTCAGCTCTTTCAGATCCTTCAGGGAGTTGCTAAATGCACCTGGTTTAGGACCTCTTTGCTGAAACCTACTGGTTACTGAGGAGAGACTCGCCTGTCATATCATTTCTTAGAAGTGGGACTTGTTAAGTAATCTCATCCATGGGCCCAAATCAAGGTGGTTTACCAGGATTCAAATTTTGTCTAATTAGTCAAATCCCAAGGCAGTGGCTCTTCCACAGGCTGGATGTATTTCACCTAAAGAAAGTGACCATATAAAGTATCAACTTACTAGCATGTCTTTGAAAGCGCAAGTAGTGCTGTGAATAACCTGGGGTAACAGATGTAAACTGAAGCTCTTAAGAACTCATGATGCATACTCTCCTCAGTTTTCTGCTTCTTCAGATTCAAGTACCACTTACCACACACCTGCTACTGGCAGGCAGACACTCTTACGCTCCTCATCTTTTGAAAGGAGAATGCAAAGACACAAGTGAAATTCCAGTCTTCCTGGCCACGGAAGCACTTCAGAACAGCAACATTATAAAAACCTTGACTCTCAGGAATTTATTACTGGCTTCTCATTTACCTCCCAGAGTTCTCATTCGGTTATCTGTAAATTTTCAAATGAGAATTGTTCGCCCTGAAGTTTTTTAAGCTGTGCTCTAGTAAAATTGGCCCATTTTAGAACATTCAAGTAAAGCTTGCAATCAATAATTGTAGGAAATAGTTCTTTTCCTGTGCAATAGAATAATATAGAAAACCCAAAGTGAAGAGAAAAATATCTTTTACCTTGCTTCACATTTTTACTGGTAGTTACGTGTCTCATTATGTTTTTAATTGTTCAACAGCTTCACACTAATTTTAGCAAAATTGAGTAATATGAATCTCATCCCCGCTCCATGCCCTTTTTTTATTCCCCTTCCTTGCCTATTGTAGGCATTCGAATGTGAGCTGTCCCCGGCAGACTCATGCATTTAAATTTATTATCCTCAGCAGATTTTAGTGTTTGGAAGGCTGTGGCATCTTTAAGAACTGAAGTCTTGCAGGAGGAAACACATCACTGGAAACAGACCTTGAAGTTTTTGCAGCCCATCTCTGCTTCCTTTGTCTCTCTTACTCTCTCTGCCTCAAGATGGCTGCGGTCGCATAAACTACCTACCTGTTGCTGGTTACCTGTCTTCTGCTATGCAACCCCTACCCTAATGGAAAATATCCCTTCTGGAATCATAAGTGGAAAAATGGTTCATTCTCTCTTAAGCTGCCTGAGTCAGGGTATCTTCTCACAGAGAGAGACATGAAACTATGATGCTCACTGAAATCTTTCTTCTAAACAAAGTCCCACCTAATTTCATGTCTTCCTTTAGTGTGTGACACACTGATTTTAATTAGAGTTTCTTGCACAAGTGAAGATGGGCGTCTACTTAAGTAAGGGCAACTTACTAGTGTGTCCACCACCAAAAAAAAGATACTTGATCCCCACTCCCAGAAACATCCCTTTGCTTCTAGAATGCCTCAGAGAGGAGAGAAAAAGCTCATGGAACCCTCCCCACACACAATAAAATGCACAATAAAATGTCAACTGCCACAATCTCAAACACTTGTGCAGCTACAGTGACTTCATGAGCGGCTCTGTCATGTCCAGAAGAGTTTTTTTTTTTTTGAAGGACACCACAAGGAAAAAAATATCTACAAAGTAATTACCATTGACTTTCTAGGTATAGAAAAATTATGAGACTATCATACATCTAACACAAGCGTACATTGAGTGCTCTTCTTCATGTGTAAATTAAAGGCTCGGCTAAAACTATTCCTTCTCCCCTACCTTGAGTCATTCAATCATTCACTCAAACAACTTAAAAAAAACTAAGCTAAATTCTCTTTCTTGGACTGTAACTGTGATTTCTACTAGCAGAGCATCCCACAATCTATCCACTCACCATTTAGAGATGCTAAAAAGCACACTTCCAGGGAAAACCACTTCATACAACTGTGATTATATTGAAATAAGAATGGTTTTTGGCAGGCATTTTACCATTACCTGAAGCCTTTAAAAATATTTATTTATTTATTTATTTTTAGGTTGCCATCACATTTTGTTACAGGCAAATGAAGTTAAACAGACAAAAAATAGGTTAGGGAAGTGGTAACATCAGCTGCAGAGTAAGATAAATACGAATATTGATTCCTTACAAATTGTGGTTTTTTTTTAAATCACAAGAACACTTTTAGTCAAATGCAAAAACAACCGTATGCGGAGAAAAAGGATGACTTGTAACTTTGACAAGTCACAATAATGAAAACCCACAGATTGATAGTAATGAAAATCTCTCCCAAATAATTTAGCTCACTAAAAGTTCTTCAAATTACAACAACAATAACAAAACTTTCCTGGAACTAATAAAAAAAGAAGTCAAATGATGCAGAAGCCAAGTGGGCTTCATTAAGAATGGTGCAGGAACAGCAAAACTGAAAACAACAATAAACCATAATTCAGAACATCACATCTACATTAATCACCTGTAACCAGACCAGCCAAATCTCTCCCCATCCTAAAGCTCAGGGAAACTTGCAGAAGAGGGGGCAGCAGGATTGTAAGAACCTAAAGATGGGGAGGAGCAACAGCATGCAAGATACTCCACACAAGTTAGATCTGCAGTAGTCATAATCAGACTTTGTATGACCTGCTCAATTACTGACATATCAACCATCCCCCAAAGTCTAGCATGGATCACAGGCACTAGGATCCTTAGAGGCAAGGGATAAATAGTCATAATAGTGTTCCCATACTAAAGGGGATCCCAAGAAAGGACTCTGGGCAATGCCACTGAATCCTTACACCTCACTTGAGTGGAAGACTCAAAGGGAAGTTTGGCATTCACACTAAAGGATGCTCCAGGGAATGAGAGGGTGGAAGGAGGAGGCACTGGGAGAAAGGGAAGGAGTGAGGGGGTGAACGGAAGGGTAAAAAGGGGGAGGGTAAAAGGGGGACTGGGGAGTGTTGGAGGGAGGGAGGGGACCAGGGTACCTATTAAGCTTGTATGATTGGGAATAAATAAATAAATACATATAAAAAGGAATGCAAGTAAGCAGCATCTTTGTGGTCTTTCAAAGACTTTGTTTTGTAACCTTCATTGTTCTTGGTCTGCAAGAGGATCCTTCAACTGCTGCTGCACAGATATTGTTCATATTTATGAAATGCATGTACCTGTTTGGCAAAGAACATATCTGCAGAATTCCTGTACTCGACATTTGGGTTAGTAGTTCTTTATATTGATTACACTTTAGATCCCCCAAAGGAATTTAAAAATAGCTAACATCGAGGACCTATCCCAAATGGATTCAAGTTCCATTGATTAAAGATCCAGTTTTCCAAATTTTTAAGCAAATCTAACACATGTAACATGTAACAAGCTATGGATCTGGAATGAAATTGTTTGGAAATACCACAACCAGAGGGGCTAAAGAAGGCTAAGTATCATGGCTCAACTAGGAGCCAAAGAAGGTAGTTCAATAGAATAGTGTCTACTGTGGATAGTTACACTGTGAGAGGTGGCAAGGAGGCCCATGAAGTAAAAGCAGCCATGGATGATGATTAGATTTTTTTATCGTGAAACACTTTTTAAAGGAAAGACAGGGACTTCACTAGGGATTTCCTAGGGAGAGTCAGCTTGTTCCAGGAAAACAGGAAGAAAGGAACCAGACAAAGACAGAAGTGTTCTGGACAGAGAACTCAAATGTACACATCACCTGAGCAGCGTGTTTGGACAGAAAGAGAATCTAGCTGGAACTGAGCACCATCAGAGAGACTTTAAGTGGGAGTCAAGAGTAACCACAGAAATGTCACATTTGGAGATTTGCTGAAAGGTGAACTTGATGGCTAACAGAGGAAAGTGAAACGGGTTGGCTAACTGCTGAGAATTCTGCTCCCTGGGGTGTTTGTTAATCAATAGTCAAACAGCAATGGCACAGCACAAGCTATGCCAGGCACTGGCCAGAGGAAGTTCTGCGTTGTCACATGCAATACTGGCACTTATTTCTTGTCTCACTTGAGCAATTTATTTACCAGCTCTGTGCTTTATCTGTAAAATGCAATCAATAGTCTCCTTTTCAAGGGTTTACTAAGTAAATATTGGACTAAGAAAATGCCTGACAGCCTCTGTTAATCGCACATAGCCAGTCTTAAGAAGACTCAGGCTGCTTGGTCACATAGATGTGAACAGGACTCACTTTGACCAGCAGAAACATCTCCGAGGACCATGCAAACCTCATTAGCATACCATTACATTAATACCATTTCTTATTCAGAATCATGAAGGTTGGCAGAAGATAGTCAAGAGAAACCTTGAGGAACTAAGAATATCACCCTCCTATATTCACTTTTCAGTTTGTTTTGCCTATGTATCACCTACTTTAATTCTGTGTATTTCCTGTGTTCTAAACAACACAAAAGCAATTATATTCTCTCATTCTAAGTGAATGTTTAGAAGAGAAGCAAAGATCTGTTACAGAGAAGGGAGACATAATGAGATAGTGAGTTTAACTTGCACGGACAGAATGGAATATTATAACTATGAGTGATTAGAACACATTCAGTGATTTCCTGTAATACTTGTTCAGAATGGAGATGATTCAATTATGCACCAAAGAATAACTGTGGTGTGTGTGTGTGTGTGTGTGTGTGTGTATGTGTGTGTGTGTGCTCATACCCATGTGCATGTATAAAAGAGGTTATGTGAGTGTGTGCCTTTGGAGGTCCAAGGGTGACATTATAAATTATCCTGGATTGATCTTCTACCTTATGACTTTGCTTTGTGGTTTCCCAGGCTCTGTCCTCCAGGGTCTAAATTACAAGCCATCCACCATTTCCCCCAGCTTTTTTACATGATATCAGAGGATCTGAACTCATGTCCTTTAGCTTGTAAGGCAAAATCTTTAACTCCTGAGTCATTTCCTTCAACCTCCAAAGAGTATTTTAAAAAATTAAATAATAAATAAATAAATACAACAAAGTAATTGTTTACATATTGCACTTCACCAGAGACACGGAAGACTGTTCTGAACGTAACAACATAACTGTGCTATATATGGTGGCTTAAACAGGTGACAGAATTTTTCCATCAGCACATCTGTGCTTTCTACCGACCAGGCAAAAGCAACAGCAGTTTGTTTCAGTGGTGAGGAAAACCTTTCAGGGTGTCAGGAAGTCAAAGAGGACTCTAAAGCTAGATAACTCTAATTAAGCACTGCTATTCTGTCACAGAAAAACATGTTCTTCCAGGACATACCACATATCCGTGTGCCCAGAGAACAGGCTACCTCGACATGGGCCTGCTTGGGACAGAAATGAGTAGAAATAGTCTATCTGCGGGGGAGGGCATATTTTCTATCAGAGACAATACATAAAAACCTTTCTCTTCTGAAAGCTGAAGTCATCCGAGAAGACTTGCTTAGTGAGATTACCTTCCTTGAACAATCTGTACTCCAGCCATGGAGAAACAAAGCTGTTCAGTTTCAGGACACAGTGGTTTCTTTATGACATCTGGCACAAAAGAATGTGCGAAGTTGTAGAAGGAGTTCCTAGTAAGCATACTGGCTGTCACGAGCACAGATGTCTGGGGTGTTTAATCTAAAAAAACAAAGTCCCGTACAACGTTATAATAAATGCGGCCAGCAATGAAAAGGACCTTACTGTGGGGCTCAGACAATGTGATGTACTTTTATGGCTCAGTGAGCTAAGCAATGGGCCAGGACTCAAGGGACTCCAAACCACCACCATATCCTGAAAGAACAAGTCATTTATTGCACTGTGCTCTCTCGCTTGACTAGGGAAGCATGGGATAAGACCATTTCCCCACCATGCATAGTGCACAGGAGGAGAGCTGCAAGTCTTCAGTTTGCAAGGCTGAGCTAATGCCCTTCTTTTCCACTGAGCCTTTACTTCCATTTTAATTATTTTCTATTTGTATTTTTGTGCTTTGTTTTGTTTTGTTTTGTTTTGGAAAGCAGAAAAGGCGCCATGTCCTTTCTTGGCACCAAACTTTGGTTGGAAAATAATGCAGGGTATAAGGCCAGGAAGAAGCGCTCTTTACTATACAAGTTACGCACTGCCACTGATCATTAACTGAAAGGGTTAGAACAAAGAAAAATAAGGTTTCTGTTTTACATTCCACTCATCTGTGAGTGGCAGAGGGCAAGAAATGCCAGAATAAATTAAACTAATAGTTGATGCAGTGGTAATATTTGCTCTGTCTATGCAAAATAGTTCCAGCAGAGATAGTGAACAACAGGGCTGTGCTTCTATCATCACTACAATTTACAGTCAATATCCTCGTCCTGGTAGTGTGGGGTCCACTTCATCTGAAAGCCACAGTTGGATATCCCATCAAATTACATGTTATAAATTGAGTTTATTTTTAATTTCTATTTTTGTCTTTTCTGTCTATCCCTCTTTCTCCCTGACTTAGTGATATCTAAGACATACCTTGCTAGCGCTAGCATCCAACCCCCTCATACTAAATCTTTCACTGCCATAACGCTTGACTGTTCTCTGCTGCGACAATCATTACTAAAGTCTCAAAGAACACAGTGAAGTGGACAACATACCATCAGACACAAAAGACAAGAAAGGGATGAAACCTCCTATTTATCCTTAAATAACCAGTGTGTGATAAATTGTCAAAGAAGTATATGCCCTGAAAATGAATGTTCACAAAATGAGTCTCTTGAAAACAATTCTTCTTAAATAGTCATCATTGCTAAATTCAGCAACTAAATTATTTTTCATACATACCAGCACACAACCCAGTAAAAAGGTTTTCATGTCTCGTGAAAAAAACTGACTAAAGACAAGGTCTTCTTTTATAGATGTGGCATTATAAAGTGTTGCCAGTTTGCTTTATAGGAGTCAGAGTCCCAAATCAGGCACTAGCCTTTCCCAATTTGTACCCCATCCAACAAGGTTCCAACTGATGTTTGGAAGAATTCTTCCCATGTTAGAGTCACCACAGTTGCTGCGCAAGAGTTGTTTCTGTCCCTTTTCTCTTTGTCATTCTTTCTCATTTCATCTTCCCCCGTTCTTACACTATGAAATGGAATTCAGCTACCATATCTTATTTTGATAATGGGTTCCAATTTTGATTAAAGCGGCAAAATTGGCAAAACATTGAACTTTAGACAAGATTTGATTACATTTTTCCCTACATTTTATTTTTTTCCTAATCATTCAAGCTCAATAGGTATCCCGCCCTATCTCTCCCCTCCCCTCCCCCATAGTTTCCATTGCACTCTCCCCCCTTTCCCCCTTCGTTTTACCTCCTTTCCTCCCTCCCCTTCTCTTGGTGCCTCCCCCTTCCTCTGTCCCATCCCCTGGAGCATCCATTTATGTGGGTACCAAACCTCCCTCTAAGTTCTCCACCCTAGTGAGGGTTCAGGGGTCAGTGGCATAGCCCAGGGCACCTTCTTGGGCTCCCCATTAGTATAGGAACTCTATTATGACTGTTAATCCCTGCTTCTAAGGATCCTACTGCCTGATTACATTTTTGAAGCTCCATTCCTATCAGTAGATCCATTTTCAAGTAGTAGAATTGCATAACACGTTGAAATACGAAGGAAGATGGCATTTGTTGATAAGGGGTGAAAATGACAACAAGTCTTTGCATTTGAGAATGAAACTCTGAAAGAATGAAAATCAATTTAAAAATACAAGACATAAAAATTAAAAAATAAGAAAAAAAGCACATTGCAATAAACACTGCTACTTCTCTGTCTCAATTAACCATGCACTGTGGAATGAGAAACTTTATACCAAGGAAAACAGAAAATCTCATAACTTGCTCCTTAACTAATTCCACTGAAATTCTTGGGTTCTCTGAGTTGATACACCTCAGCAATCTCCCCTTGTTCAGCACCTCTGAGTACCAGATGAGTTACAGAACATTTTTCCTGATGTTGCAATAAGAAGACACATATCCTTTCCCAACAGTTGTGGAAAGCAAGAGTGACAATATTCCTATAGTATGAACATGTCTGTTGGCTTGGTTGTAACAACATCCATGACAACTAAAGTAAATTTCCATTTAGGTGACAGAGAAGTAGAGGTTTCTGCAAGATAAAAAAAGGTGTATTTTCATGAAGAATATTTATTTCAATAGTTCATATGTTTATCATTCTGAAAACACAATGTGTTGGAGTATCAATAATTGCATTGACTGTAATTTTGTATTATTATTCAGAAGCACAGCAGGCAGTACTGCCTCAGGAAATAAGAAGTTACAGTTCAGAATGGAAGAGCCAATCCCATCTCTATCATGCATTTGTGTGGTCTCCAACAAGTTATCCACTAAGTCGATACTTCAACTTCTTTATCACCATAATGAAAATAACACCTAACTCACAGCATGATGTGCTATTACACCCAGAACTGTGCCTAGCAAATGGCAGCCAGAAAATTCAAGTGAGTAAACATCAAAATTGCAAACAGTACATGTCACTGGTTGGCAAAGGTGCAGGTTGACAGTCTTGATTTATAGTTCTAAATGTCTAAGATTTTATTTTCAATACCACTTAGTGAACTGTAAGTCTATATCTATTTGACATCCAATGATGTAAGATAAAGGTGGTACCTGCAACTTTTTAGAGAAAAAGTAGGAAATTACCAATCATGAAAGAGCATCGCTAATAGCACTGCGCTGGGCTTTTATCATGTGCTGAAACCTGTCTCTGTAATGCATCTTGTGATGGGAAACCAATAAGCCATTTTTATAACTTCATTGATCTGAATTTGTTTTCTGTGAAGAGCGTCTCATGTAAAGAATGCCTTAGCATAATTTAAATAATCTCTAACCCAGAATATAAAACTTGGGTTTGTTGTTTTCTGCTTGGCATTCAGGGTTGCAGGCAGGCTAGTCAGTAATCTCAAAGCAAGACACTTTGCTACATAGAGCTAGCCCTTGCAAGGAGGCCAAAAGCAAAGCCTATGCACACATAATAAGGACCATCTCTGAACACAAGTGACAAGTCCTAGGAGTCTGGTTTTGCTGTAATTGTGACATGATCTGGTTGCAGTTTCCCACATAATCATATTTTTCAAAGTGCTCTAGTGTAGACAATGACTTTAAAACCAAAGCAATTACTTTCCTACATTTTATACTTTTTAAAGGCATTATCTGTGCTTGAGACAAAGGCACTGAGTGGCCTAGAGATTGCTCCACCACCAGAAGAATTATATAGGATCCCAGTTTGGTGAAGATATAACTAACAATGAAAGAAAAAGTCACTGCAATGCCAAGTGTATCAGACTGAAAGACCCATGGTTCTTCTGTTCGAAAGAATCCAAGAGATTCTATTTAAAGGATCAGCATTCTTAGTGCTTCAACACCGTGCTTTATTATAAGAGGGACTTTGGAGCAATAGAAGATGAGACAATAAAGATTTTTATAAAATGACAGTCCATCTGGCAAGTTCTTCTACCACCAAGCAGAGCTAAATTCCACTATCCAGAAAATTGAAACATTTTATAGTCTTGGTTGTCAAAAAACAAAAAATATCCCTTTGGAGATCAATTTGGAGATTTCTAAAGAAGTTAAAAATTGAAATTCCATATGACCCAGCTATACCACTCATGGGAATGTTTTCAAAGAACACTGCAACCTGCATCAGAGACACATGTGCAATCATGTTCATAGCAGCTCTTTTCACAATAGAAAAGAAATGGAATCAACCTAGATATCTAACAGATGACAAATGGTTAATGAAAATGCAATACAGACATACAATGGAATACTATTCAGCAGTCAGGAAAGATGAACAAATGAAATTTTCTAGTAAATAGGTGGAACTGGAAGAAAATTTATGCTGAGTAGATACCCCAGAAGCAGAAAGACAGATGCTGTATGAACTCCCTTAAAAGTGGATCTTAACAACCAAACAAAAACTTACAACGCCAACGAGCAAGAGGAAATAACTCAACACCAAAACAAGACACAGTCTATTATAAGGAAAAGCAGTGAAATAGACAACCACCAACCAGAGTACAGAATACTGGTAACCCTGAAATGCTCAGCTAGAATCGGGCCAATCAAGCCACTCCCTAGCTTAAGGCTGAGGGAATCTTGCCAAAGAGGGACTATAAGATTATAAGATCCTAAAGATGAGTGATGAGGACATTCCACTTAAGATAGGGCTGGAGCATCCAGCAACCTTCTGCAGTGAGATTTATCCTCACCAGACCTGCATTATGACTGATGTATCAACATTCCCCCATAGACCAACAAGGAATTCAGGAGAAATAATTACACGCAGTGGGAACCTTAGGGGCTAGGGCTAGACTGGTGAAGGAGCGTGCCACTGTTAGTGGGTCCTACCCAAGGAAAGGACACTTCTGCCACAGAAGTCTGAGCCTACACAAATACAGGCAACCTGAAGGGAACCCTGGGGTCCAAACAAGCAGACCAACAAGAGGATGGGTAAGAGAGAGATGGATTGTTGAAGGGATTGAAATTTTGCAATTAAGAAGAGTATATATTACTAAATTTTTTAAAAACAAAAACAATAAGTAAATTAATAAAATGAGTACTTTAAAAAAAAGAAGGTCCTTAAGAATTAATGTTTCACTAAATGAAATAAAACACAGTTATGAAGAGTATCACCAGAGCAGAGGTTTAATTATGAAGGTCAAAAGATGATTCTGACAGATGCAGTCGTCTGTCCTCACATACTGATGCTTGCTGCTGATAGAATACAGTTCCACTATTGCTATCAAATCCCTGCCATAATCACAAAGTCATGTGTGTACTCACATCACATGTGTATACTGCAATTTCTTTCTTTTCTTTCTTTTAAGAATTCTCCTTTCAATGTATCACCATAAAAATCTTAATCTATACTACAAATCCATAGTAATAAAAACAGCATGACACTCGTTTCAAAAAGACACATAGATCAATGGATAAGGGTTGAAGATCCACACATAAGCCTATTTAATTACAATCATCTGAGATGGACTAGACCAATATTTTCTGTATTGGACTAGGCCAGTGTTTTCTAAACAGAATCCCAATTGCACAGGCACTAGAACACTCAAAAAACTGAATCTTAGGAAACTAAAGAGCTTCTGTTAAGCTAAAGAGATTATAGACTAAGAAAAAAGACAACCCACAGAATGAGAGAAAATCTTCACTGACCACATATTTGATACAGGACTAATATCCAGAGAGCACAAAGAACTTTAAAGAAGTGAAACACCAATGAGATAAATAACCCAATAAGAAAATGTGCTGTTGAACTTGAAAGAAACTTATCCAGGGACAAAATTGAAATGTCAAACAAATACCTTAAAAATGCTCCACATCTCTAGCTATGAGGGAAATGCAAATTAAAATTACCCTGAGATATCATCTTACCCCAATCAGTTTGGCAATAAAAACAACATCAAATGCTGGAGAGGATGTGGGAAGAAGAGATATCTCATACATTGCTGGTGGGAGTGAAGGCTAGTACAACCACTCTGGAGATCAGTACGGTGATTTTTAAAAAGCTAAAGATTGAAATAACTTATGACCCTGCTATATCTCTACCTGAAATAATCCTTAAAAATGCATCATTTCACTATAGTGACACGAATACATCCATGTTCATTGCAGCACTATTTACAATACCAAAATCATGGATTCAAGCCAAATGCCCAACTATTGATGAATGGATAAGAAAATGTGGTATATTTATACAATAAAATACTACTCAGCCATCAAAAAATGAATTAATGAAACTTGCCAGTAAATGGGTAGAATTAGAAGAAATTATACTGAGCAAAGTATCCTAGGCACAGAAAGTTAGGTGCTACAATTCTTCCTTACAAGTGGATCCTAGTTCCAAACCCTTTTAATGACATACTTAAAGGTAAATCTCTGTAACAGCCATTATAACCACAAAGGATTACAGCTAGGAGGGAAGGGGAAAGATGCCCTTAAGAGAAAGGGGACAAAGAGCATAGTTCAATAGAGAAATTAGGCCACAGTCAGGTACAGCTGGTAAGTAGCAAGACATGTGTTATAGGTCACTCGCGCTTCCCTTCCTCTTCACTTGGTATTAGATGGGTTAGAAGAGCTGGGCATATCTCCCCAGTCATGGAGAGGATGGTAGGTGGTAGCCAACTGGCAACCGGATGACTAACCCCACTCATTACTGTGTCCTTTGCCTATTCTTCCCTCTCTACCTTTAAGCCTTTTCTCATATTGAGATCATTTTTTAAACAGTCTTTTATCTTTGGTTAGGAGAAGATCTCAACACCCAAACAGGATTAAATCGGGGCAGTGCAGGAACCACAAAACTGAAAACAACCAACCTACCTTTATTCAGAATACTGAGGACTCTACAGTGTTCACCTGGAACCACAGCAGTTAAATCTCTCCTCATCCTAAAGCTCAGGGAACCTTGCAGAATAGGAGGAGGCAACATTGTAAGAGAATAAAGGTGGAGAGGCTCACCATAGGCAAGACATTCCACTTAAGTTTGAGCTTCGGCAGCCAGGATCTCACTACACTGTGACTGGACCTTACCTGACCTGCATAATGACTGACCCGCATTGTTAACAAGACGCCAAAGACTAGCAAGGATGCCATGGGAGAGGGCATCAGGAAGTAGGATCCTTAAAGCAAAGGGTTATACAGATAGAATCTGATCACCCCCTCTTCTGCAAGAATCCCTGAGTGTTAGGATGGGAAGAAGTTGGTTTGGCCTGGTTCATGCTGAACGTTTTAGGGTTACCGATATTCTTCACTCTGACTGGTTTGTCTATTTCACTTCTCTTTTATTGTAATAGTCTGCATCTTGTTTGAGTGTTGACATCTTTTCTTATATCAAACTGAAGGCTTGGTGCTAGGATCCACTTGTAAGGGAGAACTTGCAGTGTCTGTTTTTCTGTGCCTGGGATATCTCACTCAGTATAATTTCTTCCAGCTACATCCATTTACTGGCAAATTTCATTAATTCATCTTTCCTGACAGCTGAATAGTACTCCATTGTGCATACCATAATCTTAAATTGTAGCAGGAACAATGGAAAACACATGGCCGCGGAGCATGCATTCTGTCTGTCATCTGTGTTTGAGCTGACTTATTCTTAGTAATTTGTAATGCAGCCAATCATCTCTGTTTAATTCATCTACAAACTGGGATAATGCCAATGAGTTGCATGAAGCTAAAATTAATTAATTGATGGGAAAAACCTTTGAAGATTACAAATTTACAGTGAAGCAAATTTCTTTGTATAGTTTTGATTTTCGTGTTCTGTAGTAGCAACCTACAAAAGGAGGCTTGAAGGCCATCTCAACTCTCTGTTCAGCCTGGGTAGCTCAGTCTGAAGGCACTACCTTGGGATCAAGAAAGGCAGCTGCCAGTCATTATCCATGGCAACCATTTCTTCCTATATTGTGGTATTTGTAATCACAAACTCCAAGCTCATAATTTCTCCCTCATTTTTCATACTTAAAATGTGTTTATTATACCTTACCAATATCATTTTACATGAAAAAAACTAAATGCATTTTGATGCTTGCTTTTCCATCATATTTTTAAATAAACATAGAACAACTTTTTAGTTAATTTTATAGGATCATCACTGTCTAAACCAACTTTCAAAGTTTCTCAATGCAGGTAGACTGAATCAAGCCTCCACAATCTCAAATATCCCTTTTCTTTCCAAGGTGAATCAAGAAAATTTATGTTCCGTCTCTGCTTCAGTCAGATACATCTATGAGTAAAAAATAACAGTAATTTTGCTTGACAAGTATAAAAGCTGCTCTAGTGATGTGCTCCATCAGGAAAATGGAAAGACAACTTTAAAGAAAATTATACATAAAAATGAACCAGTTCAAACTCTCAGTAAAGCAATCTGAATTTACTTAACAAGAAATATTATCATCTATTAAATTCTAACTGAGGAAATAACATTAGAATACAAGTTCGGAAGATTAAAGGAATAATCATTTGTTGATAAATGTTTTTAATCAATGGCTATTCTATAAAAAATAAAAAATATTATAAAAAATAAAACAATTTTAGACTATGTCAAATGAGACCTATTGCTTTCAGCTAATGAGCCAAGTAAAAGAACTTCTGCTATCATGAAGCTTAAAAAGGTATAGTGTTTTAAGCGAAGTTGAAAATAAACATATTATCTGTTAAGGTTTTAACATCCCTATGCAAAGAAGACATCTCTTAGGTATGAGTTCAAAAGAAAAATATTTTGGGAAAACCACCATGCTTCTGTTTAGAATTTAGTGGAATCTGCATAATTCATCAAATTTTGCTTTTTGTGCACTAGTCAGAGAAAATTCCCTGGTTCTAACAGAATTCCTTTGCCCTGAAGAAATCATTCTCCTGCCCCTTTAACTACTTGTTGCTTTATTCCACTCACATAACTTCTGATTTCATTATATCCTGATTAAATGATATGAAATAGCTTGAAACATTTTGAAAATCAGCAGAATATAAGAAATATATCCATGCATCACTAAAACGCAAATGTGTTTATTATATTATCGTTGAGCAATACACTATCAGAATAAAGGTTGAGGAGTATTATCTACAAAACATAGTTGAGGCTAATCTAAATGAATAATAATATCATTAGCTAACCTTTACTTGGAGTTTTAGTCAATACCAGGCAATATTAAGTGTACTTTATATTTATTAAGTCATCAAATCCTCAAAGTAACCTACAGTATATCAGCAACCACAATCTACCTCGTGTGAGTGTGTGTGTGTGTGTGTGTGTGTGTATGACTATGTATAGAAGAGGTCATTTGAGTAATGTGCTTGTGAGGCCTAAGGGTTACTCTGCAAATCAACCTGAATTGCTATAGCTCCTTTTTTTTTTTTGGATTGCTTTGCTGTTTCCATCAGGTTTTTCTCATTGGGATCTGGTACGAAAACTCCAGTACTTTTGTTAGGGATGCAGAGGCTTTAACCCTTGAGTCATCGCTGTAGTCCCCAGCTCCATGTCTTTAAAAAAGACACAGATGGGCTGGAGAGATGGCTCAGAGTAAAGCCTCTGCCTTACAAGCAGAAGGTCCTGAGTTTGGATCCAAGATTCCAAGTAAAAATGCCAAGGGAAATGGTGGTATCCTGAACTTCTGTCCCTTGAAGGCAGAGGCTGGGAAACTCCAGAGCAAACAAAGAAGAGATAGCACAATCCAGCGTGATTCTCGAAGTCACCCTTGGGCCTCCACAGACACACACAGTGCTCTTTCATACACACAGACACATACACACAGAAAAAGAAAAAGACCTGTCCAAATACAACAACCAGAAAGTCATATGCTTATAATTTTAATATGCAGACTTATTTAGTTACCTTAAAGGAGCTTGTATTAGCATCAACTTTATCTGTAAGAGGAAGGAACTTTTATTTTTCTCTAAAGCCAAAGGAAAAGCTAAAAGCTATTCCTTTCATCATAGTATAAGTTTATTAATATTGATATTTTAAAAAGCATTGTTACTTCTATAGTATTGTTTTCTGTTATAACATCTACAACTCTGCATAAGAATGCTGTGGATGAAATTAGCTTGCAGTGGAGTAATTCTAATTACAGTTAACACAAGCCACCCTCTTCATTAAAGTATTTAGCTGTAATGCTAAAACATCCCATGGAGCTGAAACTATTGAGCACCCTCCTTGAATAGTGCAGGATAATTAAAACAATCTAGCCAGGACTTGAGTTCAGAATTGCAGGGGCAGGAAAGTATAAGTTATTCATTAAACCATCAAAGCCATTTTGCCACATAAAAAGTATGCGGCCTTTCCATTGTGGTGGATTTTGCAAAGCAGCTGGATTTTTGCCATGCCTTTTAGGTTTCTTTCACCCTCTGCTGGGATGGCTTTTCTTTATTATTCAACACAGTTGGGAACACTGGATATCACCATTGTTTGAATGTGGACTGTCTGTCGTAGGCTCATGTGTTTGAATACCTGGTCTCCATCTGGTGGCACTGTTGGGAGAGGTTATGGGTTCTCTTAGGAAGTAGAGTCTTGCTGGAGGGAAGCAAGTCTCTATGGATGGTTTTTAAGGTTTGGTAGCCCTATCCTACTACGTTGGCTATCTCCAGATGTCTATTCTGTCTCCAGATGTCTATTCTGATCTGAACCCACCTCTGTTTGCCTATGCCATGTGCTTTCCAACATAAAAGACCTATATCTCTTCTAGAACAATAAGCCAAATAATAAGACCTTTCTCTCCTAAGCTTTCTGAGTCAGAGTATTGTCTCACAGCAAGAGAAGGGTAACAGGGACACATGAGCTCATCTATGCCAAGGAAGAATGCCTAAACCATTCTTCTCAAATAACTCAGCAATAAAGATGCTTCCGGAAAGCAAGACAGTCATCCAGGGGAGGCCAACTTTCCTTGTCCCCTAAGAGTCTTATAGTGAATGACTGCTACATAGATGGTAGAGAGCTAGGACAGGGGGATATGCCAGTGTATCTACGAGCATGTATAGCTGTTCCCACATAAATGCATATGCAAGGGTAACACATTAATAAATACATGCAATGGTAGTTCTGGGATATGTGAGGAAATGTATCTACCTATGAACTATTTAAATTAACTCTGGATATGTAAGGAAATGTGTTCACATAGGAGCTATTTCTCACGTATGGAAAAACTTTTTGTTTCCTTTTCTACTTGATTCTTTAAGTTCCACGTTTTTCAAAATAATTAGGTTAAGTTCATTGCACCCATATCTTTTTCAAAGAAACCATTTGCAGGAAGTCAGCATTATGAGCACTTCTCTACTGTTATTTCTCTGAGAGCACTGGAACTTCACAAGGAGATGACAAAGTTCTGCAGAACAAATCATTTTAAACCACTTAAAAGCTAGTGGGTTTTTCAATTCTGGGCAATAAAAAGTAGCCTCACGTACCATATCCAAAAAATCAATTCTCAAACACAGGTCGTGTGACACTAAAAGATGTGGAATATGATTTAATGTCCTTCTGATAATTTTAAAAGCAATTCGAAAATCTCATGGCTCCTTGTGATCATAATAATGAACATAAATTCTCAACAACCATGAGTATACTCTAAGATCTTCTGTTTCTGTTTTTATCTTTTCATTCCCTATACAAAGGACTTAGTTTTACATGTCTGTCAAGCCGTAGATTTGTGGAAATAATCAGATCTTATATCAGTTCTCAGCTTTCTCACACCATTGTTAAGTAGCTCAATGAATCTAACTTTTTCTTATTCCTCCATGTTCCAAAATAAAAACAGAAACTCAGTATTTTGTACAAGTTCATAATGATTACTGTTTGGTTGGAATGAAGTCTGAGTGAACTTCGAAAGAAGTAAGGTGTGTGTGGATGGGAACATAAGAAACGTTATCCCCTCTGAAACATGCAGTGGCATTCAGTACTTGATGCCTTCCTGTGGCTTGGAAAACATGCCCACCCAAGGCCTGCAGTGTCCTTAAGCTCGCTCCCTTTGGTTAGAGTTTATTTTCACAAATGCTGAAAGTCCTTTTAGACAGAAAACTGGGACTTTTAAATTCCCTTTTCCCAAAGAGTTGATGCCATTTCTGCTTGAACATTTAAACAATCATATTAGCTAAGAATAGAATAAGTACCAGCAGCTGAATTGTGCCATTTTAGACTCTGAAACTCTGAACAGCGAGGGTTACTGGAAATGATTTAACCCCTTGTCTGTCTACCCACCTCCCCAACCCTCATAACCAATTCACACTTTCCCTGTGATGACTCCTACATTGTCTTCGCTGTTAAAAGCATACTTTTCCCTGGACGGAAGCGTTGTACAGAGTGGCAAGCCGATCCACTCTGGTCCAGTTACACCTGTTCCCAAGGAAACAGCTTGGGGGCCAGAGGTGACACTAGGAACTGCGTGCTGAGAGGAGCCTTTCCTCCAGCTGGCCTCACATTTAAATGTTATGAGAGCAGCCCGTTTCCTAACCTGAATTTTAAATGATGGAGTATGACTCGAACTTAATCCTCTAAAGGTGTGTTTACTGAAGCAGGATCTCATTTCCTGATCCCACCCAATCCTTCCCAGGACATCTGTGGTTTTCTCTGCTCTGGTGTTCTACTATAAGACTTCTGCGCTGTTACCACATCTCTGTATGTGCTGACTCCCAGAGTTTATTACATACAACCAGTGGTGGCTCAGATAAAGGAAATACTATTCTTATAGTGTTATTTTTGCAAATAGCTTCCATTCCAATGAAATTCCCTGATCTTTCTGATAACCCTAAAGGGCCCTATAACAATGAGTCTCGTTTTACAGAGGAACAAAGTGAATCTCAGGGTTCTTACCTAAGGGCACCACGTAAATGGTGACAAAGAAGAGTACAGAACCCAAATGAAGGTAGCATGACTTATGTTGAGGGAGAGAGAAAGAGAGAGAGAGAGAGAGACAGAGAGAGAATTGTAGCTGTAATGAATATTCTTTCCCTAGTTGCACCATAGACTGGAATAGTTCCACAGTCTTGGATGTTCCACATTGATACAGCTGTGACAACGTGGCAAGGGACACTTAATAAAAAGGTCACTGTCAACATCCAGTGAGTCCTTCAAAGCTTTTTAATACTACGCTTAAGGCTTTCATAAACTGCCTCCTTTAATCTTGCCAGAATGCCAAGCATTATCTCCCTTAGTTTACTCTGAGTTTAGCAGTACCACAGCTAGTATTCCAACCAAACCTGTTCTGTCTTAGGACCTGTACATTAGCCACCGCCTTCTCAGCTTCCATAAAGAATATTCCAGTCCTCAAGGGGACTGCATCTTTGCACAGTTAAAATCACTAGTGCACATGAATATCTCAAGTCTTCGCTGGCAACAGGTTGTGTGGGATAATCTGTTTAACATTTGGTTTGAAATAGAGAGGGCTTTGCGGCTTTCAGTACAAGCCTCTGGTTCCGGTCACCCTGAGCACTCTCTACTGACAGTTTAGCCACGATGCCATCCCAACGCCGTGCTCTGTTATACCCACTTTGACGAGATCCAAGAGCTTCAAATCACTTCAGACAGAAAAATACCCTGTCGAGATTCTTCCAAATTCATGTCTTTTCAATCGCCTTACCAAATTTAGAAAAAAAAATATTTTCAGGCAAAATGAAAATGTGTTATGCAAACCGAAAGGAAATCTGGAAATATTACTTGGTATCTTTAGTCTTTCCTTTCACAGATAATGTCTGTCTGAAAGCAGAAAGCCAGCCATCTGCTACAGGGTTCTGCAAATGAATCCATTGCATGAGACATGGGAGAATGAAGGGTAGAAAGGCACCACAATCAAGAGTCACTTAATTCTGATGCAGCCTTGATTCTTGCACAATAAGCTTCGAACGCTCACATTGTTGTCATAATTAAATCACTTTGATTATTATTTTCTGAACATTGTTTGAGTGCCTCTAGGGAAGAAATTCAAAACAGGTCTCAGCCCTTAAAAAAATGAAGAGATACACAAAGGAAGGAGAATAATTTCTGGGCTCTCAACCACAAGAATATAGGGCAAGGAGAACAAATAGATATTGACTTCTGCCCATCAGCATAAAAAAGTCTTCCTGTGCCTGTAGGCAGGGCTACTCTAATACAGTCTACCCTTGCCTAAAACTGGATGCAAGGTAAACACAAAGTCAGGATGATACTTGACATACTAAACATAATTATTTGCTAAATATAAAACTCAAACAACCTCAGATATAAAAATTGGGGTGTACAATATTGTATGTTCACACAAAGGGCCAAGAACCCAGGAACATGAAGTTATTCTAGAGGTGAGGCAGCTCCAAGATTTCAGTTGCAGAATCCGGAAGTCATTCTGCCTACTTTCTACATGCATCATGCCTTTTCCCCTATTTAGTGTAGATAGAGTTTTCCTCAATGTAGATCCCATTCTGAGAAGAAAATTGACTCATACGTTTAACATTCTCCCTCCACGAAAAAGATCGTGGTTTTTCCCTAGATGGAAATGTGGACCTGAGGGTCTGGAAGTTCATAATGACTTCCTAGAAAAATAATTCTGCTGGTCTCCTTAATACTTCTCTCATTCCTCTCCAAATCTTGCTTTCCGCTACCACAATATTAGGAGGAAACAAGACATTTGTTTCTGGTGAACAAAATTGTCTTCTTTGGAAGAATTTATTCCATAGGAAGAATTATTTCTCATCTGCCATAGGAATTCCTTTTTGCTGTTTACTAACCCCGATTCCATTCTGCATTGGGACTTTTGGAGAAAAGGAATCCAGAAGTGTTGCTAATTATATCCATCTCTGTTCTTCCATTTTCCTCACTGGAGCAACTGAACATGAAACTCACTCACTATCTGGATCTGCTAGGTCAGTGACAGGTAGCAAGGAATGACAACAGAATAATTCCTCTGGATGCTATGAAGCCAAACTTGGTAATGAGTATAATCAGGAACCAGATATTGAAGCAGTTAATACTTTGCAGCATGCTAAGTGACTACCATTCAAATAAACATTGCTTCCAACTAAAATGCCTATCTGATCCTAATCCTCACAGGTGGGCCCAACCTTAAAATGATCTCTATGATACGTAATAGTAAAAGGTATCATTCAGCATGTAACCACATATAAAAACTGAGTGAAAAAGAAATCCATAGCTGACAGTGTTGTAATTGGTGATAATACAGGTCTTTCAAGTAAGAACTGAATTCTCAATCTAAAAAGGTCTTGAATTTAGTTTGACACAATTTGTAGTTGATTGAACATGCACTTCCAGAGTTGTTCTCTATTCTCCAGAAGAGGTAATTCTCTAGTACCTACACACAGAGAGCTCTATGACCTGAACATGGGATGTGATTTCAGAACTGTTAGAAAACCATACCAAGCCCATGTGAATCTCTATTATTTTCATGTGTCTAATATCCCAGTACTAATTAGATTTTGAACACCTGTGCCTAGTCATAAAAGTATTGCTTTTGAATTAGGCAAATTGATGTTGGTTTGAACGGAGTGAAGAACCTGAATAATGTTTTGTGTAATAATTATACCCTTCAATGCTAAAGGTGAATTTTTATCAATTGCCTCTATAAAAACTAAATATGAGACATAATTTGCATATTGTAAAATTCACCTTTTTAAATCAAATGCTTTGGTGGCTTTTGGTGTTGATGGAGTAATGTGACTATCCTCACAATAATTACAAATATATTTACCACCCCTAAAGGAGCCCTTACACTTTAGCAGTTACTCTTCATTTAACTCATAACGGCCCTGAAAACTGACTCTACTTTCTGTCAATGTACCCTAAGGAATTTCCTTTTCTGGATATGTCACAGAAGTAGGATCATGTATATGTGGCCTTGAGTCTTCCGTATGCAGTTGCTTTCATCTAGTGCATCACATTAAAGATTCAGTGTTCCATTCATTTCTAAGGCTGGAAAATATTTCTGTCCTATGGAGAGAGTACTTTCTGCTTACTGGTGCATCAGTTGACTTGTTTTACATCAATTGATACCACAACCTCCTTGGGATGAACATTGCTAGGACTACTCATGTAAAACTTTGCAAGGGCAAATGTTTCTAGTTTTAGGGAGGGGGTGTCTGTATGGAGGGAAAAAAATTACTAGGTCACACATTAACTCAATGTTCAACTTTTTGAAAAACTGACAAATTATTTTCCACTCTCACTTACCTGACTTCTGCCTGACTCCAGGAAATAAGAGCTAATGAGAAATAAGAGCAGAACTGCAGAATTCAAAAAGTCAATTTCCAGCACTCAGACTCCACTTTATACCTCTTCCTGAAACCTCCTACTGTGCTCAGACTTGGCAATGACAAAAATCAGTTTCAAGAAAGACAATTTACTTTCTCTTTCCCATTTTTGCAAAGCCATTTCTTTTCTTTTTAGCTTTTAAAGACCATTTCGTTGGTTTGAGAGAAAGGCTGCGGAAGGAGTCAAGAACAAAGACACATATGCACACTATGCTGAATGGGTGGAGGTCAGAGGTCAACACTCAGACGTCAGTCTTCTCTTTCCACCATGTGAGCATCCAAGGATTAAACTGGAGTCACCAGGTTTATAAGCAGATACTCTACTTTCATGCCAGCCTTTACAAAGCCATTTCATACTCATTTTAACCCATTCTATTTGCTCTCTCCTGGGGGATGGTTACACAAAAGCTAATGCATGGTGTGCAATGATTGCATAGGTGTTGCAGCAAAATTTTTAAAATAAAAATTATTGTCATCTCATGATTAGATCATTGACTATCTGGGGGCTGGAGAGATAGTTCAGGGGTTGAGACTCTGTCTTGCAAGCACAAGGTCCTGAGTTTGGATCCCAGGTTCCATGTAAAAAAAAATGTCAGGCAGAAACTGTGGAGACCTGCACTTCTGGCAGTGGTGGGCAGAGCCTGGGAAATCCCAGAGTCAAGCAAAAAGGAGGTAGACGCAGTCCGGGATGATTCCTGAAGTCACCCTTGGTCTTTCACAGGGATATACAGTGCCCTCTGATACACACACACACACACACACACACACACACATACAC
This sequence comes from Typhlomys cinereus, assembly GCA_023101885.1. NCBI lineage: Eukaryota > Metazoa > Chordata > Mammalia > Rodentia > Platacanthomyidae > Typhlomys > Typhlomys cinereus. The sequence goes on along the minus strand of JALPQD010000388.1, from coordinate 331,965 downwards.
ATACACAATAAAATAATTTTTAAAAAATATTGAATATCTGAGAGAAATTAATTTGCATCTAATAATATGTTATCTTATGAATGAATGTATGTCCTATAAAGAGAATGATAACAATCTCCTGAAGGTAAGATTATATTAAAATATTATCATATATGTTGAATGAACCATATTCTAGTGGCCAGAAAGTTTTCATTTGGCATCTACTAGAAGCTTTAGCTCTGAATAATGCAAAGATGCAAAATGTAAGCATTTGCTTTGCTGTATCAAGACTGAGGCTGGGCACAGTGGAAGGCCCACCAGAGTCAGAAGCACGGCCCATCTGCTTCAGAACCATGTTGCCAAAACAGGAGCTGGGCCTTGGCAGGGAACAGCAGCTGCCCTCCTAACATCAGCCTCAAGAACAAGGAAAACATTGATATGTTAAGTGCTCAGTTTTATTTATACTCATTCTCCAAATAACTCTCAGGCTCTTTTTCAATCCAGCTAGATTTCCCTTCCTGCTCCAGGAGCGCTCCTTTTTTGTGGATCAAGGCTGCACTGAAAATCTCCTTCAGAAGGTTTCTATGTAATCCTTTTTTTTTTTTTTTTGCAAAAACTCATATCATTATTTGGCTTATATGAATGGCTGAAACTATTTTCTGAATCTCTTCAAGGCCACTCACCTGCCTTTCCTTAAGCAAAGTGATTTGGCCCCTATAACACTTGCTGTGTGAAAAGAATATGCTCTTACAAGTGTCCAGATCCATTCCATCATTCCTTTGCTTAAATATCACACTGAGGGCATGATGACCCTGAAAAAATATCCCCGTGACTAATATACTGCCTCAGATCTATGATCAACACCTAGTACCTCATTACCCTATTAGCATTGTGCCAACTGACAAGCACTCTGACACAGATACCAAGAACATGCCTAAGAATGACAGCAGCCTAGACTGTTCTACAGGTAGAAACTCTACCACATGTTCCAACGGAGAGGACTTAAACAGAAGCTGAGGGGAAAGTGAAAGAGGCTAGACATGTTAAAAATGTGCAAACGTGAAATTCACGTAGCTGAAACTCAGACCTCTGCAAAGCAGGCGATGTCTTGGCTCCTGTGGTATCTGAGGGGCACCACGAGGCTGAATTTTTTGGTGCATATAAGACTACACCACCTGAAGTGCTAAGGAAAAAAAACAAAATTGGCAGCGTCTCTGCTAGAAGGCTGTTTAGAGCAACGAAACACAGAGAACTAAAAAATATTCAGGCGTCATTACTCTTCTGACCTGACAGCCTCTGGTACCCTCCACTGGCACAGTTCCACAGGGGCCAAGGAGAGAAGCAGGAAGGTCGCAGGGTAGCTACTTCAGCTGCCCACGTCAGAGCAGAGAGGAATGGGTTGGAGCTAATAGCTGCCACTTCAGATTCTTTCAATCAGAAGGAAATGGTAAAATCAACAATTGGAAAAATTGCTACATAATCCATGCAAATGTCTTACAAAGTCCAATAGCAGTCACACATGCCACCATCATTCTCTCTGCCCAAGAATATGGCGATTCTGTCAGTGTCATCTCTACTATTGCATTTAGTCTCATTAGTGTGAACCTCAATATTCATAAATGTTTAGATATGCATACACATATCTATATATGCATAGGAAATATTTACATGCATGTATGTAAGAAAACAGATAGATGATAAACAGTCTGATAGATAGATGACAGATAGATGATGGATAGATGGACAGATGGATGGATGGAGGAAGGGAGGGATTAATGGACAGATGAGAGATATAGATGGTTTCATGGTTTGAATGTAAGTTGTCATTCACTGGCTCACATATTTGTATCCTTAGCTGCTGTTAGCATTTGGGAAGGCTATGACAACTTTAGGAGATAAAGTCTTCTGGAGGAAGACATGTTGAAGGGGGCAGGCCTTAAGGTTTGATAGTTCTTCCCTGCTTCCTCTTGCAGTTGCCACATGTTCTCTCTGCCCTCCTGATGCCTGCAGCCACCCAAGTCACCTCAACTTCTGCTGCCTTCTGCTGCCATTTCTATCATAATGGACTGTGCTTCCCCTCTGGAACCACAAGCCAAATAAATTTCCTTTTATCAAGTCGTATATAAGTGTTGTCTCATAGCAGCAGAAAGAGCAACTGTGATATATAGATAGATATAGATGGAGTATAGATAGGTAGAGATCATAGATAGACTGATGATGGACAGAAGACAGATAGATAGATAGATAGATAGATAGATAGATAGATAGATAGATAGATAGATAGGATGGATGGATGGACAGAAAGATGGAGGGATGTGCAGGCAGGTAAGTGGACAGATAGACAAATATATAGATGAATTTAAAATGATGAATAAAAGAGAAGGAGGAAATGGAGGCACAAGCACTACTTGAGTCAACTTTAGAAACCAAGTGTAATACTTACAGGTAAATAAGCAAAAAAGTTAACTATCAACAAACTAATATTAAGAATATTGAATAATTTCCAACTATTCACACTCAGATTATACACAATGTTTTGTTCTTTCAACGTCTCTGCACTACATTCAGCAATGAGATAGCCCTAGACTTCTGTCTGAAAGGCACAATAGCTGAATAAAAGCCTTTGGCCCTAATGCTGGGGTCCCTGGAACTACTGACTATGGACCCTCTTCTTACCTCTGATCAACCGCATCTCCCTTAAAATCCATTCATTGCAGAGTTTCCATTACATTTAATTAGATTGAGCTACTGTTTCAATTGCATATTGCAGAGATATTCTTATACAATTCCTCCACAAGCACACCACTTTTACAGAGGAAAAGCTTTGTATAGAGAACCAGCCAAGGTGCAGAGGCCATTAATAGAAGGGTAAAGAGATGCAAGCAGTTTTCTGAGAAGCATTCCTTTTACTTTTACAATCATTTCAATCACTTGAAAATACAGCAAGACTAATTTTTCTAATTGGTTTTAATTTTTCTAATTTTCATTTTTTTCTAATATGTTTTTTCAGTGCCCACATTTTCTGAACAGAAATCCAGGATACCTGGCCTCAGGAAGGCTCTGTTCTATCTGAAGCTAAATACATGAATTCATTCACATGTATCATGTCTTAAAGACTATACTAACCAGTCACTGATGGAAGTGCCCAATACTGCTTTTAATACTAATACTAGTAAGTATAGCGACCTTTAAGGCCAATATTATTAGTCTTCACTGTACAGAAAAGGAAACTGAGGCACATAAAATATAATTTATTTTTCCTAAGCCGTAAGCTAAAAAGCTGTGAAGGCAGGATTTGATTCTTGTTATTCTGCCTCCTAGATCTCTGTGCGTATCTAGATCATACTGCCTCCTGGAAGAACAACATAGGATGTCTAGACAGCATACAATGGCCAAATGCATAGGATAACAAAGAAGGTAATACTGAGAAGATGGGGCTTGGGTATCTCATATATACAGAATTTACCTTTTAGAGAACTTTTTGCTTCATAGAAAAATGGAGTAGTAGAAAGAGTGATATCTTATCTGCTCTCTGATTGACACATCTGATCTATCATCTATCTATCTATCTATCTATCATCTATCTATCTATCTATCTATCAACATCTCTATCTATCTCAAGCAAATAAAATCCTTTTCTAAAAAATACTTTGACCATAGAAACTTGAGAGCTTGTGGTTTTGGAGGGATAGAAATCATTATGGTGAAGAGTACAAACATAAGGCCAGCTCTTCACAATGCATCAGCAGTCAGGAAACAGAAAGAGATCAAACAGGAAGTGGGGTCTGGCTATCAAAACTTGGCCCTGCCCCCAGTGTCTTATTTTCTCCAGAAAGGCCTTATCTTCTAAAGGCTCCATAACCTTTTCAAACAGTTTCTTATTATTTAGTAGTTCGTTGTTATTTTTGCTGATCTCATGATATCTTTAAACAAGATGCCTTTTCTTAACAATTTTCTCTGACAGTAGTACTTCATGTATAGAATGCTCATGTTTGTTGGCCAAAGCATACCCATAGGAAAGTGAGGTGTTTCATCTCTGTACAAATCTAAGTGACTTGTCTCAAATGCATTCACATGGAAGAATCCTCAGGTGGGTTCACTGTGTATTCTGTAACCTAGACAGTTCAATTGTATGAGGCATCAATATATATTGAATTCCGTATGACAAAAGACTCAGATTACTGATACCACAAACAGAATCTGTACCCCCTGCCATATGGATTCTAGTAAAAGCAGCCATTCCTGATCAGAAAACATCTAGGCATAGCATAGTATAGCAGGCTCTTGTCTAAATTCCTGGTGTTTGCAGTGTAAGTATTAGTGCCTCCACCTTTCTGGACCTGTTTCCCTGACTGTGAAGAAGACATTAATGCCTTCTTTATAATGTATGATCTTCATGTAGAGATGAGAAAAGGTCTTTCACAACCTTACCCTACAGAATTTAGATTGTTGACAGTCTCCTATCCAAGCTCTAATCTGGTCCCACAACTGAGTAGCTTCTAAGACAAGAGAGATTGAGATAAATGTCTTATGGCCTTACACAGGGACAGAAAATTTGATCATAAGACAGCCAGAACTTCAAGAATCCCTGAATTCTGCCCAAATCTCCACCCATAAGAAATAAGCAAATGTGGACAGGACTCGCTCTCCATCCCAAGGGGTGACATCCAATACCCATCAGGATGGAGCCAAGGGCAGTGCAGGAGGAGCAAAACTGAAAAAAGAAAAGTCAACAAACCATAATTCAGAATATCAGAGACTCTACATCAACCACCTGGAACCAGGCCAGCCTATCTCTCCCCATCCTAAAGCTCAGGGAAATTTGCGGAAGAGGGGGCGGCAAGATTGTAAGAGCCTAAAGATGGGGAGGAGCAACAATACGCAAGATACTCCATACAAGTTAGGACCGAAGTAATCATAATAGGACTTTGCATGACCTATGCAATGACCAACATATCATTGAACCCCCAAAGTCTAGCATGGATCACAGACACTAGGATCTTAAAGGCAAGGGATTAACAGCTACACTAGTGTTCCTATACTGAAGGGGAACACATACACAAAAAAGAGCTCTAGGCAATGCCACTGAGTCCTTACACCTCAACAGAGAGGAGAACCCAGAGGGAAGTTTGACATGCACACTAAAGGATGCTCTAGGAATGGAGGGGGGGGCGCACTGGGAGAAAGGAAGGAAGGGGGAAAAGGAAAGGGAAAAGGTGGGGAGGGAGCAAGGAGATCCAGGGAGGGGTGGATGGAGGGGTGGAGGGAGGGAGGGGAATGGGGTGCTTATCAACTTTGGATGAGTGGAAGAAATAAAAAATAAATTAAAAAGCAAAAAAAGAGTAATTTGCAAATAATAAAAAAAAAGAAATAAGCAAACGTAGACAGCCTTAAACAGGATGTCTAAATAACCTCCCACCCGAAAAATTCAGGGGAACATCACTGAAGAGGAGGTGGTAAGAATTTAAGAAACTGAAGGGACAGAGGTGTGGTCAGACAGTACCCAACAAGAACAAGAATGTTGCTGCATCCATGAATCCACTCCAACTATGTGTACTTCTACAAGGCCCGCACGAAATTTGCTCTAACAGTATTTCACCATGAAAGAAGAAAGATCTAAGAGGCTCCATGCCTCTTTGAGACCACTGGGGATTAGTGTTGCACAGGGAAAGGAGAAAGGGAGCTACTCTTCTCAGTGGTTTACCCACTGATATGTGATTCAGGTTCCAATAAGTTCTAGGCACACGATATTAGAAGCATCCCAGATGAAACTCAGTGGGCCGCAGCATACAGAAAGATATTATGTGGGAAGCAGATTATAAAGAAGAAGTGGGGAAAGGAGAGGAAATGAGATTGAGTAATAAGGAGTAAAAACACACAAATTCATTGTATTCATGTATGAGACTCTAAAAGAATAAAAATAAATTTTAAAAAATCCTGAATTCATAAAGACAATAGCATCTCACAAAGGTGTTGAATTTCCCCATTCATCTCTCTCTAACATTACAAATGTTCTAAGCACAGCTTCACAGAGAAAATACTTTCAGCTTCCTTTATCCCATTCAGTAGTTACTTTTTTAATATAAAGAGCCACAATTTTCACTCAATGGATGACTTCAAAAAAGTCATCCATTCTTGAATCATTCTTGTTTGCACAAAATTGTACAGTGGGTGTATTCCTCTCAAGAAAAAATACACACCTGAATTCAATTTTCCTTTCTTTACTCTCTCTAGAGCTTCTGTTTTCTGGCCAAGATATTTTTAATACATTTATTAAATTTAACATTTTTATATACATGCTCCTTGCCTCCCTCATTGCCCCTTCTCCTCCCTCCCTTTCCTCTCACATTTCTCCAACCCCCCTCCCGTCTCTATATGGGTCCCGTCTACTCCCTCTTATTCTCCTGTCCTTTGGTTCTATAGGTCTTGTGGTTCCCTTTAAATCTTCTGTTCTCATGGGAATTTGGGTTCTGTGCTTGTCACAGCTAGGCACAAGTGTCAACTTGACAGTTGAGAGTTTGAACTCTGGGCACATTTGTAGAGAATTAATGGTTAAGCCCATTGTCTAGCTGATGGAGAAGGCCCAGCCCACAGTGGGTGGCATTAGGCCCTGGAATAAAAGATGGAGGGCTGGCTGAAGGAGTTGGCATCCTTTTGTACACTTGGTCAGACATGCTGGTCTGGCAAGTAAGGATTGTCCCTCTCTCAGCCATTACGTAGAGATGGTGTAGCCAGTTTCCTTGGCCTTAGTGTTGGTGCGTGCTCTCCCATCAAGCTGGACTGAGAACTGTAACTGGACTGTCGTAAGGAATTAAACCCCTTGTTCCCTTAAGCCATTTGATGGTCTTTATCAGCAGCCATGCGGGCGAACTGCAACAGGCAGAGAGGCCCTTCCTTGGATGGCCCACTGACATGGAGACTCCCCCACCTCTGTCTGATCCCTTACCCTTAAGCATCCAGCTGCCTGAAACTATTTCTCCTGAAATCCATGCCAATTCATGGGGGCATGGTGACATGTCCACCAATGTACAGGTCTGAAGAGATCAAGTTCTATTATCCTGAGTTCCTGGACGTGGCTGCCCTATTTTGAGTGGCGTGACCCGCCCAGAAATGGAACTTTCTTTTTTTTTTCATTTTTTTTTATTTATTCAATTGTGCGTGTATGCGTGAGTGCATGTGTGTGTATGTATGTACGTGTGTGTAGAACCACAGGCGAATTTGGGAACCACCATGGACCGCCTCCACCTCCTTGTTTACTCTGCCCGGGATTCACAGGCTCCGCCCTCCAGGGCCAGAAACGCAGGCCAACCCCGCTTCTGCCTGGCGTCTATACTGTCTATACATGGGGTCTAGGATCCGAACTCAGGACCTTCTGCCTGCAAGGCAGAGGCTTAACCCCTGAGCCACCTCTCCAGCCCCCAGAAATGGAACTTTCTATCTTTAAGATCTTACACTCTTACTGCTTCCTTTTCCTCAAAGTTCCCTTAGCCTTCAGATGGGGAGAGACTTGGCTGGTCTGGTATCATGTAATCATTGTCAGGCTGCCAGTGTTCTGTATTCAGGTTGTTTCTTCTTGTCCATTTTGTTATTCTTGCATTGCACAAGGCTGCATTCAATATGGGTGTGAGATCCTCTCTTACAAACAATACAGAAACTGCTAAAGTGAGGCCTTTATGTAAGAGAAGGCTTGAAGAGGAGGGAGGATCAAGAGTAAGGCATGATAGTCGGTGGGGCCAACCTCTAGGACATCAACTGGCTAGTCAACTAATCACAAACCCTAACCCCCATGACTGGAACACACAACCAGTACTTCAAACCAGTGATTAGGAAGGAGACTGACTGTGGATTGAATCAGGTATTGGCACCAATTATAGGTCTTTCTTGACAGTTGACCAAGATTGCTTAAGGACCTTCAAGCTCACTTTATTGCTGATAACAGCCATACCAGCTGGTGCTCTTCTAATGTTCCTCAGGTCAGTGGGAATTCTTTTTTTAAAAATCCTTATTACATAAAAAAGGTGACATCTCCAGGAGGAAAAAATTGAGGAGCTAAAGAATAACTTGACTCCCTAATTAACTAAATGACCTTCTTCACAGTTCTTGAAATTCAAACGTTAGCTTGACAAAGTTACAAATGATCTCAGATCATGTACTTGTAAGGACTGCCCTTAGTATATGACACTGTGAATACCAGCCTCTTGCTAGGTTTTCAACATTGCTCAGGAGAACTTCAGGACAACGAGACGTCCTCTAAATATTTATGCTGTTGCAAAATAAGTCAGCAGTGTGGCCGTTTTGTTGATTCACAAAGCACTTCAGCTTGTTAATATCCCAAGTCCAACAAGCCAAGAAATCTACTTAGCCTTGCAGAAGTCAACGTAGCCCAAACCTATCTGATCACAGAAGCCTTAATATATATGTTGAAACCTATTAATATCCCAGAGAACTGGTGTTCCTCTAACTGTCTCTTCTGAACAACAAGCACATTATACAAAGAAGCACAATAGACTAGCTGAACCCAACACTACACATAATGCTTGACAAAATTTAGTTTACCCATCCAGTAAAACAATTGCAATGATAATATATAAGGAAAGTTGTTTACTTATTGTAATCACAAAGTGGCAGGTGCCAAGGAAATTAATTAGGGCATTTCAAGCCAGTGCTGCTCAGGCATTTCTCACGGTATCCCAAGAAGTCTTTTATTAAGATGACTCAGTTTAAATAGCATAGGCAGAGTTAACACAGAATGCAATGTCAAAGCAAAGCAAGCAAGTTCACAAGAACTCCCTATTAGGAGAGACAAGAGACAGCTAAACTTGCTCCAGGTTAAAAGAACACATACCAAACTTCTTTCGAAAAAAAGATAGGAAGAGGGCAGTTATGGACCTGTCCCCAGGATTCTGAGAATAGGGGCAAGTATTCCATTCCAGAAACTCCAAGACAGTCAAGGACTAAAGAAGTCTGCTAACTTTGTAATAAAAAGCACCATTATCTTTAAAGGACAAGAAGAGGGGCCACATTCGCTCACAAGATTTGACGTATACACAGCTTATATGGTCCAATTCTCAGAACCCAGTGGTGGAGATATGGGGAAGAAAACATGTAGTTCTTTGTAAGTAAACTTTTTTGTTGTTGTTTTCTTTTTGTTATTTTGACATGCTTTCTCTAATTCTTCAGAGTTTGAAACTTCTGGACGCATATGCAACCACAAACATAAGCCAGCATCCATGCAAAACATTTTCCTTAGCATGGATAATTTTCATAATGATAGACTTGCCTGGATTTCATTATCTGACTATTCTGTCCATTGCCTTGCTACACCCATGTCCCTAAATACACTTGACACAATTCCATGAGTGTCTGGGACATTAGAGAGAATGAGTATTTTTATCATGAAAACAGTCATGACTGAATACCTTGACTCTTTTGTCAAGTCTTACACTGTAGGGCTCACATGTGGCATGCATCCTTACCTAGGGTAAGTTTTCATCATGGAAGTTAATAATCTGTAACTTTTGAAAATTCAGAGGTACTTTGCTGCTTGTTTAAAATGATATCAATCATTCTCTTCCTACATGCTTTCTGTCTGCACTACATCAGAGGCTTGTGCATTCTTGCCTTATTTCCCATTAAATGCATTATCATTTTTATTCTTAAAAAATCCCTGAGATTGCATATGTAACTAACTCATTTTTCTAGTTTAATTTTTCATTTTTTAAATTTTCATGTATATAGAGGGGGATATATGAGTGGGTATTCATGTGTTCATATTCATGTGGAGTCATTTATTTCCAGGTGCACATGCATGGATGTATGCGAATATATGTGGAGGTAGAGGCTGAGGCTGAAATCTTGATATTGGAAATCACCCTCAATTATTTTTCTATCTTCTTTTTTGAGACAGGTTCTCTAGTCAAATCAAATGCTTACTGATATGGTCAGCCTGCGTGTGCAGATTTCTCTGGGATTCCCAGTCTCCATATTCCAATTTGAATTACAGGCATGTTATCACACCCTTTTAACATTTTATGTGGGATCTGGTGATCTAATTTATGATTCTTAGCTTGTGAAGCAAGCGATTTAGCTACTGAATCATGTTCCTGACGATCCCCATTTTACGTCTGTAAAACAAATAATTCCAGTAGTCAAATTTCTAACATGAAATTCCATTTCTGTAAACTTTTAAAATCAGTCAGTTGACATATTTAAAGTTATTTGTGTATATGTTAAACTCAATCTCAAAAGTGTTTAAGATGATAAAATTATGCAACTCTTGTAAACTATCACCACTTACCTACCAATTATTGTCATGTTTATATACTAGCAGTCCTGATCATGGTGGATATACACTAGATGTTTATGTTGGATATATGCTAGATGTTTATGTGAATATCACGAAAGTACATATAGATCTTCATAAGATCAATTATTGCTGATAAAGATTACCTTAAACATTTCACATAACAAGTGTCATCTAATCTGTTAAGGAAGGACCTTTACAATAGAATTTCACAGGAAAGAGAACTGAAGGAGACAAAAACTGAGAAGAGGATGAGGCCAGACGGTGGAGAAAAACACAGCCAAGTCTGAGCACTGAGAATTTGAAAATGGCATTCTATGGTAGACACAGAGAACAAAGGACAGCAAAAAAAACTGAAATGAGAATGTAAATTAGGAAAGAAGCAAATGCTGAAAGATAAAATCAGGTAAGATTTCAGATCATTATGAGGGGACAAATTCAGAAAATACAGAAGACCTTCTTCACTTATGTTACAATTCTAAGCCATGGTTCCCACCTGTTAAATGGAGCTATCATTGTAAGCATAAGGAAATCAGAAAAATGAAGGAACAACCAATATTAGCTTCAAAATGATTTTTCTAGGCAACACATTAAACATCATTGTGAAACATTTTAGGACTCCATGTCTATTTTCATTCATTCTCCAACAAGTTAACACTATAAACTATGTTCATTTTTCTGTGAAGGAGGGCATGACATTAAATAACTTACAGTCAGAGTGAAGGGATTGCACCTTCGTGTAGCAGAAGGTTTGGGATTTAAAAAAGAAAAGGAAAAGCCACTTATTTAATTCAGTTAGATCTGCCTCAACTTGCAGAGAATTCAAAACAAGATTAGAAGTGTGAAGGTAATTTATCAACAAGGGAGAGGAGAGGATCTTTGACATTGAATTATGGGGTAGAGACTTTGTAACTGAACTCTTTCTGCGCAGCAGCCCTTTGTAGATTCTAGACTTAAACATTCTCTGGTGATGAGAACAGGAAACAATAATGAATGCCACCAGTCTAAACACACACATCACATGCATCCCGGTCCTCAGCCTTTTCTCAGCCGTGATCGTCTATGCACAGCTGTTTTTCTCCCCCTCTCTGTCTAGAAAATCTTGCAGTAGTTATACTTCATACTATTCTCTTTCCGCGGCCAACACTGAGTTTGAGTAACTGATATCCCTCTATTTTGAGCTAAGCAACTACTTCCCATGACTCGTGCTTTAAGCATTTAACAGAAGCTAAGAAATAAAAAGGAAAGTTGTCAAATGTGTTGCTTCTTCTCTCCTCCCTCTTCCCTGCCCTAGAAAACATTCTCTGAAAATAACCAGAAACTCACTGAGGGCAGCCAACACGTTTCATCTTAATGTTGCTCACAATAATGTGAAAGATGCTTGAGAAATTGATTAAAGCATGATGGTAAGATTCTAAAAGATAAATTTCTCACTTATTTTTCTTACTTTTCTGAAGAACTGTTTGGCAATACAGATTCTACTTGGAATGGGTCATTGATGAAATAGAGAAAAATGTGTGTCTTTTTAAAGCTGTGGTGTACAATATTGGATATGGTGGAAAATTCACAAAGGCACTTCTTGCAAACTCAGTACTTATTGAAAATGACAGCAAGGATGTAAACAATCACCTCTTTTCTTAATAACCACAATTGAGAAATATTGTTTGCTCCACTTTGCCAGTGTAGGTAGAGTAACAAGGCCAAGAGGCTGTCTGCTAGATGCTGGACTACGCTGATGAACCTTCTAGAGAAACTTTTCTCCCCCTCTAGAAAATGGATGATGAAAAATTTTAAGCAAAAATTCTTCAGGAACAAAAAGGAATGTTCTGTATGCGTGGGGAGGGGGAACTCACATCATCTAACTAAGACACCTAGAGGCCAGTGTAGGACGTGTAGACACAAAACGATGGGAACACTTGGAGCACACAGGAAGCTGTATTTACCCACCAGTAATGAAGTCATTGTGGACAGACCCAGCTTCTGCCTTTGGCAAATCTACAACTTTTCTCATGAGTTTCTCACATGTAAAAGATTAATGAAATAAAATGTATGATTAAAAAGTCAAGGAAATATTTAGCTCACAAATGGTAACATAATTATGCTTGTGTAGTCTAAATAATTCTCGCCAGTCCGAAATTCTTCAGAGACCCAAGTGAATATATTACCACCACCACCCTCTGGCCGTAAAGTCCATGTTTCCTGGCAATAAAATTACTGTAATAAACATTTGGGTTCTTTTCCATTTTAGAGCCATTTTGAACAACCAGTTTCTAATGTTTTTTATTAGCTCTCTCTCACAGTCTTCCGATGAATGACAAAACCCCAAGTGCTTTATCTGAGTGGCTAATATTAAGCACAATGCTGTTTTTCAGCCAGTGTGGAATCTTACCCACACTAAGGAAACACTTTCTAAGAGGCTCTCTGAGACTAAATCCTTCCCTGAAATATAGGAAATTAGTCCAACGAGATTATCTCTCTTGACCCTGCCAGTCATTATAGCATTAGTCAAAAGGGTATCTTAACACCAATAATATTTCTTATTTAAAGCTCACTTTCTTCCTCAGAAAAAAAATCATGTGGTTTGGGCAGCCACCCACAAGTCATTCCCTGCTTCTTATGTGGTCTAGTGACAACATACCTACTGACATCACAGTGGGTTTGCTGATCTAACAGTGCATCACTTTGTAAAGAGCTTTGCCCCTGAAAGGCCTTCAGTCATTCTGCAATAAAACGTTAAGAGTCATCCACTTCCCTCAGAGCTAGTTTTGCTCCAGTGCCATGATATTTAATGAAGAAAGATTCACTAGGTTTTGGTCATCATTCACATTTAAAATTCTGTTATTAAACATAAGAAATGATTCACAATCTCCTAAATCAATTAAATCTGTTGATGCTGAGTGATCCGAATTGCATTTAAATGGTGTGTATCACAAAACTATACAAGAAACTCCAAATCATCTTTGGTGCTCACCATGTCAAATCTTACTTGTAGCCTTCTCCTTGTCCCCCAGGTATGCTTCCATGGAGATTACACCTATTCGCTCCTGCAGTACAATGAGTACCTTATATTTATAATGCCATCTAATCACACAAGTACATACTGAGTCATCATTGACATTTCCATTTTATCAGTAAATCAACAGAGGTTCAGAAAGTGTTGCAGTTAGCCTGCATGGAGAGCAGGGGGTTTCATTCTGTCTTAACAATTGTCCCGTTACGTTTCTTACTCCAGCTTGGCAGAGCTGGCCACCTGAGAGCTTAGAGAACTGGCCACACAATATCCACAGGAATGCTTAGAGAGAGACGAACCTCACTTTCCAGACAGCGTGTCCAGTCCAAGTATGCTGAAGAATGTCAGTTTTCCCTAAATCACTTCCTCTATCCTGTCCACCTGCCCAGGGAGTAATCCCAACCATGATGGCTTGGACTTCCCCATTAATCTCCTGAAAGTTTGCTCTGGGCTTAACTCAATTATTAATTCTTCACAACTGTGCCCAGAGCTTCAGTCTTCAATTTTCAAATTGACACCTGTATCTATCTGTCACAGAAAATTAGAAATCAACTTGGTCACAAAGTTGTATCACAGATATAGTTCAGTTTCACAGCAATCAAACTCTAATCTGGGCTGTTAAGTGCTCTGCTAAACCATCTCTATACCTTTCTCTATCCTTTCTGGAGTAATCCAATCCCATCTTAACTTTATAAGTCAGTGGATTATTACAAAATAGGATAAAACATCTCCTGGATAGTCTTCTTCAAAAATATTGCAGGTCAAAGAGTGTCATCAATGATGACACAGACTGGGGGCTGGAGAGGTGGTTCAGGGGTTAAGCCTCTGTCTTGCAGGTAGAGTTCAGATCCTAGACCCCACGTATAGAAGCTTGGCAGAAGCAGAGGCGGCCTGCACTTCTGGTCCTGGTGGGCAGAGCCTGTGAAGTCCATGGTGGTTCCCGAATTCGCCCGTGGTTCTACACACACACACACACACACATACACACACACACACATGCACTCACACACACACGCACAATTGAATAAATAATTAAAAAATAAAATTAAAAAAAATTAAAAAAAGTCAGAGACTGAAACTAAATAAAATTATTTCAGAAGGAATTCACCATGAATTTCTTTCCAGGGAATATTTTATTGAAATATAAAAAATATTAACTTAATTGCCTTTTACATAGCCTTTCTCGTATTATATGAAGACAGATATAAATTCAAAGTGTTTAATGTATATATTGTTTACATATTAGATAAGCAAGCTTATCTCTATATTTAAACACTGAAATACTGACCTACAACTTTCCATGGGAGAGGACTCATCAAATACCTTTGCCACAAGTGGACCCTTGTAGATGGAAGATTGCGTACAAGCCCTTTCTATGATGCATCCTCACTCTTAGTAGTGTGGATTGATCAATTCTCTCCTTATTCTGAAAAAGTTACCTCTATTTCATGTAATGCCTGCTCATAGCTATCATGTAGTATTTTTAGGAGGCAAGTTAAACATGCACGTGATGAAGAGAAACAGAGCCCAATGTAAGACAGAAAGGAAGCTACAAGAAGAAAGCATGACATGGATGACATCAACAACTACAAAAGCAAGATCTATATGAAGAGCACAGATCCTTTTGCAGCTATCCAACTCGTGGGTAATTAACAAGTGTCAGAACACCACAGCAGAAAAAGAAAAATACCCACAGAGCCACATGAGTCAGGGGGCAAGTGTCAGAGAAACCCTTTGGTTTTTTCACGTTTGCTAAATAGTACATGCAAAAACACAATTCCATATCTGTAAGAAAAAAATCCCTTAAAACCAACAAAGTGTAGTCTGAAAAAAAAAAAAGCACTTTCCATTTGGCACTTTGAGGTAGCAGTGCCATTTCTTTTTTTATTATTATTATTTATTCAACTGTGCGCATGTGCGTGTGTATGTGCGCACGCGCGTGTGTATGTCTGTGTGTGTGTGTGTGTGTGTGTGTATGTGTGTGTGTAGAACCACGGACGAATTCGTGAACCACCATGACGCCTCCACCTCCTTCTGCCCCGGGATTCACAGGCTCCGCCCTACCAGGACCAGAAGCGCAGGCCGCCCCCGCTTCTGCCTGGCGTCTATACGTGGGATCTGGGATCCTGAACTCAGGACCTTCCGCCTGCAAGGCGGAGGCTTAGCCCCCTGAGCCACCTCTCCAGCCCCAGCAGTGCTATTTCTAACTTGTCCATTTAGTTGTGGAATTGCATTGCTTTCCTTCATTTTAATTTCATGTTTCTCTTGTGTTTTAATCACTGCTGCACCCTGGAAACTCTCAGAGCAAAGATTTGCCTGTCTGCAAAGCCTAGTGTCCCAGCTGTCAAAACAGAACCTCGTCTGCCCTCAGGGGCTCCGAGGCAAAAAGGAAATGACCTCCAAAGTCTAAAATTTTGCTTTCACTCCACTTTAAGATATGCTTAAAAAAAAAAAAAACTTTTTAAACATGTCTCTTTATGGGTTCTATTTTTAGCTGCCATTTTAATCTTAGACATAGTTGGCCAAAGGTGAAGGGTTGCTTTTTTTATTTGTTCATGCATTCCTTTGTTTGTTTTATTTAACTGTAGAAAATAGTGTGCTGTTCATTAATTACCAAATGAGAACTTTGAATCCAAATCCAAGAGCACACGCAAATTCCTGATGCAAGAGGGGATTCAGGAGCCTGAACCTCTGAAGGGCTGAACACCTTTTATTAAGAGGCAGACAAAGGCGTGTTTACATGGGCAGCAGGACAGCACAGTCACCATAAATAGATGTATCAGATTTTTTCCTACTCACTCCTGTCATTATTAATGGGAGCTATGAACTTCAGGCCAGTCTGAAGAAGAAAATATGTAAGTCTAAGCAATATTCTTTGAGGTGAAACCTTGGAGTACTGTCAACACTGCATTTAACATGTATCAAGCTGGACTTCTGTTCTTTGTGCTTTTGCTTCTGGCTGCCTTTTTGGGTGGCTTTACTTTGATCACCAATCTGTATTTTTTCTCTGAGTATTAGCTGAAACCTTATTTTAATAAGCCTGCCTTTCAACTAATTCTCTTCATTACTAAGATTCACCCATTTAGATTACAAGAGTGTCAGATGTAATAAAATTTTTGTGTCTGTCTCCTATTGTCAGATAGATGACAACAAACATTTTCATAAACAGTGTGTGAACTCAAGGACACATCATAGGAAATCTAAGTGGTTGCACAAATCTACCCTTCCAGGTGATAAATTTTCATCTTCACAGTGTACACCCTTGTGAGGATATGTAAATCAGGGTTACATATAATCACCCAAATAGGAGGACTTAGAAAGGGATAAGGAAATAGTGCCAATCTGTCTGGAGTCTAACTAGAAAGGCTTCATGGCCATGACTCTAAGAGGTCTAACCTTCAGTCTTTGGATAACAGACATAATGCAAGGAAAGGTGTTGAATATTTTTCCAGGATGTCATGATCCATACTCTAGTGAAGAAAATTTTCTTAAGACTGATAGTTAAAACTGTAAGAGATCTTATTTAAAACAAATGTGAACATCCACTGTAGGATGAAAAGTATTCAAGAGAGTAAGTACTTTGATATTTGTTAGGATCCAAAGCCAAACCTTCATGAAAGTCACACTCTGTATAATGTTAGCAGATGTGTACATGTGCATACAAGGATAGAGAAGAAAGGGAAAAGAAAAGGAAGGGAGGGGGAGAAAGAGGGACAGACAGATAGACACTGAGACAGAATTTTGACATTTTAAGTATAAAATAGGAAATGGAAAACACACATGCAATTTATCTATTAGCAGTCGGTCAATATTATTCTATCATAACTGCACAAGAAAGCTTATCAAATTCAGTCTTTGGCCTCTTCTTCTGAAAGTTTAAGAAAAGTACAGTTAATGAATTATTTAATGTACTTCTTAACTAAATCCATGCATTGCAGGACAAAGTAAATGTTATTAAAACATAAATACATTTTTCCTAAAGATATTGCAAGATTACCTAATGAAGACAGAACTCCCAAAATTATATTATGCTCACCTATTCCATTTCCTGAATAAAACTATAGAATTACTGGAGCTTGAGACTCAGATTACAAGTTTATTAAAACATTGATCACCCACCACATACATGAAAAAATGCTTAAAGCTTGACTTCTGGAACTCATGGTGGGTCCTGACAAGAGTTGGAATAGTATGAAATCCTGCAAGGTCCTACCTCATTGAAGAGACCCTAATTTGTAAGAAGCCGGAATCACATGAGACAAATCTCCAAGTCCATTCAGACTTGAAACAGAAAGACATAGATATAAATACACACAGAGAGAGAGAGAGAGAGAGAGAGAGAGAGAGAGAATGAAGAAGGTGATTGAGGGAGGTATCATAGTTAGACACAAGTGTCAGTCAACTTGATAGTTGAGGATTTGACTCTGGGCACATTCGTAGAGAATTAGTAGTTGAATTAAGCACAGAGCAAACCTGTAGGAGATTGTCTACTTGATGAGAAAGACCCAACCTATGGTGGGAGGTACTAGGCCCTGGACAGGTGAATAAAATACAGAAAGCTCAAAAAAAAGTTGGCATCTTTCTGTATACTTGGTCAGGCATGCTGATCTGACGAATAAAGACTCCCTCTTTCAGCTATTACGTGAATACAGTGTGGCAAGTTCCCTTGGTGTTGATGTGTGTTTTCTTGTCAACCTGAACTAAGAATTGCATCGGAGCAAACGTAAGAGAAAACAAAGCCTCTGGTTCTCATAAGCTGCTTGGTGACTTCATCAGCAACCATGCAGAGCAACTGCAACAGGAAGGGAGAAAAAAGGAGTAATGGATTTGGAAAGGAAGAAATTTTAATCAAGTTACTTTGTGCTCCTAAACTTCAAAACCCAAAGAGTGCTAGACAATTGCAGTACAATTTGTAAGGAAGTCAGAATCATCTTTGGGCAATTCCATTAAAATCCAACAATACCAACACACTGGCTAAAGAATCAACATACAATGTCTGATCTAATTGACATGGGTCTTCTCAAACTGAAGGGCCACTGTGAAAATTTAAATGATTAGTCTGCAAATGAAAGTGAAATCTATTTCCAAAACTCAAGAACACGATTAAAGTCCATGTGTTAATTTGTCCTTTATGGACATTTCATGGAGTGCTTCATTTTATTAAACTCTTAAATAATTCATTTCCTATTAAATAGCAACCTCATTAGAGGCTATATAAGACACACAACATCACTATAGGGAAATCTGGGAGAAAAAAAACCAAGGGCTTTTATGAAGAGAACTAGGGCAAGAAAAACAAGTTCCCAAGAGTATAGACTCCATATCCCAACTCAGAAAACACAAGGGTTTGGTGGCACCCAAGAGTATGTCACACAATTAGAAGGGGTCTTAGAAGATCTTACTTGGATGAACATCTATAATGATTCTCTAACAGAGGAGCCTAGGAGGAGTAAGTATTCTGTATTATGAAAAGGCAACCACAGTATTGACACTAGTTCTTGTTTTAACAATCACTCACAAAGCCGTTGGAATTTGACAATAAAACAAACCGAGGTATTTTTACTTATTACCCAGCAAATTTCTAAGCCATATTGTTCAAAAGAAGAATGAGGCTGAATAAAGAATTCCAAAGCCTGGAAGTGACTTGTGGTTCAAATCACTTCCACAAATGCTGTCCAAATAAGGATTTTCAAAGCCCTTGTGTTCCCGTGTTCCCAGGGAAGAGGATTTGGGCACTGGAGAAGCAGCTGCATAATCTCAGTTAAGCAGGAGACCTGCAGGGCTCCTTGCTTTGCAGAGACACAGTCATTTACTAGTCTGGAGATTCATACTGAGGTCCTAATCTACTGCATATCACAGTAAAGCCCTCACCAAGGACAGGAGAACGCCAAGTGGGGAACATACAGATGCAAAGTAAATCCACTTCTCAGGCCTCCTGTGTGAGTAGATGATGCATCCACTGTTATTGAGGGATTATAGAGAGGGAGTAGTGTAGGGATAACTAAACTCATTAAGAGATTAGCTTCTAATAACTGACAGAAGGAATTAGAGATCAACTGAAAATGTTGGGATGCTTCTGGAAGTTCCATTGCAGATGTTTTCCCTCTCCAAATAGCAAATTTCTCAAACTAAAAAGTATGACAGAGTGAAAGACCAGGTAAAAGGTACCATATAGGTTAAGATTCACCATTTTATATGTTGAACCTCGTCATTGATATTCGTATGTGATTTTAGGTGAAACCTGATGGAACTGTTAGGATGTTCTGTTTTTCATATTTTTTTACAGTCACTGAAATAACTGTGTCATCATAATTACTAGATGTTTGGAATAATTGATCATCTTGATGATTTGGACCAGATATACCCTGTCACAATATTTCTTTTCACACAGAAAATATTACAAGGGAAGGAAGCGAGATGGCTTAGCGGGTGTTATGGTTGCATTTTGGTGTCAACTTGACAGTTGCAGATTGTTTGGGGCGCCGCTGTGGAAGATTAATGGTTACAATGGCCCCTGAACAAGTCTGCAGGTACTTGACTAATTGCGTGGAGAACCCAGCCCATAGTGGGTGGTACTTTCCAGTGGTGGACCAGATAATAGGAGGTGCAAGGAGGAGGGACTTGCTCTTCCTTTATCCGGTGTCGATGTGCTGTGCAGTCCACTCTGTGTGCACATTGTTCACTTTTAGAGCGTCGTGTCCTTCTTTGCTGCTGCTGCTGCCTCCATCCTTGGCTGACTTGGAGCTTCACCTTTTCCATCACATTGTTGCTGTTCCCACTGCCTTTGGAGCCTGGTCTCTAGGCCTTGCTGCTGTTCATTGTTCATTGCTGATGTCAGAATCCAGATGTTCTTCACCCACGTCGGAACCCAGTGTCTTCAACCCTCCAGAGGAGCAAAGGCTTGAAACCTTCTCAGGATCTTTTGGCTTTGCAGAACATCCCAGTCAAAACGAGGCTGCTGCAGGCAACTGCCTTGAAGAACACTATTTTTATTGTGTTATTTTTAATAAACTTATATATTACATTCTATATATTCTGTTTCTTCAGAGAACCCTGACTAATACAGTGGGTAAGGTATCTGCTTCCAAGCTTGGTGACCTGATTTTGATTCCCAGAACCCTCGTTATGGAAGAAATGGTTGGACTGCTGACTTCTGAAATTTGTCTTCTCACTTCTACCTGCATGCCATAGCAGGCATGCCCATTCTCTCTCTCTCTCTCTCCTCTCCTTTCCCTCAAACACATTTTTTAAAAAAGGATGGAAAATATTACTAGGTATAGAAGAAACAAACCAAATATCCATCAAAGAACAACAATGAAAACAAAAAAACATTAATTTAAGAGTTATAAAACTGCATTTCCCTTCACTCATCCACTGTATATTCTTATCTCTTGAAGAGGGGAGGGGAAAGGGGATGGTTGGGACAGGGGATGGAAGGCAAACAGGAATGAGTAAGCAATATATTTGTAAAACTAGGAAAATATAATAAACTTACAAAATAGAATAAAGATGAGCTACAAAAGTTATAAAACCAGAAGCTAACTCATATTTTGTGGATCTTTTTACCTTAACTCAGACTAGTCTTGTCCTTTGTAGTGATACCTAAGTTTATCCTGCAAAACAGAAGTCTATCACATTTAACTTGCCACATGCAGGAGGCGGGGGGGGGGTTTCTCTGCTTTCACCCAGAGAAACTTATCCCTGGTTAGGTTTAAAACAGTCCATAGCTGAGTACCATGTCTTTGCTGAGATACAAGTCATTCTGGTCTGACCAGGGAGTTTCATACTTGATGTCCATGCGTACAAACTAGAGAAAGGTGTTTGCATTTCCTGAGAGAAGGCAATGCAGTATAATGCAGACTCTGATAATGGATCTATGTGGATCATGTCCATTTCATCCTAAAGGTGGTATAGACAACATGTTTACCTCTCTTGAACAACCACTGAAACCTTTGTAAATCATATCCATCACCAAATGTTTGTAAATATTTAATAAGAGCAAGTGTATAGTGAACCAGTCTTACTTCTTGGTAACTGAAGAAAATGACAAGCCCGGGGGGAGGGGAGGAGGGGAGTGAGAATGGTAGCTGAGAAATTACTGAAACCTTCTTAGGAGCAGCCATTAAGGAACCAACTGAGACTTACATTGTGAAGATAGGTAAAACGCAGAGTGAATAGTAGAAAGAGAAGAAATGTTAAATAAGACCTCATATAGGCCTGCAGATACCTTCTTAAACCTTCACTGGTTTCGTTTTAGGATGTTGGAGTTTCTCAGATGCTAAGGGTTTAGTAAATGAGTTATCAACTGGATTTCTGATGCTTCTAAATAGTCCATTATGTGCTTTTTTCTTCCTCTACCTGTTTCCCTCCAACACTGTGTTTAGGTTGCAATGGTAAAAGTTAAGTTTACCACTTTATCTATAGATCTCAGAGCCAAAAGATACCATTAAGATAGACATGGGGTGGTGAGCATATCACCTAGGCAACCCAGAGCCTTCCTTGAAGCTTTTGCTCATGGCAACATGTAGATGTAGCCTCTGGGTGGTTTTGTGGATTTTCTGTGCTTGGATCAGAGATGACTGGTCTTCTTGCTGCCTGCTTTCTGATTTGCGATATTATAGTACAGTCCATCTAACACACAGAGAAATGATGTATCTGGATGCAGAAGAAAAAATATGATGGACAAGTATATTGTTCAATTGTCTTTCCAATTTATCTCAGATCACCTCGCTGACCTACACTAGGTGATCAGCAATGTTCACCCCTACCTTTCTATAATGAGACCCTGGAGAATAGAAATAAGCCTGGAAAAATAATTTCGGTTGTAAGTTGGATGCAGACTTTAGGTTATGTCAACGGTAGGGCCTGCAAAAAAATTTTTCTATGAACAACTTCTGCAGCTCCTGAAACTGCCATTGACACTCCTTCCCTGAAATCGCCCACTCAGCTTTCCCAAAAATGGTGGAGATGTGTGTCTTTATGATTGCTTGTTCTTTATCTGAGTTCATTTGAGGCATTATGACTCATTATATGATGCTTTCTTTGCCACTTAGTACTTTGCTATATTCATTTTCCTCAATTGTAATGAGAATAATCTTCAACTTTTGTGACATGCAAAAGTCACTCCTGAAAAATACAAGTGGAGTCAACAGCTAAACTCTAAGCCAACAATAAAAATGTTATCCATAATCAAAGTCTTAGGATCTGGGACTGGAGAGATGGCTCAGAGTTTAAGATTCTGCCTAGTAAGCAGAAGGACCTGAGTCCCCATTCCGGATCCCATGTAAAAATGCCAGACAGAAATGGAAGGAGCCTGTACTTCTAGCTCTATTTGGCAGAGTTTGTGAAATCCCAAAGAGATGCAAAAAGAATATAGAAGCAATCCAGGATGACTCTCAGAGTTACTCTTGGTCTGCCACAGAGACACACATGCAGGCACAAATATAATAACTAAGTAACTTAACAAAATTTTAAAAGTCTGAGGATCTCCCTTTAAGAATATGGTGTCATGATCTTAACATCTTGACATCTTAACATCATGAAGACTGTTCTTTTTTTAAATTTATAGAGTTGTGCACTGAATAAATTCAAATAATAGATAAACGAAGAATGATCTTTAATAGCTTTGTTTTCTTGCCAACCTAAAGCAAAATGATAACCAATGACAAAGTTTTCCATAATTAGCCAATAGTGAAGTCATTATCACTTTTCATAAGTATTTAAAAGATCTACTGGAACAACTGAAAAGTGGTATAAATGGTCTAGTTATTGGTACTTTCTGCCAAGTCATATAAGTAATATGATAGTCCATATTTTTGAACCTGAGGATACAGTAGACTAAGTTATAACACACAACACACACACACACACACACACACACACACACACATAAACATATGTGTATGTGTGTGTGTTCTCAAAAATAATTTCAATGTTCTCAAAAATAATTTCAGAAATGAAAACATACCTTTTTCAAACATTAATATTACACAAAACATGCCGCCTAATCATCTCTCTGGAAGCAAAATTGCTGTCCATTGTCATTTAGTACATAACAAGCATTAAGCATGATACATAAGTTTATATATGTATATATACACACATAAATACATACATGTGCATATGTGTGTGTTGTGTGTGCTTGTGCACATGTGTGTATATAGTCTGTATCTTTAATTTTTTTATTTATTATTTATTCAATTGTGCATGTATGCATGTGTGCGCATGTGTGTATGTATGTGTGTGTAGAACCACAGACGAATTCGGGAACCACCATGGACGCCTCCACCTCCTCCTTGTTACTCTGTCCCGGCATTCACAGGCTTCGCCCTACCAGGACCAGAAACGCAGGCCGCCCCCGCCTCCGCCTCCGCCTGGCGTCTATACGTGGGGTCTAGGATCCGAACTCAGAACCTTCTGCCTGCAAGGCGGAGGCTTAACCCCTGAGCCACCTCTCCAGCCCCTATAGTCTGTATCTTTGAATCTGCGTTATCATATACACACACATAATGTTCTCAAAAAAGAATTTCAAATGAAAACATATCTGTTGCATAGGTTAATATTATCCATAACGGGTTACTTATCTCTCAGGAACCAAAATTTGCTGTGCACTGTCACTTAGCACATCTTAAACATTATGTATGGTACACAAATATATGAACATATATTTATTTGTGTGTGTTTGTGTGTGTATGAATGCGTGTGCAGGTACAAACGTGCATATATATGTGTGTGTGTGCGTATATATATATATATATATATATATACACATAGGAAAAGAGAAGGAGAGTGAAAGAAGAGAAGGAAGGAAGGAAGGAAGGAAGGAAGGAAGGAAGGAAAGAAGGAAGGAAGGAAGGAAGGAAGGAAAGAAGGAAGGAAGGAAGGAAGGAAGGAAGGAAGGAAGGAAGGAAGGAAGGAAGGAAGGAAATGAGAGAGGGAGAGATAAAAGAAACATTAATTAATGAATGGATAGATACAATAATATTTAAAAACACAGCAGCATTTCAGCTCGCTGCTGTCTGGTGAGGAATCCAGTTCCTTTATCATAAATTGATACCTTGATTTTTGTCATGTCCATCCCTCCAAATCCCATTTCTGTCCACATAAAGTACTCAACTCAAGAAAAATGGCAAAAAGAAAACTAGATTTAAGTTTCTGTAAGTTATTATGGTCTTAAAATAAACCCACAAAGTCTCACAGTACATATCCTACCTATCTTTCCAATTTTGAAAAGGGCTTTAAGATTGCTGAATCCTGGAGAGGAAAGGAGGAAACAGGACCCATCTGCAGACCCACCTAATCCCGTAAGTCAGTGTTTATTTCACCCCTTAACTCAATGGACAGGGACAGAGGCATTTTACATAAGACCAAAGGCTGTGGGGCACTCAAAGGGCTCCGTGCTTCCCCTGTAATGAAGAAACGTCTCCATCTCCTTCCATCCACACAAGAGGAGAATAACAGGACGGTCAGTGCTTTTCTTGATGGCAGCTGGCCCCAGCTTATCCCATCGCTAAGAGAACTCTAACTACACTAGGAGGAAGGAGAGCAGTAAACAAGAGAATGGAGCGGGAGGTGCCGGCTTTCAGTCTCCATGTAAGTGGTAGAGAAAGTGCTTTCCCTGTGTGACTAATCTTTTCAGTATTGTCTCCGTTGGAAGAGGTTGTAGACACAGTGGCTTGCATTTGTAATTTGGCCTGGATCACTGCTTTTCTGACCTTCCTTTTCTCATGCATAAAATAATGGCCATACTAATGACAGTAATGATGACTGAGGACAATAATAGTCATTTCTGTCTTCCAATATTTTTGAGGCACCCAATGAGGGAAGGTAATTATTTTATAAAATGTAAAACTATGGCTCGGTGATATTTTTCAAGTGGGTAGAACCTTCCAGCACTGAGTCTGGACACTTAGCTGGGGTTAAGGAGATTCTAGGCATAAGAGAAATGGTAAAATGAAGGCTAATAATGGCTCCATTGGCTATTACACTTTTAACTTGGAACTATGCCCTTATTTTGATGAACGACATTCTGCAAAGATAAGCCAAGAAGAAGCTGGGTTGAAATGCAGAATCCTGGTTTATGGGATGCAAAAGCCAAGAATTTTTCTCTGTGTACTCCTCCCTCCCTATGCTGAGATCTCACTGTTGATGTGATATGGCGAGAGATACCATCAGCACTAGTGTTGGGTCTATAAGGATAGATCCACCTGACATGCTAGTCCTCTCTAGAAACATCAAATTACACAGAAGAGAATGACTGTAACCTATTTTTATGTGGCTTCTAACTGACAAAGCAAGGCAGATCCAAGCCCTCTCTTAGATTGCCATTTGGCAAAACACCAATCACAGGAGTCAACACATCGCTTTGCCGAGTTTTTGTGTTAATGATACCTTCAGCTGCTGATGGCACGCAGCCTCTATTAACCCATTCCTACAGGTGCAGTGGAGGCTATTAGTTTTCCCACTTGAGGCTTCCCTGATAAATCCCACAGTCCTGAATATCTGCTTCTGAGGTCCTGGCATTAAGGATGACTGATATACTGGCACTGAAGGGAATGCAGTTGTTCTCATTCTCTTTAAATGGAATCCACCTTCTGATACTAAGTACCCGTGGTTCCATCATTTCATGGGCTCATATAAACAGAAGGGAGGTAGCTGAAGTTAGAAGAGACCACTGGCTTCCATTTCCTTCAGGATAACTCTTCTAATGTTCCCAAGCCGATGTCTTCTGCCTTTTGACAGTCTCATAAAGTCCAGAAGATGAATGGAGTGTCAGTTTTAGAATCACCCCAAATAGTTTATGCATGGCCATGGACTTGAAATCCTAGAATCTGACTGAGTTCATCTGCCGCTACATTAAAGGCATCAGGTGGAGAATAATTCACTGGGATTCAATTGCTTTTTGCAGTAATGGTTACCTGAAAGTCTTCTGCCTAAAAGCTTCTGAATGTGGAAGATATAATAACCACCAGAGACACACCTGCCTTTAGCAGCAGGACTTTCTTCCGTGAAATCCTAAATGGTTCATATAACTACATTTCATTTTCTTCAACCTGTCTTTCTCTTGAGATGGTGAAGTGGGAAAATCTTAATATCTTCCAGTTGCCAAGTCTCTGCCATAGGATTTCATGACTCATCACTCACTGTTTGACAATCTCATCTTCGCATATGAATGATCTCTGAAGTAATGCCATTCAAGTGTATAACATTCGCTACATCAGAGTGTCTCAGAGCATGTGCGGGATCAAGAGATTCCAGTAAGTCTAAGAACATTCTGAGAAAAGGCATGAACATTATTTAAGAATATTGGAAATTGATTTACAAGGGAAAATCAGAGGATTTTGTACTGAAGCCAACTGTGGAATTGTGAAAATACAGCACATAGGCACTTCTGGAGTTCATCTACTCAAGCAGGAGAATTAGAAGCTATGCTACTGCCTAACAAATTTTCTATCAGATTGTTAGATGTCAATGATATCTCCTTAAGTCTTCTTCCCAATGTTAAAGTGACTTGTCTCTTCAATGAAACCAGAATGAGAGATAAAGTTCTTCAGGAGTTGGAGTCCCATGCCTATGGAAGCTGAATGGGGTTGAACTTTTGTCATCTGGACAATATGAACACCTCAATCATGAAGGAAAGTGAAATGACACTTTTGACCCAGATTCAACTCCAAATTATTACTCTCTTCTCAGTAGCATAGTTCTATCTTGGACATGAGAAGGTTGTAGACCAGAAAGCCTACTGACCAGATGGTGAGATGCTTCCTATATGTTGAGTTTCCATACAGAAACCAAACTGGTACCATGCGCAGGCCAAGGCCAACTTTAGAAGAGAGAACTATCATGATTTTATTTTTATACTCCATTTTCTCAATATCCATAAAATGCCAAGAGTATCTTTTTGTGGCTTTTGTCTTGAAAGCCAAGTGCAAGATTTGAGAAACAGAAGGTTCTATATTTCACTTGTAAGCACCTATGCCAGACACATCTTGAAAACACTTTCATCTTTTTGCAACAGATTCCCAGATTCATGGGCTGAAACAAGACAGTGATAAAATAAACAAACCAAAACAAAAAAGAAAAAAATTCCCAGAAAACTAATCTTTTCTGATTCTACTTTCTTTTCAGTTCAAGAATAAAAGAATTCACAGCAAAAAAAAAAAAAAAAAAAAGGATAATGCCAGGTTAAAATTTGAGTTTTAGAACTAAGAGCTGTCATAGTACTTTTCTACTTTCTTTTAATTCATACAAAACTACATATGGCTTTGACATTAGATGCATTCTCTAAGGTCCCAGTGCAAGAAAATGCTTGAACTAAAGCTTGGACTTGAGCAAGTAGAATTCAGGGCCTCGTGTAGTGTTGAATTCCATAATATTGGAGTGATTTCCATGTCGATTTCCAGCTATGCTGGCACATTCACAGACTGGAAAGTCATGAGGTCACTTGCTTCTACTCTGAAATAGGCATCAGTCCCCTTTCACCCTCCCCATCAACCTTTTCTCAACTAGAATAACTAGAAATGCAAAGTTGCATATTATTCAGGATAAAAATATTCCATTAAAACCTCATTACATTCTCACATAATTTTCTGCCATTCTTTCTCATTGTAGTTTTTCCACAACACTGAGAGCCATAGATATCTTTCACAATTTTTATATTGATGATGACATTAATAGATAGATAGATTCTTAAGCTAGCTCTTTAATATTCAACAAATGTTGCATATATAAAAATATACATTTATATGTATATATATTTTGCTTTTCCACTAAAATGTAAGTTCTCTAAGGGCAATCATTTTTATTTCATTCAATATCTGCTGTAGCTCTTATACTTCACACAGTGGAACATGGTAAATACTAACTGTATGAATCTATAGCATGTAGTTTTAATAATCAAATGAATAGCTTTCAATCATACATTCGTACCTTAACTCATTGGGAAATCCTTTTCATTGAGTGTTCTTTCAAATTAACATTAAATAAGTCCAACCTGTTTCTATTGGTGAAAATATTCATAATATTGCCTAAACCATATTCGTACTCAGCAGGGATATGAGGTGGATTAAAGAGTATAGTTTCCTCTAAACTAGTTCTCTCTCAGAAAAGGTCAAGCAAGGCTGCTATCCAAGAACTGTGGAGGCAGAGACAGGTGGATTACTAGAGCTTATGTACATATTACACACAGATATACATGTGTGCATTACTAACATGAACATGTATATGTAGCACAGACATTTATTTGTATGCATACCTACATGAGCATATCCACACACCCCACCCATATGTACACAAGTCTACATCCACAAGAACATGTCCACAGGCCTCAAATGCACACACACTCACACACACACATACACACACATGCATATGCACATGTGCATATACACACTAAGAATTATCTTTGGAGTGAGGTATATAGACTCAAAAAGGAGGTCAACAGATAACAGACCACGGAGGTGTATTACAAATAAGTTAGTGACTTTCAGTCACTGTTTTAAAAAATAAAACCATTTTGTTAAGAAAGAATTAAATGGGGCTGGAGAGGTGGCTCAGGGGTTAAGCCTCTGCCTTGCAGGCGGAAGGTCCTGAGTTCAGATCCTAGACCCCATGTATAGACGCCCGGCAGAAGCGGGGGTGGCCTGCGTTTCTGGTCCTGGTAGGGCGGAGCCTGTGAATCCCAGGGGGACAGTAAACAAGGAGGAGGTGGAGGCGGTCTATGGTGGTTCCTGAATTCATCCGTGGTTCTACACACACACACACATACATACATACACACACACACACACACGCATGCACGCACACACACACATGCGCACACATGCACAATTGAATAAAGGAAAGAATTAAATATACAATCTACAAAAGTGATTTTTGCTTTTATTGCTAAGGTTGAAAAAAAAGGACTTCAGTTATCTGTGGTTGGTAGAATCAGAAAGTATTCAAAAGCATTGATGGAGGACCCGAGGGCATCAGTTTTCTGAGAAAGAAAGAGAAGCATTGCAAGTGGTGGGAAGAGCCCTATGAGGTTAAGCAGTATGGTAAGTAAATTCCACACAGACACAGGAACAGTCAGGTAAACTCCGCATGGACATAGGGACAGTCAGCCCTGCAGCATATGGAATAAGCAGCAGTTTCATAGATGAGGGACATAATGATTCATGTATCCTAGTTCTTCTGGGTCATTGTGGAAATCATCCATCCGGTAACTCAGTATCTCACCCCCAATGGCAGTCCCATGGTGCTAACAAGATGGAAAAATGATCGATGGTCTATCTCAAGACAATGATGTCACCTGAAGATGCCATGATGAAGGGACAGCAGAAAAGAGGAAGCTAAGGTCTGTCATCCAAGCTAAGGGTTAGGGGCAGACACACAAGGTATTAGGGATAAAGTAGACCTCAGCAAGAACCATGATGAAGGTTTGGTTTGCCAGCAGTGTTACCGCCGTGACTAACACAGACCAGGAAACAGAAGACGGCTGACCAGTCTGCTATCAAAGCAGTGACCAGTCAATATGAATGAGCCACGAATGCAATGCAAGTCTTAACGCAATGCAAGTCTTTAACAGAACGTTGCAAAAATCTCAGTGCGCATCCACCCAAGGCTGCATTCCTACTTCATTCTATCACATGTCAGCTTTACATTTGTACTGTCCCTGAACCCAAGCACAGGAGAAAAGGAAGATGTATGGGAATAATGCAAAAAACAAAAAAAGCCTATTTCTTGAAAGAAGGATTTAGCCTAAAAGTGATAGATTTTAACTGGAAATGAAAAAGATAAATTCAAGTAGCATATGAGTATTCCTTCTTTAAGCAGCACTGGGCACTGGTGCAAAGCAGTATTTAGTTATAGAGAAATAAAGTTATATTTCTACAAATCTAAGTCATGGGGTGTAAATTTTAAATCTATACTACACGCAAAGGCCAGTGATTTATCAGTGCTGAGTTTTACAATAAAATGAAAATCTAAGAAGCTACCAAGTACCTAAGGACTAGACAGAAATCAAGAGGAATATAACAATGTGAGCATCTCATCCAAGGAGAAGCATGCTAAAAGTGATTTGGCTAAAATAAATTATAAAATCAAATATCACATATTCTTTGCCCTCTTTACAATTAACCCTAGAGCCTCAACATAGTAATTTACAAATGACATGCTGTATTCAGTTTGAATAAGGGTTCAAGAGTAAAGACACACTTCGCAACTTGCTCAGAAATTTTCCTCCTGTATTTATGAAGTCCTCACTAGCTATTTCTCTTTTCCATATAACTGGAAAGAACCATATCGATTACAAACTTTACTGAGTTCCTACAGTTGTTCATAATCTGCTCATGGGTAAGTTGCATAGGGTCCTGTATTTCAGTCATCTGCAATGCAGAGACTATATTTCTAAGTTATTACGCTCCAGAGGAAAGAAACAAATATGCATTTAAGGAATGCGGAAAGCTCACCAAAGATTTTGTGCTTTGATTAAATGAATAATGAAATGTATAAGGGATTGTCTCTGAGGTAAACTATATGACACAGTTCAACTTCTGCCTTTCATCATATCCAACTGATGTGGCTTGCAACTTTTTTTTTTTCCATTTTTTGACATGGAAATGGCTACGTACCCACAGGGAAAGTAGAGATTGCACAAATAAAGACTTAGCTTTGACCTGCTTGCTATGCCATAGGCATTCAATAAAGTTTTTTAGAAGTGTTATTCATATATTTTTACACTTACTTTGTATGTGTGTGCATACACACACACACACACACACACACACACACACACACACACCATGGTACAAGTATGGATGTTAGAGAACTTGTAGGCATAAGATCATTCCTTGTACCATGTGGCTTCTGGGGCCAGAAATCAGGTTATTAAACTTAACAGCAATTCCTTTGCTGTCTAAACTATCTCACTGGCCTGAAAATTGTTCATACTTTTAAAAACAAATTCCTACTAATACCATAACCAACTTTAAACTCATTTTTCACCCATGATCGTCTCCATGAATTACTTTTCAAATCCTATTTAGATTGCTCAGCTTATTTTCAACAGCTTCCATACAACTGAACAACAGCTAATATTCTTGAAGGAGAATAATCTTTTCACAACTAATGTCTCTGATCAAAGACACAGAAATGCATAGTCTATCCACCTGTGATGAATGCCAAGTCCTAGGACATGATGGCCCAGTGTTAGGACGTACTCCTCAATCAGTGCTCAAGGCTGAGCAGCCTGGCCCATATGTATTTGCGTGTGTGTGTGTGTGTGTGTGTGTGTGTGTGTGTGTGTGTGTGCGCGCGCGCGCGTGTGCATGGGTATGGGCATATGTTACTGCCTCTCTGTGTTTCTGTATATGTGTGTGGAGAGGAGGGCATTTGAGTGTGCACATACTTGAGGAAGCCCAAGTGTGACATCAAAATCCATCGTGTATTGTTCTACCTCCCTTCTTGTTCTAGAGTTTCACGGGTGCCACCTTGCAGGGGCAGAAATAAAGGCTTCCAACATTTCTGCCCAGTATTTTTACGTGCGATCTGGGAATCGGATCTCAGATTTTTTTTTTCTTGCTAGGCAAAGGCTTTAACCCTGAGCCATCTCCCTAGTTTCCATTTTGTATTTTGAACAAGAAACCAGAAAAGGAAGTAATTATAAAGCAAATGCTCTGAGCTGGCAGCGTTTGTCATGATTCGTCTCTTACATGTTGTTTAAACAAGCAATTTATTTATTCCTGCTCTTATTCCTAATTGCAAAATCATGGCATGAAGCTAAAGATAATTCCCGTTTCCTCCTCCAGATCTGTTCCCATGTTACTTTCCCATGCTGTGAATCATGGGATGCAGGCATTGTGACTACAACACAGTTCCCAGGTTTCACACTACGATTAGAAGTTCCAGAAGGTGATCTGAGTCTAGAATGAGAGAAAGCAAAGGCTGTACATTTATCCCATCTCTCCTCTAGCCCTGGCTTCCTATCAGACCACTAATCAGCAGCATCCCTCTGCCTGTACTTGTAAACTATTAGTCTCTACACCAATAGCCACCCGTTCCTGTAATAAAAACCAAGAAGGCATGAAGATGCACTAAATGAAATGTGGCTAAATATGATTGAGGTTCATTCTTTTATTTATTTTGGAAAAAAATAATAAAATGTATATTATGTGTTTGCTTGGCACTGAACTTGGAAAATGACATTGAGCACAACAAATATGTGTTCTGATATCATTCCCCCTAAATCCTAGATGGAACACAAACAGTATAGCATGAAACTTAAGAGAATGACAGGTGTTTCTACTTACCTCTATCTTTGGTCCAAACACAGTAAGTACCAAATCTTTCCTATATACATACAAACGAGGAGCACATTTTCCTGTCCCCTAAATAATTAATCTTTCTGAGTCTTAGAAGGTACCACGATAAGGAGAGACGAGTTCTCTCTAGAAACTTCTATGTTTTGAGATGTAAATATATCATCCAATTTAAGTATTTTTGTCCTAAGTCAAATTCCATGGTCTTTTTTTTTTTCAAACATAGGTATATTGTGCAAATTGTAATAGCAAGTAAGTAAATCATCTCTTGGGTAGGATTTATGATAAGATTTAGAACTATCATCCCTTTAGGGATACCAGTGAAAATAGCACTTATTGAGAATATTGAGTACAGAACTTGAAACTCTTTGGTTCAGTTGGTTTGACAGTCACACTCCTTAGTGGGGGAACAGTGCTTATCTTTAGCTATTCAAGCTGAACACTGCTTAAAAGAGTGAGCACCACTTCTAACCCAGGACTGCTATAGTCAGTGGGCCACATCCTGATTATTCTTTCCTGACATTATTTTAAGATCTGAACTCCTACAGAAGTTTTGGAAAAAAGAACAAGGAACTACCATATAAGAGCAAAAGTTTATTTGCCAAAATTCTTAATCTTACTTCAAGATTCTCCTCTCTTAACAAAATACTTTTTTATTGAGAAATAATGCAAATATTCTCAAATGAAAGGCAGTAACTACAAAGTTGAGGAATTAAATATGCACTATGTTTCTGCATATATATGTAGAATATGTATTCCAAGTTCTTTAAAATAAAAGATTGTGGACTATCATTAAATTAACTAAAAGTTCTATTGTGCTGTATTAACTTTTATTTGACCGAGTATCCTGAGTTTGACATATATTATGCATATATTGTATTCATTCGCAGATGTAAAGTATTCAGTGTGAGTTTTTTAATGCAGAAAACAGAAAAGGCAATTTTGAGACCTTAAGATAATCTGTAGCTCACCATTTCTCTAAAAGTCTAGTATGGTGCAAATCATGAATATCCACAAATGAAGAACAAAAGAATACATGGTTGGTTAGTCATTGCAATTCTGACATTTGGGATTGTTGCACCATTATTATTACACTCTATTATTCATTCAGGCATTGTGGAACTGTTTCTACCATAAGAGCGTTCAATGAACAGAAAAGAACAAAGTGCAGCTCTTCTCATTTTAAACCCAACTACATGTCCCTCCTTCTTAGAGCTAGATTTGAGGGATGTGGTGAGCAGAAGGAAAATGTGGAGCCAGACACCACACAAGAATGGGAGTGCCCAGAATGTGAACAAAATTAGTGTGACAGTGGAGAGTGCAGGGAAAATATAGAGTAGGAATAGAGAAGTTGAAGTAAACAAGTAAAATTACATGTGCTGAGCAACTTGCTAAAGACTTGCTAGAGACTTGTGTCCTGTCAAGCTTGCAATGATAAACACAGTGGTGTGTGAAGTGCGTTTGCATGGACTGTAACTATGACAATCTGAGCTTGTGACCCCAGAGCTTATAATGTTATCAATGTGAACATATGATGTGTGATATGAATTGTAACCATGAACACATGCATTCTCTGAATGATGCGATTGGTTGAATTTTGAACAAAGTGGCACACGCCTAAGTCAAAGGGTGAATAAAAATGGGGAGCTGAGAGAGCGCATCAGATCTGACTTCCCACCACTATCTGGGATGTGCCTGTGCATTAAAAACTCCAAGCATCTTCCAGACACAGCATTTGGTGTTCCAGACATCGGGCTTCCCCATGACCAGTGACGACTGAGGACCATAGGAGTAGAGTGACCACTACTCCGGATCCCCCCACTTCAGCCTGCCTTGCTCTCTCTCTCACTACCCAGGGCTGTCCTGCTGGGACCACCTGGTGCTGCCTTGAAACTCCAATCAGCTTCACCTATTCATTTCCTAAGGTATGTGTGTGCACCGATGTGAGTGCTCCAACAAGGGAACCTCTGACTACGGAATGTCAAGGACCATGTGGCTGGATCTGCGTCAGGGCACACGGAGCAGGCAAGTTTCATTCACATGGCATCCAGCAGCAGTACCAAATTAGATACCTCATCAGTGCTTGATGCACGCAATGATATCACTCTTGGAGTTACACAGAAAAAGAAAATGTGAGATTTGTTAAATGAAGGTGTTCTATTTTGCCTCCTATAGCTCAGCGAGAATTTCATTAGGTTTTTATTTCAACACTGAGAAATAAAAGGAAGAAAGGAAAGGCCTCGCAAAGTCAGTCCTCTGAGCAGCTAACTACCTGCTAGATGCAAAGTTCAGCAACAGGGTTCTTCAACCTCACCAACTTTAGCTAGTCCCACAAGTGAATCAGCTGCAAACAATTATACAATCAGCGCAGACATTCTAGAAGGTGTGAAAAGCAGTGTGAATTCTTCATGGTATTTTATTATTAGCATTTTGCTTCCCCTACTGAGAAGTCACCAAAATCACAGTTAATATTACTTACAAAGGCTCAGGAAAATAGCATCAGAGTAGTGTAGAAGCACTTTCTCCTTAGTTTACTCTTCCTGTCTCCATGTTGCTCTCCTTTCTGTATCCCTGTCTAAGCAGTTGTCCAAAGTCACACTGATCTCACAAGCATACGATCAGAAAGTAATGTGCAATTTTCATTATTTGCTCATCATTAACACCTTGAAGTAGTTAAAAAATTTAGGCAGACATTGAGATTCAGACTGATCACAGCAGATAAATTATTAGAGCTGCTCTGCTATTAGTTTTCTCTGCATTACATGTTCCACAATGTAAGAAACAAAATCCAACACCAAAATACAACTGGAGCTATCCTAACACCATACTTAATGTGCAATAGCCCTGACTTACTGTCACAAATACATGTGTTCTAGACAAACAAAGAACTCTAGAAGTCTTAACCATCCCCAAGACCTAGGCAATTCACCAAGAATGCCTTGGTTTCTCTTGCTCACCCTTTCTTTGTCTTCTTTTTTAATCACAGCTTTTTCTGCATACACATTCTTTGTCCAAAAATACTGATTGTGATCTTCCTCCTTTTAAATATCA
This sequence comes from Typhlomys cinereus, assembly GCA_023101885.1. Taxonomy (NCBI): domain Eukaryota; kingdom Metazoa; phylum Chordata; class Mammalia; order Rodentia; family Platacanthomyidae; genus Typhlomys; species Typhlomys cinereus. Next base: position 296,321 of record JALPQD010000388.1, on the reverse strand, counting down.
TGGAGTGCCTGAGGCTTGAAAATTACACATTTCTCTGTTCGTGGTTCAATATGCTCAGTGGGAGAATCTGTCACCAGACTTGTTGCTGTTGGAGAAATACGGAGATCTCCTTTCCCCCTTGGTCCCTGAAGCATCTGCTGCCTGGACTTCTGTTTGTATTAATGAAATATGCCATCTGCATGTGTAGGCTTTGCATCCTGGTAGGAGGCAGGGAAGGAAATCCCAGGGAGGAATCCATTAGCCATTATAATGTCCTATTGTGTAGCTTCAAGCAGAACTGAAAGATCAAATACTTGTAACCACCTGTGGCCACCGCCTGGAGTCTCTTTCAGAAGAGACAAACTCAGAGAAAGTTGACCATTATTTCACTGAAAGTCAACTCAAAGGCTACTGTCTGTTGAGCAAAAGATATGGTTTATTCTCTGTCTTCGTAGATGAGTCAGAAGCTTTCCAGATGAAAAGCACAGAAACCCAGTACCATAAAGCTTGAGTAACAAGAAGGATCTTATTTCCTGAACAACTAAAGAGAAGAGACAAATAAAGACCTAGGTTACAGGTCAGCAGAGCTAATAAATACAAAGTGTTATATGAGTTCAGGTGAACAAGAGATATAATCAGGAAGAATTGACTGAGAATGGCTTGAACACCAAATCACACTATTCAAAAGAATCAAGGTCAGAAAGAAACACTGGATAGAAGCCTAATTTACCTATCAACAACTAGTCAGCATTCACCTAGAGATCACCATGTGTCAGTAACTGTTTTTCTCACTTAACATCTATAAATTGTGAAATGAGTTCTAGGAGTAAGTTAGAGGCCATCTCCAAAGTGAAGACTCAAGAAAGCATTAGACAGGGAATGATACCTCAGCTCAGAGATGGAAAACATGAGACAAAGTATAGAGAGAGGTTGATACAGGAATCAAACTAAGAGATGTCATGGTAAGTTTGAGGATGTGGCAGTGAGGGAGGAGATAAGAATTCTTCATGATTGAAGCACCATGCATCAGAAACAGGGAGAGAAGAATATACATGACACAGATTAAAAGGGGATTTTTTTTAACATAATAAACTGAACTGGGGCTGGGAGATGGACCCATTGTAGAGGGCTTGTAGCACAGGCACGAGTTCATCATTTCAGATCCCCTGAACCCACATGGCATGTTCCAATGGAACCGAAAGTCTAACACTGGTAGGGGATAGGCAAAGACAGGAAGATCTCTGGTGAGCTTCCAGTGAGAGAATTTATTTCTGAAAGTAATGATAATAAGATGACAAGTAATAGAATGATACACCTGACATTGCCCTGTTACCACAGTGCATGTGGATGCGTGCACTGACACATGTGAATGTACACACACACAAATGAATATACACACATGTAATGCACATTCATACATTCATTGAGGTGTACTAGACTCGGATTTTCTTAAATTCTTGAATTAAAGAATATAATGGCTAAAACTCACTGTGGTGCCACACCTGTAAATTCAGCACTTGTGAATTTGAGACTGCATAGAGTTCCATAAAAGAATGAAGTAATAGTTGGGCACTGTGTTAAGTAAGAAAAAGAAGAGGGGATAAAAAGACAGACCAAGAAAGACTAAGGAAGGGCAGGGAAGACAAAAAAAATAAAGAGGAAGGAGAGAAGAGTTGAGGAAGGGAGAGAGAAGACTCTTTAAAGTAGGTAAGGGAGAAATGAGCTTCTCACCAGATAATACTGCTTGATGCTACAGGCATTCCAGTGATACAAATCATAGTTGATTTAAAATGCCATCACACTGAACAAACTTCAATATCATCCCACTGTAGACAAAAACAAGATGGTTTTCCCCAGAAGTATTCACATGATAGGTCAATCAATCCAGGTACATTTTCTAATTCTTTGATTTCTCAAAGATAGTGTATGCCTTATATAATACAAATCATGGATTCCATGAACAGATGAGCACAGATTTATTTTTATTTTGATTACCACAGAGGTGAGAGCTATCTATTTATTCTGCATTGATTCCACAAATTGTCCATATAAGTATGAATTGATGTTATAAGTAAAAGGTATGGAATGTGTCAAATATTTTAGAAGGTTTATGCACAGTTCTAAGAAAAGTGTCCTGACTACCCAGAGAAGATCATTATTATTCATATTCATATCACCTGTAACCAAAGAGCAACAGATCAAGGCAAAGTGATGTTCAACTGGATAAAATAATCAGTGTATTGATCATTATAATAATACAGTGGAAGGGAATAGGGAGATCATTCTGGGGCTAAATGGCTTGATATGCATGAGGTCTTGAATTCAGATTCCTAGTACCAATGTATAACACACACATACACACACACACAAATATATGCAACATAATGGGCATAGTGACAGGTGTCTATAATCCTGATTTGGGCTGGAGAAGAGAGAGAGAGGCAACTCTGGGAAATTTCTGACCAGTCAGATTAATGGAAATCCTTGATCTCCAGAAACATAGTATGCAGAACTGAAGAGCAATAGAGGAAGCCACTTCTGGCTTCTACACACACACTCACAGGTAATGAATATTGCACACACACACTTATAAGCATATGCACAGGCACGTGTGTATCCAAACATATACACAAGCAGTGGTAGATAACAAAAGATACTAGAATCTCTAAGCATTAACCATTTGAAGACAGATAACGGTTAGCAGAAATCTGCTCTTGCCAAGAAAAATCTTTTATGATTTTTACTGACTTCTGTGTATTCAGAGTTCAAAGTACATATCATATAGGGTGATTATCAGACATTTATATTCTGACATCATCAAACTTGTAATATATTTATGTAATTACCATCTTTACTATTAATTTAGTTTCAAATTTGGATTACCTGTGCAGGTCAATCCATGCAAAAACAGAAATAATTGTTAGTCCCGTGCTTTGAGGGTAGACGTTAGATGAAAAGTGCCTTATACATCAGCATACAGCCAGCACTCATGCATCAGAAAGCCTATGCAATAGACAGCCCAGGCAGGTAACTCATTTGCTGAATGAATAAATATGTGATCAAAGAAAGAAACTAATAAAAACCAATTCACCGCAAATAGGCAAGTGCCTGGAAGAAATGACTGTACAAGACAATTCTATTCTCAGATGTTAAGAGTCTTGACTTTTACTAGCAGATTCAAAATAAGTAGGAAGACATTCAGACTAAGCAAATTGCAGCAGTGGTACTTATCGGTTGATGCAGAATGGCCAAAGACTTATAACACAGGTTACTGAAAAGAGGGAATCAAGTAAGGACACAGCAGACTCACAGCAGTGAACTATCTCATAATGCTCAGGATCTACTAATAGGCCCTTCCCACCTGTTACTCTTCCCAGGGGTGAATCTTTCCATGAAACCAAAGATGACTAACTTGAGATGCAAAGCACAAATGCTTAAAGCAGCCATGCATCACTGGTACCAAATTGCTACAACTGAAAAGGTAGAAAGCAGGCTAAACGCATTCAAGCAAACCTATTTAATTCCCATGGAATGCTGTTCCTTGTAACATGTTCTTTGTAGGAGAGCCAGAGCAAAAAAAAAAAAAAAAAAAATCCCTAGTTTCCATATTTCAAGCCTCAAGTCTGTTTGTTACACAGCAAGAAATATTTTCTGATGCACTGATGTGTGATGTATGGTTATGGAAAGTAGTTTGCATTTAGTGTCTACTCTCAAAAGGCACGACTTCTCATTATTTCTGACATTAGATGTATTTACCTGCAAAGGAAAGCCCAGGAAGGAAGCAATGATGGATGCAGAGGAGTAGAGGAAGATGGGGAAGTGGTTTTGTTCATAGAATGTCTGTCAAAATGAAGAGGCTGGAGAGAACAACAAATAGCGCTTTGACAATGAAGTTCGATTTAGAAGGTAATGAGGCACAGAAGAACTGCTAGTATGTTTAGAGCCAGAGAGCTTAAATTTAAATGCATCACTCACTTAGTGTGTCATTTCCAGCAAGTTATTCCTTACCTCTGAGCTCCACTTTCTCTCTGAGGGCAGTTATACCTGCTTCTCATCACAGCAACAGGACGATGGGGCTGGGGAAGTGACTTAGCAGTTAAAGCTCTCTGGTGCAAGTGACAGGAATGGAATTCAGATCTGCAGAACCCATGTTAATGCAGGGTGGGCGTGGTATTCAATTTGTGATTGCAATTTGTAAAGGCAAAGATTGGGAATTCCCAGAACAAGATGGCTATCCAGAGTGACCTTATCAGTGAGGTCTGGGTTTGCTTGAGAGACTCCAAACATTATCTTCCTCTTAAAAGTCAGCTACCATAAAGCAAAAAATGTACAAAATGCTGAAAGAAGCCATGACAGTGCCGAGATAGGCAAAGCAGAAGGCCACTGCTGACTCTGAAGATGTAGTCTTAATCAGGGCTTAGGCTTGCAAGAGCACAACCATTCCAAAAAATGCATTGGAGACCACCCTATCCAGCTTTTAAGTTATTTAAAGAAAAGTACAAGAGAGAAAGTTTGATGGTGCCGGCTATCACACTGGAGGGAAATACAGTCAGAGAAAAATAGCTAGCCATAATTTAGCTATGTTATAAAACACTATCCTACAGTGGACACCACAGGAAATTCTTTAAGATGACATCACAATGGTCCTTGGGAAATGTGCTTAAGGAAAAGATAAGACTATAGACTAGTATGCTTAACTGAAAGATAGTTATAAGATGCACATTTTTCAGTTTCCTTCACTTAAATCATCATGTACTTCAGCAAGCACAAATGACACAAGAGGATTCCATGGGCCTCTTGACACAGGGACGATGTTTTGGACATAAGGGAAGGGATTAACAACGTAGAAAAATTATTATGCATTGCTTATTTACTGAACACAAGAAAAATGTGTCCATATAGTGATATAGTGAATGCATAACTTGAAATAGAATAAAAGGAATGAAGACTAGGAAGTCATTCAGAATTGAGAGGTGGGAAGGGCAACCCCCAAGAGGAAGGGGCCGCTGCTAGACAGCTCCAGGCGTACAGATGTGCCTGTCTGCATTCTGGGCCAGGCCAGAGAAGAGCGATGCACTCTGATTCTGGCAACTTCCGTTCCAGAAGGCTCTCAGAGGTCACCCCATGGGGGAGAATGTCCTTCCAACTGACATGCTCATTTCCATCTTGCTGTTCTCACCCCTTGACCCCGCATAACCTGCCTGTCCCGACCTTGGTCCACCCTGATATTTTTTTCCATGTACTTCTTTTCCTTTAAGGAAAAGTGTCACGAGTCTGGTTCCATTTTCTTCCTTTATTAATATGTTTTCCTTCCACTCAGAAAGGGAACTGCTGAGCACAAAGTAGCAGGAGCTGTGCGCCAACATCAGGGCTCATCTGATGGATGAAGCAGGAAGGGTGAACGGGAAGAAGCTGCTCAGAGTATAGATAAAACACAGTGCATGCAGCATGAGGGAGAAGAAAGGGGGAAGGGAGAGATGATGTGCTGAAGAACATAAGACCCTAACCTTAAATGATGTGCAGTGGCACTTTTGTTACTTTAAAGGATAAAGCTGCTTCACCTATCTATTTATTCATCCTCAAAATTAGTGCCACAATAACATTGAGGTACCTCTTCACCACTTCACAATATCTAAAGTGAAAAGCAAACAAATAAACAAGTAATAAATGGAAAAGAATGAATGCCTTGTTTCTCAATCCAAAGAGAGCCATCCCCTTAGCACTTCTTGTACAGTCTGAGCTTCAAGCCGAGGATAGACTGTGAACTGTGTGTGAAGAAAGAAATTTGAGTTAGAGGAAGAAGGAGCAAATGCCATTATCTCTCATCTCAGCATGAGAGAAGTACAGTCATTTTGATAGGCCCTTTCGTCCACTTATTTCTCAATAAGTATTTGTTTTGTTTTCAAAATATTAAAGGTATTCTACTCCACATAGGATTTTCTTTTTCTAATTCCCTTTCTTCTAATATAAATAATAATTGTGGTATAGTGACATTTCTAAAGAAAACAGAATAGGGAAAAGGAGAAAAATTGAATACCAAACAAAGCATTCGCAGAACAAAAGCTGTTTCCAGCTTGCAGGGAACTGCACAGCAAGCTTTCTAGAGAAAGGTGCATCTGCCCACTGGGCACCAATGTAACAGATTCTTGTATCTGCAGTTTGGCTCCCTACTGAGGCCAAATAGCTGAAGTAATGAAATGTAATGATATGCACACAAACTGATGAACAGATGATGCAGCAGGTAGTCATCTTCTTCTGCAAACAAAGTAAAATGGAATCTGGAGAGATGGCTCAGAGGTTAAGGTCAAAGAACCTGTGTTCAGATCCCAGATCCCAGGTAAGGGTAGAAATGGTGATGGCCTCGACTTCTGGCTCTAGAAAGCAGAGGCTGAGAAACTCCAGAGCAAAGCATTAGGAAGCTAGAACAATCCAGGATGATTCATGAAGTCAATCTTGGGCCTCTACAGATATACACAGTGTTCTCTGATATATACACCCACACCTACCTACATACATACATAAACATACACATACAGATGCACACACACATCCACACCTACACACACAAATAAGCTAAAACGAATGAATTTATTTCCTTAACTGATTTTTTGTGCATGTGCACATGTGTGTGTGGTGTGTATGTATGTGTATCAGAGCATCAGAGGGCTCTGTGTGTTACTGTGGAGGTGGGGAGGCCCAAGGACGACTTTGGGAATCATTTTGGACTGTTTCTACCTCCTTTTTGGTTTGCTTTGATATTTCCCAGGCTCTGCTTTTCAGAGCTGGAAGTGCAAGACACTGTCACTTTCACCTGGTGATTTTGCTTTGGATCTGGTGTTTTCTACTTGTGAGGCAGAGTTTTGAACCATTGTTTCAACCCTTTATTAACTGACTCTTGAAAGCAAGTTCGAGTTGAGAATCTTGAAAGAGATGGATGGAGTTACAAAGCAGAATACTAAGAGGATAGAGACTACGTCAGGATTGATTTCATAACCACAGCAATTATTCCAGGATCTAGCACAGGTGATAGACACATCAATATAAAATATGAAGGCTTAAACGTTGGGATGATCAACAAGCATCTGACATGTGTCAAAGTTGATGGTGACATTACAGTTGTTAGAATGTGAGCCTTAAAATGTCATCATTTTCTTTTGTCTACAGGATTCACCCTCAGTTATTAACCTTAAGGAACCTGGGCATGGAAATTTGGAATTACAATCTAATGGTTTAGCTTTAGCTAATTAGATTGTTGAGTATATTGCCCTTGTTAGAGCTTTAGTATTCTAGTACTTGGGAAGCGAAAGCAACTCAGCCTATGAAGGCCAGAGTAAGAATTAAACAATGTGTGAAAACTACCAGGCAGTATGCTTTAGCATCAGTGTCCATAGGAAATATGCTTTTATCATGCCTGCCCAGCAGAACAGTCTTAGAAAGAAAGGAGAGATATGCAAAACTGGCTTCAAGGTATTAACCATGATCCACAACCAGTCCTCAATTGTGGCCACTCTGCAGTGGAGGGGGAAGACCCTCTGAAGTACACCTCAGTCTTGTTTCCTCTGGAACTCAGATTCCAACATTAGGATCATGTATATAATGAGGAAACATCTAGGTTGTTGACCTGGAAACAAAACAGAATGGATCACTTTAAAGCTGTCTGTTCTCCGCCTAAATTGGTGACTACCAAGGTTAGGTCCAAAACACGCAGAAGTGAGAACAGCAAGCTGAAAAGGTTACCTGAGTGAACTGTGTAAAGGTCAAGTCCTGCTTGTGTCGCTCTGCTTGGGATTGGGTGACCAAACTAATCTGAGCAATGATGAAATCACTACTGGAGGAGTATGTGGGGGAGCGCATGAGACTCCAGGTCAGTGACTTAGGAACTTGATGCATCAGGTCCGGGCAGAAACGGAAACAAAAAGAAAAGCAGAAAATTATTCAGAACTGATACGTAACTGGCCAGTATATGAATGTGTGATTTTCTCTTCACAATGATCACGGAGCAGATAGCATTTCTGTGACTTGATCAAGGGAAGCTTTTGGTTCAGCAAAATGCATTTGTTGAATAAATAAATCTCCTTTCTGTCCATTCTCCCTAGTCTTCTTTATTTAAAAAAAAAAGTGTCTTTTCTTTATTTCATAAATTCTTAGAAGCTTCAGCAATTTGCTCAGCTAGAAATTTCAAGGATTATGGTGCTATCTGGCTATTGTAGCAAGAAAATGGCATACACTTTTCAAGTAGAAGTAGACACCAACTTTAAACATTCTTCCAGGTGAGAAATGCCACGTCCAGAAAGTCTGCCTCTCTGGATGTATATATCATTAGTTACAAGGACACCAATAATCGGCAGTCATCTGAACTTACTGTATGAGTCTGCTTGTACACTAATGACAAATAAGAATGAATGCATTCCCAAAATTCCAAGATTATCACATATTCAATTGAAGATAGATTTACTCTAAAATGCATGTAATGATTAGGGGCAGAGAGAAACACACAATGACACAACAAGTCCAATGTGTAAACTGTCAAGGGAAAATAGACTGACATGTGTGCAGATATTCTATATGTGTTTCCCAAATAATTCGTTCATGTTGATTTTTCCTGGTGTATGGAGAAAAGTTCACAGAACCATGTGGCACAGTTTTTGGATGGATATACTGAGATTATTTATTTGTACTTGAAATACCAAAGAAAACAAAAAGGGTCTGGGAAGATGGCTTAGTCAGTGAAATGTTTGCTGCACAAGAATAAGAATGCGTTTGGATCCTCAACACTGACAGAAAGACCCATAAACAGCGACCATCTGTAAGTGCCTGTGATGGGGTGGGGGTCGCAGACAAAGAAGATTCACGAAGTTTGCTGATCAGTCAGCATAGCCAATCAATGACCTAGAGTGACAGGCCCTGCCTCAAAAATATGTAAATAAATAAGTACATAAAAGTGGACAGTAATAGATGAAGGCACCCAAAATGCACCACATGTTCATGAATAACAAATATGTACATATGAATACAGCAGACACATACACATGCACAGATGCAAAGAAAGAAACAGAGAGAGAGAGAAAGAAAGAAAGAAAGAAAGAAAGAAAGAAAGAAAGAAAGAAAGAAAGAAAGAGAAAGAGAAAGAGAGAGAGAGAAAGAAGAAAGAAAGAAAGAAAGAAAGAAGAAAGAAGAAAGAAAGAAAGAAGAAAGAAGAAAGAAAAAGAAATAGAGAGAGAAGGAAGGAAGGAAGGAAGGAAGGAAGGAAGGAAGGAGAAGGAAGGAAGGAAGGAAGGAAGGAAGGAAGGAAGCAAAATATACCAAAAGAGTACCTACGGAGTTTAGCATATATATTTATCCCTCTTTGGGACAATGACTAGAAAGTGGTTTTCTCCGTTTCCCAATAAACATTGCAATCAATGGCTTATTTTGCAATAAAATAAATGAAAAAGTTCAAATACACAAAATTTTGTCCATTTCTTAGCATTTGCTGGAGAGTACTATGCAAATATGTTACGAACTTAATTCCAGTCCCGCATACATTTCCTTAGTCCCAAGAGGCAATATCTCTAGAAATTTCTTTCTATTTCAATTCTAGAAAGAGGTGTACAGATATGCACCTCCCATTGCCATCAATCATCTCCCCAGTGGGAACCACATCATCTTTGGGTACAGAAGATAATATTAAATATGCATGGATCCCAGCATCTCTGAAAACGTGACTACTGGGGTTGTAGCAGAAAGCTGGGATGTTAATAATAAAGGTGATTAAAGGCTAAAGGAGGCTATTCTATTGACCAACCTGAAAATCAGGTTTTCCTGGTCATAACAGGAAAATTAATTCAGTGCCTCAGACACCTGGTCGTTTCTGTCTTAATTGAATCATTCCGATCATTTTTTTCTCTGCTACAAACAACAGAAGCTTAATGGAATTAGAACATTTCCAGCAAGGTCGCACACATCCCTAGCTCTCTCCGAAGAGGTAATTGACCAAGATTATATTAAACCATCATTATAGGAAAGGCTTCAGTCCCAGAAGAAATACCACCAATGCTTCTAAATTGGAATGTTCTTCCTTCCTTTGCCCCCAAAGGTGATTTGCCAATAAAATATCAGAGTGGATAAATGTCCATACACGTGATTTGACATGATTCAATCTTATTAAATACCTGTTTAATGTCACATTTATCTCTGCTTGACTTCATTATCTCTGTTTTGACCTGCATGTCCCTTTCTTTTCCTTCCTGTACATGTCTTCCATTCCATGTTTATCTTAAGTCTGACCTCCTCAGAGGAAACCACTGAACCCTATGGGGAGGGGAGGAAAATATGAACAGCAATAAAACATCCTTTAATTTTTGATCCTAAGTTTAAACATTGAAACTAAATAAAACATGAAGATTTAACTGAGATAAAACTAGCATCCTAGAAAAACTCAGAGACATAACCAGTAACCTTGAAAATTCTTAGCACCATTCAGAATACTGTGTTCCAGGAATGGAAAACCAAAACCCAGATAAGTATCTATTTTATTAATATTCTTGAATTTTAGATTATAATCAAAATTTAAAGAGAAGCAAAAATCATCTGGCTTCTTGCTGATGTGTAAAGACGAGGTCTTTGTGATACTCTGCATTTTAGTGATCTGATCTGAACCACTCTCAGGCTCTCTGATGAAGTTAGAAATCTTTGGAGCGGGTCTAAGGACAGCCTTTCTTCCTGTCTCCAGCTCATTATGAAGCACTGCACACAGAGGACACAACAGTGCTGCAGATTGCCAGGGCACTTCTTCTGATGGATGTGAATTGTGTCTCCTGTAATCGTGGGCAGTTCCCTACATCCCAGTTAGGAGGGAGGATCTGTGACCTCGCTATAATTGTATTAATGAATCAATTCCAAGCCAGAGGGACACAGTCAGTCCATGACAGAAAAAAAAGAATCTAAAAGATTTGTTAGGAACTAATGCGCAAATTGGGAGAACATTTTGTAAGCACTCAACTTGCCATAAATAGCAAGAGGGAGGGCGCACGGCATAGCAGAGCAACATGGGCAAGAAGCTTTTCCTCTCCTGTCTGAGTGGTTAACAAGATTTACACGGCTTCGGTGGTTTGGGCAGCAAATGAGATGCCAGGCTGACTCCTGTGTGTGACAGACTGATCATTCAGAGGAGGCAAATAAATAATAATTTTAAAAGGCCCAAGGCACATTGGCTCTTTAAAGGAGTTGAATGATAATGACCCAAACCTTATCATTAGGTAAGAAATTCGGAAATACCAGTGATGGTTCAGGATTCTATGTTGCTATCCTGAGTGTTTCTTCTAAGAGGACCATAGAATGGACTTTCACATAAATCTAGTTTTATTTATTTAATCGTTCATTCATTCTTTCATTAAATCATTTATAAGAGAGAGGAGGAGGGGCCTGTATGTATGTCATACTGCAGAGATGAAGTTGATGGGACAACGTCAAAAGTCACTTCTCTCCTTCTACCATGTAGGCTTCTGAAGGTTGAACTCAGGTCACTAGGTTTGTAAGGTGATGCCTTATTCACTGAGATATTTTACTGGTCCCTATCTCTATTTTACCTAAATTCCCATTCTCCACAGCACTGCCCTTTGGTTTTACATGGGTCATGTGTGCCCCATTGTTGCTTTGATTTCCTGAGAAGATATTTTTGTATGTCATTGGCATCAGGATTTTGATTCCTCTTTGCATCTCCTCCTCACATGACATAACCTTCACTGGTGTCTGGTTAATTCTCCAGAAGGTAAAAAAATGGAATCATTGTCTAAAGATACCAGAGAAGCTTTAATAAGAGAGAACTGATGTTCATCTGCCCCTTTGTGTGCCCCACACGTCTTTCTGGTTCTGTGCCACTCCATCATGTTCCCTTCTGCACTCTGGCTTGCCCCGAGTGCTCATGCTCAAATTCTTCCTGTATATACCAGTCTAAAGCCACCCAGCACTCTACGGATTCTTCTCACTAGTAGGCTGACTTCCAACTCTGATTCAGATGGTACAATGCCTTAAAGAAGGAGAATTGGGAAAACTATGGCATTTTGGACTGGTTTTGGAATCAAGCATACATGAATTTTAATTTGTGCCCTTCACTTACAAGTCCTTGTGACCTTCAGCCTAGGAGGGATCATTTTGATACCCCAAATTCCTTATTGTAAAACGACATCACTAAGAATGACTTTGACAGTTTTGTGGGTTGGATAAAAACTATTTCTGCAAAATAGCTCTGAAACTGAGTGGAACTCAGGCAAATCTCAGTGCATTGATATCCTGTAGTGTTTCTCTTGAATGTTGGTCCTTCAAGGTAAGTATGACACTCCTAAAAACTCTTCAGAAGCATAGGCAAATTCCATAGAACTTTTTATTTCTATTTTGAAACAGAATATTTTATTTTATCCCATATATATATCCCATATATATCCCATATATATCCCATATATATATATATATATGCCAAAACTCCTGTCTGCAGGAGAAGCAGGAAGCAAAAGTTTGTCTTGGGAGGAGTGACATAGTAACGGGTTGCTCCTCTTCCCTGTCACAGCTAGGGAAGCTTCCCAACTCAAGGCACTGGAGGAGCAGCTGAACGAGAGATACAACATAGGAGAAGCTGAGTAATCAACAGGCCCAGAACACACAACCCCACCTCTTCTCTTTCTTTGCTGCTGACTTTTGATACATTTCTAAAACTTACCTGCGGCACAGTTTTTTCATCCATCAAATAGGAGTAACAAGAATACTTTGTGACCATTAAATCTATTAAAGAAACCAAATGACGTGGAAGGAAGGAAGGAAGGAAGGAAGGAAGGAAGGAAGGAAGGAAGGAAGGAAGGAAGGAAGGAAGGAAGGAAGGAAGGAAGGAAGGAAGGAAGGAAGGAAGGAAGGAAGGAAGGAAGGAAGGAAGGAAAGAAAGAAAGAAAGAAAGAAAGAAAGAAAGAAAGAAAGAAAGAAAGAAAGAAAGAAAGAAAGAAAGAAAGAAAGAAAGAAAGAAAGAAAGAAAAGCAGAAAGCCACAGCTACAGCACAGATAATGACTGAATGACTGCCAACATTCTTCCCCCTGGGAGATGGTTCCCTGGCTGGGACTTCATTAATTCTATTACCCTGTGTACTTGGAGAGAAAGCATTTCCTCTATCTGCCCTTGTTTGTAATGCTGATGCAGACAATTGATTGTTATCAAGCTTCCAGAACTTTCTACTTACTTCCCTTTAGCTAGGTCACCTCTCTTTCCCACAGGATTTCCTGGATTTTGCTCTTTTTTATTATTGTGTGGGTATTCATATATATGTATATTTGTTCATGTATGTGCAGGTGCAGGGGGCATATGCATGCGTGTATGCATGCATATTATGGTTAGATTCAAGTGTCAACCTGACAATGGAAGGCACGGCTGCAAAGAATCAATTGTTGGCACAAGCCCCTGAACAAGTCTACAGGTACTGGCTTAATTGGTATGGAAAACCCAGCCCATAGTGGGTGATGCTTTCCAGTGGTGGACAGATAACAGGAAGTGCAATGAGGAGGAACTTGTTCTTCCCTTATTCTGTGTCCACTTGCAGTCGAGGCCATGCTTCGAGCATTGCTGCCTTCTACAGCACCGTTACCTTTGTTGCTGCTGCGGCTACTGCCTCCATCCTTGCTTGGCTGGCTGAGAGTTGGGTCTTTTCTACTTTGCGGCTCTTCCTCCCGCCTTTACAACTAGTCTCATAGGCTTTGGCACTGTTCGCTGCTCATCGCTGAAGTCAGAGCCCAATGTCTGCAACTGTCAGGCGAGATGGAGCCTCAAGACCTTCTCGGGATCCTTCAGTTCTATGAAACTTCCTAGTCACGAGCGAAGAAGCTACAGATGGTTACTTTGAAGGACACTATTTTCATGGTGAATTGATTAATAAGGTTATTTATGCATGCATTCTTGTGATTCTATTCTTTCAGAGAACCCCGACCAATACAGTGCATATACACAGTGTGGAGGATATGTGGGTGGCATGCTTACATGTGTGTGTGCAAGCTCGTAGACATCAAAAATCAACCCCAAGTAATATGCTCAGAGAGGTCATCTGTGTCCTTTGAGACAAGGTCTCTCATTGGCCTGTAGGTCGCCAATGAAGTAAGCTTTCAACCAGCAAATCCTCAGCATCCTCCTGCCATCTCCCTCACCAGATTACCAGCACATCCCCACCCCATCCCCACGCACCATTTTTACTTATGTTCTGAGGATCAATCTCAGGTCCTAATGCTTGCCAGATAAGTACTTTCCCAACTACACTGTCACCCAGGACCCTGGGTTTTGCACTTGAGCAATACCATTATTTCTATTGATAGGCCTTTTCAAAGAAATGCATTTCAGTTCTACAAATCTGTTAGTAATAACTTTACCTAAACACATATCTAAGTAATAACTCCTGTTTTACCTGATATACTATTTGCAAATAAGGATGCTCTGTCAACAGCAGATTCTGCACAACAATCAAGGCAATACTGAAAGTTTTCCTTCAGATTGAAGATGCCAAGCACAAGTCCTGCTGCAGCAGGCTTCTTTTGGCTGGTTGCTGGTGACAGCAGACTGGCTGAAGTTGTTCTGAAGCACCACATGCATGATAATAGCTGTCTAGATAGAGCAAATAGATATAAGCAAATGAATGGTCTTAGGACTGTCTGCTGTCATTCATTTAAAAAGACGATCTCTCCGAGGCTGACTACCTTTGTTCAAAAATAAATTTAACTGGGATTTAGTTGCTGTGGGACAGAGGAACATGGGATAAATCAGTCAGGCTCAAGCAAGAGCTGCCAGTTCTTTCGGCGTTAAGAGGAATACAATGATTGGGCTCGATTGCTCACTGGCATAAAAAGAAGGGAGGAAAAAGAAAGCACAAATAACTCCGCTCTTATCAAAGTCTGCACAGGAGCCTGAACAATGACGCAGGGACTTTGTTCATTAGAGAGCAGCCAGGTGGGAGGCTTGAATGTATTAATAAGGAAAATAATTCACATGAGCACAGTTAGGGTTTTTAATTTTACTCACTCTTCCCAACTTGCCATTTAATTTGAAAGTAGGAGTGCATTCTTGTTGTTTTGCATTCCAGAGTTTTCTCTGAACTTAACCTTTCAAAAGGGAGATCTCCAAATTCCTTTCTGAACACTTTTCTAATTCTCCTTTCTCATTTTCCCCTAACATCCTCTTTGATACTTTGCCTGAAGTCTCTTCTCTTTAGTGATTTTAATTTCTCCATCACTCACACCACTGCTATTGTTGAGTATAACATGAGATCATCGGTCATTTTCTTAGCTTCAGAAAATTGCTGCCTTGCTCAATTGAAGTTTCTTTGAGGGACAATAGAAGGAATTATGCCATTCTCCACCGTAGGAGGAGTTCCAACTTCAAACTGAAACAGATTTAATCATGTCTTCAGATGTCTCCAAGATGTCTACATATTCTGTAGAATAAAAGAAAACTCTCTGGGAAGGAGGAATGAGATCCATATAAAACGAAGAAATGTTGCATTATGATTCTGTTATTTATAATTCCTTGTGAGTTAAGGAAACCCAAATATCATAAGCTGATACAAAATAACAAATCTGGAGAACAGTCTAGGAACCTCAGGGCAAAGGATATTTTCCAAATAAAGTTAACATATCATCTTATGAATAGTTCTATTTACAGAAGGAGCACTTAGATTCTGCTAGCTTCCAAGTTGGTACAGCAGACATCAGTTGCATTCCATTGAGCTCAACCTGATAAGATAAATAGAAAATATAAATACCCACAAGGCATTGATCAAAGTTAAATAATTTTGAGATTTAGATCATGTGCTAGTGATTACCCCTGAAACTTTACAAATCTGCCATGAAGAGCAAGCACTGAGAAGACCTGGGAGTCATTAGGATCACTCAGTGCCACAATGCTGGTGGGACAGTAGTGACAGGAGCACCCAGGAAATGATGGGCAGGGGTCTCCCAAGCATCACTCTCCACTCCCACTTACCACCCCTCAAGAGGGACACTTTTCCCTGGGACTTGGCCATGAAGTTCCTAGCAAGAAGCTCTTTTTTATCATGACTAGATTTTTCTTCTTCTGGCGAAACACTATACACTCCTAAAATTTACTGTCTTAATTCTGCTAAATTATGTAGACCATGGCAATAAGCACATTCATGGTGATAGTCACAATTTTTTGAGCTATTCATCAAATCAAGGGAATCCTGGGGTCCTTTGACAAGAGCTCCTCATGCCCACTCATGCCCCTCCTCAACTCCTGGTAGCTTGTATTACATTCTGTTGTTATGAGTTTATGTAGTTTATGTTTTTCTCTAAGGTGTAAAGGGCTAAAATTTCCAGTCACTTTCTAATGCCTCTTTGTTACAGACAGGACCCATCAACCCATCATTCTAGGCCCACCAGTGTATAGTTGTGAACTATTTATGCTACATGCGTGTACTTTTGTTAGACTTATTTTTATTCTTTTAGAATTTAATTTAGGCGGACAATGAATTTACATTATTTTCATTCCTTATTACCCAATCACTCTCCCTTTCTCTCCCACTACAAATCTGTTTTCTCCCTTACCAGTCTCCTTCCTACTTTTCATGTCTTTTTATTATTTTATTCAACTGTGCGTATGTGTGTGTGCGTGTGTGCGTGTGTGTATGTATGTGTGTGTGTGTGTGTAGAACCACGGGGGAATTCTGGAACCACCATGGACGCCTCCACCTCCTTGTTTACTCTGCCCCGGGATTCACAGGCTCCACCCTACCAGGACCAGAAACACCGGCCGCCCCCGCTTCTGCCCTGTGTCTATATGTGGGGTCTAGGATCCGAACTCAGGACCTTCCGCCTGCAAGGCAGAGGCTTAACCCCTGAGCCACCTCTCCAGCCCCCACTTTACATATCTTTTGTGTGTGTGTGTGTGTGTGTGTGGCCTGTCATTTGGGATGCCGGTACTGTTACTGCTGTGGCGTTTGTTGAAGCAGGGATCATTTATCAGTGATATACCATTGAGGAAAGAATCTTCCCTTACCCCAAGTAGTACTAACTCTTGATAGTCTCGGTAGTGTGGCACCTCTGGAGATCTTTCTCCTTTCATGGTAAAATGTTGATAGGGCAAATCCTATACAGGTCTTCCAGATGTACATAAAGCTTCAGTGAGTTCACAGATGCAATAGCTTTGTCATGACAGGAGATACTATCTGACAAACTCCTCCTCCTTTCAGGCTCTTATATTCTACTACCCCTTCTTCCATGATACTCCCTGAGCCTTGGGTGTAAGGCGATTTATATTTCCTTTATAGGGCCAAATTGTTTTTTTCTTGTTTGTTTGTTTGTTTGTTTGACATTTGTGCACTTTTTGCAAAGGATCCAGGAACTTGTGTTGGTCCAGACAATATTAATGGCATCCCTTCTCTTCTGGGTTTCCTACCAACTTTTAGGACATTTTTCTGCATTATTATCTGAAAACACCCACTCTCTCTTGTCTGGGGTTCTTCTCTTCTAACTAGTCTGAGAGCTTATACAGCCCCCCTGAATTTGAAGAAAATATACTCTAGTTTATCCAAGTAGAATTATTCTGAAAAGTCTATGCTTTACAAAGGATGTGACGACAAACATCTTCTGGACTGGTGATTGCTGCTACTCATTGTACATACACAGTAGTCCAGGTGTAAGTCCAAGTGAGAAAAGTCACAGCTCCATGTCCACTGCCCAAGACTCTCCCAACATAAATCATAGCAGATAATCTTTATCAGTGATAACCCTTTAGGAAGAAAAAAAAGCAGTAAAATAAAAGCTCATATTGAATTTTCTCAGCTGGATTGAGTTAGAATTTATGATACTTCTTTTTTAACTGGCATAAAGGTTTCCAATTCTTGTTTATTCCTCATCCTTCTTCTCCCTCTTTACCCCTGTTGTCCTTCTGTTCTACCTTCTTCTCATAGTTAGATACAAGAATCAACTTCACATTTGAGGGTTTGAGCTCAGGGCACATTTGTAGAGAATTAATAGTTAAGTCCATAGCCAGCCTGCAGGAGATTATCTAGCTGATGGGAAAGGCCCAAACCAGGTGCTTAGACAACCTGGTCTGAGCAGGTGAGCAACACGGAGGGAACTAGATGAGAAAGTTGGCATCCTTCTCTATAGTTGGTCACACATTTTGGTCTGGCAAGCGAGGACTGTTCCTCCCTCAGCCATTATGTGGTTATGGTGTGGCCAGTTCCCTCAGCCCTTGGTGTTGGTGTGGGCTCTCCTGCAAAGTTGGATGTGCAGCTGTAGCTAAATAACTGTAAACTGAAATAAAGCCTGTTGTTCCTTTAAGGCATTTGGTTGTAAATTTATCAGCAAAAATTCAGAGTAACTTCAGCACTCATTATTATCACCTTTATCCTTCCTCCTTGACACAATCAAATTTCCATAAGTCCCAAATAATCCCATTTCTTATTCCTGTGAATGCAAGTTCCTGGAAAGAAAGTTACCTGTGTGCCAACTGATGGATCAAAGCCAGAATGACTCTGATGTTACAAATCCAGAGCCATATTCCCTCACTTCGCTATAACCTCCCAATCTGATGTTTCCTCAAGTGTATTAAAAATTGCTTGATATCGATCATTCTTTGTTTGGTGGTTGTACAACTTCCAAGAAACTTATTATCACAGTGAAATACCTGGAATTTGACATGAACTGAATCTGTGTTCTTACGACCTGGCCACTCATATTTGTCCCCCGAATAAGTCATCTCTTCTCCCTTAAAGGTGAGAATTGTGTATCTTACATTAACAGATGTTTCTTTCCTATTTAAACCCACCATTCTCCAGCAACCAAAATAAACTGTTTAACTGTTGAAAGTACTGAATCACAATCTCAATTCTATGCATTCATTTAAACACTGAAGCACCTAATTTTTTAATTAGTCAACACAGTCACCTTAGTTCTATATACAACTCCTTCAAAATTGTACTCATTATGGGTTATTTATGCTATGCGTCCATCTTCCTGCCTGCCGATCTTTGGAAAATAGTAAGCCTCAGCCACTTGTTGCTTTGATTGATATTTCAGTTACAGCTGAGTTGAATCTTATCTCCTTACTGTCAATGAAATAAAGGGCTGCTAAAGCAAATTAATAGTGTAAACTTAGAGAATGTGGCCTACTTTAATGTGAAAATCAACTTGCTGTTCTTAAGCAGCACTTTTGAGCCTGCTTCCATTCAAAGAATCAATGTGCTGATTGTGATTATTGTCTGTTTGCTAAAGCATTAACAAGATTCACTCGGATTACATGCTCAACAGCCCAGTTGCTGGTCTATGTGTGTAATCACATTTTGTGTATTCCTTTCTATATATACTTTAAGAATGAAACGGGAAAGGAAATAAGACCATGAAGAGCTTACCTTAGCATGTACACAAACTTTGTTTTGTACCTTAAAACAACAACCACAGTTTGGGAAGAATGGGGAAAATCTGGGGTTTTATGTGTATGTGTGTTTCTGCTTTAACTGAGCTTTGCATCTGGATTGCAGGAAGAATGTTTTGGAAATAGCCACTCAATTCACACCACTTCCTTCTTAAAGTCCTTATTGGGAGTCTTGTCCACCGTTATGCAGTACAGGTTTAGGTCCTGGCACTTGGAAACAACTTGCAGAATTCCAGAAGAATTGGCCCTCTAGACATTTGCTAATTACATCAAGATCCACCACATCCTTGACAGTAATGGCATCTTCAGGGACTTCCAACTTTCCATTTCAGTTAAACCATTTTCCTTTCTCGTCTATGTCTAGCTCCAGAAAAACACAAAGAGCTGATTCAAGCAATCCTTCATGCCAAATGTCAAGGGGCTGCCGAAAGAAGATGTATTCAGAACAAGAACTCCAGCAGTCTTTGCTACAAATTACTGTGTGAGTCATTGGAATCCCTCCTATGTTATTTCTATGGTATTATTACGAGTAATAATATTAAGAAAAAGAGGTAAGTCTTACTGGATACTCTCATTTGTGAAAGAGGAAAGGGTGAGTGTGAGAAAGGAAGAAAATATTCATGTGGGTAAAATTAATTCCATGAAGGCATAACCACACCAATAAAAGTTACTTTATATTTTAACCCCACACTTTTAACTCCTATTGGCCAGCATCACTTATGCTTCAGACCATAATGAATGCTCTGCTTCAGACCAGAGCATGTAGCACGTGCATTTCCTCCCTCTATACCACAACGTGAGGGTTGCCAGATGGGAGACAGAGAAGTCAGCATAAGGCAGAGCATTATTGTTCTCAATATGCAACAGACAGCCCTGGAGGATTTCAAGAGGAGTGACAAAATCAGATTTACCTTGCATAACCTGACACTGGCAGCTCAGCAGCATGTCTGGGCCATTAGGAGAGTGAGTGTGGCCTTGCAAATGATGAGGACATCAGGAGAAAATCTGGGTAGAGGAGTGAGAGCTTTGGGAATTAGATCCATGCTACTCTGCAGGCAAATATGTGCTCTTCCTCTAAGCTACACATCGGCAAGCATCCTGTCTTGATTACAAATGTGTCAACCCCATGTCAAACATAGATTGACACATAGTAGATACTCCCTGAACACTGTGAGCTGAATTGAAATCATCAAAACTGGTACTATAAGGAAGAGCTTTGCTATGCAAGAAATCTTATTATAGCAAATTTATTCTAAATAAAATTAAGGTCATTGCCTTTCTTTAGTCATTAATATTTCTTTCTGGCTTACCCCAATTGGGAATTTAGGTAGATTTCTCTTAGTACCTCTTAGAGTATGAACTGCAGGAGACCACAGGCTATGTATAATCAACCCACATGGCAAGAGGATGGTGAGTTGCTCTTAGTGCATAACAAACTTGGTGCATTGAGGTTTACAAATAGCTCGAATCTCTTCTTCAGTTAAGCAATCAGGATGCAGCACATCACACACAGAGATCAGGATTCTCCTGCAAAGGAGAAAGATGCCTAACTATGCTTCCAAACATAACTTTAATCATATGAAACACATGAGTTGCTGAAAAAAAAATCGTGAAAAGACATTGATCGAGCTACACTTACTGCCCAGCACCTGCACACCCACAGAGTGTTCTCACAGAAGCTCTGACACAGAACAGGCAGGCAGAGGTTCCTAACAACTGTGAATCAGAGGTTCCTATCCACAAGTGAATCACATTTACACAGGACTGTTTAGAAAACAACATGCATGGGCAATGTTTTCTAGAGCAGGAGAAAGACAAGATGACAATGAAATGGCGTATATTAAACACCCAGTGAAATGCTTGGCAGGTAGGCGGCCTCAAGTATGTGACAGCCATTGCTCCTTTTGTGTTTCTTTATCAAGTATTGTGAAAAGCACGTGCATGGCTTTTCATAAAATGATCCTAGGTGATTTTTTGAAATCAGAAACCAGAAGATAGATTAGAGAAGTGACTAAAAGCCCAGAGAAAAGAAAATACAGATATTATGTATGGTTGTTATAGCAACCAAAAGCATATCCAGATCTCCCTCTCCTTCTTTTAAACCCCTCGCTCTGATCCTGTTCTCAAATTAATAGCCTTTTGGTAATACTTTTAAGTTGCTCATCTAGATGAAAAGATTGGTGTCCTTCTGTGGCAGTGAAAACTGTAGCTATATAGGAAGTTGCTTTTATTTAAAAAAAAAGCACAGAAATAGGATGATTTTCAATCAAGGAAATGGCAGCAAACAGTCATTTATTCAAAACTTATGAGAATATTTTCCATGAAAGATTTTTCACAGGAGTGATTTTCAAATACACACATGGGAGAGAGTGGTAATTCCTGACTTTTCTTCCTACAGGTTATCTGGTGGAATAGTGAAAATTCAAGAGGGAATAAGAAAACTGCACGTACCCAGTAAATGCTCATCTTATTCCAAGACAAGCTAGGGCTCACTGCAGTCTGTGATCGAGATAAAACACATCATATACTTGGATACCCCATTATCAAAGCTGCAAAGCAGTGAATTTTGCCATAAACATTGGTGGCGGTAATTTTCAACACTGGGTCACAGGAAAATACTTCTGCACCAAGTGGTTCCTTTACTTTTCTTCAGGTGACTCATGACACTACAGATGGAGATGTCTTAGCTCTGAGTGGGGAAGTGACTTGTCCCCATGACAGCTGGTGTTATAGTGTCCACTTAATAGCAATAGCCAACATTTGCAAGATGCGTAGATATGGCAGATACTCTTCCAAATATCTGTCACACATTCCAGCTAACAGTCACAACCAGGTGAGGTATTATATCACATATCAAGAAATGAAATACCCAAGAGATAAATATTCACACGATTATCCAAACTGCAAGCAAGAGTATGAGATTTCAGGAGCAAGCCACCTGGCCTCATGATTCATATTCTTTTTTGAAAAAAAAATTTATTTATTTATTCTCTCTCTCTCTCTCTCTCTCTCTCTCTCTCTCTCTCTCTCTCTCTCTCGTGTGTGTGTGTGTGTGTGTGTGTGTGTGTGTGTGTGTGTGTATCAGAGGGCACTGTGTGTCCCTGTGGAGGACCAAGGGTGACTTCAAGAATCATCTGGGATTGCTTTTACCTCCTTCTTCTTTGCTCTGGGATTTCCCAGGCTCTGCCGACCATGGTCAGAAGTGCAGGTCGAAGCCATTTCTGCTTGGAATTTTTACAGGGGACCTGAGATCTGAACTCAGGACCTTCTGCTATCACTCCAGCCCATGATCTATATACTTATCTCACAGAGTGCATTATAGCAATAATAGCCCACACCTCATCTGGTCCTTCCCTCCCTTCCTTCATGTCCTGTTTTCACTTACAAAATTAATGTAATGGGCAAGGAATCCACTCAAAGAACTTTATCTGAACAAATTCCCTTCAACTCGCTTTACATAAGCAAAACCAAGGCCATGGTCGACACCTCCCTAGTAAAACCACATGACTATGGTTCTCTTTTGGAAAGTAAGTGCTTCACCAGCACAAATATTTGGAGCTTTGTGGTCACAAGCTCCCACAGTCCCTCTCATTAGTTGGCTTTTTCTAAAGAATTCTAACCCTGTATCTACAAGCATGGAGAACAGCCACCAGTCCTTCTATCCAAGGCCAGAGTGGACTGGGAGACAGGAATGGAGGGGAGGACGGTATAGATACTGATGGTATGTCAGAAGGAAATCTGTCCCTCTCAGGGCAGCCAGTGGGACACTACAACTCAACACCCTTCTGGCCTAGATTTCAGTGTATACCATCCATTCTCACTTTACTATATCCCCTTAATTCAAATTTTACCAAAAATGCTATGGTTCTGGAGACATAGCTCAGTCTGTAACATGTCTGCTACATAGGTAGAAAGATCTGAGTTCTGTTCTCCAGCTTCTTATAACAAAGCTGACACAAATGGGGTGCATCTATAACCCTAATAGTGGGGAAGCAGAGACAGGAGGTTACCTGGGGCTCACTGATCAATTGGCATAGCCAAATTGATGAGCCTCTGGTTCAGTGAGGGACTCTTTTCTCAAATAAATAACATAGAGATCTGTTTCAGCTCTTTCTGCGTAGCATGATAAACACTCCTGTATCCTCAACAATACAGTCTTACTATCTAATTTTGGAGGGCAACTAAGAACAATGGAAAAAGCCTATATTGGAGTGGGTGGGGCTCTCTGACCAACATTGCATTAGGAGGTGCCACATAACTTGACACTGGGAATTTTATACTCATCTATGGATCTGGGCGGAGCATCTCAGGGCAGTTTCTATTAACCCTATTCACTCCTATATGTGTATCCCTGTGTAATGTATTTTTGCTCACACTATTTTTAAATAAACATAATATGGTAGATTTCTTTCTGGTAGTATCATACATCCTTAGTGTAACTTATGCTTCCTCCACCCCTTTCTCTACTGCAGCCTCTCACATTCCTCACTCCCTAATCTTCCCTCCTTGCATTATTCGTCTTTCTATTTTCACATCATTCATATTCTTCAAACCCCCCTCTTTTAAGATTCTCACAATCTCCTACTTAATGGTCTCTTTCAAGTTCTCTGACATTTAAAGATATTCCCAATTAAGTACACAAATCTAAAGGAAGATACCTACTGGTTGCTCAGCTTTCATTGTAACACAAGATACTATCTATGTAGACGGCTGGTGAAGAAAGCCATGAGCAGTCTCAAACAACTGTGAAGTCTGTGAGCTATAACAACAGCCACCCTAGCAAGGTGAGCTCTTGAGTGAAACAGTGGCATGAATGTTATGTGGTAACCAGCTGCTTCCTGACTGGATTTATGGCCCACTTTTCATTAGGAAACACGTGAATAGTACTGTAAACTGGACCAAGGACTGTGGACTATTACGACTTTCTTATACAGACATGACTTCAAACTACCATTTAAAAATATACCATTGTACTGAAAATTAGAGCAGTTCCCAGTTGTTAACCAAAAAATATCCTTTGGCAAAGGAAGGCACTTAATACAGAGATTTACAAATAGCCAAAGTGCAGAGTGTAAGAGACACTGAAATGCTCCATCCTAAACAGGACATCCAAATCATCTGCCACTCCAAGGCTCAGAGAACATTGCAGGAGAGGGGTAGTGAGGATGTGAGAGGCAGAGGGTAGGTATACTATCTACATCTTATTCAAGATTCTCTTTCTCCTTGACAGAAAAGGTCATGCTTGCTTTTTTATTTCCATAGTGCTGTTTCAGACACCCTGCCTAGATGTGTTACATACTTGGCTTATTATTAAATTTAAAAATTATCTTAAATGTTCATTCCACCCATCCAATCCTTTATAAAATGCAAATTCGACCAATATTGTGTTCAGCTGACCTTCTTCATTAGTCCATTCTTCAAACTTGTTGGTTTCTAGATGTTCACAGAGAGAAATGATAAAGTGCCCAGGATCCTACCCACTTATTTTCATTTGCTCGTTATTGACTCTTTCTTTAAAGCATCCATCTGTTCCTGTACTTCTTACATATTGTTCGTTCCTTCTATTTGTTTCCGTCAGTCCTGATCGTCAGTAATCCCATGTCTACTGTGGATGGTCTATGTCACTCATCAATCGTTTACTGATCCTATTTTTAAGGAAGTCAGAGACATCAGTTCACATTTATATTTTATGCAATTATGCAACTTTGAGGACAATACATCTTATTCTAAACTAAGAAATTGCTTTTAAGGGTAAAAAGTTTCTGGGAAGTTTTCCTCGTGGTTCAAAGGAACAATGTCAATGTATGCAGAATTTTAGGAGAGTTATCATTTAAACCGACAAATTATTTTGAGCAAGAAATATGTACTAGGTTCTCAGGAAGGGAAAACATCAGTTTCTTCATGGGTTGCATTTCTACCCATTATTACAGGATGATTCTTTTTTTTTCAAGCACTTTTATTTTATTTGCGCTCATACAAACTTAACAGGTACACCGGTCCCCTCTCTCCCTCCACCTCCCCCTGGCCCCCTGCTCTCCCTGCCGTCTCCCCTCTCTTCCCATCCCCAAGTGCCTCCCCCCCCAATACCCGGAGCAGCCTTTACTGTGGATTCTTACATGCAGGGAGGATAAGTTCTTTTTTTTTTGTATAGGGGAGAGCACGAACGCAGTCCCCCACTACCACAAATTATGCAGTCAAGTTTCCCACATTTGGGGAAATCGCAGGGGTCAGCACATCCGGAGTGCAATGGATAAGCCTCGCCCTGGGAAAACCACCTTCGTGATCATGGTATCTCCCCTGCCAGGTAAGTATGGGAGGATAAGTTCTGACTGCTGTAAATTCAGAAATAGAAATATAGATGTCCTTTTCCTAGACATCTTATTTGATCCCTCTTCTAAAGCCACACAAGACAGAATTCTGTGCAGGAGGGAAATTCCTTTGGTAGCACACACATATGAGAGTAAATAAAATCCATCTCCCCTGGCAAAGATTCTCCAATCTAATTTGTGTAATTACCTATCTCCCTAATGATGTGCTTGTTTACAGATTAAAGCTGTGAATCTAAGCACAGAAAATAAGATTAAATCTGATGAATTAAATTCCCATTTGTTTAAATCATCTGGATATATTTCTTTCTTTTGAATCCAATTACAGGTAGAAGCAAGGATATTTAAATCACTGGTCATAAATGATGCTAGCAAAGGTCTGAAGCATGCTCTTGGGTTTAACTCTGTGGATAGAAGACTGTGGATTGGAAAATCTGAAGGTAAAATAAAGGCTAAATGTAATTTCTGTTATTGTTCATCCTCTAACATCTTTCCACATGAAACAGGTTCACCACAACATTGGCTTTGTAGTCTGGTCCTAGAATCAGTTGGTGACTCAGCCTTGAATGCCTGGCGAGCTGAAGAGACTGTGAAGAGATAAGGAGAGGGGAAAAGAAAAGCAAAGACAGAAAAGTAGAAAGGTAAGTTAGAAGAGGAAGTGAGTAGATTGGGAAATGTTTTTAAAGGTCTAAACACACACACACACACACACACACGCACACAGACGACCTAGAGCTGAATGACGCTTGTATATATTTCCTGAAAGCCACATGTAGATGTGCATGTTTCCCAGTACAAAACCGAAAATTTGCAGGAAACACTATGAGATATAACTTTTCTTTTTTGCAAATCATTAGTGACTTGACTGCACAGATGTTGAGCATGAACACTGTGGATGAAAATGTCAGGTCTTGATATCAAAAGTTTGGATGTGCCTGACTATGGTCCTGTAAGGACTTTCTCAGTCATTATCTTCAGGTCCACCACATAAGCAGAACTGAAGCAGCTATCAAGTTAAATCCACAAATGAAACATTCTTTGCAGGTATGGCTTCTCATGCCTCTAATCTCTGAATCTAGGGGTCCGGAACAGAAACATTACCATGAATTCAAGGCCAGTCTGGGGAACATCATGAGTTTAAAAGTATCCTAGGCTGTACAATGGAACTCTGTTTCAAAATTAAAAGAAAGAAAATTCTCAACCTTAATCTCATAGCAACTCATACTTTTCATGTGTCTATCATTCAGAAAATAAGAACTTATCAATAATCTTTAACTGATCATGCACTAAATAGTTTCAAGCTTAGTCAACCAAATTGCCCTTATATTATCTACAAGGCTTTCCAGCAACATAACTGTTTTGCATATAATATTCCACTCTTTCTGTATTTTAAAGAACACTTTAAGATGTCTCCTGTTAAAAGTTACTGAAACTGAAACTTCTGATTTCATGACGTGGTTTCACTGCAGTGGTACATTCACACTATCATTTCTTCTTCTTCATCTTTGTTGTCTAGTGAGTGCTCAGTTTTCAAATAAATAAACAAATATTTGTTCTTATTGGATCATATTGTCACAGAATGACTGAGCATTTAAATCTCTGAATGTTTTTCCATAAATGTTTATAATGTTTTTCTTCATTATTTCATTTTTAATGTAACATACATAAACAAAGTGAATACATAACATTTTCAATTTTTATCTGTTAGTCCCAAGTCCCATCCCTCCTACTTTACCCTTACAATTCTTTTTCTCCCCTATCAGACTCCCTTTTATTTTCAAATCTTTTCACTTGTGTGAAATTATAAAACTTGTGTTCTGTCAAAAGAAAAAAAACCTGTTAATTGTGCAAAAAAATAAACCCACTGAAATGGAGAAAATCTTTACTAGTTATGAATATGACAAAGGATTGATATACAGAGTATACAAGAACTCAAAAAGCTAAACACCAAGAAAGCAAATAGCCCAGTTAAAAAAATGCTGTCTACAAAGGACAGTTGGCTTGGAACTATTTATGATAAGATATTGATGCATGTATCTGCATATGATATGTTTATACATTTTACAATTTAACAATACCATAGCATATTTCTGCAACAAATTCTGACTTGCTCATGAGCCCTTAGCATATTCAGATTACTCTGTTAGATACGGTATCTGTTTCCTATTGAGTAAGAAAGATCTATGTTGAAGAAATTGAATGACCATAGAACACTATGGTTTCTAACTGGGAAATCAAACTTGACCTTTAAGTATCATATCACATGCCGGTGTTTTGAATTCTTTTAGATATTTTATTTATGAGAAAGAGAGAGAGAGAAAGAGAGAGAGAGAGAGAGAGAGAGAGAGAGAGAGAGAGAGAGAGAGATGCAAGCCATAGTACACAATTGAAGGACAGAGAACAACTTTCAGATGTCATCAGTTCTTTCCTTTCACTGTGCGGGCTTCCAGAAATCAGAGTTGGGTTACCAGGTTTGCAAGTAGGCACCTGACCCCATGTTTTAAATTTTTATGAAAAGTCAAGATGTCTGCACTATCAAGTCTTCCATACCATATTTAGCTTTGTGTCTATAGTTCTTAGATTTTTCATCTTTAAAATGAGGGCATGAGAGGGAATGACCTCATAGATCTTCCCACTTCATAAGGGACAGAACAGTCAACTGATACACAGTGAGCAATGACAGACTGTCGGAAAAGCATAAAAGTGTCCATGTACATTCAAACTGAGGCCATAATAATGTGCACTGAGACACCCTTAGGTAAACCTCTAGGGATGGACATTGTAAAAGTGTAGGACACAAGTTAACAGTGTAACCACACATTAAATGTACTACTCTCTTCTCCAGATTAACACACGTGTCTACATTTCTTTCTAAACCCAGCTGCTAGCACTGTGAGCATTCTCCAAGCTGAGAAATGAAGCAGCATGTTCAACGGGGATCACAGGACTATTTTCTGAGAAGGTGGGAGTTACATAACACAGACTTGTATGGGGGCAGTGCTCAGTTCTCTGATTAAAAATGGTTCCTGACTCTTTATCGTGTAATATAAAGAAGTTATTATTACAGTTGTGTGGCCACGTGCATGCCGAAGCAGCAGACAGCGTGGAGTGGTGACAAGCATGGGGCAGAGGAATCCCTTGGGTTCCTAGTTAAGGGCTAATTGGGTCTATTTTAAAGACTGGCTGTTGCAAAGAGGAGTTTTTGCCTTTGATCACAACTCCCCAGATGACTAGCCTCATGCTGAACACAGAGCTTCCTCAGCACAGTCCCAGCAGCGATCCCTTTGCTCAGGAAACTGTGCTGAGCAAGCACCGGTCATTTTCTGCCTGCAGCACCATCCCTTGACTTCCCCGGAAAAGGCACAAGCAAAACCCTCATCTCAACTGCAGTGTTGTGAGAAAGCAGTTCTTAACCCAAAGCACTTGGCGTGCTCTCGTTCTAAGGCGTGGAAACGCATGGTGGGCGTAGGAGGAAAAAAGACTGGGGCACCTTGTATTCCCCTCCCCAACCAATTTAATCACTTCAATCTCCTATTGCTTTCCTATTCAATTCCAGGAAAATGGAACCTGGGTTAGCTCTCTCATTTGCTGCCTCCCGGGGGCCATTCTCCATTTTCTGGTGATTTCCAAGTGAAGCCTTTGGCAGAGGCTTGAAGCAGGAAAGATATTAAAATGTGAGCCCTGGAGATATGGATTCTAACAGAGGTCCCAGGAATGATTCATTTTATGAACATGGAATTGGGGTGGTAGCTTGGATTGTGTGGAACAGAAAAGTCTGGGCCACGGAAAGAATCAGAAACTGCAAGTGCTCTTCTTGCTCTTATACACATAAATGTTCAATATACTCAAGACATATTAAAACTCTTATAAACAGATACTTCTCAATTTCCAGCGTGAGAAGGGCATGATCTTACATGGTAATTACAAGAAAACAGACTCCGCCTCTTCCTTAGAGCCTCTTAATGTTAACTTTAAATATTTATTAAACACTACAGGTACATTCAACAGATTTTCCCACATGCTTCATTTATTTATCTTATTTGTGTACTGGTCTATAGGAAAATGTCCACCATGGGGAGTGTTTTCACTCCCTGTTCCTTCTACATGTCCTTCAGGCTACTGTCTAGTTTCACTTGAAGCTCTTTCTAAATGCTGTTTCCCTTCCCTCTTACCCCTAGATTATAATTGCAACCACATGCTCAGGTTTATAGAAAGGGCATCACCATGGCTCTTCCTTATATGGCATTTGAAATCTGCAACGAGGAAATAAATCCCAAGAACTGAAATAGTGTTAGCAACATAACATTTTTTAAAGTGTGGGGACAAATATCCACAGCTTTGACCACTAACTTAGGCCTACCTCCTAGCTAGCTTCTGGCATTGCTCAAGTATTTTGCCATCTCTAAGTACACAGAAAGCTATACCTGACATACTCAGGCTATAAATATCGATGATATGCCTTTTGTGGTAGACTGTGCATTGCTCCTTCCCTTAAGCATGTTACCTATAAAGAATATCTCTCTGAAAGTTACTACACTACCAGGATCCATGGTCCAGTCACTCAGCTACTCACACATGCTTCACAAATAGATCTGTAGATGAATGAATTTTACAAGGAACTTTCTAACTAGGTTCTCTCTCACCAATATTTCAACTGTCTAATTCTCTGTTGTCATGTATTTCTTTCTATCCAAACTGAAATGCTGATCATGCCAATCTCTAACACCATCAGAATAAAGTCCTACCTCTTCACTTTGAATTGCAAGGTCATTTAAGGGAGGAAACCAGGTCCTCATCTTCCTGTCATGTTATACTCTATACATAATGATCCTTCCTTTTTACATCTTTATCTGAAGAAAAATGTCATGACTGACTTATCAGAGACTATATGTATAACTCCGGTTAGAACTTTCTTCTCTGTGACTACTTGTATGCTGCACTTACCAAATGATATTTTGCCTATTTATTTGCCCTCTTACTCTAATTGAGATGAAATATGGTTCTTTATTCATATTCCTAACAAACATTTAACAACAGAGTAGTACTGCTATCCATGAACTAAAAGATGGAGCATTTCTAGACAGTACTCAAAACTGTGAGGTTTTGCTTTTCAAACATAAAGATTGTTACTAGAAGGGCCAGTCATAGAGCTAG
Organism: Typhlomys cinereus; assembly: GCA_023101885.1. NCBI lineage: Eukaryota > Metazoa > Chordata > Mammalia > Rodentia > Platacanthomyidae > Typhlomys > Typhlomys cinereus. Next base: position 265,466 of record JALPQD010000388.1, on the reverse strand, counting down.
GCATGTGATTTCTCCATCTCAGCATACACAAGGCAAGCTCACAGCAAAATCACCTGGGATTAAAGCCAGAATGCTATCCTGCGGCTAAGCGCCTTTGGCAAACAGCAAGAGCCTTTGGCCTCCCTTGGTCTGTGCTCTGCAGTGAGCAGCTGAGCCCCAATTGGGGAGCCAGATTCAGCACCGTCTCACGGGGAACAGCTCCACCTGGTGAAAGGCTTGCCATTCCTTTCACCATTCCTTTCACTAGCTTCTCCTAACCCAGCTACTTAGACATGGGCATACTGCTGTTGGGAATGAAGAAAATCACACATTCATTCAACTCACCTGCTTTTGTGCAGAATTACAGAAACATACCTGCAAATAACCCATACCATCTCTTAAAAATGAAAAGAAAAGAAAGGCTATGTGAATATGGTAAGGCTAGGGCTGGGGAGATGGCTCAGAGTTTAGAAGAACCTGAGTTCAG